>JAITYX010000022.1:7127500-7874375 GCA_021018815.1 Talinum fruticosum
GGAAACCTATTTTTACAAATAAATTATTTTTTATTAGACGAAGTTCCTAAATTCACGCTCAAGCCACCATTTTATAATTTTGAAAAGATTGCTATTATATATAGTATAGATTCCTTTTTAGTACTATGCCAAAAAGTTCATTTCTTAGTCTTAGAATTTTGTGGAATAAATGACTTCAATATTTATGCGAAAAGGTATATCTCTATTTGCCCAAAGTTACGCTTTTAGTACATTGAGTTATGTGTTTGTCTTATTACTATATTGCTTGCTTGGAGTTCGTTCGGAGGTAGCGTGGACAGAAATATGATGTATACATGTTGTCCAGGCTACCTCTACAACAACTCCAAGCAAGCATTATCGATCATAAAGACAATAACATAACTAAATTTACTACAAAGGTATCACTTTGGGTAAATACATATTTTCCTTGGGGTAAAAATATTGAAATCTGTTTATTCCATAAAGTTTCAAGACGAGAGATGAACTCTTTCACATAAATACTGAAAGAAAAGTACTCTTTATATCATATTTCACATCATTGTATTATATTCTTTGCTGGAATTTATTGTGAAATATAGAATTGTATTGTCGAACTTGTTCAAGATGGAACTTGTTGTGGTTGTAGTAAGTGGAAAATTTTTGTATATATTGGAAAATTGAGGTCGTTGGTTGTTGTTGTGTAAGTTGTGATGTATTTTGTAGTATATTTTGTACAAGGGGTACAGAAAAAAACTATAAAAAATCAGACCTATGACAACGGTTCTTATATTAAAATCGTCATTATATGCCCCTGACCTAAACATTTTAGGATCACTATGCAGGACGTATGACGATGGTTCTAATGTAAGAACTGTCGTCATAGGTGATCTTTACTAGGGTTTGGAACCGTAGTAAAAGATGCTACATGCAATGACGGTCGCATAGACGACGCCGGTTACCCGTAGTTAAAGGTCATTACCATAGTAATACCGGTTACGACCCGGTTAGAACTGGGTAATGAAAATGTAGACACGGACCCGGACCTGCTACCGGGTCTTTATATATATATATATATATCCGCCCTGCTCTCTTTCTCTCTTCTCCGATCTCTCGGTTCATAGTAAAAATCCATGTTGTTCTCAATGTTAATGTCTAATATAGTTAGTCCTAAAAATACATGTTGAGTATTATAATCTATGCTGCCCATGCTCGTTGCCCACACTCCATGTTCTTAATGTCTCTTAGGGTTAATAGTAAAAATCTACCCTCCATGTTGATGTTTAATATAGTAAGCAACCCTTAATTTTTTTATTTTAAAAAAGCAATCGGGTACCTAGTCCTGGACCTGGTTCCCACCAGGTTCAAGACTCGAGTCCGAAATCTAGAACCAATTCTAACCAGAGTTCAGGATCGGGTCCAACCAAAATGACCAGGTACTCGGTCGTGCTCACTCCTAGCCATGAATGAGGAAATGCAATCCATGAAGGACTATGATGTATGTGATCTTGCCCCTTTGCCGGAAGGTGTGAAACCCATTAGTAATAAATGAATATTTAAAACCAAGAGGGATTCAAATAGCAATATGGAGAGATTTAAGGCACACCTTGTTGTTCAAGGTTTTACACAAAAGGAAGGTATCAATTATACAGAGACTTTCTCTCCGGTTTCTTTGAAAGACTCTTTAAGGATTTGAAGACACTTTAAGGACTATAATGGCATTAGTTGCGCATTTTGATCTTGAGTTACATCAGGTGGATGTGAAAACAACGTTTCTCAATGGTGACATTAATGAGACTATATATATGAAGCAACCAGAAAACTTTGTGGTTGGAAACCCAAAGAATATGGTTTGCAAACTAAAGAAATCCATCTATGGACTCAAACATGCGTCTCGCCGATGATATGTGAAATTTCACCGAGTAGTTCTCTCGTTTGGTTTTGAGTTAAATTTACTTGATGAATGCATATATCATAAGTTCAGTGGGAGCAAACATATTTTTTGGTTTATATGTTGATGACATATTGCTTGCCAAGCAACGATATAGGCTTATTGCACGAAACTAAGAGATTTCGTTAAAGAACTTTGAGATGAAAGATCTTGGTGACGCCTCTTTTGTATTAGGTATCAAGATACATCAAGATTGCTCTCGAGGTATTCTTGGGTTATCACAAGAGAGCGATATCGAAAAGGTATTGAAAAGATACGGCATACAAGGTTGCAAACCAGGAGACACCCCTATGGTTAAGGGAGACAAGTTTAGTCTCACACATTGCCCTAAGAATAATTTTGAGAAAAAGGAATGGAAAAGGTTCCATATGCATCAACAATAGGTAGCCTAATGTATGCCCAAGTTTGCACTCGTCCAAACATTGCATACAACATAGGAATGCTGGGGCGATACTTAAGCAATCCAGGGTTAGAGCATTGGAGAGTAATCAAAAGGATATTGCAGTACTTACAAAGGACAAAAGGGTACACGCTCACATATCGGAGGTCGGATCGGCTTAAGATCATTGGGTACACCGACTCGATTTTGCTGCATGCATGGATAATATGAAGTCCACATCGGGCTTCATTTATCTGCTAGCTAGAAGTGCCATCTCCTGGAAGAGTGTCAAACAATCCATTACGACCTCTTCTACTATGGCAAGCACAATTCGTTGCATGCTCGTAAGGCATCTAATTATGGGATGTGTCTGCGAAATTTTGCCCATGAGACTGCAAATAGTGGATACTATTCATAGACCACTTAAACTATTTTGTGACAATAAGTGTGCAATTATATTTTCTAACAACAACAAGAGTTCGAGAACGTCAAAATTTGTGGCTCTCAAATTCTTAGTTGTGAAAGAAAGAGTTCGAGTGAAAAATTGTCAATTGAGCATATTGGTACAAACTTTACGATTGCGGATCCGCTTATTAAGGCGATACCACCCAATCGGTTTCATGAGCATGTGGCTCATATGGGTGTTGTGCCATCTTGTGGAGGATATTCAGTTTTAGTAGAAGTTTGTAATTTAGATTTACATTTAACTTATGTAATTTGGTTTTCAATTACGAGGATATTTTCTCGTAGAAATAAAGTTACATTAATGTTTTCCTTATACTCGTGTTTATATTTTGGATTTGACTAAAGTTTAAAGTGGACCAGCTTAGAAATAGACATGTTGAGATCACAACACATGAAATTTCCATGCTTCATATCCACATCATGATCCATGTCATTCTTTTTTATTAGCATAAGTGATCATTGACGGCTTGAGTTACGATGATGTAATGAAGACTGCTTTGGTCCTATGTTGATATATTATTGATGGACGGGATTGGTTTAGATATATTGTTATAATAACAGTAATGAGTTCAAAATTTAATTGGTACATATTATAATGTTGCATATAGCTCAAGTGGGAGATTGTTGGATCATACTCCCACGATGAGTTTATATGTGATTAAATATGTACCATAAGGATCTGTCATAATCATAACCCAAACTAAAAGTGATCTAATGAGGATACAATTAATTGGGCTTTAATATATCTATTAGGGTGTGGGTTTTACATGTGTAGAGATCTGGTGGCCCACTATTGTTCTATGATGGAGGGAACAGTAGTGTGTCGGAATCTTAGAAGGGTTTATAGTTATAAATAAAAGTTATGGTCGCCATGTCACACGTATGAATTAATTCTCTTGACATCCCATTATCGGAGAGATTGTGAGACCATAGAAAGTCTAAGGGTTCTCTTAATAATACATGTAGATTTGGAAGACCTAACCACGCTATTCAAGGAGAACTAATGTCAACTATGGATGGAAGTATGTTATATCAACTGTTCCATTGATTCGACATATTGGATTATGGGTTTATAATGATGGTATTCATTATGATTTACCCTAACAGTTTGTATAAAGAAACTTATTTACTTTGCTTTCTGTCGGGTTATATTTTGCTATTTTTTATGAATCAATATTAGAGTATAAATTAACCTATTCTTGAAACTTCAACTATAAGTTTAAATTTTTGATTGAGTTGCTTCTTAAACAATCAATAATATCCACTATAGGGTTTAAAGAGAGATTGCCTTTAATTGTCTATGCACTATCCTTTTTCAACTCATCTGAATTGATTTTCTTTACCTGTTTGTGGTTTCGTCAGTTCTAATAACTTGCATCTAAAACAAACATGCCTAGGAGTGAGCAATTTTTTTATCTATTATGTTATTATATGAGAAGTACAAAATTGCTTCTCTTTTTGTTTTAAAAAAATAAAAACTTAATATTTTTGTCTCTATTGTTGGGTTGATGTCCCTTCCCTCTGTTGATGGCACTAGATGTGCTACTGATTTCCGTAATGAAGCGCAGACACTGTACTATAATTATCTTTTATGTCTAAGCCTATTTCCTTGTGGATTCTTATTGATTATCACATCTGCAAATCTGCGTAAGCATTAATGAGTTTTGAATATTTGAACTTGGTTTCTTTGCAATTGATTATCTTCCATTAGATGCTATTCATATTCTTGTGTTTGACTATTAGCTTTTGTCACTAAAATTTAGTGTTTTACTAGTAAGGGTGTATGATAGTGTGTGTACATGGAGTCTATGCTTGTTGCATGATCATTGTTTTTTATCACATGCTTTATGTACGTGTTTTTTAATGTGCGCTACCCAACTGGCCTTATCTTAGGGGTTCTTCAGTTGGGCTTGAAAATCCAGAGGGGATAGAGATATCAAGTTCAAATTTAAAATCCAAGCCCACAACTAATCCAACTCCTTTGCACAACTGGTAAGAAAATTATCTCATCTAAGGTACAAACCCGATAAAAAGGATGAAAGTATAAAGTATTTATCATCACGCTAATACTCACTTGGTATCGCGTACTTTACGTGTGGCCCTAGAGCAAAGTCTGTTGAAAATTTCTATTTTTAAGATATCAATATTGGCATTCTGAGTTAGCATGTGATCATAGTTGTCCTCAATAATTTTTTTCACTAGTTTCCTAGGTTAATAATGAAGAAGATTTTTGTGATATTCTACATTTTTGTACATGTTGTAATCACCATTTGGGGTGGCTTTACTTCTCTTAGATTATAAATATTGTCTGTCGTTATATAATCTATTTACAGTGAGATTGGTAAGTTTGTATATTGTATCTTGAAGCTTGTATTGTTTTCAGTTCCCACTGCAAAGAAAAAGACAAGCAGTTTTAGAAATAAAATATACACTCTAAAATTGAAATCTTCATTTCTAAAATACATTTAGCGACGACCAGAGACGAAATCGCTTCGTTATAGAAACGAAATTTTTGTTTCTAAATTGAAAGATTTTGTTTCTAATGGAAATGAATTTTTAAAAAATTATTTTTCATTTCAGACAGAGACGAATAATTCGTTTTTAAATTTAATGTGTTTCTAAATTTCTGACTTTCTACCTTCCGTATTACCTCTCAACCTATATATATATATATATATATATATATACATACATATATACATATATATATATTACAAAAACACCATGCATGTATTTAAAATCCTAAAATCTTTACATGTAGAGTAACTTCATTTCTAAAAATACAGAAATATGTACATGGTAAGTTCCAAATTTTAGGTACCGTATCCTACTATCTACTTATATACTTTAATATATATATACCTTAACATAGTAAATCAATGACATACATTCCAAGTGGCGCAGGGGTGTTTCTAAGAGTTGGAGTTTCCAATATGAGCTTCAATTCTTGAAATAACATCCTTTTGTTGTCTAACTTCTTCTTGAGTATATCTAAACTTCTCGGTTGCTGTTCGAAAACTCTCTTCTGATTTTTGCAAACAACTTTGCAATTGGGTTTCCATAGAAGGGGTATAAGTTACAAATGAGGATCATGAGCAACCAAAAGGGGACCTTTGGAATCTGGATTGTGAATGACTCTCAATCCTATAAACCAAATCTTTTCGTTGACTCCTCCAACTGCTTGAAGATAAAGCTCATCTTACTAACCTCGGTTCCCGAGTATAAAGCTTTCACTTTTAAACGCTCAAACTTCTCTTGCAGTAAACATGTCTTTCATTTATCTTAATTTACAAGTTAGATCATTTATCTTAATTTACAAGTTAGAATTCAACAATAATGAGAAGGACAGAGAAAAAAACTAAAAAAAAAAACAAAATGCAATTAATTAACAAAAACAAAAGTACTAATGAAAATATAAAAGGTTTTATATTTTTATTTTATTGAAAATTTTCTAAAACATTTCGGCAAAGTCCCATCTAAAATATGGTTACTCCCTTAGGCTTATAACCTTACACCTGCACCGGAAGGTACATAACACTATAATTCAATGAATCACCCGCTCGTAGTGTAACTCAAAGGCCACATGACGGAGTCCAACAAATAAGGAGGTTGCTTTTACTCAAATGAAGATGGTGGGATTCAACTTTGATTCACAATTACAAGTTTCAAGTGGTTGATGCCCACAAAGTAAAGCTAGATGTACCAGTTATTCTTCACGTGAAGCATGGCTTGAAAAAGGTTAAGGTCAACAACATGGTGATATAAACGGGACAACCTTTCTTATCTTCCATATAATACATTTTTCAACAAATTAAGATTAGCACATTGATAACAAGGATAGCATGCAAAATTCAGCTCCATATATGCACAAGATCATTATTAAATAGAACCAAAAGAGTGGGAAGGTACTAAGATTGTCGTTTTAGCATAATTCAAACAATACATACCTAAATTGACTTGGTCCACTTGTCACATTCCTTTGCTCCATACTTAGCACAAGATCAAAAATTTATCACAAAAACTCTCCAACACCAATGTTTATGGTTTTCTGGTGCATTCCTTTGCTCCATACTTAGCATAAGTTGAGCATTGGACATCAGCTCTCTACCACCTCCATCACTAGTATTTATTTTCTACAAAATTAATTCTTTTACGTTTACAATGCATAGCTAGGTCTTTCCTTGAATTAATATTATCTTTTAATTTCCCCTTCACATTTATTATTGTGTTTATTACTTGATGAAACTCACATTCTTCTCAATGTACACAACATCCAGATAGTTCCTTATCAATATATAAAAGATCCCAAAATATGCTTTTCCTCGACCAATTGTAAGATTCTCCATAAGTTGGAATTTTGCATCGGTAATTAAAAGCTTTTGGAAATAAAGACACATGATTCTGTATTTTTTCTCCATTAAGCCTAGGAGGAGGAGGTGAGGAATGATCTTGGAAAACCTGGAATTGCATCTCGAAGCTTGTATTGTTGTCCATATTGACCATTTGAAATTTTCTTGGTCAGTCACTTATCTCCTATAGAGGACTGAATGGATTTCACTACCTAATTTACGAGGATGCATGCTCCTACATAACGATTTTGTTGTCTACTTTATACCAATTCATATAATTGCCCAGTAAGCTTTCTACTACAGGTTTATTGTATGAGAAGTTGAAATTATATAAAACGTTTGGGTTGATAAAGGACAACTTTTTTATAATTCAAATGCAGGTAAATGATATCTCATTCATATCCTCCTACATCTTTTTTGTTTTTTGGTTGTGTAATTTGCTGCCAGCCATTGCACAATACCTGACACATAGCTTGTAAAGCGCATGAGTTGCATAACAAAATAGTAGTCGCATCAATCCTTAGACATGAAGGAAAATACTGTGTGACCCTCTTTTTGTTTAACAATTTATGGAAAATAAACTGTAATTTTTGATTATTTAGATGACAGACACGTATTAGTGCTTTATTGTTTTCCTTTCTTTGGTGCAGGTTTCTGTTTTGTGGTATGTTGGAGAAGCATGAAGGAGGAAGAAAGACAATGTTTATCATGAAGGCTTCATCATTTTTGGTGCAATTTAGTTTTCTCAAATTTCAATGCTTTATCAAGGCATTTGAATCTTTTTCTTTTTTTTTTTATTATTTAGGAGTTATGAACATTGTATGATTGAATTTTATTTGTTAAATTACTATGAACTTCATATACATGAAATGAAAATTTGTTTTTGTGTATACCTTTGTCTTTATTTATTTGTTTTTATTTATTAACTATATATAAAAAATTTATAACATTCATAAATCATAAATATTAATCGTTCACATCATACATCTGTAAAATTATTTTTTAATGGAAATATCTATATAATTATATTAAATATAAAAATAACTGTAAAGGGATAAAAAGTTTACCTAACAAAAAAATATATATACATTAGTAGCAACTAATTTGAACTGTCTCAAAAAGGATTTAAATTTGCTGCCAAATTTGATGTTATTGTAGCCTAAAAAAGTAATTATGTACAAAAGCTTTACAGTTTCATTCAATTGCCACAAAAAGATTTTTTACAAACCTTTTTGGCAACTCTACAGCTAACTTTTAAATTTGCCAGAAACACTGTTGCAGCTAAATTTTATTATATTGTGGCAAAATCTATTACGAAAAAGTTTCTTAGAGTATAAGCTAACTCTAGTTCCTACATTTCCCATCGTTGGGCATACTGAATGATTGTTTTTTAGATGATATGGAATAAAATCTATTCAAATTCAAAATATAAATCCAGTGACTATAGACACTGGACAAGGATTAGAACAGAGGCTATATAATCTTAATTCGTCAACTCAGTACCCAATTAAGGAGTATATCTTTGTCAAAATAAATAAATAAATAAATTAAGGAGTATATCAGAATACCCCAGCCAGATTAATTTGATAAAAAAAAAAATTAAAGTAATAACAACCACAATACTAACTCAAAATTACATACACTAAAACTAAACATATTTCAATTCTTTAAAAAAGAAATTTTTAATCCTTCTACTGCTCCAGCAATCCAAATGTTTCTACAGTTACATCATCCATAATGCATCCTAGTACGCAGTAGAAGAAACAAGTCAACATACTGTTAAATTGATATTATCATAATCCAAAATACTATTTTAGTTATCCCTCTAGATCAAATAATGAGAAATTGCCCGTTATTGCTGGCAATATTTTGTCTAACGAATTATTCAAATTTTGTGAAATTTGGAGATATCCAGATGTATCTAGGCAATTTTATCATCGCAATCATTTTGCACGTAGGTGGACTGATTCCAATGAAAAAATCGGGCATGGGTGTGAATCTTTTCGTTAGAATTTTAAAATCAAACACAAATTTTTCTTGTTTCTATTGTCCAAACTTGATTTTGACCTAAATTAAGGATCGTACAATCCTTCTAAGCTCGAAAAAATAGGATAATTAAAACCATGTCCGATTGTCCGACTCAAATCCAATGTTTTGTCATTCATACCCTTCTTCCGCATTTCATGCGTCCTTCCTTTTGATTCGGGTATTTTCCGGACAGTTCCAGGTTCACCCGCCACGTCACCAGCCAACCGAGCCTAATCTGTCGGATAAGGGAGGTATCGGCCTGAGCCAACCCTTAACGGGTCGGGTAAAAGCCCAAAGCCCAAAGCCCATTAGGGTTAGGGATTCCCCTAAACCATGGTAAAGTACCGTTTTACCCCTTTAAAATCTCCTATAAATACTCACAATTTCCCAATCCCAAGGAATGTTATGTTCACATTTCACAAAGTCTCATCTCTCTCATAATCCTATCTCCAAGCTTCCTAAGCTCTCAACATTCATCAACATTCATCAACGTTTATCAACGTTCATTCACACTCATCCCGAGAACTTCCATCTTTAGAAAACTTCTCGACTCTCAAGGAATCCCCTACGCACATCGAGGAAGATCTCCTCGATCCATTCAACTTAGTTCACTACTAACTTGAGCGTCGGAGGGGCGTTCCCGGGATCCACCACCCGGGCTTCGCCTTTGCGAGTTCAAGCAGTCGCCACTCGGACTCGGATCGATTGTGCCACGTCCACGGAACCGGAGTGATAAATCCTTCCTCTCTCGAATCATCATCCACATCATCAACTCGGTTTTCTCCGGAAACAGTTTGGCGCCGTCTGTGGAGAGAAATGTAGCATATGGTCACCGGTGGCACTCGATCTCGATCCAAGATGACTCGCGACACGAACAACCGACAGGTCCCTCACCCTCATCGTTCAATGCCTACGGGGGCCAATCCCACGACGCTCCTCAAGCCGAGGATGCGGAATCATCTCAGCGGTCTACCGGCAACCGCCACACCTAGCCGGAGGGGTACATCACCCTAGGGGATCTTCGAACTTAATAGAGACCCTTAAAACAACCGTTGCACAACAAGTGCAAGAACAAGTGTGAGCCATCATGGAGCAGCGCATGCCTATCATGCCCTTCCACTACGCCCGACTAATTGGTACGGCACAACCCCCGGGGAGGTAAGCCTATTGGCTACTTCTCGGGCGGGATGCCTTCCTATGCAGCCCCGTAACAACCAACCGAGGCACCAACCGTGCTTGCTCCCGAGCAGCCAAGTGTCCTCCCGACAAGGCGTCACGAAGAAGGCGATGCCCGAGGGATTATCGAGGCAAAGAAAGCTCTCCATAAAGCCAACGAGAATATTGCAACTTCGCACACGGCCTCGACCCCCTATGTTACCCACAGCGAGCGTTCGCTCGGTTCGACGATCATGGTGACTCCCTTGCCCCAAATACGGAGCGAGGACCCCAAGGGAGCAGAAGGTCCGCTAGTCCCGCACGATCAGCTACACGTAGCCGCAATTCTCGGCGAGCCCGCAATGCCCCAAGGCACGACCAAGAGCGGTCCGCCGCCTAAGAGCAGGAGCGATCAAGAGAAAGGTGTCATGAGCAATCAAATCGAAGGGTCCCGAGAAGTCAAAGAGGACCAGGCGCACTCCTCCTCGATCCGAGAGGAGCAAGAGTCCTTCCCTGGTGGAAGTTCCATGCCACCAACCCCGCGCCGTCCCCATCTCTCGGCTCCGATTCAAGGCCAACCTGAATACTTTCAACACTCCATTTTCGAAGAAGATTATGAATGCTCCCCGAATGAAGAAGATAAAGGTTCCAAACATTGATCCATACAATGGCACAACCGATCCTGAAGATCACTTGGCGTACTACAAGTCCCACATGTACGTTCGGGACGGGGACGATGCAACCTATTGCCGATTCTTCCCTACTACACTAAAGGAAGTCGCGCAGAAATGGTTCAACAATCTTCCCCAAGGGAGCATCTCTTCCTTTGAAGAGCTATGTGAGAAGTTCGTCGCACAATTCATCGCGAGTTGCAAGCGTAAGAAGACTAGAATCCACCTCTCCAAGATTAAGCAAGGGAGAAACGACACCCTTAAAGACTATGTCCGAAGCTTTCATGGAGAGGTCGTCCTTATCTCCGACTCGTAAGACGGAGTTGCCTACACTCGCCTTCCTTAACGGACTCGAAGCGGAAGATTCAAATTTTCCCTCGCTGAACAAAAGGTGTCCACCTTGGCGAAGCACTCCGAAAGGCGACCGACTTTATTCGAGCCACAAAGATCCGCACGGAGGAAGGAGATGAGGTCGAAAGAAAGGAGGAGATGGAAAATTTAATCCTCGAAATGAAGTGGACCATCGCTTCAACACCGACCCCTAGAGTATTTTGATGGAGATCAAAGGGCATCCCATGCTCAAGAAACCACCTCCCATGTCCACTCCTGCGAAACGCGAGCCTCCAACAAATATTGCGAATTTCATGAACAAACCGGACACAATACTACCGAGTGTCGCGCGTTAAAAAGGCGCTTGGGAGTTGGCGGATAACGGGCAAATTGATTGCTTCCTCAAAAAGATACTCATGGAGCACAAGAAAGTTCTTCAAGGTAAGGATATGAGCACTATGATTGAAGGTTTGCTCTTGGAGAAGTTAAGTCACCCTAGAGGGGGTGAATAGGGTGATGGAAGATTTTTAGAAAATCAAACTCTTTCGCACGTGAATAGAGACAGAAATAGATTTTGAGTCTAGATTGGACTCATAAAAGTATGAACTCGGATTTACGTGGAAACCCTCCTGGAGCGAGAAAACCACGGACAGGTGTCAATCCGGATACCAAGTCAAATCCACTAATTGAATCCTCAATTATAATGAATATGACTATCTAGATTTGTTCCCAAACAAATCTATTACAATTTTCCCAAGCTCGAATTTACCTTATCCGATCGACCTAGTACTTCCAAGTTGAAATTACCTTATCAACTTGGGATCCTCCAATTTTCCCGTGGTTAGAAGTTCCCTTATCTAACCCGGTACTTCCAAACCGAGGTAACCTTTATAGTTTGGGACAACCGAGTTGAGGTAGCCTTTACAACTCAGTCGGAGCGAAAGAGTGGAAGAGTAGTAGGAATTGCAATACAACCGACTCGAAAAATACAAGTGGAAGAGTAGTAGGAATTGCAATACAACCGACTCGAAAAATACAACTCGGAATATTAGAATTACAGTTTGGGAGTTGTATGCTAGAGAAGATGTTCAATATGGTCTCTCTTTTTCTTCTCTTCGTCGGTTGAAATCTTGTGCTAAGGCTTCTATAAATAGTCCGCCTTAAAGAGATAGTCGTTGAGCCTCCAACGTCTTTCGTTGAAGTCTGTCCGAGTCAACTAGCCGTTGTAACGGATAGTCCGAGTTACTCGGATTTCTGGACCACCTAGAAATAGCCGTTGTGCCTTGGTCCTAGCTTCCAACAACTCTTTTTCTAGCTTTTGTAAACTGAATAAGTAGAATGAAAAGACCGTTAAACTCGAAATGAAATATTACCCAAAACAAGAATGAGACAAGGTCGTCAGTAAGTTCCGAGCTTTTCTAGAAATTCCAACTTTTTGTCTAGCAGTGCTTTAACGGTCGAAGCCTTTTGTTTTTGCTTTTTCTTCAGATAATTGACATTAGAAAAACCTGCAAAAACATTAAGCACAATGGTTCTCAAAGTATAAATAAACTTTGGTCCATAATTAGAGAAGGATTAGTCTAAATAAAGCATTTAATGACTAATTACCTTAATCTATTAATCTGGAATATTTCAAGTCTAATATTCAATATACTCATATTCCGTATATGCTAAAACTCATAAATAAATCATTCAATCTTAATGGGCACAAGAGTTATATAGACATTTTACAATTACGCATAATTAAACAAATAATAGTGTAGGCAAACTAAATGTCCGAGTCCGACTAAGTGATTCGAACTTGAGTTCCGAGTGGGTCGAATCTGGTTTTGAGTGGGTCAAATTTGAGTCCGAGTTCTGCGTGGGTCGGATCTCGGTCCGAGTTCGAGTGGGTCGGATCTCGGCTTGAGTTCGAGTGGGTCGGATCCGAGTAGGTCGGATCCGAGTGGGTCGACTTACTCATTCTCGTCATAATTAACTCAAATTCTACTTTCTAAGTCCGAGTCCGACTTAGTGGGTCGACTTAGTCGGATAATCTTAATATGCTTAAGTCTCGAGTTCGATCAAGAATAAATCATATTGAAATGATGAATTATAAAGCATATGGCTTAGTTAAATGAATTTCTTTTAGGATGCTTCTTGCTTTATCCTAAATTTAGATGAATGCATGAAATCAAAACACATTCAAGGGGTTAGCCAATCATACCCGAGTCTTCAATGATGATGACGATGCTACTAAGATTGTAGCCACCATCGTCTGGGGATTTACAGGGGCGCGACCCTCTCTTCCTGGAAGGCTCACATCAGGAGCACTCAACAAGTCCCGATCACCCGCCAGCCTCCACCTTCAAAGGTGCCCACAGTGACTTTCGGAGAACAAGATTTGAAAAGCATGGCCGCCCCACATGAGGATCCTTTGGTCATCACACCGAAGATTTTGGACGCCATAGTCCGCGGGGTTCTTATCGACACAGGGAGCTTGGTAGACGTCATCACCATGGAATGCCTAAGACAGCTGAAGTATGCCCTCGTAATCTCGTTTCCCTCGTCAATCCTATCGTCGGATTCGGAGGGCGGACGATACACCCCATAGGCATGATCCTCCTACCAATCGGGGTTGGCGAGAAGGTCGGGGCCGAAACATCAAAGTCAAATTTCTAGTGATCGACATCCCTTCGCCTACAATGTCATCATTGGACGTCCCACCCTCAACCGGATCAAAGCGGTCGTCGCTTCATACCTTCTCCTCATAAAGTATGAGCTTGATGACATATCCGTAGGTGAGACCTATGGAGACCAAAAGACCGCACGTGAATGCTATGTAGTAAGCCTTCGACCTTTGATGGACAAACGAAAGAGGAGAGGAAGACTCATGATGATCCTAAGGGTAAGAAGCTAAAAGCGGAGCCCCAACCAAAGTCTCCGAGACTATGATGGTGTGCCTCACCACCATAGAAGATTATGTCAAGGTCCGGCTTGCTCCTCTCGAAGACATCAAACTCATGAGATGATGGTGCTTATGTAAATAGTGCGAGCTCATTGTCCGGTGTGGGGGCCTTTCTTTAAAGACCCACCCAGCTTAAGTCCCAAAGATTTTGTAAAGGAATTACCTACGATTGACGCGACTTTTCGAAAGCGCTCAACGGGGGCACACATTCCTCCCTTCCGTAAGGACTTCGATCTTTAATTAATACAAAGAGCAAGCTTTCCGCATCTTTACGTCTCACACTACTTTAAGACGGTCTTGGGGGCATGAATAGGGGCTAATACAATCCCCTAGAACACCCAAGTTCGTGGTTCCTTTCGTTGTATTTTCTTAACTTTGTCAAAGTTAGAAGAAAAGTAGGGGCTAATATGACCCCTAAGGCAGCTACGTCGCTAGTTTCTTTCGTTATATGTTTTTCATTGTGCCAATTTTGGGGGCAATACTGGGGCTAATACAATCCCCTAGGACAACCAAGTTGTAAAACTCAAAGAAGACCCCACTATGATCATGTACCTCAAGCGGCAAGAAAGCAAAAATCGGCAACAATAAAATGAGGCAACGAGGCAAGTAAGTATTGAGTAAGCATCCAACAAGCATCAAGCAAGGATCGATCGAAGATAAAAGTTCAAGCAAAAAAATCTAAAGTGGCAGAGTATCAAGTCATATGGCACACAGGACATCAAAAATAACTCATATCCCACGAAGAGTCGTGGAAAGAGGGCCAATCCTCGGAGCCATCTTTGGCATCCTCGTCAACGTCATCATCCTTGGGGATCTCCCCCTCCTCCGGTGCTTCCTTCTCGGGGACGGATACGGCCACAGAGCTTGACTCTAAAGTGAGATCTTCGAGTAAGATCCAAGCATAACACAAGTAAATGCCAAGCATGAAGAGATCGACTATGGTCTTCAAATGCGTACATTCGTCAAAAGAAGGCCTTTTGGACGAAAAACATTGAGCGTACGCGACTCGATAAGCGAAGATCCCATAAGATCATAGAGGATCTCTAAGAGACATCACTCAAGCCTTAAGTCACCGGAAAAGGCACAAGGTCAACGCCCTAGAAGAACACTTTTGTTCCTCAAGAAACTGCTCCAACACTATAAGGGAGCGATGGCTCACAAATTGAAGACGAAGAAGATTTTTGGCCATCAAAGGTGCATGGTCATTATTATAGCCCAACGCTAAATGTTGTTTGACGACATCAAGCTCGGAGGCAAACAAGAAGCTAACGAAGACCTCCAACGTAAAATTGCGATTTGGGCACAATCGAGTCACCCTACAAAGACCCATATTAAAGAATTGATATATTCGAGCTCAACATGTTTCGACTAGCGGAGTCATGGCCATCGTATTTCCGCTCCGAATTGGGTCGATATTTTCCGTTTGGAGGAGCCTGCAATTTCTTCGCTCTAAAATCATGGTCGGTATTTTCCGTCCCCTTCGAAAATTTTTACGCATAAAATTGGTTGGTAATGTTTCCCAAAAATATGCCAACTCAAAATAAAAAATAAAAACTAAAAATGCTAGGGTTAGGGTTTTTGGAGGGGTATTTTTGGCGTTTTGGCGGGAGTCTCGGCAGGGGCTAGGGTTCGGGGTGGGGGTCGGTCTTAGGGGTCGGGGAAGGGGTCGGTCCTTGGGGTCGGTATGAGGGGAGCCGGGTCCCAGCGAGAGGCCAAGGGAGCGAGGGTGTGTGAGTGGGAAGCCGAGAGAGAGAGAGTGCGCAGGAGAAGGCGAGAGATCGCACAGGGAGAAAGCGAGAGAGTGCGCAGGGAGAAGGGGAGAGAGTGAGAGGAGGGCTCGGTGTAAGGGGTCGGGGGAGGGGTCGGTCTCGGGGTCGGGGTGGGGGTCGGTCCGAGGAGAATCGAGTCCGAGTGAGAGGGGAAGAGGGCAAAATCAAGCGTGAGTGCCGTGAGGATAGAGAGAGCCGAGTGTGAGCGAGAGCGCACGAGAGAGGCCGAGAGGGGCTCGGCTCCGGGGTCGGGACGTGCGCTCGGTCCTGGGGCTCGGGTTAGGTGGTCGGTCCAGGGGTAGCCGGTCCGGCCGAGCGCAGTGGAGGGGTGGGGGCAGCGACAGCGAAAGAGTGGACCGAGAGGGAGGGAGAATGAGCGAGAGTGAGCGAAAGGGTGAGGGGAGGGGTTGGCTCCGGGGTCGGGGTAGGGGGTCGGTCCTAGGGGTGGGGGTCCGGTCGAGTGCAGCGTGAGGGCGGGTGTAGAAGCGGGGGTGTGCAACGGCAGCAGGGAGGAGCCGCAACTAGGGCAAGAGGAGAGAGAGAGACGCGGAGGGAGAGTTCAAAAGTGTGGGTCAAGGGGGAGAGCGGGCCCAGCGAGACGAAGAGAGAGTGAGAGCCGGGAGGAAGAGAGGTTGGGCCGAGAGCAGCAGGCCTAGTGGGAGGAAGAGAGAGTGAGAGCCGGGAGGAAGTGAGTTGGGCCAAGGAGGGGAAGCAAGCCGCGGGAGAGGAAGAGAGAGAGTTGGGCTGCATCAAGAGCAAACGGTCGGGGTAAATAGTCATAGTTAAAAGGTCGGTCTCGAAGGGTCGAGTGTGAGAGGCCGGGTTCGGGAGCCTTCACCAAAAAATAAATAAATAAAAATAAAAAATTGCGTAACTTTGAAAAAAATCTTCGCAATGAAGCATGTGATTTCGGAGTCGAAACATCTCTCGACGGCAAACAATGACTTAGCCTCCGGAGCTAATAAGTCGCATTTCCACCTCCACAGGAGGACATCCTTCGAGTTACGCTTAGCGATAACTTATCCTCCGGAGCTAAAAATCGCACTCCTAACTCCATGAAAGGAATACCCCTTAGAGGACACACAATCATGCACTTCGAGCCTACGGGAGCTGGAAGGTCATGTAAAGACCCATGTCCGCATGGGCACTCGCACTCCTAACTTAAGGTTAGAAGGTCGCGCTCACCGTGGGATGTTCCCTAGCGAGAATCATGCACTTCTAAGCCTACGGGAGCTGGAAGGTTGCGTAAAGACCCATGTCCGCATGGGCACTCGCACTCCTAACTTAAGGTTAGGAGGTCGCGCTCGAGAATCATGCACTTCTAAGCCCACGGGAGCTGGAAGGTCGCGTAAAGACCCATGTTCGCATGGGCACTCGCACTCCTAACTTAAGGATAGGAGGTCGCGTTCTCCGTGGGATATTCCCTAGCGAGAATCATGCACTTCTAAGCCTACGGGAGCTGGAATGTCGCGTAAAGACCCATGTCCGCATGGGCACTCGCACTCTTAACTTAAGGTTAGGAGGTCGTGCTCGAGAATCATGCACTTCTAAGCCTACGGGAGCTGGAAGGTCGCGTAAAGACCCATGTCCGCATGGGCACTCGCACTCCTAACTTAAGGTTAGGAGGTCGTGCTCGAGAATCATGCACTTATAAGCCCACGGGAGCTGGAAGGTAGCGTAAAGGCCTATGTCCGCATGGGCACTTACACTCCAAACTCCGAATTAGGGGTCGCGTTTTCCGTGGGATATGCCCTCGCGAGATACTTACGTTCATGCACTTTCAAGCCTCCGGGAGTTGGAAGGTCGCGTAAAAGACCCATGACAACGCTACCGCGGGCAAACTCACTTTCTTCGAATCCGAGGCACATAAGGGCTGGGATGCCTTGAGGACCCTAGAAGGGTCACGAGATGACTCATCCTCCCCGCAAGAGCCCTAGAAAGACCACGGGAGGACTCATCCTCCACGGAAGAGCCCTCGGGAGGATCACAAGAAAGCTCATCCTTCCCGCAAGACTCTTTTTAGCCCCAAAGGGCTAAGTAAAAGATCATTCACTACAAACAAAGTGTCAACAAAGGGATAGGAAAGCGAAGAAAAGCTAACAAAGCGAGATTCATTCATTCATTCATTGAGACAAGAACGCGCAACGCGCCATTACAAGAGAAGCAAAGCGTCTAAAACTTAAGATACTATGCTATGACGCTACGGTTATACCACTACGCTACGAATTACACTACTTAGACGGAATGAGAGCCCCGGCTACCACCTCACTTCTCCTTCGGAAGGTTCCTTTTCTTCTCCGCCGGAAGGTTCCTCTTCCTCTCTCCTGGAAGGTTCCTCTTCTTCTCCGTAGGGAGGCTACTCCCCTTTGCCTTGGGCGAGTCCCTTCGGTCATCAAAGGAGTGGGTAGAAGGGCCATCCACCGACTCACCACTCTCCATAGGAGGATTAGAAGACGAGCCAACACTCGAGCGGCCCCTCCTCCCGCCGCATCGCTTATTGAAAAGCTCGGGTTCGTTGCCTAAAGTTCGACGAAGAGATCATGGTTGCGCTCCACCCAGGCCTTGAGAATATCCCACTCAGGGCGGATCGTGGCTTGAAACAATTTATCATACTCCTCACCATCATTTATCAACCTCAACTTCCAAGCATCATCGATGAGAAGCTGGTATAACGTTTCCGTGATAAAGAATGGCCGGCGACGCTCCATTGCTGTTTGCTCGGCCTCATCTCGGTTGAAGCGAGGGCACAACTTCTCGTATCCGACCGGAAGCGCTCCAACGATTATTTTCTTCGAGGCAAGAGAAAGGAGAAGAGTAAAGATGGGGAAACTTACTATCCTTATAAGAACTTGGGGTCATAAAGGCATAGCGGAATGAGCTCCACATTCCACCTACCTACCTCGGGAGGCATGCAGGCGAACGTGAGGGGCTAAATGATTAGGGTATTTCCCGACAGTTCCAGCTCACCCGCCAGGTCACCGAGCCAACCGAGCCTAATCGGTCGGATAAGGGAGGTATCGGCCCAAGCCAACCCTTAACGGGCCAGGTAAAGCCCAAAGCCCATTAGGGCTAGGGTTTCCTCCTAAACCATGGTAAAGTACCGTTTTACCCTTTTAAATTCTTCTATAAATACTCACCATTTCCCAATCCTAAGGAATGTTATGTTCACATTTCACAAAGTCTCATCTCTCACATAATCCTACCTCCAAGCTTCCGAAGCTCTCAACATTCATCAACATTCATCAACGTTCATCAATGTTCATCCACACTCATCCCGAGAACTTCCATCTTTGGAAAACTTCTCGACTCCCAAGGAATCCCCCACGCACATCGAGGAAGATCTCCTCAATCCATTCAACTTAGTTCACTACTAACTTGAGCGTCGGAGGGCGTTCCCGGGATCCACCACCCGGGCTTCGCCTTTTGCGGGTTCAAGCGGTCGCCACTTGGACTCGGATCGATTGTGCCATGTCCACGGAACCGGAGCGATAAATCCTTCCTCTCTCCAAATCATCATCCACATCATCAACTCGGTTTTCTCCGGAAACACTTTTCAAATTCATCCTGTGTAAATCCCCCACTTCTTTGTTTGCCTGAAAATTCAATGCTAGTTGGAGAGAGAAATGACTCGTATATGTTACTCGGCTTAGGCTAGTCTTGATAGAGAAGCTTTGATCCACTAGCATTAGTATGATGAGCCTGTTCTTTGATGGATCTCTAACAAGATGAAGCTGAAATAATATAATGATGATCATGGCATCGACTTGTTGATAATCATGTTATAATCATGATCATGGATTTTCTCTAATTTTTTCCTTTTCTTTTTGACATATATTATTCTCTTTACTTTCTCACTGATTTTCCAACTTTCTTTCTTTCTAATGTATTTCGATCATGAGCTTGTTTCTGGTTTCTTTTGGAAAATCTATAAAGAAATGGAATAAGATCTAAGGTCATTCTAAATACACTTATAAAATGGACACTAAATTGACACTTATATAAAATGGTGTAATCGGATGGAATATATCACCATAAAAATAAAGGATTTTAAGAATAAAAAATAAAATCAACCAATCACAATGTGTCGAGTGCACATTTGATGTACATTTTGTTGGTGTAATTATACTTTTCCTAAAATCTATCGCAACATTAGCTTAGATCCGGCAAATGGTTGGTTCGATTTAAATGTGATTCAGTTTAAGTTCGAACTAATAATGTTTTTTAAATAAAATTTTAGATTGGAGCTGCATCCCTATTGCGGACAAGGAAATCTTTCTTTGTATCATTTCTCATAAAATGGATAAACATGGTGTATAGTTGAGCGGTCAATTTTTACAAATTCCGAAATACTCTCATGAGCATATACTCCTAAGAGAGAGAAAAGAAGATTAGGCCCATAAACCTCATCTCGTGACATATGACGAAAAGTAGGTACTTTCGGAAGCCTACAAGATATTCTGGTCAATTTTAGGTTAGCTAATGTGTTGAACCAATGAGTTTGTCTTGCAAAAAAAGAAAGCAATTTTGTAGAAAATTTTTGGTCAAGTTCACAATATGAGTATGGATTGTTCATTTGGGTTCAAATTTTTGGTCACTTTGCTATATTTACTTAGTGGCCATTGAATTAGTCTTCTTGCATAAAGATAATTAACTTTTATATTTGATTTAACATCAAATCCACTTATTCAATAAAAGAAATACATAAACATTTAGAGAAAAAACACTTCATATAATAAAAGTTACGAACTATGAGATTAAAAGTGCGTCCATTATTCTAAATACATTTACAAAATGACACCAAATTGACACTTACATGACGTGGTGCAATCGGATGGAATATATCACCATAAATCTAGGAGTTTTAAGAGTAAAAATAAAATCAACCAATCACAATATGTTGGTATACTATTTAGTGTACATTTTTGTTGGTATAAGTATATACTTTTTCAAAATAGTATATTGAAAAATGTGTTTAATAGACAGTAGGTGCATATTTCAAGCTATAGCCGTTTTACATAAACTTAGAAGTCAGAACTAGTGTCTAGGATAATGTTTATCATTTCAACCTAATAAAATACGGACTAGCCAAACATTAGCATATGTAAACTAATGTTTGGACAACTATCAAAACAATTGTAGCCTAGCTCTCTCTTTGCTATGGTGAAGAAGGGGCAACCCAAAATCATGTTAATTCAAAGAACTCAGCTGGCCAAACGATGGCAATAAGCGGGGCTCCTAGCTCGAAACCAGCATAGAACAATTGGAACCCAAAATTTCTCAAAGTGAAAAGAATCAGATTGATGGTAGCAATGGAACAGTGACACCTATGGTTGAAGCCGTGGAGTGGAATCCAATTTCCCCAAACATGAAGACACCTCCATGAAATACAAAGGTAAGTGTTAATCATACTTGTGCTAATGTTGTGTTAAATAGGGATGGAATGGGACTTCAACATTATGCGACTAGTGAAAAGGAAAGTCGTAAATATATCCAGATTGATAAAGAGGACATTCAAGAGGATATTGACTACTGGAAATAGACTTTAGTGTGCTATGTGGTTGGTACTAATCCACTTTACCCAGTTATGAGTGGTTTCTTGAATCGTATTTGGGGTACATATAACTTGGAACAAGTATCCGCCCTGAAAAATGATGTGTACCTAGCAAAATTTGACATTGTGGAAACAACAAGGACATGGTATTGGCAAAACGCTTGTTCTTTTTTTATGATAAAGAAACCTTTGTTGATGAAGGCTTCGGGTGCAACTGGCACCACCGATGGAAATGAGATTACACAGCTACCAATCCGGGTTACTTTCCCTGAATTGGATTTCAAATATTGGGGTGTTCAGGGGTTAAACAAAATTGGAAGTCCGATTGGAACCCCATAAAAATTGACTGGGAGACCGGAGAGAAGAAAGCTGTTATGATATGTTCGGTTGTTAGTAGAGGTAAAGTTGGGTCATGAATTTCTAGAGTATGTGGAATTCTAAAATGAACATGGAATTTGATCAAACAAGAAGTGGAATATGATTGGCGACCTATGAAAATGTGATTATTGTCTCGGTGTTTGGACATAAAGTTGAGGAATTAGAAAGAAAAACAAAGTCACAAGAGTATAGGTGTTTAAAAAGACAATCCCCGCCTAAGAAAAAGTAATAGAACTAATGCAACAAAATCAAGGTGAGGAGGGATTCTAGGCTATGTTACGAAAATCGGATCGAGACCGGCCAGGTCAACCGGTAGGGTCGGAAACCGGTGACTTTAGCGGGAGGTTTAATGTGTAGAATTGTTTAGGTAATCGAACCAGAAAAAACCGGTCCGAATTGGTCAACTCGCTTGAATCGAATGAATCAGTCGACCGGTTGTTCAACCGTGATTTAAAAACCCCAACTCTAAATTCGTCGTTGGTCGTCATCTTTCTGCTTTCCTTACTTACCTAGTTTTCCTCTCTCTCTCGCTACGTTGGTCCTATCTCCTCTCCCCCTTGCCTTGCCTCAACGTCGACCTTGCCTCGGCGGTGATGGTCATCGGTGTCTCTAATTCTCTCTACTCGCTCGGCTCCGGCTCACCTTAGTTGGTGGTGCTCCCTAGGAGAGAAGGGGAGAAAAATGGCATTGAGCAAGAGAAAAAGTAGAGAAGAAGGAGCGAGAGAAGGGATAGAAAAGAAGGGGTAGAGAAGAGAGAAAGAGTAGAGGAGCAAAGAAGGAGTAGAGAAGGAGTAGAGAAGGAGCGAGAGAAGGAGTAGAGAAGAAGGGGCAGAGGAGAGAGAAAGAAGAAGAAGGGTAGAGGTGCAGCTAAGAAGAATGAGCAAGAGGAAGGTTAACTTTAGGGTTTTACTTTAATTTACTTTTTTAAGGCTTTTTAGTGAATCCAAATATGAACGGGCTTTTTCCTTGGATCATATGATATGATTTGTTAGTTTTTAAACCTTTTTTTTTTATAGAATATGCCATTTTTTTATTAAATATATAAAAATACAATAATAACGAAAAAATATCTTAAGACATATACGAAACAGATTATATGGTCAACCGAGCCACGATGGTTTAACCGGGTCCAACCAATAAATCAAATCAACCGGTTTAACCCGATCCTACTCTCCCAACCGGGTTAATGACCAGGTCGAGTTCTCTTAACATAGGTTCCAGGTAGTAACTACATCAAGGAGACAAAGTGTACCAAGGACTCGAAAACCACTTGATCATTTCAAGACCTTTTTCTCCATTGCAAAACAAGAGCACGAGATGAGGATAAGAAAGATGATGAACCCCTACCAATATGACCATTGCAAGTTGCAACATAAGGGGCTTAAATATACTTATAAAACATCATGAAGTTAAAAACTTCATAGCTGAAGAATAAAATTAGACTCATAGTGTTGGTGGAGACAAAGGTTAGAATGAAGAATGTTAACAGAGTGGCTAATAAATTTTTCTAAGGGGAGGAATTACTTCATTAATAATGAAGACTATCCTGGAGGGAGAGTGTGGTTAGCTTGGAGACACGACCTATACCAACTACATATCGAAAGGTCATAGATCATAGGTGCTCTGTGAAGTAAGATAACTGAACACAAGGATTTACTTCTCTTTGTCCTATGTATATGCTTACAATGAGGCGGAACAAAGAAAGAGTTTACAAAAAGTTTATGTGCGGTTAGCAACCATAGTCCATGGTTAGTAATGGAATATTTTTTACACAATGCTAGCGAGAGGAGGAGAAAATTGGTGGAAGGGGGCTTATAGTGCAGGACATCACGAATTTCATTGATTATTTACAAGATTGTGAGCTAGTAGACATGAAGTACTATGGCTGCTTCTTCACGTGATCCAACAAACATGAAAAAGGGGATACGATAATATGTAAAATAGACAAAGTTCTTGGGAATCATGCAGCAATTTTGGCATGGGAAGATTGTCAAGTAGAGTTCATGGTTGAAGGGCTCTTTGATCACTCACCAGGTATTGTGAGATTCTATAAGAACACAATAGGAAAGAAGGCATTCGGATTTTGTGACATGTGGATGGACAACGCTAAATTCAAAGATATATTGTAGAGAGCGTGGTTTAAGGAGCACAAAGGTAGATTAATGTACCAGCTTACAAAGCTAAAAGAACTAAAGAAGCCTCTTAGGGATGCATAAACCAAAGTACGGAAATATCCATGAAAATGTGGATATATTGAGAACAAAACTACATGAAGTGAAGGAGGAACTAAACATAAACCCCTAAATTGAGTTATAGGAGAAGGAAAAAATTATGAGAGAGGAGTTTATAGGAAAACTTTATGCATCCCTAAAACTCATAAAACAACAATGTAAGATTGGTTAGATGGGGCAACGAGACTAGTGCACAAAGATGTTTTTTGTAACTACGAAACAAAGAAAGCAACATAGTACATACAATACTTTGATGGACGAACACCAACAGAAACTAGAAGGAAAAAAGAAGTTACTCGAGTATATGATGCAATTCTACAAAGAGCTATTGGGACAACAAAACATAATATAGGCAGCCATTACTAAAAGGGCTTTTTCAAAGTGGGAAAATTTTGACAATAGAGCAGCAAATGAAAATGGTCAGGCCGGTTTCTATAGAGGAAATAAGAGGAGCTTTGACAAATATAGCACGGTGTGAATCCCCAGGTCTTGATGGGTATACAAGCAATTTCTTCAATCAAAATTGGGAGGTGGTAGGCAATCTAGCGTAGGTAAATTTTCACCAATTTGGTCATTCTACCTAAAATCCAATGTCCATCTTCGAGGAGGTGTTTTTAGACCAATTTTATGTTACAATGTGATTTACAAATGCATATCTAAGATCTTGTGTGATAGAATGAAAGATGTTCTACCTAGTTTCATAACTCTTAGTTAATGTGAATGTATCAAAGGGAGAGATTTTCTTCATATGTAACAATATGCCAGGAGATTGTTAGGGGATACAAAAGAAAAAGAATAAGTCCTAGATGTGTCATGAAGCTTGACCTATATAGGACTTATGAGTATGTTCTTTATTATATGTTAAGGAGTGCTTGTATAGGTTTAGATTTCCTAGGAGTTTCAAAAGTGGATTGTGACTTGTGTATCCACTCCCACCTATTCAATAATCCTGAATGGAGCTATACATGGCTATTTCAAGGGAGCGAAGGGGTTAAGGCAAGGGATCCCATATCCCCCTTATGTTTATACTGGCCTTGGAAGGGCTATATAGAATGGTCAATAAAGCTTTTGACAAAGATTTCACACTGCACCCAAGCAAGGGTATGAAACCGAGCCACCTAGCCTTTGCCGATGACCTCATGATTTTCTACAAAGGTGATAGCAAATTAGTTATGCAAATAAAGAAAATACTTGGGGAGTTTGCTAATGTATCATGGTTAAATATCAATGAAGGAAAGTCACCAATAGTGGTGGTAGGAATTACGAGAGGAGAAGAAACATCAAATAATAGTTGAAGTAGGGTTTGCAAAGGGGACCTCCCATTTAAATGCCTTAGAGTCCCAAGAACAACATCAAGACTTAATGCTATGGATTGCCAAATCATGGTTGATAGAATTACAACAGAGATAAGAACATGACAAAGCAGGCATCTTTCCTATGTAGCAAGAATAACACTTATCAATTTTGTTCTTATGGGAACGGTCGTGTTTTGGGGATAAATTTTTATTATCCTACAAGGGGTTATAAAGAAACATGAGGCAGTATGTAGCAATTACCTATAGTGTTTAGATAACACTTATATTGGTTGCATGGGAAGAAGTATGCATAGATAAAAAGTATGGAGGATAGGGCATCAAATAATGAAAGAAATGGAATAAAGCTCTCATAGCCAAACATATTCAGGCAGTCCACAAAGAGAAAAAAAAACTTATAGGTCAAATGGGTACACACTCATCATATAACTGGTGAGAGTTGAAACCAAAGTATGATGCTTGTTGGTGTTTCAAAAAGATTTGCAAGTTGAAAAAGGAAATGATCGAGTGGATAATAGGTCAGAAAAATTATACTCCGAAACAAGGGTATAAGCATTTATGCAAAATAAGGCACAAAGTACAATGGAATGCTGCTGTTTGGTGTAGGAGTGTTACTACTAAGTATAAAGTTTCAGTTACTATATAAAGACAAACTACCACTAAGAAGTAAAATTGCTAGATACATGCAGATTCCATCTTGTTGTTGCATATGTGAGCAGGCAAAGGAAAACAGGGGACATTTGTTCTACAACTGCTACCATGCTGCAGAAAAAGGGAGAAAATCTGGAGAACAATGAAGGGTCATAAGATGCCATTGAGTTTTGAGCAATAGCAACACTAGCTACTGAAAGGAAATTTGAATGCAAAGGAAAGAAAGACTTTGACATGCCTGCAACTATGTTCTATCATATATGGATGGATAGAAATGACCAGCTTTTCAATATTATAAGCAGACAACAGATGCATCATCAAGGAAAGTGCTATAAAACTTTAAGGATAAAATTATTAATGTAAATGTACACAACAAAAAGAAGATAGAGACAAAATATTGGTCTATAGATATATAAGTTTTCCATGCTTAGAAGAGGACCCTTCCTAGAAGGTGGCTTTTAAGCATAAACCAAAGTTGTAAAGAGAGGAGATTATCCATTGAGTTTATTTTCTCACTTTGAGAGCACAGAGATGATAACTCTAGCTTTCTACAAAAAAAAAAAAAAAAGGAAACTAATGTTTGGACCCAAATTTTTTAGTAGTGTTTATGATAAGATGATAAAATTAGTTTATGGTCTTTCAAAGCTATTATTGTTCGAATTACCTTTTAAATACTTTGGTATTTGAAAAATTAACATATCCTTGATTTTATATCCAGA
Source organism: Talinum fruticosum (assembly GCA_021018815.1). Taxonomy (NCBI): domain Eukaryota; kingdom Viridiplantae; phylum Streptophyta; class Magnoliopsida; order Caryophyllales; family Talinaceae; genus Talinum; species Talinum fruticosum. The sequence goes on from JAITYX010000022.1 coordinate 7,154,364, forward strand.
TTTACAATAACTAGCTAATTAGCTAACTAAATAATTTTATATCAACTTATGTTAACTAGCTAACTAAATAATTAAATTTACTAATATAATCCTTTCAATTACTTAGCTAAAAATAACTGAACTATTTTGTATAGCAACTATCTACTACTTAAATAATTTTTTTGGTAAAAGAGGAATATCTTCATTACCAACTGTGTAAGATTTTCTCTATACAATCACCTTAAGGGAGGAGGAGTCCCATGGCTTATGGTAGCACTGATCTTAAAAGCTGCCTTTCTTTTTCTTTTTTACATTTTGTTGTTGGAAAACCAATTCTACTCTTAATCAACCATATACATGAGTTTGTAATTTCCCTTGCACTCTTACTGTTGCATTATGAAAATGCTATAATTCCTTACTTCCCACATACAATAAACTATTGTACCAATGCACAGCATGAAAATCTTGTCTCCAATTTTAGTTTTTCCCTACTGTTTAGTCACCAAGGGGAGCTCCTGTATGTTATCAGCTGCATTTTCGAGCGTCATGGTTGACATAACATTTTGCACAACAGTTTGACTAAATGCGAATATTAAATGCTCATGAGTTTCCATTTCATCGAAACATCAAGGGAAAAATCTCGGTACTTCAATCTGTATGTTGAGTAGTCGACCTCAGTACTTAAATAATTATTATTTGCGTAAAAAATCACTCAAAGTTCCATCCAATTGGGCCTTTTAGTATCATTTAGTTTCATTAACAATAGTTAGGTATGAAAATCTGATGACTACTTGATTAGATATTTCGCCTCTTTACAAAACAAAAATGTTCTACAAAATTAGATTTAAGATTATTAACCAATACAAAATGGCAAAACGGACAAGGAGGAGGAGGGTTTTGATGAAATAAAAAGGATACATTTAAAATAATAAATACTACATATAATAATGGTTAGAGATTTTAAAACTTTATTTTATATACCTTATCTGAAATACTAGTGAATATACTTCACAACTATCTTAACCACCACGACTAAACTAGTAAAAATTATAATTTTAAATAATTTAACTATTTCAAAATACTAAAATTTACTTCAACCTTCTTTATATTGTTACAGATAAAGGTGATATGATATTGTGATGGTAATTGTAAGGCTTTGCTCCAATTGAGGGCCTTGGCGTATATATAGGAGTAAGGGATACAATTCTAATGAAACTGGGATACAAAAACATAATATATAAGATTATTATTTACTAATCCTAATATTTATTACGCCCCTCAAATTGTCGATATGGAATTCTCTAACAAATTGTCCCTGGAAAAATTAAATAATTTAGAAGACAAACCTTTGGTAAAAATATCAAGTCAAAGCTTAGTAGGAATGTATCACACTATGAGATCTCCGTGAGTGATACATTTATGAGCGAAGTGATAGTCAATTGTAATATGCTTGCTTCTATCATGCTGAACTAGATTCACCGTCAAGTAGGAAGCACTGACATTGTCACAGCATCCCTTAGTAGGTCCTTGGAGATGAATACCAAGATCACTAAAAATCTTGGGAATTCAAATGGTTTTAGCAGTATTATATGCAACTGCTCTTTACTCTGCTTCAGTAGGTGATTTGGAAAGTGTGCGTTGTTTCTTGAAGTACCAGGATATACAATCAGGTAAAAAAACCACTACATAACTAGTGTGGAGATACAAGTCCTTACATCCGACCAATCTACATCTGAATAAGCGACATTGACGGATGGAGTGGTGGAAAGTTGAATCTACAGACCATGACTCAATGTACCTTGTAAGTACCAAAAACTATGCCTAATAGCGTGCATGTGAGCAGTGCAGGGAGCATGCATATGTTGGGAAACCATATAAACAAAATATACAATATCACGTCTCGTCATAGTCAAATTTTACATTGCACCTACTATATTTCTATACTCAGAGGCATTTGTAAGTAATTCTCCATTTGTCAGAGTCAACGTAGATCTAGAAAAAGAGCATACAAATAAGCTTACAGATCTGAATATGAAATTTGCGAATAAGATCTTGGACACTTCTGCTAGATCAAAATTATACCCTTAGACATGCATACCACATGACCACCCAAGAAATACTACAAGTCACCAAATTCCTTCATTAAAACAGTTTTGAAAACAAGGTGATAAAATTATGAAGGATAGACAGGGAACTACCAATGAGAATAAGGTTATCAACACAAAGGAGTAAAATGATGGTAGTAGTTCCTTGGTGATAAACAAACACGGATATATCATCCTAACTACAAGTAAATCATGAGACAGAAAAAAAGCTACTGAACTTATGAAACCAAGCTATAGGAGCTTGTTTCAAACCATAGATAACTTTTTTGAGCATACAAACATGATGAGGATAATCAAGATGAACAAACCTAGGGAAGTTTTGTCATATAAACTTCTTTTGAGAACGCCATTAAGAAAAGGTGTTTTGATATCCAGTTGTCGATTGGACCAACCAAAAATAAGGGCAGGAGGTAAGACAAGTTTAATAATGGGAGGTTTTACAATTGACTGAAAGTTTCATGGTAATCAATGATAGCTTGCTGGTAATTGCGAAAGGCAACCAACAAAGTCTTATATTTTTCCATAAAATCGTCAAAATTAAACTTAACTTGATAAACCTATTTACAACCCACTAAATTTCGTCTTAGTTGGGTGGTTCCAGTTCCCATGTCTCATTAGCAATTAAAGCACTAAATTCCTCATCCATAGCCTCTCTCCATTTGGGATCTTTAAATTCCTTAAGCCCTGTTCCATTTATTCTTATATTACAACTTTACAGCTCCTTATAGATTCTTCCAATTCCTTAAAGTTACTTACAACTTTTTATAACTAACTTTATACCTATCTTACAGCTCCTTACAACTCCTTACAACCTTGTATCTTCCAACTTATAGTATTACAGCTCTTTATAGCTAAATGGAATAAAGCCTTAGTGAACAAAGTTGGTCCAAGACCAGCAATATCAATGTCAAGAGATAAAATTGTTCAAGGTTTGGTAATTCCATTTTTGGCCTAGGTTTGCATTCAGTGTACATTTGGCAGGGGCGAAAATCGACTTCGGGATGGGTAGGCAGGGTAGTTCTGAGGAGGTACTGAGTCATAAATAAGCTTGGACTTGGCAATAAATTAAAGGGAATGGATAATGGGATCTCCATCAGAGTTAGGCCGGATGAGGAAAGCCCCGAAATCTGGGTCAAATGCTGGGAAGATGCGGAAGCGCTAAGAGAGTGTGTTGGAGTGGAAGACATTGATCATAGGTCAACAATAAGAGAAATAAGTGTCTGAGCTGGAGGAGAAGTGAGGGACGTGAGAGAGCTAATGGGTCAAATAGGAGGGCTAGGAAAGACAGGCATAGAGGGGCTGGGATGGGAGCTAGTAATAGTGCGCTTAGATAATTGATCCAAGCGATATGAGGATGCAAACGACAACATAGACGTTGTAGAGGAAGAGCCTTTCACAAGTTCAAGATAAGGAAATTCATGTTCATGAAAAAGCATGTGACTGGATTAAAAGACGTTTGGCCTTCGTAATTGGGGTATAGCCTAAAGAATGCAATGAACATACCTCTATGCTAATTTATTTGCAGAAGTAGCTAGAGAATTAAGGTAACAAGACACTGCAAGAACCATAGCTCGCCCACCGAGGCAGCGGATCGTGTTCCCCATGAATGTCAATTGTAAGGAGGGTACTTATTAATAAATAAGGCTTTAAATTTTTTTGCTAAAGTTATTGGATGGTGGTTTTAGAAGTCATTTTATTTCCGAAAGACATTTAAGAATTCCCGAATAGAAAATAAAAACTATTCACTCTGGATAGATTGCATTGAGGCTCACCGGGCCAAGCGGCAAAGACTGCTTCGACCGGGAGCTAGGCCCATCATGAGCCACATAGGTTCGATCTAACATTATAGGGCACCTAGCCGGTTCTAGCCATCCGGCCGGATGACCGAGGCAATCTCGGTCGGATGGTCCGAAGTGCGAGTCCGATTTCCAAAATCGATTTCGGTTTCTATAAAAAACTGAGATGTTTAATAAGAGAAAAAGTATTTTAGAAAAAGGAGTTGCAAGTCAATTTTGACAAAAAACTAACAAAAATAAACCACTTCCCAAATCTTGAGTCTATATCGAAGGGACAACCGAATGAGACTAAAACTCAAAATTTAAACAACGTTTTCAAAAAGGACTCCATTAGCCTAAACCGAGTATTCGGTGTACGGGGTGAAGGTACAAAATGAAGAGGAGCTCTCCTCATTCTACCCGTTATAAAAATGGCCTTTACTAATTAGAGATGGAAGTAAAATTCTTGTTTAAAGAATTCAAGCATGCAATCAAAAGATGAATGAGAAATAAATCATAACTATTACATCGAGGCGAGTAGAAACTAAATAAAATTAAATCTCTTAAAAATCACATTAATGAATTAAAATATTGAAATTACATAAGTAAATTAAGAGAACTAAAAGCTTAGATGCTTCGATTGCCGCCCTTAGGTAGACCCACCTATAAAGCTTGAGCCTTGATTTGAATCTAGCAAAGTGACAGAGGCCGGAAGAGGAAATCCGAGTGGCAAATGAAAGGTTGTTTAGAAGAGGTTTAGGAAGAGAAAATGAATGCTTGAGTGGAGAGATTAGAGAGGAAAGAATGGATCAAAAATTCTGCGAAATAAATGTAAATTTTAACTAAACTTGGTGTGTTGAAATGAGAAAAATGACCCCTGTATTTATAAAAAGGTTTAGGGTTAGGAAAACCCTAAACATATATCCCAAAATTGACCGAGTTGGATAAAGTTATCCAGCCAGGAAATCAATAAAGGATAAAGGAAAATCCGGAAGGTTAAACCAGTCAAAACAATTACATTTAAAGGATTTTAGGGTCGGATCCGGTCCAAAACTACTGCGTTTAGTGGTTTGGGAAGGCGGGCTTGGCTCGGCATTAAAACAGCTATGCTTTGCTCGATTCGGGGATCGGATCTCGGTTCGGTGTTAGACTTGGGAAGAGAACCTAGTATGGACTGGATGGAATTTGAAAAGCAAGTCTGGATCAAGCCCGGTGATGAAAACCCAGTCTTATTTGCATGCTCGAGTCGAGATTGAACTAAAGCAAAGTGGCAAAACCTATTTCGACCCACAAAAAATCTAACCGAGCACCAAAAATACCGAAGTGCGCTTTCTTGGGCACGAAAAGCCCATAATCTAAGTTTTTGTTGGTCCAAATTAGGTTCGAGCTCCCAAGCCTAGCTCCGAAACAACGACGACCTTCTAATGTGCAAAAATGCGGCGTTTTAACTTCTTTCGGTGTTCAAGCTTGGCATGCTTTACCGGACCATAAGGCGTGGTCATTTTGGTCTTGCGTTAGGCCTTGGGTTTCTTTGAAATGGTGTGGTTTTTACTAGTTGAGCTTTCCACATTTTTTAATCCATTTTTAAAAATCTTGGCTTAGTTTATCCATTTAACCGGCAGCTGGAGGCTAAATTTAGGGTTTCCTAAACCCTAAATGTTTCAAATATAGGGTTCCCTCCTCATTTGGGATACCAATTCAGCAGCATATTTTGCCCCTAGGCTACTGAATTCTCTCGCTCACTCTTCTCCCTACTCTCCCTCACTTACACTTACAAAAACAAAAACAAAAAAAAAAAAAAAAAAAACCTTCATTTATGAAACCTCACAAAAGTCCTCTTTTCTCCTTTTTTCTTCACTACTCGATCTACTTTCACTCGGCCAAATTCATCCGGAGTTTGTTATCGCACTTTATTTAAATTCAGTTTTTGTTGCTTTCCTATTGTGGAGTTTGAGATGTAAATGAATTTCCTTTCCACCCCGCTCTGATGTAATTTTTTTATTTATCTTTTTCTTTTTTCACTTTCTTTAGTACTTTCATTTATGTTTTACATCATGGTTTAGATACCTTTTTTGTACTAGCATATTGATATGTTTGCTTCCTTTTACTATGATTTTACTCACCAATTTAATTAGTAGATGTTGTATTTATGATCGTGCAGAATGAGAAGCATCCCTCTTCATTTCGTAGCTTCTCCCTCGATCACCTGAAACATTCTTGGTTTGACTAATGTAGTCCTTTTCTAAAACCTTTCCTAATTTTTTGAGTTTCTTTTTCCTTTTGGTTGTTCATTCCGTAAACTCAAAAGAATAGGAAAGTAATTTATTTTTCTAGTTTTTCTTTCAAAACTAACTTCCAACTCCTTTTTAATCTCTTTAATTCTTAAAATTGTGTCTCGGTTCGTTTTATAGAAAATTAGTTAAAAATTAGAAATTGATTGAAGGTCCAAGCCATGTGACTGGGATTGCCTTGGCGGTCTAGGCTAGATGATTGCCGTCTACCGGTAAGTCTAGTGAGCCAGCTCCGGCACCTAGACTACTGGTTGGGCCCAACTCCTGGTCGTGGCTGTCTAGCCCTATTGAGCTTTGCAACAGTCCATTTAAAAATTACATTTTTGAAGAATTCTAAAACCGTTTTCACAAATAAAATGATTCATAAAATGGCCACACAACTCGAAATCAAAAGCCTTATTCGCCTAGATAAGCGCACTTCACGTGGAGCCGACATTCGTTGGGACATCGGGTGTGATCCATGGTTCCCACACTGAGTTGATAGAAATAAATGAATATAAAACTTTTTAGGTGTCTACAACTAGGCTCTACTTGGACCGAGTCCGAAAGAAGAAGGGCAAAATAGGCACTAAAAATACTTATCTATTTGGCATTGGTCCGAATACTAATTGTGGTACGATATTAGGCTACTTGAAATTTTCAGCTTATGATCGGAACCTTGGTGATGAGCCTAGATTTGACTCACTTGAAGTATGAAACCCAACAATTTGTTTCCGAGCTTGGCTTGATCAAAGTCCTAAAGATGAAATGGGGGTCTAAACTTGACCATTCTTAGATCTAAAGTTTGGCTAAAATATTTCCTATACCAACATATTTATTAGCTAATAATCGAATAAAGATATGTTCTAATTTTACTTAAATTAGTAGCCACATCATGTTTCAAAGTTTCGCCTTGACTTGGCCATTCGGAGGACCTGATGCCTTGGCATCTATCCACTTTCATTGGAATAGGGACAAATGCTTGTCTTTATGCAAGATTGTTACCTAGACTTGCTCTCTTAATGATTTGACATCTAGGGAAGGAGCTTGAACTTGACTTGCTTGAAAATCGAAGTTCGACGGGTTTCTTGAACTTGGTCTGCTCTTGGATCTTAAGATCAGCGAGGTGTCTAAACTTGATCGCTCTTGGATATGAATCTTGACATCTATCTACTTTCGTCGAATAGGGACACATGCTTAATCTTGGTTGCTTTGGAACTTGAAGTTTGACTTGTGCTAGGTAAACAACTATGGAGCGATGTTAAGGTGCTCGAACTTGGCTGTAGAGAGCTTGAACCGAGGGTTTATCCCCTCACTTTGAGCAAGCCCGATGCGATGATCAAAGTATGGATGTTGTATTTGAGCACTTCGATGCAATCAAGAGGGTAGTTGATGGTTGGCCAGGGTAGTGTGCCCCTTCTTGTCATGCTTTGTTTAGTGACAAGATTTACATTAAAAGTCCTTTGATGTTGATTCATGGTCATGTGCACCGTTATCTTTACATGCCTTTTTCAAGAATTTTAGTAATGTTCTCGAAACTTGTGCTCATAACTCTTGTTATATGTCCTTGTTGTCGGGGATCTCTTGCGTAAAGAGGAGAGGTTGATCAATGACCTTTATATGATGTTTGTGTCACTTTATCATATTATATGATTTTTTGTTTTGAATGTACTATGTATGCTATTAGACACGAGACTATGCTATGCATGTTCTAAATGCGAGCACTAATGCATACTATTATGCAAAATGCACTTATGAACTAGTATGATTTTCACTTTAGCCCCTCCTCCTTTATGTGAAAAGATAACCGAGCTCTGTGGTCTTGAGTAAAATTTACCTGTTGAGTCTAGTGCATAGATAGACCATGTTGATATTGTGAGCAACTAGTGTCTTTGCGCTTGACTCGAGTTGTCCAATTTTGACCAAGTGTCATACTTGGATGTAGGTTTTTTCGAAGCATTGTGTAATGACTTCCCATATACATTTTATTCTTCCCGATTGACTTTTGAAATGGAGATTTTTGGAAATGGATGGAAATTAGAAAAATGAAATTGAATTTGAATTGGAAGTGGAGATTTAGAATTTGGAAGAATGGAAATTGAATAAAAGGAATTGGAATTTAAAATTTGAAATTTGGAAAATAGAAATGGAATTTAGAATTGAAAAATAAGAAACAGGAATTGGAAACTAATTTCGAAATTGAAATTGAAGATTTGGAATTAGAAAAAGGAAATAGAATTTGAATATTTGGAATTTTGAATCGAAAATTGAAAATTGGAAATTAGAACAAGATTGGGATTGGGACCGGACCTTATGTGCTTGCTACATATCCGCTATAGGAGAATCATGCCTCGAGTAGTTTAAATCTTCTTATTTGGTTTTTTTTTTTTGTTTTTATGACTTTTTCTTTTGAACTTTTTTTCTCTTTAGATTTTTGTTTTACAAATGGGAAATGGGATTGGACCTAGGATGGGCTGAAATAGGGAAGTGCATATTTATTTGTCATCTTTAAGTGATAGGCTCATTAGATATCTCAAGATGAAGTGTACTTGCTTCATTGGGGTAGCCTTTGGCAATGGTAGTTTTGCACACTAAAAGATTGAAGGTTTGTTCTTGGAGAGTCTTAGTCACCCTAGAGGGGGTGAATAGGGTAATGAGGAAATTTTAACAAACTTGGAAGATTAAAGCTTGAAAAGAATAATCAAGACAATCCGAGTTTAGATTGGACTCGGAAAAATGTGAACTCGGATATACGTGAAAACCCTCCTGGGGCGAGAAAACCAAGACCAGTGCTACTCTAAGCACCAAGTTAAATCCACTATTTTGAATCCATAAAATACAGCAGATCGACTCAACCGAATTGCTTCCTTAAATAATTCCTTATAGAGTTTTCCTAGACTCGAAGTTCCCTTATTTAATCTAGTACTTCTTAACCGAGATAACCTTTACGAGATAGGGACAACTAAGCTGAGTTAACCTTTACAGCTCAGTCAAGGGACCTTACTCGGAAAGTAAGAAAGAGTATATGACTGATTACAAGACTTTACAACTCGGAAAGTTAGAATTACAAGTTGGGAGTTGTAAATAGAAGATTGAGTATGAATACAAAGACTTTAGCTTAAGTAATGTGTATTGACAATAATTCTAGCAAGTCTCAAGCAATCTTCAAGTCCCGAGAGTTGGCTTCTATTTATAGATGACTAAGCGGATTAGCCGTTGTGACTATCTTCCGAATAGAAGTCCTTTGTGACCGTTGTAATGGTTCTTCCGAGTCGCTCGAAAAGATCCGTTGTGATGTGAACGTTGTGCAACGGCTCTTGACTCCTAAAGGTGGTCTAATCATCTGGTGGTGTCTCGAAAAGTAAGGTGGAAACCACCGTTGAGCTTACCGTTGAAGATTTCCAATTTTGGAAATAGATAACCCCGACACGACGTTTAAGCCTTGTTCGAAGTAGAAAAGCCTTGTCTGCTGGTGATTGACAGCTTTAAGCCGGTTACTTTTGTAATTCAAAAAATAGGATAACCTCGTTTAGATAACCTACAAAAGTAAACAATTTTGGTTCTCAAAGTATAAAATACTTTGGTCCAAGATTAGGCACGAGATAATAATTTAATTAAGATAATTAAGTGCAAAATTATCTTAGGCCTAGAGGAGTGGAATTTTCCGAGTCTAATATTCATTACACTCAGAATCCATCGAGTCGAGTCTTAGGAAAGATCAAGTTATAAAGAAAATATCAAAGTATAAGTACTTGATCTAGACAAATAATTCTCGAACCAACATGCTGACTTGGAAAGATGAATTAACATTGTAATTCACTTTACCTCGAGTATGAAGTCGAGCTTAGATTAAAAGTGTTAGATAGATTGTTTGAACATGCCATAAAACTAAGTAGTGTCTAAGTGACTCAAAAACATCGGTGTGAGTTGATGAACAAGAATGTGTTTTCCGAGTCAATCGGAATCGAATGAAAACATATGCAATAGTTTTTATATTACTCAAGATGACTTGTAATCAAAACTTAGGAAGGATGAGGTTTGTACCTAAGTCCTTGATAGTACTCAGAATGACATAAATTCAGAGTCCGAGTCTTTAAACATGTCTTCCAATCTGGCTTTAAATAGCCAACAATGCTTAGTGTCATGTCTTTGAGATCGATGGTACTTGCGGAATTTAGAACTTTAACTTAACAAGTGATGTTCGTATTATAATTTGGGGGTTGCTTTGATCTTTGTTTAAGAGCGGCGGTACCACTTCTAATTCTCTTTTTGTTGGGCTAGTTACTAGTTAATTAGTCGTTAAAACTAAACCGGTGATTACAAGATTTAGGGGCATTATAGCTTTTGACTAGGACTACTCCTATAGTATGGGTTAGAAGACCCACACTGGTCGCCTACCGCGGGTAATCCACGTTGGTTTCCCACGACAAGATCTAGGCCCAACACCTCACGCGAGCAGCCTAAGTTGCTTGGCCTAGTGAATCTCGTTACGGTTTGCTTAAAATAACTTATTTTTTGCTATATATCCTAGGAATTTCCAAAACACTTTTGAAAATAAAAGGGGTTTCAAAAACCGCCAATGAGCTTCAAAAATCTAAAGCCTTATTTCTTGATAGGCGCACCTCCTTGAATCGACATTCATGGCAAACACAATCCACCCTTCGATGCGAGTCGTGGTTCTTACAAGGTCGGTTCCTATTTTTGGGACTCGAATTGATTTCTATTTGAGAAACTGGTTGAGTTTTAATTTTTAAAAAGTGTCCTGGTTTCCAGTTTAGAAACTCTCCGAAAATGGAAATTAATTTAATTTGCCTTGATCTTTGGCTGATGGATTGTTGTTTTGGGTTGGATGTTGAATTTTTCTACTTTTGGTTCAACTTAGTCTCAAGTCAACATATGAAGTCATAGTCTCATCATCGGGCTCTAAAAAGAAAAAAATCGAGACAATTTTGAGTGTCTCTAATAGCAAAAATTTTTTACTCCCAATTCTTTCAATAGTGAGGGTATGAAGCAAACAATGAAAAATATTTAGAAGTTGGCACAAGGTTTGGTTATCATTAACATTAAATAGAATATGTTTGCTTTCCAATTTTTTCCCAAACCGACATGGACCTAGTCTTGTGAGTAAGGACCTTGGTCCTTTGATGGACATCTTCCGTTATTGAAGGCAATGGATGCATTTGTACAACCTTTGAAGATGACCTTTAAAATAACCAAATTATGGATTAAGGTGTATGGTCCACCAATGAATCGGAAGAATAAGGGCTATGCTCGTGTTTTGGCCTATAAAGTTTTTCCCTTTTTATAGGTTGAGCAATGTATATTCTTTGTCCAATAAAACCGAATGGCAGTTCACCTGTTTTTATGGACGACATGACAAATAAAGGACACGTTTATTCATTTGCAATAAAAAACTCATTCAGTTTTACTACGACTGGTTAGTGAGCATTTGAATGAGATTTTCTTCCATAATGGGAAACTGGATGGATCCCCAAAACCCTCAAACTATTATTCATAACTTTTTCAAATTTTTTTGAATAACGAGGTTATTTGATTTGGGTAACTCGGGTTATGACTTCACTTGCTGCAGCTATTAAGGGAAGCGAGTGGTGGTGGAGGAATATTTGGATCATTTTTTCGCAGATACAGAGTTGTCCCTTATTTTTTCATAATGCTTGTATTTCTCATTGAGTTTGATTTTTATGATCATTTACCTTTATCTTTGTTGAAGTGCAATGCCAATAAAGCAAGCGAAATACCCGTTCATGTTGTTTTATATTGGAAACTATGTGGTTCATTGATAAGGCTTGTAAGGATGTTGTTTCACCTCCATGGACCTCGACCGTTAAACTAAATGTCGTGGATAATCTTATGGCTCAATTGGATTATTGTGCTAAACACCTTGTCGAAAGGAACCAAGATTCCTTCGGCAATGTTCATAGCAAAATCAGGAAATTAGAGAAGGTTTTATGGACTTAAAGAGATGCAATTGGTAGGAGAGAAGCACTTGGGAAGATTAGGGAGTGGAGGAAGGAGAAGGAGATCTTATGGTGCCAACAAGCATGCTCGACCGCTTAATGTATGTGGATTCCAATGCAAAGTGGGTCCTTTCTAGTGCTAAAATGCGAAAAGCTAAGAATACCATTGTCTTCCTTGTAAATAATAATGGCGTTAGACATATAGTTGTAGACACCAAAAACATGTCGCATTTATCTCTTTTATTTATTTCTGTTGGCCTAATTATGAAATTCCAATCTTGTTTGCAAACTCGAATCATGGTCGGAGTCTAATCAGCGTGAAGAACCACAAAAATCTCATTAGCACCACAAAAAGTAGCCTTTTGCTTGGGCAAACCCACAAACCTATTTTCTTTCGGCCAAACCACCAAACCAAGCCCGATTTGGGATCCCAATTAGGAAACCCAAACTGGCGCTGCGTTTTAGTCAAACTCGCACATCAAACACAATGTTTCATTTCCAGTGTTCAAGCATAACACGAAACTCAAGCGTCCGTACGACGTCGTCAAGACCGACGCCACGTTTTTAGGCTTAATTTGCCAAGACGCTGCATTTTGTTCCTAGTGACCAACCAAGGCATGAAACCCAAGATGTCCATATGACACCGTTTTAGACCGACGTCGCGTTTCTTGGCTCAAACTACCACGATGTAGTGTTATCCCTAGCGCCCAACCGAGGCACGGAACCCAAGACGTTCGTACAATGTCGTTTTGAAACCAGCGCCTCGTATCTCGCCTTCCCCATGGGATTTTCAATCTAGCAGGATTTTATCCGGTTCACTCCCGTGACCCCACGGAAAACCGAGCTGGTTCAGCGGCTTTGGACGACCGAATTGTAACTTTAGGTGATTTTTTGACCTAATTTCCTTCTATAAATAGAGGGCTACTCCTCTCATTTTTGGCTACTCAATTTTCAGCTAGCTAACCCCTCTAAGCTGAAAATACTCATCTCATACAATCATACACATATCCTTTTCTTGAAATCTACAAACAACCTTCTTTGCCCTCCTTTTGAGCTCACTATCATGTCGTTTACCGGATTTTGTTCGTGATCCAAGTTCAGCGAGGTTGGATAACCTGAGGAAACCATATCCATTTTCAGTTCTCTCTATGGTTTTTATTTATTTATGTCATTTACTATTTTTCATATTGTGGATCAAAGATGTAATCGCTCTTAAATTCCTCCCCACCTGCTGTAACTTTTATTTCTCGCTTTCTTTTACTTCTTTCCTACTTGCTTATTTATCGCTTTCTTAGTATGATTTTGTTGATTTAATTTCCACTCTTTACATGTTGTATGTTTGGCTGATAAACACATTTTTTAATTCACAACTTAAACTATTAAAGGTCGTCTCGTTGATGGGCGGAATGGAGAACTTATCTCTTCATTTCGTACCTTCATCCCCGAACATCGGATTCTTGGTTTTATATCTATGGAGTCACTTTTTAAACCTCTTTCAAGTTTAGTTTTTTCATACTAAGATTGGAAGAGTATTTTCTTTATTTTTGTTACTTTTTACTTTCTAAAAGTGACAGGAGACTCTCTCTTTTTGCTTTTATTTCTCCTAATTATTTCTCGGCATTTCTAGTTTAAAATGGAAAAACGTTTAAATTATTTTCTGACAGCCAGGGCTATAGGATCGAGACCGATTTCTCGGTCTCGGCCTTATAACCCGCGCCGGTTACCGATCAATGCTAGCTCTCGCCGGTGCCGGCTGATAACCACGCTTGGCTCTCGGTCTAAACCAGATCATCTTATCTTTTTAACCCGTAAGTCATGCGGCGGAAAATGAATTTTTATTTTTTTGTTTTCTTAAACTATGAAATAATATCCAAGACTTCTTAAAAATTAATTTCTAAAATAAATGATTAATAAAATCACTAATCACCATTTCACTTAAACCATTCTAAAAGTTAGATTAAGAAAATAGACAGTTTTAATAAGAGGCACACCTCACTTTTAAAAATCAACTTTCAAAATAGAATCTTCAAAAATAAACGAGAACCAACGCTTTGTGGGGAAACTTTGGTCCGGTTCACTGCCCCTATGGGGAAGATAGGGGCCGCTGGTTCCCACAATAGGGGATGATGATATGGCTAATATTGTCACTCACTATTTTGGCACTCTATTCTATATTGAACTAAATCTTGGTATGGAGAAGGATCTTTTTGATCTTAGTCCACGAGTTACATAAGTGATGAGTGAGGCTCTTTACAAGAGAAAATGAATGCAACTCTAAAACATATGCACTCGCACAAAGCACCGAGAAACCCGTCTTCTATCGTAAATTTGGGAGTGAGGACAATAATGATGTCTCCGATGCACTTTTTCCTATTCTAGGACATCTGAACCCTCCTAAACTTAATCATACATTCGCGATTCTCATTACAAAGAAGTCAAAACCTAACTTTATCACCGAATATTTTCCTGTCAGCCTCTACAACGTGGCTTATAAATTGGCCATGAAGATAATATCTAATCATTTAAAGTCTTTACTTCCTTCAATGATCTCATATATGTAATGGGTGTTTGTTCGAAGACATCTTATTTCAGACAATATTCTAATTGTTTTTGAGGCTTTACATGTTATGTAGAGGGATTCTAGAGTGAAGGGGTCTATGTATATTAAGTTGGACATGTTGAGTGGCCTTTTTAGCCAATATCATGCTTAGATAGGGCTTAGAAAATTGTGGGTGAAGTTGATGATAATGTGTGTGAAGTCTACATTCTTCTTTCATGGTTAATGGAATTCCTAATGATACATATTCCTAGCCAGGGGTTGAGACAAGGAGACCCCATATCTCCCTATCTCTCTATTTTTGGGTCTTATAAGGGCTCTCTAGCCTCTTAAACATAGCGGTAGAGAGGGAGGCCTTGCATGGTTTTAGATTGTGTCCAAATGCTCCCATAATTTCACACCTTCTATTTGTTGAGATGGTACACTAATTTTCTATAATTCCACGATGTCCTAAGCTATTATGATCAAGGAGATCCTCTCCAAATATGAAAGAGCATAGCGGCAGGTCGTTAACTACGACAAGACATATGCCCTTTCTAGTAGGTGGTGCCATCATAATGTTATGGGCAAATTTTGATATATGTGGATACCTGACAGTGTACCGTCCTATTATGAATATCTAGGGCCTCCTACCCTTGTGGGTGCTCTAAGAAGAAACTTTTCTTATTTATTGTGGATCACATTAAGAATAGGTTGTCGAGGTCGATAAAGAAATCGAGTGTCGTGGACAAGAAGGGAAGTGCTAATAAAGGTCATAGTCCAAGCAATCCTAGCCTATGTTGTGAGCCTTTTCAAATTTATGCAAAAGTTATACCATTCGGTTAGATCTCTAATAATCCATTTTTTTATGGGGAAACAAACAAGAGGGGTGAAAAATTCATTGGATCAGGTCGAATAAAATGTGTAGAAGTAAGAATGATAGTGGGCTTGGTTTCTAAGGTATGATAGCTTTTAACAATGCTATTTTGGCCAAGAAATTTTGGAGACTAGTTAAAGATGGGAATTCTATTGCGGCATAGTGGTTCCGAACAAAGTACTACTCGTGATGGAAATATTTTCGATGTTGTTTTGGACGGGCATTTGAGTTTTACGTGGAGGAATATCCTTGGGATCGGGGATGTGGTTCTTCATGGATCAAGGTACTAGATTAGAAGTATAACTTCTTTAAGTGTGTGGAATGATAGGTGGTTGCCTAGACCTTGGTCTTTCAAGAAAATAACTCCATGCACCGATGAGCTAGCAACGCTCAAGTTAGATGACTTAATTGATCATGAGCATGCTTGTTGGCGTAAAGGTTTGATTAGAAAATTTTTTGCGTTGTGATGTTGACACTATTTTTTGTGTCCCATTGTGAGTCTTAGGTTGAAGATGTGCTAATCCGGTATTTTATTTTCATGGGCCTTTTTAGTTCTCTTGGAATATCATATGATTGTTCAAGGTAAGAATACAAATCTTTGGTCCTCTTCCCTTTCTTATAAGAACCTCGTGGAGAGTCTAAGGTGTGTTGTCCCTTCCTGTATCAAATCTTTTGAGATTGTAGGCTTGTGATTTTGATGACAGTTTGTGGGTTTCTTAATTCCTTTAAGTGATTGTTTTGTCAAGGCAGTGGGAAGCCATAGATGCCGATCGGTTGGGTAAGTTTTTAAGGGTGATGTGGGAGTGCTGGAATGCGCGGAACCGCTTCATCTTTGGCACCCCGGATAAAAATATAAAGGTATTAGGGAATATGGAGATTTCTTTTGTTCATAACTACCATGAACAACACTCATTGGAGCTATGAGGAAACCCTCAAGCGCATTCTACAATGTGGAAACGTCATAATGGTGGGTGAATTTTGATAGTGGTTGTGTAGGAGACATCTTTAAGGGTTGGGGCTTTATGCTTCGGGATGAGGCTGGTGACATTATGCTTGCTCGGGCAAAATATGAGAATGAATTTTCGGGTCTTACTATAGAGGAAGCTCGAGTTTATCTCGTATAGCTTGAAATGCATTTTTGTAAGTTGGGTACTACAATGTCCTCATCAAAAGAGATTGCCTTGAATTGATCAGGATGGTCAAATGTTGGTCTTTTCATGATATTTTCCTTGGTTATATCCTTAGAGATTTTATTTCTTTTTCTAGAATTTCGGTTTCTTTTCACGGTCCTTTGTTAAGAGAGAAAGCGATAGGGTAGCCTATAACTTAGGTCACCGACAACCTTCATATTTAGAGGGGTAAGCTGTGGGTGTCCGATTTCTCATTTGATATTGCTTCCTAGGAGTTAGATGACATAAGTGATTTTGTTAGTGGTAATATGATATAATACTCTCCCGTCTTTTTTATTTTAAAAAACCCTAGAACAGCTTTTAGGTAAATATTATTTGGATTTCACCCTTTAATTAGACCAAACAATAAGACTAAGATATTAACTTTATTCTATAAAATATGATATTGATTTTTGTTTCCAGAGAAAACCGAGTTGATGATGTGGATGATGATTCGGAGAGAGGAAGGATTTCTCGCTCCAGCTTCGAGGACGTGGCACGATCAATCTGATTCCGCGTGGCGATTGCTTGAACCTGCAAAGGCGAAGCCCCGGGGTGGATCCAGAGGAACGCCCCTTCGACGCTAAAGTTAGTGATTGACTTGATTGAAGGGATCGAGGAAATCTTCCTCGATGTGTGTGGGGAATTCCTTAAGAATTGAGAGATTTTCCAAAGGTGGAAACTCTTGGGATTTGTGTTGAGAGCTTAAGAGCTTGAGAGCTTGGAAGCTTGGATGTGTGTTGGGAGAAAAATGAGAATTGTGGAATGTGGAACATATCCCATGGAGTTGGGAAATGATGGGTATTTATAGAGGGATTTTAAAGGGGTAGCATAGTAATTTACCGTGGTTGAGGGGAAACCCTAGCCCTAATGGGCTTTGGGCTTTTACCTAACCTATTAAGGGTTGGCTCGGGCTGATATCTTCCTTATCCGACTGATTAGGCCCAATTGACTGGTGATGTGGTGGGTGAGCTGGAACTGTCCGGAAAATACCGGAATCATTTAGCCCTTCACATTCTACTCGCATGCCTCCCGAGGTAGGTAGGTGGAATGTGGAGCCCACTCCGCTATGCCTTTATGACCCCAAGTTCTTATAAATAGGGGGTGAATCTTAAGGAGGATAGAAAATTTCCACCTCTTTACTCTTCTCTTTTCTCTAGCTTTGGAGAAAATGATCGGTGGAGCATTTCCGGTTGGATACAAGAAGTTGTGCCCTCGCTTCAACCGAGACGAGGCCGAGTAAACAGCTATTGAGCATCGCCAACCATCCCGGGTTACGGAGGCGTTCTAACAGACTTTTCATCAATGATGCTTGGAAGCCGAGGTTGATAAATGATGGTGAGGAGTATGATAGGTTGTTTCAAGCCACGATCCGTCCCGAGTGGGATATTCTTGAGGCTTGGGTGGAGCGCAACCATGATCGCCTCGTCGAACTTTCGGCAACGAACCCGAGCTTTTCGGCAAGCGACGTGGCGAAAGGAGGTGCCACTTCGAGTGTTGGCTCGTCTTCTAATCCTCCTATGGAGAGTGGCGAGTCGGTGGATGGCCCTTCTACCTACTCCTCTCGGGGTCGAAGGGACTTGCCCAAGGCAAAGGGGACTAGCCTCCCTACGGAGAAGAAGAGGAACCTTCCGAAGGAGAAGTGAGGTGGTAGCTGTGAGACCCGGAATTTTAAGTAGGTTAATTAAATTAAGTAATCGACACGTAAATTATTTTATTTAGTATGAGTTCTTAGTCTTACGCTCTTTTATAAAATTAGCGGATTATATTACTTCCTCCCAATTTCCTTCTCGGACTCGGTAATTAGCACCCGAAGCAACTTGTGATTTATTATTTTGACTTTTACCTTGAGATTATCCAAGCAAAAAAAAGGGGGAGGGGAAGGATTAGTATTGGGAAGCGTGTGTTAGCAAGCACTCGATGAAACCAACAAAAAGGAAAGAAGGGGGATCGAACGGAAGCAAGGAAACGAAAGAGAGAGAGACCGAGCAAGGGAGATAGAGCGAGAGGGAGAAGGCGAGCGAGAACAGGGAAAGCGACCGGTGGCCGGCGGGCTCCACGGCGAAAGAAGTGAGGCAGCCGGCGAGCCCGGGAATGGCCAGGGCCCGAAGGAGGGCGAAACAGAGACCAGGAAAGGAGATGCGAACGCGAGGGCCGAGAGAGGCAGCAGGAACCGGGGACCATGGCCAGCGACGGCGTCGAGCGCAAAGGAAGACGGCGAAACCAGTGGCTGGCAACAGGGGAAGAAGAAGGAAAGGAGGAACCGACCTGGGAAATCGAACCTCAAGAAACCAAGCAAACCTTCAATCCCCGAATCGAGGTGGGTAGTCTTATACTCTAAACTATTAGTAATTTCGAAACCCAAATGAATTTATTGTGATTATTGAACTTTGTTGTGAATATTGAGAATGTGTGCTATTAAACAAGTTTGGTAGTTGCTTGAAAGTTGAATTAAAAGTCTTGAAGGGATTTGGTAGTTGTTTAGGCCTGAATTGGAAACCGAGGAGTTTAGACGAAGTTAGATTGCTTGGGTATAGTAAGTATTATCGAGAACCCAGTTAGTTGGGGATGAATACGTTGTGGTTTTGGTATAAATTGTGAATTTTGAGCATATGTACTCGCAGTAACGTACTCGGTAGTTGTTTAAGATGGAATTAAGAACTTAGATGGGATTTAGGGAATTGTTAGGGCTGAATCGGGACGTGAGAGGATTTACTTTGGTTAAATAGTAGGGTTGAATTGGGAACTTTGAAGAGATTTAGTGGTTACTTAAGGTTGAATAGGGAACCCGATGATTTTGATGAAGTTAGATTGCATAAGTTAAATGAGTAGTATTGAAGTTTCGGTTAGCCATTGAGGATGAAGAAGTTTAGATTGGGGTACGAATTATAAGTTAATCAAACCTTAGAGATTTCTTGAATCTGTGGTATTGAGAGCTAATTGCGAATATTGGGGAATGATAATTTGAAGTATAAAGATGAGTATGAATTCATGCTTGATTGATGCATAGCTAAGGCATGGGAATGAGAAGTTGGTGATTGTCAAGTTAATTGAGTTGGAAACATATTTAATCCTCGAGGTTGAACTAAACGTGAGTGGTGAAAGGTGATTAAGAGTTATATAATTGAGGATGGGCGAGCAAGAGTTGAATAATAAGGTAGAGACATAAAATGGGAGTTCGAGGTAAAGATGGCAATTTGTGAGAAGTTGGGGCATTGGAGTTAAGTGGTAATTACTTATGGTTATTGTGGCTCGTAAAAGTTTAGTTCCTAAACTCATTAGGTGCAAGTAAATTAAGTTAAGTGGAATGGACCTTGGGAATATAGAGGAGGAATGGGAAATTGGAGAATCAAAGGAATATGTATCCATGTGGATTGATTTGTGGCATTGAAAACAGACTACGACGAGAATTACGTATATGGAAATAGGAGACTTGCTTAAATAGAATGTGGATGAACATGATAGGTTGAGTACTTGGGTGAATCCTTGAGTTAATGTCGTAGCTTGGAATGTTAAGTCTTAGTATGGAGATGCTCGACACATGAAGTGATTTGATTCTAAATAACGCTCGAAAGTTAGTTTTGAAAAGAGTTCGAATGTTTATGTAAAATGATACTTGTGTTTGATTCTTGAGAAATGCTTTTCAAACTTGAAAAGTGTTATGAAGAAGTGAAATTGTGTTGAGAAAGTGAAATTAGAGGGGTGACACGTGGTGTCATGCCTTCGACGATGATAAATTGATTCGAGATCTTGGTTTAAAAAGCAAGTTTGATAAGTGATTGTGATCACTTCGATTTTAAACGAATTTTGGGCTAAGGATTGTTTAGACCGGAAGAAAGAGGTGGTCGTGCGTATCGGGCCATGGGGTCCTTGCGTATTAGGATGCCTATCAACCAGAGAGGTTAATTCTTCCTAACGAGGAAAGCGGAGCCTTCCGGTATTTGACTAGAGATAGGTCCCGGGAACCTGAGTCGTGGGTCGCGCCCTCGAGAACCGTCCGGTGCTAGTTCAATTGTCTAAAGCCCCGAAAGGATTTTCCGTCTATGGCTGGAAGTGATTCCATTTTTCAAATGATTGCAAATCGTGCTTTCAAATGATTGAAGTGTTATGAGCTTTATGTTGCGAATGATTTCAAGAGATTTCATTGAGAAGTATATAGATTTGTATTATGTTATTACGCTTTCGCCGATTTCATTATTATGAGTAGTATGTGTAAAGAATTTCCATTTTAAGAGTGTAATACTTCCAGGTGAGCCCGTGGTTTATTGCTCACCCCTACAAATTTCCCCTTTTCCCCTCGCAGTTGCGAGTACCCATTGATATGGTTGGTTGGAATGCTTGACTTTGATGGTGATCGTGAGTTGAAGTTGGTTCATGTATTTTTCCTATTTAGCATGTTGTATATATTTGGTTACTTATGTAAATAGGCAATAATGTATAGTAAGTTGGATGTATGTACGGAGACCCGAACTATAGCTCGACAAGCCGAAATTTCCTTTCACTAGCAATTTCGTTCTTAAGCGGTTGTAATTTAATTTTTAGCTTAGTTTGTACCTTGAATTATAACTCCATATGGAATTTAAGTTTTATGGTTGTGAATATACTCTTGCGTGTGGCCGTTGAGCTGTGTACTCCGAGCGTGTTGCTCGTTGAGTTTTATTGTGACTTTCATGCAGGTTTTCGGGCTTTTAGCCTATGGGTTTGGCCATATTTCAAATAGAACTCGCCAAAATTTTTGGAAAACTTCTAACCCTTGTGGAAAATTTCATTCCTTACCTTTAAGTTGAATTAAGACAGCTAAGTCAACACCTGAGTGAGCCTTGGGAGTTCCTTTGAGGAATTCTGGCGGTGTAATACTCCTAGGGTGGGTTTTGGGGTGTTACAGGTAGCCATGGCTCTCCTTCCGTCCGAGTGATGTAACTATAGCGTAGTAGTGTGACCGTAGGGCTGTAGCGTAGTATCTTGAACTTTAGAAGCTTTTGTTTCTCTTATAATGGCGCATTGCGCACTCTTGCCTCAATAAATGAATGAATGAATGAAGTTTACTTTGCCAGCCTTAATTTCCTTTTCTTTTCTATCCCGTCGTTAACGCTCTATTGCGATGAATGATTTTTACTTAGCCCCTTGGGTTAAAAAGGAGTCCTGCGGGGAGGATGAGTTCTCTTGTGATCCTTCTAGGGGCTCTTACGTGGACGATGAGTCCTCCCGTGGTCCTTCTAGGGCTCTTGCGGAGAGGAAGAGTCCTCCCGTAGTCCTTCTAGGATCCTCAAGGCATCCTAGCCCCTATGTGCCTTGGATTTGAAAAAGTGAGTTTGCCCATGGTAACGTTGTTGTGGGTCTTTTACTCGACCTTTCAACTCCTGGAGGCTTAAAAGTGCATGAATGTAAGTATCTCACTAGGGAACATATTACCAAGAGCACGACCCCCTAACCTTAAGTTAGGAGTGTGAGTGCCCATGAGGACATGAGTCTTTACGCGACCTTCCAGCTCTCGTAGGCTTAAAAGTGCATGATTCTCGCTAGGGAACATCCCACGAGAGCGCGACCCCTAACCTTAAGTTAGGAGTGCAAGTACCCATGCGGACATGGGTCTTTAAGCGACCTTCTAGCTCCTATAGGCTTAGAAGTGCATGATTCTCGCTAGGGAACATCCCACGAAGAGCGCGACCCCCTAACCTTAAGTTAGGAATGTGAGTGCCCATGAGGACATGGGTCTTTACGCAACCTTCCAGCTCTCGTAGGCGTAGAACCGCATGATTCTCGCTAGGGAACATCCCATAGAGAGCGCGACCCCTAACCTTAAGTTAGGAGTGCAAGTGCCCATGCGGACATGGGTCTTTACGCGACCTTCCAACTCCCGTAGGCTTAGAAGTGCATGATTGTGTGTCCTCCGAGGGGTGTTCCTTTTATGGAGTTAGGAGTGTGATTTTTAGCTCCCGAAGGCTAAGTTATCGCAGAAGCGTAACTCCGAAGGATGTCCCCTATGGAGGTGGAAATGCGACTTATTAACTCCCGGAGGCTAAGTCGTTGCTTGACGTCAAGAGATGTTTAGGCTCCAAAATCATATGCTTCGTTGTCGAAATATTTTGCGAAGTTACGCATTTTTTTTGTGAAGACCCCGGACTCGACCCCTTCTACCAACCCCTAGGACCGACCCCTCACCCCGAACGTTTGCTCCGACCGCTGCCCGGGCTCCCTGCGCCCCCACTCATGCTTGGCCTATTCTCACTCGGCCCAACCTCCCTCTCGACTCGCTTTCCCCCTCCGGGCCCAACCCCCTTTTGAACCGTTCTCCCCCTCGGCCCAATCTTTGTCCCTCTCGGCTCCTTCTCCCTTCACTCACCTGCGCTTGCTGCTGCACTCTTTGCTCGTTGCTCTAGTCACCGCCGAATCCAGGACCGACCGCCTACCCCGACCCCCGAGTCGAGCGCTCATCCCTCCCCTCCCCTCATTCTCTCACCCTCTCTCGCGCATTCTCTCTCCCTCGCCGCTACTCTGTTTCATTCTCCCTCAATCTCTCGCTTGGCTGCACCTCCGGATGCCCAACCCAGCCTACTCCCGACCCCGAACCCGACCCCGAGCACAGACCCCAAAACCTAAGTCCCGGACCCGAGTCCCCCATTCCCTGCTGTCTCGCTCACCCTCTCCCTTGCGTTCTCACCGCTTCGCTCTTCTTCATGTGCTCGAACTCACCTCTCTCACTCGGACCCAACTCCCTTCTTTGACTCCCGGACCGACCCTTCGGACCGACCCCCGCACCT
Source organism: Talinum fruticosum (assembly GCA_021018815.1). Classification (NCBI taxonomy): domain Eukaryota; kingdom Viridiplantae; phylum Streptophyta; class Magnoliopsida; order Caryophyllales; family Talinaceae; genus Talinum; species Talinum fruticosum. The sequence goes on from JAITYX010000022.1 coordinate 7,177,814, forward strand.
GAGCTCTAGCCCCGAGTCATCTCCTCGCTTGCGCAAACTCTTTCTCACGTTCTCCTCGCTGCTCGGACTTAGCCCCTCCCCCAACCGCTCAAACCGACCCCTTCCCCGACCCCTCGGACCGAGCCCTAGCCCCGAGTCCCCCGAACCCAAGCCTTACCGGAACCTCCCTCAAAACACCCAAAAACCAAAAACCCTAACCCTAACCCTAACCCTAATCCTAACTCTAACCCTAATTTTTTAATTTAATTAATTTTTTTTTTTTTATTGTTGGCATATTTTTAGGGAAACATTCCCAACCAATTTTATGCGCAAAAATTTTCGAAGGGGACGCAAAAAATACCGACCTCGATTTTAGTTTGAAGAAATTATAGGCTCCTCTAGAAGAAACATATTGTGAGACCCCGAAATTTCGAGTGCTTGCCTAGTAGTGAATTATTAGAATTTTTCGAGTCGGAATTAGGAGCCGAGAACCGAAACCGAGAGCATGGGCTAGCTTATTGGGCCTATTAAAATTGAAGTTGGGCCCAATAAGAATAAAAAGAAAATGAGAAATGGGAATGAGAATGGATGAATTGGCTGGCATTGAGAAGGATTGTCTGGCAGATGAATTAAGGAGAGGAGGATTAAGTGTTAGATTTGGAAGTGGATTAGTGTAAAGTGAGAAGATAGGGTGGCCTTCTTGGAGGGAGCCACGAAGAGAGAGAAAGTACCAGGAGAAGGAGGGGACCGAGACATTAGAAGGAAAGAAGGAGGAGAAACAGAGCAAGGAAAAGAAGAGAGGCAGCGAGAGGAAAGATGCGAAGCGAGCAAAGGGGAAGGAGAGCGAGAGGGAGACCGAGAGGTGAAGGGAAACGAAAGAAGGAGAAGCAGGGGAAAGCAAGAGAAGGGAGATCGGGGCGAGGGCGAGCAAGAGCGAAAGCGAGAGAGCGAGAGAGCGAGAGAGGCCGGTGGCCACCCGAACGGCGAGGACACCGCCGCCGGTGGGCAAGCAAGAGCTCGGGAGGCCGAGCGGAACGAAGAAAGGGAAGAGTAGAGAGGCCGAGCGAACGAGGGGACCGAAGGGGTTCCGCGGCCAGCGAACGCGAGGGCCGAGGAAGGCGGTCGGTGAGCACGGAACAGCGGCCGACGGCCGGTGAGGGCGAGGAGGGGGACGAAGAGGACCTGAATCGGACCGAAACAGGGAAGTCGGAGACCGGGATTGAGGCAGCGAGAGGAAGAAGCAGAGGGTCGGGGAAGAAGAAGGGTTGAGGGAGCAAGAGCTAGACTAGGAATCGAAAGGCGAACAAGAAGCTAAACCCAATTCGAAACCCTTCCAAAACCGAATTCTTAGAACCTCTAAGAATTTAAGGTGAGTAGTCTGAATTCATCCTCTAGATTAAAATGAATTAGGTGGATTGAATATGAATTCGAAGCATGAAATTGGAAACCCTAAGTTAATAGAAGAAGCTAGAGGCCTAAATTCACGAAACTAAGCAACTCATGAATTGAAAAGCATATTGCGAATTTGATGTCCGGTTCATGAATTTAGTGATTATTGATTATTCTTAAGCATGATTATTGAACTGTATATTGAGAAGTTGATGAAAATAGCTTAAATAGGTTTAGTGAGAAAAATCAGAAAATTGAATTCATGATTTAGTGCAGATTTTTCGATGAATTAAGCATGCTATCCGAATTATTGTGCTGTCATATGTAGCCCAAATTTCCTGAAATTTTTACTGTAGCTTCCTGATGATTTGTGAGAATTTCCTGTAAAATTTCGTATGCATTGGATGAGTAGATTGGGAGATATGCTATATTAAGTGAAAATGTTCTGTTTTGGGCTAAATCGCATATAAGTGAGTATCGGAATTAAGAACTGAATTTAAGAAGTTATGTGGCTAGATTAAAAGATATTCATTGATTAAGAAAAGTTATAGAACCATTAACCACTTATACGCGATGTTACGCGAGCATGAAAACGATGAGTTCATTGATTAGGAATCCTAGTTGGCATGTTCAGGTGATTAAGTGTTTATCTTGAATTACATCGATGATGAATGACATAAGCATGCGTATATGAAATGAATTGATTATGCTTGAGTTGAAACTTGCTTATGTGAATTGCTTGTTTTTGAAGAAGTTACGCATGAACGTGTTAAGCATGAATCATATGAATTCAAGTGCATCTCTTGAATAAGTAATAAGAAAATAAGAAATATAAAGAACTAAAGAAGGGAGAAAGGATTGTGTTATTGATCTAAGACCCCACGAATTAAAGAACCCTCTGAAGCTATGGCCATAGAAGTGTCTCGTCAACCCGAAGCCACGAATTATTTTGCTTCTACGAATTATTGACAGTATGCGTCCTTCGAGGAAGGGAGGCCGCCTCGAGGCCACGAATTATTTTGCCTCGAGGCCACGAATTAGCCTCCGTGAACCGAGCCCACGAATTATTTTGGCTCCAAGAACCGGGTCTTTAGAGCAGTAACATAAATCTTCTTTCCATTCGAACTAAGAAAACTTAAAAGAAGTATGATATGAAGAAACGAATGATCGTGCATATCGAACCGTAAAGAACGAATAGATGATTTATGAAATGCATGATTGAACTCAAGAAAAAGAATAAGAAGAAGATCGAATCCTGTCTTCATAAGAAATGAATGCAATAAGAAGCAAGATATGAATTACGTGACGAATGACTTACTTGATGAATGATTTACGTGACGAATGATTTGCTCGATGAATGATTATATGATGTCCTTGCGTAGAATGACGAATGAAGCATGTTTGATTGAATTCATGAATAAATGACGTCATTATGTTTCTCGACAAGTTGGTAAGTTTAGAATCTCGCATGTCTTAAGCTTATTTGATCTCGAATCGCATGTTATTAATGAATTGTGAACTTACGTGTGTTTGTTAATGAATTAATGTGCAAAGTGAAACCCGGGGTTGGGTTTGGATTATTCACTGGGCTAGTGAGCTCATGACATCACCAACATTTCAGGTGCAGAAGTTAAGACTCCCGGAGTTTCTTTTGGCTTTTAAAGGAAGCAAACCATCGGATAGGACTTCTCCGGACTTCTCTGTACTTTATGTTTTTCATGCTTGTAAAGACTGGTTGTATGTGAACTTAAGTTGATTATGAATGTAAAATCCCTATGTGAATACTCCGAGCGTGTGGCTCGTTGAGTTTAAGATTGTGTTTCGTGCGGGGTTAGGGCTTTAAGCCCATAGGTTTAGCCAGCTTACGGAGGAAACTCTGCCGAAATTTCCGAAAAACCTTTGAAAACCCGAACCGCGCTTCCACCAAATTAAGAAAGGGTTAGTAACCCCAAGTTGAGACCCTAAGCAGCCTTAGGGGTTCCTCTCGGGAACCCCGGCATGTAATACTCCTAGGGTGGGTCTAGGGGTGTTACACATATCAACCCAATTCGTATCGGAAATATGATGGCCCCGACTCCGTTAGTCGAAACATATTGGGCATTTTATGATCGAGAAAAATCGAACCCATTTTCGGTGAGCTCGTGTTGACTCCACGTTAAGCTCAAATATATCAACTCTTGAGTATGGGCCTTCGTAGGGTGCCTCCGATTGTATCCAAGTAGCAATTTTACATTGTAGGTCTTCGTTAGGTTCTCATTTGCCTCCGAACTTGATGTCATCAAACGACGTTTAGCATTGGGCTATAATAACGACCATACGCCTTGACGACCAAAAATCTTCTTCATCTTTAATTTGCGAACCATCGCTCATTTGATTTTTGAGAAAAATGTGGGCACCCGATTGACCTTTGTGGGAATCCAGAGATAAGCAGTTGTAGATTGAACCTTATTAGCGTTAGAGTAGTTTCTTGCGGAACAAAAGTGTTCTTCAAGAGCGTTGACCTTGTGCTTTTTTCGGTGACCGAGAGCTTAAGTGATGTCTCTTCGGGATCCTTTATGATCCTATGGGACCTTCACTTATCGAGTCGCGTACGCTAATATTTTTTGTCCAAGAGGCCTTCTTTGGACGAATGTGCACATCTCGAAGAGCATAGTCGATCTCTTCATGCTTGGCATTTACTTGTCTTATGCTTGGATCTCGCTTTGAAGGTCTCACTTTGGAGTCCAGCTCTCCGGCCGTGTCCATCCCCGAGAAGGAAGCACCGAGAGGAGGAGGAGATCCCCGAGGATGATGGCGTTGATGAGGATGCCAAAGATGGTTCCGAGGATTGGCCCCTCTTTCCATGACTCTTCGTAGGATATGAGTTATTTTTTATTACTTGCCTCGTTGTGTCTTTTTTATTATTACCGATTTTTGCTTTCTTGCCGCTTGAGGTACATGATCACCCTTCATCATAGTTGGGTCTTCTTTGAGTTTTACAATTTGGCTGTCCTAGGGGTTGTATTAGCCCCTGGTTTTGCCCCCAAAATCGGCGCAATGAAAAACATACAATGAAAGAAACTAGCAACGTAGCTACCTTAGGGGTCATATAGCCCCTACTTTTTCTTCTAACTTTGATAAAGTTAAGAAAATACAACGAAAGGAACCGAGGGGTTGGGCGCTCTAGGGGTTCATATTAGCCCCTATTCATGCCCCGAAGACCGTCTTAAAATAAAGTGTGAGACGTAAAGATGCGGAAAGCTTGCTCGTTGTATTAATAAAAGATCGAAGTCCGTACAAAAGGGAGGAATGTGTGCCCCCGTTGAGCGTTTTCGGAAAAGTTGTATCAATCATGGGTGATTCCTTTACAAAATCTTTGGGACTTAGGCTGGGTGGGTCTTTAAAGAAATGCCCCCACGCCGGACAATGAGCTTGAACTATTTACATAAGCACCATTATCTCATGAGTTCGATATCTTCGAGAGGCATAAGCCGGACCTTGATATGATCTTCTATGGTGGTAAAGCACACCATCATAGTCTCGAGACATTGGTTGGGGCTCCGCCTTTAGCTTCTTACCCTTGGGATCATCATGAGTCTTCCCCTCCTTTTTCTCGCTTCTCCATCAAAGGTCGAAGGCTTACTACATAGCATTCATGCGCGGTCTTTTGGTCTCCATAAATCTCACCTACGGATCCATCATCAAGCTCATACTTTATGAGGAGAAGGTATGGAGCGACGACTCGCCTTGATCTCGGTTGAGGATGGGACGTCCAATGATGACATTGTAGGCGGAGGGGATGTCGATCACTAGGAATTTCACTTCAATGTTTCGGCCCCTTACCTTCTCTCCAACCCCGACTGGTAGGCGGATCATGCCTGTGGGTGTATCGTCCGCCCTCCAAATCCGACGACAGGATTGACAAGGGAAATGAGATTCCGAGGGGTATACTTCAGCTGACTTAGGCATTCCATGGTGATGATGTCTACCGAGCTCCCCGTGTCGATAAGGACCCCGCGAACTATGGCGTCCGAAATCTTCGATGTGATGACCAAAGGATCCTCATGTGGGAGGCCATGCCTTTCAAATCTTGTTCTCTCGAAGGTCATTGTGGGCACCTTCACAGGTGGAGGCTGGCCGGTGATCAAGACTTGTTGAGCACTCCCGAGGTGAACCTTCCAGGAAGAAAGGGTCGTGCCCCTCGTAATTCCCCAGCGATGGTGGCTACAATCTTAGTAGCATCATCATCATCATAGTGCTCATATCCTTGCCTTAAAGAACCTCCTTGTGCTCCATGAGTATCGTTTTTGAGGAAGTGATCAATTTGTCCATTATCCACCAACTCCCCAAGCGCCTTCTTTAACGCACGACACTCTGTAGTGTTGAGTCCGGTTTGTTCATTAAATTCGCAATATTTGTTGGAAGCTCGCGCTTTCGCAGGAGTGGACATGGGAGGTGGTTTCTTGAGCATGGGATACCCTTTGATCTCCATCAGAATACTTCAAGACTTCTCTTCATTTCGAGGATTAAATTTTCCATCTCCTCCTTTCTTCCCGACCTCATCTCCTTCCTCTACGCAGATCTCTGTGGCCTCGAATAAAGTTGGCCGCCTTTCGGAGTGCTTCGCCAAAGTGGACACCTTTTGTTTAGCAAGGGAAAATTTGAATCTTCTACTTCGAGTCCGTTAAGGAAGGCAGTGTAGGCGACTCCGTCTTGCAAGTCGGAGATAAGGATGGCCTCTCCATGAAACCTTCGGACATAGTCCTTAAGGTCTCGTTTAATCTTGGAGAGGTGGATGCTGGTCTTTTTACGCTTGCAACTCGCGATAAATTGTGCAACGAACTTCTCGCATAGCTCTTCAAAGGAAGATTGTTGAACCATTTTTGCGCGATCGCCTTTAGTGTAGCAGGGAAGAATCGGCAGTAGGTCGTATCTTCCCCGTCCCGCACGTACATATGAGACTTATAGTACGCCAGGTGATCTTCGGGATCGGTTGTGCCATTGTATAGGTCGATGTTTGGGACCTTTATCTTCTTCATTTTGGGAGCATTCATAATCTTCTTCGAAAATGGAGTGCTTGAAAGTATCGTTGGGTCGGCCTTGAATCGGAGCCGAGAGACGGGAACGGCGCGGGGTTGGTGGCGTGGAACTTCCGCCGGGGAAGGACTCTTCCTCCTCTCGGATCGAGGAGAAGTGTATCTCGGTCCTCTCCGACTTCTCGAGACCCTTCGGATTTGATTGCTCACGACGCCTTTCTCTTGATCGTTCCCGCTCCCGGGCGACATATCGCTCTTGGTCGCGCCTTGGATCATGATAAGCTCGCCGAGAATTGCGGCTATGCATAGTTGATCGTGCAGGACTCGGCGGACCTTCGCTTCCTTGGGGCCCTCGCTCCATGTTCGGGGCAAGGGCATCGCCATGATCCTCAAACCAGGCAAAACGCCTGCTGTGAGTGACATAGGGGTTGAGGTCGTGTGTGAAGTGGCAACCTTGTCGTTGGCTCTGTGAAGAGCTTTCTTTGCCTCGATAATCCCTCGGGCATCGCCCTCTTCGTGACGCCTTGTCGGGGGCACTTGGCCGCTTAGGGGCAAGTGCCATCGGGGCCTCGGTGGGTTGCGCTGGAGCCATGTGGAAGGGCATCCCGCTCGAGAAGTGGCCAAGAGGCTGACCTCCCGTGGGGTTGTGCCGTACCCAGGAGTCGGGCGTAGTGGAAGGGCATGATGGGCATGCGTTGTTCCATGGTGGCTCGCACCTGTTCTTGCACTTGTTGTGCGACAGTCGTTTTAAGGGTCTCTATTAAGTTTTGAAGAGCCCCTAGGGTGACGTACCCTCCGGGCGGGTGTGGCGGTTGCCGGTAGACCATCGAGATGATTCCGCATCCTCGGATTGAGGAGCGTCATGGGATTGGCCCCCATAGGCATTTAACGATGAGGGTGAGGAACCGGTGGGTTGGTCGTGTCACATGTCATCTTAGATCGAGATCGAGTGCCACTAGTGACCATATGCCACCTTGCTCCCCACGGACAGCGCCAAAGCTGTTTCCGGAGAAAACCGAGTTGATGATGTGGATGATGATTCGGAGAGAGGAAGGATTTACTTGTTCCGGTTCCGAGGACGTGGCATGATCAATCCGATTCTGCGTGGCGACTACTTGAACCTGCAAAAGGCGAAGCCCGGGGTGTATCCTGTGGAACGCCCTCCGACGCTCAAGTTAGTGATTGACTTGATTGAAGGGATCGAGGAAATCTTACTTAATGTGCGTGGGGAAATTCCTTCGAGATTGAGAGATTTTCCAAAGGTGGAATCTCTTAGGATTTGTGTTGAGAGCTTAAGAGCTTGAGAGCTTGGAAGCTTGGATGTGTGTTGGGAGAAAAATGAGAATTGTGGAATGTTGAACATATCCCATGGAGTTGGGAAGTGATGCGTATTTATAGAGGGATTTTAAAGGGTTAACATAGTAATTTACCATGGTTTAGGGTGAAACCCTAGCCATAATGGGTTTTGGGCTTTTACCGACCCGTTAAGGGTTAGCTTGGGCCGATATCTTCCTTATCCTATCGATTAGGCCCGATTGATCTGGTGATGTGGTGGGTAAGTCTGAGGCTGTGCAGGAAATACCCGAATCAATTTTATTCCTTAAATGAACCCACTATACTAGCAAGTACCATCTCCATCTTTCTTTTTTGTTTTTTAATTTATAGGACTCTTTCCTTCAAACATTAAAAAAAAAGTTTTTTTTAATAAAAGATGAATTTCATTAATTAAAAGTCATACAACATCAACAACAAACATCATATTAGCACAAAATTCATAAAATAATAAAATAAAATTTTCGATTGAAAAAGTTAATTAAAACTCTTGTGAACACTTGCTCTTCTTCTCAATCCTCGTTTCATAATGCATCCTCTAACGACAAGATTCACAAAGCTTATATAGCCTTCTCATCGAAGAGGTTAATCTCAAATAATAGTAATTAATAATTAGTAATCACTGCTTACTAATCGACAATTAATCAACAATACAACTCTCTAAGATTGAGAACTTAACAAAGTATTGGTTGAAATGGTAGTGGTCTTACTCCATCAAGGAGGAAGACATAAATTCAAATTTGTAGAAACGCACTTGTTCGAGAGGATCTTTTACCTTAAATACTCGTAGCCTAAAAGAGAGTACACCTTTTTATCATTAAAAGGAAATTCATTTGTGAAAAGTCATATGATATCTTCAATGAACATCTTCAAACGATACTAAATCTAAAATATCAAAATAAATCTTTATTTTCAAAAACTAATGGTAGATATACTTGTCGACTTATTCTAAATTTGTAGCATTCTTCTTGCCACCAACCACATTCTTCAACGCCAATGCGTCTTTCCCAAATGTCGGCGAGCTACATTAGAATTTCATGAAGCAAGTATATATCCGACATAATAGATTACACAAAAAATCATCATAGTAAAACCATATAACATTCCATTATTGACACGTTCCTTAATAAAAATAAGCGGATCTAATACGATAACATTCAAATCGTACTTCACAAGAAAATTAATTTTAAATTCCATTATCATAAGAACCTAAAATTATAAAAATACCCATCTTCTCTTACCTTTTGCCCGCTAAACTCATCCTCTGCCAACCCATGAACCTTTTCCCTTATGAAAACTTGACTTGAAGGGCTCATTGTTCTTCGACAACTTTGCTTTATCTATCTTTCGAGTGCTTCTCTTTTCACAACTAATAATGCTTGTTCATATCTCTTTTCTCTTAAAAATTTCAAATTTATCATTTTCGGTGAGATCGCGATCACAAATTGTCATTATAGCCATAAATCATCAATATTAGCTCCAATAAATACTTGTTGCCAAAAAAATAAAATTTTCGCAATTTATGATAATCTGACACAAAAGTAAAGGAAATTAAATACTGATTTGAGGGTAAAAAAACATTTATAAAAATCTTAAAAGAGGCAAATAAAACTTTTTCTATCTTAAAATTAAATAAAACTTCGATAAACACGAGAATCAAAGTTTACCACCAGCAATTGCGTCCGATGACAGCCCAGTAGGAACTGCACCATCGGCCAAACAAAAAAACCGAACTCCATAAAACAAAATTAAAAAAGAACAGAACCTCTAAAAGAAAATTCATAAAAATAATCTAAATTTAAATAAACATGAATACGTCCAGTTTTGTGACTCCCCGGGGCGACCTTCCGAGGAGTTTCCTCTGGTGAACTGTGGTGGGATGTTTGTCCCTACAAATTTCTATTTTCCCTAACGTTAGCAGCCATGTCCATTGCCCAATCAGTCTCTCTCTCTCCTCCCACATTACCATCTTCTTTATATAATAAAGCGAATTTCTTAACGGAACCACAAAATTCTAAAGAAATTATTAAAACATGTGCACCCAACACTAGGCTACAATACAAAGCACAGATCACTGCACCTCTCATTAACAGTGGCAATCAAATTGGCATTTTTAGGTGTTCCATTTTGACCATTTTTCTTCTAAATGCTGTTTCTGAGCTTCTCTCACTTCATTTCAGGGATCACTTTCTCTACTTCATTTTTGGCTGCTTTTCATCCTCCTTTTCTGGGCAACACTCAAATTGATGGGCTGAAACTTTAATCAAGTAAGAGATTCCGGATATCTTTGAAAGTGGGGTTGTTGTGCTCAATCTGCTCAGTATTTGGATTTCTATCAAGAGAGGGTTTTTTGTCACCTTTGATTTTTTCAGCTCTAGCTGTTGATTGAGCCTGCCTAATTTGGTGAAGTTTTGACTGAGAACTTGGGGCCATTGCTGCTTTATCCTAATTTAAGACTTTTTTTTTACTGTTGTCTAGATTTATAAATCCTTTTACCAGAAACCCAGGTTGAACTTTTTGATGTAGGCTAGTTTGTCGGGGTTTCTGCTATCATGATTACTTGATTCTCTGTCTAGCGCTGGTGGTTTCAGAATTAGGTAATTTTCAATTTCTGGTAGCATGCCCATGTGAGTTTCAGATCACACGGATTTTTGAAAAGATTAATAAAGGGAAGTTTCCAGCAACTTGTTAAGCAGTGCTTTGTGTTAGACTCTAATCATGGAAAACCAAGGCAATTTAGTTGTCAAAACAATGGAGAAACAGTCGAGTTTTTGCCGGGGAATGCAGAAGCAAGTCAGTTTTCCAAATGGGTTGGAGAAACCAGAGAGTTCTCGCAAAAGCATGGAGAAGCATGGGAGTATCAGAGATGGGGTTATGGAAAAACAGAAGAGCTTTCACGGGCTGTTGGACAAGCAGAAGAATTTTCACTTGGTTATGGAAAGACAATTCAGCTTTGGTGGCAGCGAGAGGAAGAAGAGCAAAGAATCCCCAGGAAAACGGGGCGATTCACCCCTCCATTTGTTTGCTAGGGCTGGTAACCTGAGCAAAATCAAAGAGGTTCTGCAAAATTGTGACAGTGCTAGTTGCAGGAATCTGCTTTCAAAGCTCAATCAGGATGGAGAAACTCCTCTTTATGTTGCTGCTGAGAATGGGCATGCTTTAGTGGTTGGCGAGCTCCTGAAATATTTGGACTTGCACACTGCATCGACAGGGGCCAGAAGTGGTTATGATCCATTCCACATTGCTGCTAGGCAAGGTCACGTTGGTATGATTTTGGCTTTATTTCGAATATCTTTTGTTTTAATGAGTTTATATTTGTAATGATTTGTGCTTGGTCGATACTGCTGCGGTGGTATTTCATCAAACTGTATACAATTCTAAACTGCATGTATTGGTCGTGGAATCTTTTTGCTCCATCTTCACTGACGTTAATCTCTATGCTACTTAAACTGATCCTATCACCATAAGAATGTGGGTTGGAGACTCGATGCTCAGACACAGGAATGCATACTTCGATTACAAAATTTAGAAAATGGACTAGCATGGTATTTGGACAAGTATACATGGCTAATTAATACCTGCAGCACAGTCTGAGTAACTTGGGAATATCTTGATGTTCAATGCCTTGTGTAGCCATATTTGTGATTGCACTTATTTAGCTAGGAAAAAGTTCAGGGAAAAACAAGTCTTGGACCTTAAGATTGAAATCATATGCATCTAGTGATTAATTGGTCTGAGAAGATTGAACTTTGTACTTGCAAAGAAAATACTTTGTGACATAAAGATGTACAAAAGTGAAACTTTGCTCTTGGATGTAGAAGTTAATTTTAAGTGATAACTAAGGCATCATTGGTGACTGCTTCCTAGAGAATTTGGGGCAGCCCCCAACCTCAAAATTCCACTAAAAAGTCAAACTATCAGTCAGGCCTAGAGTCAGAGTGAAAATGGTCCCCCCCAAGATGACTCAATACTTACCCTTCTGATTTCTGTTGACTGTGCAGAGGTGCTAAAGGAATTTCTTCGTACTTTCCCAAACTTGGCCATGACAGCAGATCCATCTAATACTACAGCCTTGCACACTGCAGCTACTCAAGGCAACATTGATGTTGTAAATCTCCTCTTAGAAACTGACGCAAACCTTGTTAAGATAGCTCGAAACAATGGCAAAACAGCGCTCCACTCTGCAGCAAGAATGGGGCATTTAGAAGTAGTCAGGGCCCTATTACAAAAGGATCCAAACATCAGCTTCAGGACAGATAGAAAAGGTCAGACTGCACTGCATATGGCTGTGAAAGGACAAAATCAAGACATTGTGCTTGAACTTCTTAAGCCCGATTCTTCCGTCTTGTGTCTTGAAGATAGCAAGGGAAATACAGCTTTACATATTGCCACTAAGAAGGGTCGTACCCAGGTTATTTCTCCATCCTTAAGTTTCCAGCCACCCATAGTGACTCCTGACAGCTGTACTTGACTTCTATATCATGATTGAAATTTTACATTCTCGTGTGCACGCCTATGATTTGGACTCTTCATTTCACATCAACACTCACGGTAGACATTTGAAACTCCAAAATGGGTATATGATGTTAATACTTTGTTTCAGACCACATCATAATAAGGAGGTCTGGCACTTGGTCACCAAGTGTTGGGTATATGATTTTTGATGCTAGCAAGTCCAATTAGCATAGGTGCACCCACACCACATGTACACCCACTTACCCTGCACACGTGCAAGGACCGAGGACTCTTCAACAATAGCAAAAGAAAGTTGATATAGTATCTTGGTTAAACTTATGAGTAATTAAAAGTTGTATTAGAAAGACACCAAGGAGATGTTGCAAAAATTACGCCCTCATGCTCTCATGCATATAATTACAAAATCCAAAATGTTCAACTTTGTACTTCCATTAAGCATTCGACTCCAACTATATGAAGCTCTTGAAAAGTAGAGCTTTAAATGTTTCAAAAAGAAAATTATTTCTTTCCTATCCCAAATCCGTTGATTCCTTTCCTTTGAAGTAGTTCACCAAAGAGCCTAAGGGTTCATCTTTCAAACTTTGTTTTATTTTTCCCATTGACGAGTAATATCCAAATCCAAATTTATGCCGTGAAAATCTTGACTTGGCAGGATGTGGGGGTGTCACACACAGCAGTCTTACCCATAAGTTGCAAAGAGCAATTCCATGGACTCTAGATTGAGAACTTTAGATGCCTATTACTTCACAGATAGTAAGTAGACCATTGAAATTGGCATATTGCTTTAGTCTACGATGATCCAAGCTGAAAAACATTTTGAAAGCTAGCATTTTCATCTTTGATATAAATGGGTAAAAATTGCCCTGTTTATTGACAGATCCTGTAACTTTCTTTGTGGAATTTGTGCAAATTTTCTGATGTGTCTGGATTGAAGTTGCATTTTCATAAGTGTTTCAATGATATCAATTAATTTTTTTACTTACATCTACAGATTGTTAGCTGCCTTTTATTGTCCGAGGCAGTGAGTGTAAATGCAATCAATAAAGCAGGTGAAACTGCATTAGATATTGCCCAAAAATTTGGACCGGAAGAAATGTTTTTGATCTTAAGAGAAGCTGGAGCCTCGACTTCCAAAGAACTTGGAAAGCCTCCAAGCACTGAGAAGCAACTTAAACAGACCGTGAGTGACATCAAACATGACGTAAAGTCCCAACTGCAACAAACGCAGCAAACCAATGTGAGAGTGCGAAAGATTGCGAAAAAGCTCAAGAAACTTCACACCAATGGCCTGAACAATGCAATAAACAACGCTACTGTAGTTGCTGTTCTGATTGCCACTGTAGCTTTTGCAGCTATCTTCCAAGTGCCGGGTCAATATGTGGAGAAGAAGACCAAAGGGGCATCTCTTGGGCAAGCAGAGATAGCAGATAATAAGGCATTCACTATATTCTTTGTGTTTGATAGTGTGGCATTGTTCATTTCCTTGGCTGTCGTTGTAGTCCAGACATCTGTGGTTGTCATTGAGCAGAAGGCAAAAAAGCAACTCATGTTTGTGATAAACAAGCTAATGTGGGTAGCATGTCTCTGCATCTCAGTTGCGTTCATCGCTCTCTCTTACGTGGTGGTGGGCCCTGATGGGCGGTGGCTCGCCTTATGGGCAACAATTATTGGAGCTGTGATAATGCTCCCTACAATTGGTTGTATGTGCTATTGCGTGATTTTGCACAGATTAGGTGATTCTAAGTCTAGAAGGATAAAGAAAGCAGAGAGCAAATCCCTTTCCCATGCTATGTCAGGGTATCAGATCCAGATTTGTGTAATGAATATAAGAGGATGTATGTACTTTGAAATAATCTAAGAGCACATGTCAGAAAAAAAAATTACAGAAGGGAATTGTATTAGCTATGAATAATTTTTGTATACTTGTGATCTACCTAGTATGCTTCATGCACCGCTATGATACATTTCACTGACCTGACAAAGACCATACGGTAGCCTAAATGCTGCAATCACATCTTCAGCTGTAATCTATACCATTGACCAGGCAAATAGGTCGTTTGCATTGACAAGGATTTGGTTAATTTTGTTTGGATCAAAATGAGTATATGAAATATTCAGGTCAGATAGGGTAGGGTGAGGTCATTTTGGGTTTGGGTATTTCCTAATATAGGTTGGCTTGTTTAATAAATTAGGAAAATGGAACCAATATTGACCGTATATATTCTACAAGTCAAATTACTAGTTCCAGTGTCAAGTGGTCATTTGTGTTAGGTAAGCTAAATTAAACCAAAGCACTATCCCAAGTCCCGCCTAAGCATGGGGCAGAATGATTTAATTTGATAGAGTTGAAGTTATTGAATATCAGATGACCTTGTCACTTCTTATTTAAGTAAAAGTAATAAGATGCCCATCAGTTTGGCGGAAGCTCTTTTGTCCGTATGTGCCTCATGTAGTTTGTGCTTAAGAGTATAACTGAGTCAAGCCGAGGCTGCTGGATTAAACTCGACTCAGTCACATGAGCCAGGCTCTGGCTCAGCCCAAAGCTCACACAAGCTTAATATTTAGGCTCGGGCTTCTCACATAGTTCGGTTTGGAGCTCAGCTTGATTTTCTATTATTCCTTATTTTTTATCTTGAAAATTTAGTTTCAACATTGAATGAATCAAAGTTCATTTTAATTAGACTTGGATTCTTTCTCTTTTTTTTTTTTTGATGAAATTATAGACTTGGACTCTCTAGAAACAAGAGAAGGGGGACTGAGAAAGATTACAAAGCAAATTTGTAAATTTAAATCAGAATTTAGATATGATCTGAATCTATTACTCAACAATTAATTGCCTTTAGTTATGCTCAGAATCAGAAAATTAATGGCCAAAAAGGAAAAAAATGGATTCTTTTGTAAATAAATATTAGAAAAAAATTAACTCGAACCAACCAAGCTCGGTAAGGACAATAAGCTCGTTCAGACTGAGTTTGACTCAAGCCCGAGCTGAGCTTTGATGACTGAGTCGAGCCCTGAGGGGTTCAGTGACAACCCTATTGTGCTGGCTTAAATTTTGATATATGTAGTGCAAGTCAACCAGCTACAATATCAGAATTCACCTTCTAAAAATTTGTATTTTAACGAAATTTATCTGAGATAACAGGGTGAATGTACATATTCAGTCTGATTAGCAATCACAAAGTTCAATAGAGAGGAAGGATCAGACAACCAAAATTGATACATAATCTGATTTCAGTCAGTCTAATGCAAAACTGGTGCCATAAGTACAAAGAAGTTCATAGTTAGAAGCAATACGGAAAAATTACCCTACTTCAGGGTTAACACAGTGTACAATTTTGCACCTAACTAAATCCTTTTTGTTTTACACTATCCTTACACTAGAAACGCCACGTTCCCAAGCCAAGTGAACCAAAAGATTTTGTAGCAAAATGAATCGAAGAAATTATACAACAGGATGGAGCTTTCCTCCAAGCAAGGGAACTGGCTCCTTTTGAGTATTTACAGATTGGTGCTCCGACATTTCACATGGACAATTGAAATACACTCCGGATGAACCTTTTGGTGAAACTCTAATATACTCAAATGATGATAATGTTTCGCCGAGGGACTTGAATATAGACAATCAACCACGATCAACCAAGTTAGAGTGATTATGATGCCGATGACTCTCAGAGCGGCGCTGGGATCCACTACTTCCCCTCCTAGAGCTCTTTATTCTTTCCTCCACTCTGGTTGTATTTGCTAAATAAGAGTGGCGTACCCTGATTTGGTGTGTTCCAGTCTCCAGGGAGCTCATGCCTCGAATTTGCACTGTCAATATAATTTCCTTGTCTCTGGTATCCTCAGACCACCAGTTCTGGGGAATACCATCGACTAGATCTCCCAGTGTGTTGAATTCAGTGTGGCGTATTAAAACTTCCATGGTGTCTTCAGGTTTGAGTATGCCAAATGCTGGTGTAACCTGCATGAATCAAGAGTACATATGCAATTCATTAACCTATTTGCACACTGGTGCTATCAGAAGTTATTGAAGACCAATACAGGTAAATGATTCTTGGAATAGGTCATTCAGTTCAGGCCATTTTGGATTTGGCGAATATTTCGGTATGCTATGGTTTATTCGAGAAGCTTGTTAAAGAATTGGTTTTAAACAACCCCAAGTGTGGACCCGGCAGACGGAGAGTCTGGGGAGATCTAGACACAAACTGCCTTAACCCAGCAAGCTCTCTCGTGCTAGCAGAGATACTTGTGAAAGAATTGGTTTTGTTTGGGAATAATTTGGTTTCAAGTCAAGATTAATGACCCTTATTTCAGATATGGTGATGTCTGAATTCATGTAGTCTGGATATAAGTCAGTTTTGCAGGGCCTGGTGGGGAGCCAAAAATTGGAGATAGCCTTGTCTATGACCAGAAGCCTTACCTCAATCCAAGTAGGGAAGCCAAAGGAACCTCTGGGTCGAATATGAGAGGGCCCTTCACCATTATTGACAACAGTGTGGCCTTCACAAAGGATATGAAACACGGCCTTGTCTTTTTGGCTCTTGTTTTTTATTCGGAGAGAACATGTCTCCTGGTTTTGAAGTACTATTCTGTCTGTGCTGACTGTTGTTTCTGGCCCACGAGGTAGCTCCTGGAGTACAGCCTTCACTTGGTCACTATGATTCATGATGTCTCCAAACTCTTTCCTCCTAACTGATCTATCTGCACGAGCTAGACGAACATTTAACTTACACCTGACAGGCTTGTGGTCACTTTCTGTAACATCCATGCAAGCTTCATACCTGTTAAACAAAGAGACAAAAATTAGAAGGCAACAGAAATCATCATGCCAGGACAAAATGTAATCCAAAGAAACATACATTTCGATTGAACCAAGTATGGGGCAGTCTAAACTGCAATCTGACACTTGTCCTGTACTACAATCACGATATATGACTCTGTCGCACCAAGCAGGAATCCGCTTCTTCTCTCCAGAATCATAGCCTGGGAAAGTTATAAGATGAAGCTAATATTAAGCCTAGTAAGGATTTAAAGTCAATATAATGCAAATACAGACACACACAGAGACAGAGGCACAGATCTACAGATCTACAATTATGATACCAGACAACAGTTAAACAAAAACATTATTTAAAATTTAATATCAAAGTTTGTAATTATTTTATTATGGACATCCACAAAAATTAATTGGCAATTGTCAAATGCTTGGAAGCTGAAAGTAGGACATGTTCTAAAACTTCTGGATCTGCCACTGCACACACAGTTTTTTCTCTAAGATGCTTTCAGCACTAGATCAATGGCATTCACTAGATAGTAATGACACTATTGTGCCTGATCAGCACATCACCCCCTCCCCCGCCCCCTTCCCCGGGAGGGAGTTAAAGAATCAGGATTCTCATATATTGCTGAATGTATCGAAATCCTAGAACTGGCAAGTGGTAAGGTATGGTTGGCCGTGCGGGCGACATTTGAAAAAATAGGTATCACATAATTTCGTTCATGGAAATCTTTTCAGTTTTATTCAAATTCTGTAATTTTTTCCCCCAGATTTACTGCTAAACTGTCCCATATATAAGCATATTTGATAGGGGGAGGGGAGGTAATTTGTGCTATGTTTAGGATAAAAAGAACCTAATGGCGAGCATGTACACACATACCTCCCAATCCAGGTACATGCTTTTCAAATTTGTAAGTTGGAGGGAACGTAATCACTGCCTCACGCATTCCTTGAAAAACTTTTCCAGCTTTCATTTCTGCTCTGAGCTGGTCCTTTTCCCTCAGCCAGTCAAAGCTTCTTTGTGAAACAAAATCTCTTGCTTCATCATAAGATATCCCATAAAGTCGATAGTTAAAATCACCACAAAATATAACCATATCTGCTTCTGATAACTCAGGTCTTCCCTCATCAGAACTCCCACCTGTGCCCTACAGGACCAGCAACAGCAAGCCCAACAATGTATCAAGTAAAAAAGATCAGCAGTTTATAGTTAAAGGGGAAGTTACTGTACCAAAGAATCAATGTATTTGGAATCAATCAAAGTTCACATACATTTCCTGGACGAAATACTGGGGATGTGGAAGAGGCCCCTGCTGCAGTAAAAAGGACCAATGGTAAACCAGAAGAATAAAGCAGACAAAATAAATGTATGGACAATACAAATAAAACACCAGATGTGTCATACCAGCAAGGAAATTAGATTGCCGGGAGAAGACCATCGTTCGAAAGATATGATTAAAATCAGCATTGCGTCGGTTGACTGCTTCCAAATGTGCAGCTAAGTGGCAATTGACAAAACAAATTATTCTATCGTGCACTCTCAACCGCAAGCCCACTCCTCCCTGTATGAGTATAGTCAGCCTTGTATCATTGAGGCGCACCATTTTGAACGCATAGATCAATAACCGACAATAAAAGCGAATGCCGCGTGATAATTGATATGGTTAAGATAAAAAAACAAAAAGCAAACTGACATAGCTTCCGGAAAGCCACCCTATAAGGAAGCACGACAATGACAGAGTAATGTGAAAAGGAAACAAGAAAAACAATAGCTGGCCCCATCTAATTAGGAACAGAAATGCAAATGAAATTGAATAAATTAACATCTCAACAATAAAAAATACAGTTGTAAGGCAAGAGCGCCATTGGTAGGTTTACTTGAAGAGGCAACTAACCATGATATTAAGCCTCATGTTAGATGCAGGGAACAGGTACAGATATATGATGTTCTTTGCTTTTGTTAAGTTCATTTCAGGATCAAATAACATGGTTTTGTCTTTGCATGTATTAATCATCCGTATATATCCTGTTAAATCAGAAGGTTCACAGGTGCACCATTTTCATGTCCTAAATGATGTCAAGTCACTTATAGGGACACAGTAAATTTATAAGTGGATTCAGTAGTTTAATTAGTGGTAGCGACTATTGTAATAAAAGACATCTCAGGAAGCATGTCAAGTGTGAAAGCAAAGCAAAGGAGGACATGGTGATGATGCATAACCTAGTTCAAAATGTTTGGCCAGTCGCTTGTTGAGCTGTTGTATTTACAGAATAAAGAATTAAATCATGCCGAATCTCTCTTCAGTCTTTTCACTTGCATTACAGTCCTTAAAGCCAGTTAGGCAATCAGGAATGAGTATGCTAGTCTGCTGTATTAAGATGCCTATAACTCTGATTCTCCGATGATAATGCTGAATCAGAAATAATTCCAGCATAGCCTAATAAAACTAAAACAATGATGGGTGTTTATGATATTAAACAATGTGCTAAGACTGCAGAAGTAACTCTCCAGCTCTTGATCTTCTGTTGGGATTTGCGATGTTAGAAAAGTCAGATGCTAAGACTACAGAAAGACCTCTCTAACTCTTGAGCTTCTATTAAGGACCATCTCTGTGCATCCTTGAAATAGTGACTCACTATTGTCTGAAAGATCAGTAAACATATGGCCATATTAGTAAATAGGCCCTATTTCCAGTGACATCTGATCTTTATGATATTTGCCAGGCACATGTGAAGTAAACCATCTTTAGCATTAATTAATGCATCTTAAAGTTTTAGTCATACTTAAAACACATCCTTGGTCATGATAATCTGAGGCACACATTTGCAAACTTATTCATCAAACGTAACATCTACCTAAAGAATTGCGGGCACAAAGAAAAATAGCTTTAGTTAAATGCAGAAGGTTTTGAATTTAGTAGATAGTAAATTGATTTCACATCAGTAGTTCCATTTCATGTGCTGATAAACGCAATTCTATCTATGTAAGAAGGCAGAAAAATGTGAAATGTACCTGCAGGTTTACATGTGCTATTTCTAGTTAAACTTTACCTCATCAACAATGATTCGCTAACAGGAAGAGGCTTATACCTTATTCCCAATTGTTCTCCCCAATCCACAAGCAACTGCTGCAACATCAAGGTCTCCGACATGCATTCGCAAATTCTTTCTTACCCTAAAAGAGAATCACTTCACATTAGCAAGGGTATACCTAGTTATCGCAATCCACCGTTAATTGGTGGTCAGCTTCTGATTATAGAAGGTTGACAATTGACATCAGAGTTGCTGATCATGTCAGTATATATGGTTACCAGATAGCTATAAGTAAGCCTGCAAGCTGCCGCGAACCCACACGCTCAAAAATTGGACCTTCCTCTAATACCTTCCCAATAGCGTCCTGCCAAAGGTTCCCAATGGCGCTCCCTTCAAGTCCTACCTACAAAAGGTACAGATTTGGTGAAGAGTGTATAAATGTGGGAGATATACTTTCTATATGCAATGCTTGATGTTAGAACTATAATAGCACTGCATTACTTAAATAGAATCAGATTGATAACATAATTACATTGCTTTTCTGTTTACAAATACATAAAGACCACAAACTTTATATCTCAACCGCTATTCTCATAATTTGGAAACTCACAGTATCTCCAGCACATTATTTGATCAAAGGTATTAGTCACCAGCCTCTCACCATTTGTACATAGAAAGGAAATATACAATCAAATTCTAGCCCTACTTTCTCTCTGCATAATATTTGTTAGTTTGTTCGTCTTGGTGTTGAGGGATGTATCACAAGCAAATATCTAAGAGCCACAAGATCCACAGGCATGAAACTTCTCTAATTTCACATAAGGTTCCATGTCGTATGGTCGATTCTCTTCAGGATCATCACCATGCTAAATTAAATTGACTTGAACTCTCAATAGTATTTTCATTAGCCATTGGGTCCAATTCTATGCTTATGCTACAGAGGGACAGTCTTTCTCACCATGCTAAGCTGCCTCGTGATGGTTGCGAGCTGATAACCAGCTCGCATATCTTGATGAACCAAATTCCTCTTAAAGAGAAATACATGTATTTGAAAGACGCTCAAGTTCATATTGTAATCTAATATGCCAGTGTTTTCCGCAGACATTCCCACATACAAGAAAATGACCTTAATGCCCAAAAAAACAATGTGTATATGGTGCATAACAGAACTAGGACATATTTATTCCCATGGATAACTAATAGAGGAGTACCAAGCGTATTAATTTTATAGTTTTTATGTCAATTAAATTTTCCAATAAGGGATGTTTAAGACAACTAGCAAACCAACCGGCAACTATTTGTAAGCTTCAGGTACAACTATAAGGACATAAATTAACAAAGCACGCTAGGATAAAGAAACCCTTACAAGAACAAAAGTCCTCAACCACAATGTCACTCTCACAAAGAAAAAAAGGTTCTTACAGTTTCTTTTGCTGCAGACATTGCTAGGAAGCCAGCTCCCATTTCAACTTCTTGCAATCCAACCACAACAATTCCTACATCTGATATGGCCGAACCCAACCATGTCTTAAGTGCCTCGTGAACAGGTTTTCCTTGACCAACATTCCATGTCCCCACTAGAATCTTCAAACTTTCTTGTGTTGAGTATGATAATTCTTTTGCAGCCAGTGCTGTACGTATTATGTTGTCGATGGGCCCGGGGACGTGAGATGCCATCCACGTATACCACCATGAACAGCCAAGCTGAAAACATAGTCTCCACCAATCGCCATCTTTATTACTGGACTACTATGAGCAACCCATCCTTTTATAATATTTCCATCAAGATCTAATAACTGCAGAACACCACTGGCATATCCTACCCATAACCGTGTTCCATGGGTGCAAAAGCATAGAACAGCTGAAGGATGATGGTTGAAATCTTGTATTCGGTTTCCATTTCCATCCCACTGCATGAGTAAACCATTTGAAAATCCACTCCATACAGTTCCATCTGCCGTCAACACAAGCGCCTCAGTTTTCTTGGAATCTTCATTAAATACCCCAGTACCTCTTGTAGCTGCTCGACGAACAGCATCGGCTGCTCCGAGTATAGCATTGCGTGATCGCTGCAGGAAGCCCTGGGGTTTCTCTTTTTGTTGAAGAAACAAATTTTACCTTCATCTCATCTTCTACTGCTTGATCCGGCTGCACTGGCATCTCAGCTCGATTTTCAATCTGACCATCGATATTAAAGACTTTGACAAGCTCCTTGGTTCGAGCATCCCTACGTGTGAAGTCAAAATGATATCAAGTCTTTTGGTGAAAACAAAGAGACATGAAAGCAAAGCAGCTTCAGGAGCAGAAGTAAAAGGAAAGATGTACAATGTAAAACAAAAGGCAGTCAGGAAATATCATGAAGAATAAGAGGGAAAAGATCTATCAAACAAATAATTGCTACAAGATTATTCTGACAACAGACTAATTGCATCTATTGTATCTTCAAAACCTGTATATAAACTTGCTGGTGCAATTAATCAAAGGAAATTGCTTGCTTTTATCGACTTTGCAAGGATGAAGGATCAGAAAGAGTAAAGGAAAGTGTCTAGGAGAAAGAGAGAAAAAGTTTTCCTCTCCTTATCATACAAGAATTATCAGTGCATGTTAATCAATTTGACATCATCATATATGCAAGTACAGTGCAAGTAAGAAAATCAAAAGATGATAGGAAGTACCACAAAGAGAAGGATAAAGAGGTTGCACACCACACTCTCCCTCGGGCATGATCAGACAACATGGCCTTGACATCTGAAGAAGAGATGTTACAGACACCATTCACCGTTACCTGGCTCCTCAAGTCTATGTTTGCCCTCTCAACTAGCAGGGCAGCCATGTGTGTTTCCTCGGGTGATAAAGACAGCGACTTCCCAATAGCCTCCCACGGCCAAACTTTGATCACACCACCTTCTGAGCCAGACCATAGATCCCCTGCAAAAACCACAACACAAGGTAAAATACTTTGTCATTCCTCTAACTTTAGAGACTACATTTTCCGTCATAAAGAATTCTAGCTTTAGCCAGCATGCTGTGTCCGTTTTAGAATTTTGAATAACAATGTAACACAACAACAATCTATTGCAAATTCTGGAGAAGAGGGGTGCTGGCTAGCAGAAGCAGGCTTACCCCTAATAATAAAGATGACCATCTGATTAATAAAATCACAAGTTCAAGACTATTCCCAGCTCGAATTCTGGAAAAGGCAGATATTACAAAAAGACCAAGTGCCATTGTACACCAAATTCAAATCACATATTAAGATTGCCTACATGTCAACCATTCTAAACCCCAACATTAAACCCACCAAATGTTATTCTAGTTGATTAGTACAACATAGAGGAGATACGCAATCAAAAATCAGACATCAAACCCCAAAAAACTGTACACCTCTTTGATCAATCCCATTCATTATAACACTAATCAAGCAGTATCAAATTCCAACTTGTTCACCCACAAAACAATAAATCAGTTCATTAAGTCAACCAACCAATTCAAGATAAAATGAGGACAGATCAAAATGCATACCATAAGAAGACATGACCAAACAAAGAACAGGACCCTTATGAGCATTCCAAGACAACCCCTCCTTAAATGGTGTCGAATCATCCGACAAACTTTGGTCCATCTTCCACGACCTAATCCTCCCATCCTTATGCCCAGTCCAGACCAATCGATTCCCCTGGTCAACCACCAAGCACACAGCAGGGGAAGTGTTGGAAGACTCGTAAAAGGGCGCCGCATCCTCATCCCCCGTCTCACACGCCTTTCGAACCCACTCCCCGGCTCATACACTTCTCGAAAGTTCCAGAATCTCACTCCGCTCTCCTGCCCTGCCCACAACTGGGTCTCGGTGCACCCGATCGTACGCAAGAACCTCCCCACCTGTGTCTCTCTCAGCGGGTGCGGCCTCAGCTCCAGCGCGGGAGGCCGGCCCGGGTGAACCGCCGATCGAGTAGGGGCCTTGAAGATGCCGGTGCCGCCGCTCGCGATGAACTCCGGCAAGGCGCCGTCTACGTTCGCCGGAGATCCCACCCTCGGGAGCGACATCAGCGGGTCATATCGGCCGGAATTCTCGTAAAGGCCGTCGGCGGCGGAGGAGACGTTGTAATGGTGGGCGTCGAGGCTGTGCTTCCTGTGCTTCTGGGCGGCGATGGCGGAGACACGGTGCTCGCTGAGGGAATGGACCTTGCGGTTTTTCGGGCCGGAGGTTGTTGTGGCGGCTAAGGAATCCCTTTCTTCGTTGTCGAATCGATCTTCCATGGCATTCCAAGTAGATTGGGTTGAAATTTGGGGAGTTTGAGAGTGAATAGAGTTGAATTAGGGAAGATTTGATTGCAGTGCTGATGGAAAATTAGGGCTTGTGAGAATGAAAGAGTCGTAGCTTTGGCAGAGAGAGAGAGAGAGAGAGGAGAAATGGAGAGAAAGTGGAGAAGCGGGAAGAGAGGGACAGTTAACGGACAGGAATAGTTAGTTTGAAGTTCGTTGCCCGCTGGGGTTGACAAGCTACAGCTCTTCTTTTTCTCTTTTTCTATGGCCCCTACTAACTTTCATATTATTTAAAAAAAAACTTCATATTATTTTCTCTTTTAAAGAAAAGGAGCGCAGAATAAATCAGACTTCATTACCTGGTAAAAATTTTTACATACTTTAAAATTAGTCAATAATTATAAAAGTTGTTTTATTATTGATTTTTTTAAATTATATATATATTTTTTTATACTTACGTGTTCAACATTAGAGGCTTGAGTAATGATTAGGGGTTTGACTATATTAAGCTCCTACCTAAAATTTTAGGTGTTCCATAACTCAATGTTTAAGGTAAAGGTTGGAGATTTTAGTAGTCGTTCACAAACATTACTACTCGGAACCTCTAGATAATATAATTACATGTATTTTATTTATAAAATAATATAAATTGTTCCTGATATATATCCTTAGTTGTTTTATCAAAACAAAACATGCATGCCATATGATTTCTCTGTTACTTGATTTTTCACTCTACAATAAGCACAACACAGCTATTTTATAGCATGCTATAATATAATTGCGTGTATTTTATTTTTAGTAATAGTGAATTTCACAATGTCAAGCTTTATTGTACAACATTGTTCAATAATATTGCTCTTTACTACATGTAATATTCTTTGTTTTTTGAGTTCAAAATACCATATAGTGGTAATTTGCCTCTCAAAAATTAATTTAGCTGGATTTTGGTTAAAGATTATTATTTTGTTATTCTATTAAAATATATCCAACACTATTAAAAAAAATACAATCCAAATTAGAAGAGAGGCATTTAAAATAACTGCTATATATCCATGAGTTTAACTAAAAAGATTACATGTACTTAAACTGTCTATGTATAACAATATATATTAACTAATATTATCGTCATATATGTTTAAACATAAAATACATAGCCTACAATAATAATAATAATAATAATAATAATAATAATAATAATAATAATAATAATAATATTTGAAAAATTTATATAATATTTGAAAAATACAATTATATTTATCAATTTTTATTGGTAGGAGTAATGGCTTATATCTTTTTTTTTTTTGACCAACAATATATATTCGCTTTTTAGCCGCAAATGTTTAAAATATAAGACCTCACAAGTCTCAACAACAACACTTTTATAGGGATTCAAACTTGTGTCTTTTCCTTATTAAAGTGAGGCAACTATCAACTCAATCACATTTTATTGGTAGTAATGGCATAGATCATATTGTCTGTAGCGATAGACTTATCCAAGGTCACGTTCGAATTAGCGTTTATAAAAGCGTTTATAACCGCTAACCTAAATCTTGTGATATATATATATATATATATATATATATATATATATATATATATATATATATATATATATATATATATATGAAGACTCAAATTGAATCTTTATTATTATGATAATGATAATTAGAAGAGTAGGTTTATAGTTATTCAAGAAAAATAAAAGGGTAAATGAAGCTTATAAGTATGAGATTTAATGAAATTTAGGAAGTTAAGAGCTATCTCCAATGGTTGAAACTTTAAAGGAGTTGCTCCTAGGTGGAGGAGAGAGAAATTTAAAAAAAAACGGTGAAGGGGTGAGGTGGAGCAACTCTAAGGAGCACCCGGTAGAGGGGCAAAAAGAGGAGAGAGAGGGGAAAAGAGGAGAGAGAAGGAAAAGGGGAGAGAGAGGGAAGAAGGGGATTCCGCACGCGTGAGGCACAGCCCAGCTAATGGTGGGCTGTGTCTGGCGCATGTCCCTCAAGCGCGGAAGGCGCTGGGTGCCCAGAGCAGCGGGCCCACACCCTGCAAGTGGATACTTTTCTGTTTTTTTTAATTTTCGTTTGTTTTGTTCTTTTAATTTCAAAGGGTTTTTTTGTTTTTGTTTTGTATAACTGATTATAAACGGCTATATTTTGATAAAATTTAACCCATTTGTAACTGGCTATATTTTTTAATAAATTTATGTTTTAAAAATAGTTTTTTTACGTACGTTTAAATGTATTATTTTGATTAGTTTTGGTTTGTATTATTTTATTTCGTACGTTTAAATGTATTATTTTTATTAGTTTTGGTTTGTATTATTTTATTTCCTACGTTTAAATGTATTATTTTTATTAGTTTTGGTTTGTATTATTTTATTTCCTACGTTTAAATGTATTATTTTTATTAGTTTTGGTTTGTATTATTTTATTTCGTACGTTTTATGGTTGTATATGTATTATGTTGCATTTTTTTATATATATTATCAAGTTATTATTGTGCGAACTTCTTAATAAATAATAACAAATTAAAATTAATATTATTATTAACACACACCTAAAATAATATAATACATTAATCATTTTATTATTTCCATCATATTATTTCATTATTAATGTAATCTAAAATTAATTTATTAATACAACAATTATATTCATAAAATATTTCATGTGGGACCCATTTATAATATAAATTATTATGTAGCAACTCTCATGAGTTGCTACCATTGACAATAGACAACAAAGGAAGCAACTCACTTGCGTATGTGAGCACTTTGGAGCAACTCTCCATAAGATACAACCATTGTGGATAGCCTAAAGAAAATAATGTAGAGATGTTTCAGTGATTGATGGAGAGTTGGTTGGTATGATTGGCTGGTAACTTCACCCACCAATGAGGCATCAATCATAAATTTGGCATAAATTTATTAATTAATTACAATAAGTTGACTTGTATTATATTTTCTTTTCTTTTTGTGGACAATTGTTGGATTCGTGGGAGGCCATGAAGTTGATTCCCAGATGCAAACATGGCAAGCAGGAAGAGAAAGAGAGAGAGAGAGAGAAATCATATTGATTTGGACTGTTGGAGTAGATGTTTTTGTCAGGCATTTATTTTATTTTATTTATTTATTATTTTGTATTGGGAGGCCTCAACCTCCATAATGTCATTTTATAATTCAACCATTGAAAATGTCATTTGCTCAATCTGAAATTGAATGAGTTTGTTATATTTAGGTCTCTTCTTCCAATTACGTGAGTATTATGTCAATGGCTACTACAGTTTAGGGGATTAAAAGTGAGTTTCTTTGTCCTATCCTAAATCTATATTATCTACTTTCAATTTTTAAAAGGGTTATTAGATTAAAATAATTCATACTTTGTATTGGACAATTATATACTTGTATTTTTAAAGTTGGATAGTCGAGAACTTTACTTAGAGGGTATTTAATATTTCTAAACCACTACCGAGTTTACTTGGTGGTGGACTCGGTTTTATGATGACGTGTCGAGCGGATGAAACTTAAATGACTATTCTACTCTGTTCATTAAACCACCTCCTCCCTCCCTCATTTACTTATTACACTCTCTCTCCTCGTTCAAAAAATTTAACTCTCTCTCTCTCTCTCTCTCTCTCTCTCTCTCTCTCTCTCTCTCCTCGTTCTAGTAACTCCCAATTTTCTTGTTTATGTGCTTTATTCTCCAAATAATACTCATTAACTCCCTCTCGTCATACCGATCGGAGTCACTTTTGATGGAATTCTGTACAATAAGCAAATGTCGTGAATTATATGGACCAAAATCGCAAAGCCTAGTGAAGATTGAAAGATGGGCGTGTCTTTGGAGTGAAATCAAGTGGAAAAAATTTGACATCTTTGGTTGAAAAAGGTACGAATTTCGTTTCTTAAGTCGGTAATTGGGTGAATTTAGGTTTAATTGGTTGAATGCATGTTTAATGTAGATTTAAATTTGGTAAAATCCATTTCTAATTTTATGAATTTTGAATTTTTTGCATGTTTAATTGTGTAAATGAAGTGTTGACAATGAGAGAGGATGAGATTGTGCTTTACTTGCATCAGGGGGTAAATTTGTGAAAAAGAAAACTTTGAAGTATGAAGATGGTAATTGTAGGAGTATTGAATCCGTGGATGTAGACATATTCTCTTTTTTTGAGTTGAAAGGTTATGCTAAAGATGTTGGGTATGAGGGGCTTGTCGAATTTTACTATTTGATACCCGATACAACAATGGAGCATGGGTTGATGAGGATATTTAGTGATGCAGAAGCAAATGAGATGATTAGAAACATAATGGGTTATCGTGAGGTTCATGTTTACATGTTGCATGCTGTAGATAAGCCTGAACTGCTGCCTGATGCTTTGCCTTATCTAGAGTCACCCAAAGAAGTATTAAAATTAGACTCAAACATACCAATCCAAAGGCCTCAATCCAGCCCTAAAACCAGAAGCCAACATCTGAAATTCACTGGCCCCAAACCCAATAACCCAAGCCCAATGCATAAATCCAAACCCAAAAGTCCAGGCCCAATCTCTAAACCATAATTCCCCACCATTACATCCAAGGATCTGGACCCCAAGACCAAAAGCCCAATTCAGTCATCCAAACCAAGAAGCCCAATAACTAGGTCCAAAAGTGCTACAATATCTAAAGGAAATAGTCCAAAGACCAAAAGTCCAAATCCAAATGCCAAAATACAGAGCCCTAATAGCAAAATACAAACTTAGTCACCTCATCGTAGAAGCCCAAAAATTAGGTCCCAAACAACCCTCAATTCTAAAGCAAACAGTCCAAACCCAAATCAATGGCAAACTTTTGAGGATGTAAATGATGAGGCTGAGGATGTTGAGTATGACTGGGAGGACCCAAGGCCTGACTCACCTATACCCTATAATGTACTTGTGGGTGAGGGTGCAGAAATGTGCACATCAAGTGATAGTGATTATGAACCTCATGATGAGGACTACATTGAGTATGATTTTGATGATGTACATGATGAGGATGAGGATGTTGGGGGAAGTGGTTCAGCTGAGGCAGCAACATTTAGGCAACAATTTATGGGCAGTGAATCAGTAGAGGCAGGAACAAGTACACATGAAGGGAAAAGGGTGAAGGGGATACTGATCATGGTGAAATAGTTTCAGATGATACAGACGATGAAGATGTTAATACTTCTAATGATGAGTGGGTTATTGCCAAGAATAAGAGGTTGGAGTTCAGGAAACAGAGAAGGTAGAATGAGCAGGCTGCATTAGATACCACTGTCATAGGAGACAATGCTATCTAGAATCAGTAGGATGCAGGAGGCAATGAATGGCAGAGCGAGTATGAAGAGTCTAGGGATGAAATGGGCTCTCTTTGTTCTAGTGATGAAGAAGAGAACAGTCTATTGAGTAGGAGAAATAGAGCACCGAGAGTTGATGAGAGGACTGATTTCAAGAAATTCAAATAGGAAGTTGGTATAACAATTCCTACAGCTAAGATGTTCAAAAATGCTGTGAGGATGCCTTAACACAGGGTTTCAACTTGAGGTACAAAATTCAGACTTAAGAAGGAAAAGGTATGGGGCAGTTTGCAAGAAGGGATACAAGTTTAGTGTGTATGCTTCTTGGGATAAGAGAAGATCAACATATGTTGTGAAATCAGTGCATGACACTCATAGATGCACAAGGAACATGCAAAAGAGCACACAACTAAAACCTGCTTGGGTAGCTTCTTATTATATTATGACCTTTAAGGAAAAACCCCACTGGTCAGCTAAGGAAATACAAAGTCGTGTGAAAAATGATTTTCTCCTTTGCATTTCTAAGTGGGTTGCCTACAAGATTAGAGCTACAGCTGCAAAGATACTTCATGGTTCAATGAGAAAGCACTACAGCAGGTTAAGAAGGTATATTGAGGAGCTGAGAAGAAGCAACAAGAACATCTCACTAATTTTGCAAACTGGTCCAGGTAGAGAAATACCAGTGTTTCAAAGACTGTTTGTTTGTTTTGATGGGATCAGGAGAGGACTTTTAAGTGGTTGTAGACTTGTCCTCTACATTGGTGCTGTCTTTTTGAAGACTTTCTTGGGGGTACTTTACTCTCTGCTGTAGGGGTTGATGGGAATAACCAAATGTTTCCCCTAGCCTAGGTTGTTGCAGAAGGGGAAAACAATGAGAGTTAGGAGTGGTTCGTAAGCAATGTTAGCAACTGCATTGGTCAGACTGATGGAGATGGTTGGACAATCATATCTGATGGACATAAGGTATGATTGAACAGTTCCTGATCTCACTATTTTTTTGCTGAATTTTTTCAAATTGACTTGACAAATTATTTGGTATTTCACTAATTTTATTTGGTATTTTGTAGGCAATAGCTCATGTTGTTTCTGCTATCCTTTCCCAAAGTGAACACAGAAGTTGTGCTAGGCACATTTATGCCAAATGGAAAAAAGTTCACAAAGGGGAGGAGTTCAAGCTGCTGTTTTGGAATGCAGCCTTGGCTTACAATGAAACTGATTTCAAGGTTGCCTTAGATGAGATGAAGTTGGCATCACCAAAGGTTGTGGAAAATTTTCTTAAAGATCCATCCAAATTTTGTAGGGTTTACATCAACAAAGCAAGCAAATACGACACTGTTGTGAATAATATGGCAGAAACCTTTAATGCCTATATTCTTCAAGCAAGGGCCAAGCATCTAATTTACATGCTCGAAAATATTATAGTAGCTTTGATGGAAATAAGGGTTCTTAAAAGAGAAGCCACGGAGAATGAAGAATATGACGTATGCCCTAGAATCAAACAAAAACTTGAGAAAGAAAGAGAATTTTCAAAGGAATGCCATCCACTACCTTCAGGCAACAAAATTTTTCAAGTCATTTATCGTTATTATTGCCATCGCTACTGTTATTACTATTGTTATTACTTACATTATTTCCTTTTTGTAACTTCCCATGACTAGATGAATTAATGAAGGCAAAATCACTTCGTAGATTGTTAAAGCGGTTGGTTAAATTTTATATGTTGAAGTTTTAAAGTAACACTCGTAGCTTATACCAACTCCTCTTGTCACGCAATATGCTCATAAGATTCACTTGACCGTTTCTCCATAAAACACCTAACGTATTAATGAGTCACTTCTCAAATTATTTACCTTGCTCGTCTAATTGTTTAGTCCTCCAACGTTGCTTAGTTCTTCACTTGCATACTAACCCAATTCTTATAAATTGCCTAAGTTAATCCATTTCCTTTAATTTCTTCAAATCATCAAATTCGCTAATTTTCTTTAACTCTTTAAATCGTCAAATTTACTAATTTCCTTCGACTATTTACATCATCAATTTTGCTTCTTTTCTACTACCACCATTACTTATTCACTTATTTCCTTTAAGTCTAAAATCCTTTATTTTCTTTTGGATGACTAAAGTCACTTATTTTCTTAAATCGACAACATCATTTATTTCTTTTAATTTATCTCAATCATCCAAATGACTTATTTTCTTTAAACCCTCCAAATGAATTATTTTCTTTAATCTTCCCAAAATTACTTATTTACTTTAACTTCGTAAAATCATCCAACTTACCTATTCTCTTTAATTCACAATTTTAATCCATATCCTCATAGCACAACATGCATGCCTTTTTTTTCTTAGATCCTCACATAATATTATACTCTTTTAAAGTTTCATTTTAATTTTTTTACATGCATGCCCATTTTAGTTAATCTCTTCCTCCAAAATTTTCTAATAAACTTGAATCATCACGAAAACCAAATTTCCTTTGCTTTGGAAGCCACCACGGACCTCCCCACGGCTAGTGCCGGTCAATGGTTGACTATAGAGGTCATCAAGGGCCTTCCCACGGTCAGTGGGGACTTCTGGTGGCCACCACGGGTTACCTCGCGGCCTGTGGGAGCACGTGTGGTAGGTGTTTTGCTTCAATTAACTCGCTGCTGGTCACCAGGGCCTGCCCCACAGGCTGTGGGGACACCCGTGGTGGGTGGCAGAGTCTTCCAAACTCCACTTTCTTATGCTCTACGTATTTTGTCTTTCTGAGATATCTATGAATGGTTTATCTTATAAATTTTTCATCGTTGTAAGTATCATATTAGCTCACTAAAACCCATTAAAAGCGCATGCAAGATAATTACTTCTCATAACAAGATTTGGGCAACTCGAGTTAACGTTTCCAATCAACGATCCCCAAAAGCATAATACTGGCTATGTAATCTGATTTTACACAATAATCCCTTGCATGCAACATCTAACTAATTATTTCTAAAAATTAAAGGAATTGATTAGTTAAAGGTTGAGGCTTTTACTCCAAACTCACAAGAAAAATGAGGGCTTTTATGGTGGAAGGGGTGGCTGATCAGAGCTCCGGTGGCTGCGGTGGTTGGCAGCAACAACTGGCGGCGGCAGCAGGCAGTGACCGGCGACAACTAGCGGCAGCAGCTGGCAGCAGTCAGCAGGTAGCAGCAGCTATAGCAGACACAGCAGCAGGGCAGCAACAAAAACCCGCGGTGGCTGGCTTCACGGAGGCCGGCGGCTAGTGGCTTCGGTGACGGCGACCGGAGGAGTTGGTGGTGGTAGTGGTGGTGGCGGTTAGCCTGGCTGGGCAGTAGAGTGAGGGAGATGAGTTTCTTTGGAAAGAAAAGCAAATGATGAAGGTGGGGTTTTTGAGATTTTTGGGTTTAAATAGGCAAATTTTGAATCTGAATTTTCTCTCTCCTCAAATCTGAATCCAGCTCCTTTTTTTATTTTTTATTTTATTTTTATTTTTATTTGCTTGGTTATTGAGCCCTCTACTCTCTACAAGCCCAAATACCCTAATAGCCAAGCCCAAGTTAAAAGAATGTCGGTTTTAGGAATTCCTGACTTAAATAATTATTACAAACTTTAGGCGTATGAATTATTATTATTATTATTATTATTATTATTATTATTATTGTTGTTGTTGTTGTTGTTGTTGTTGTTGTTGTTGTTGTTGTTGTTGTTGTTATTATTATTATTATTATTATTATTATTATTATTATTATTATTCCTTGAATTATCACAAGGCATAATTTATTTGATCATTCATTTATTTATTTATTTCTTTGCCAAGCGTCGCTATCATCATCCGAGTCCTACAACACATAATATGGTTACTGGCACAAGTATATAATACACATGATAATGATGAATAAAAGTGTGAATTGAAGTGCACGTGCTCATTAATATTTATTAATCTTTGTTGATGTATTGGACTAAGGTAGGGGCATTACACATGAACACAACCTCATGTACTTGTATGAGATGGGATCTGACAGGCATACCTTGCTGCCACGCCATAGCTTGCTGCACTTGGCTCAAGATGGATGCAGAGGAATTTGTTAACCTTTATTTCAAGAAGGAAATGTACTTAAAAGCCTACGAAGGTGCAATTCTTCCATGTGTGAGGGATAAACACTGGCCCCCAAAAGAAATGCCCTTAAATCCACCTAATTTGAAGCCAATGTCTGGAAGACCAAAAAGGAAAAGAAGAAGAGACCCATATGAAAATCCCAAAAAGCCTGGGAAATTAACAAGACATGGGAGGCAAATGAC
Organism: Talinum fruticosum; assembly: GCA_021018815.1. Taxonomy (NCBI): domain Eukaryota; kingdom Viridiplantae; phylum Streptophyta; class Magnoliopsida; order Caryophyllales; family Talinaceae; genus Talinum; species Talinum fruticosum. Next base: position 7,211,665 of record JAITYX010000022.1, read on the forward strand.
ATGCATGACTTGCCACACAGTTGACCACAACAAGAGGAGTTGTCCTCAAAAATCTTAGCCCCAACATCTGCAAAGAGAGGTAGAGGGAGACCTAGGAGGCAGCCCCTTTGGCTAACATCTGAGGCAGCAGACCCTCAAAGAGGCAAAGGGAGAAGCGGTGCTAAGAGGCATCCCGTTCAGCTAGGTAGATCTAAGGTATTGTAAGTAGTTTTCAATGTTTTTTTTGGATTTTTTCCCAACCAACTCATTGTATTATTGCACTATGCAGGATAGGAACCAAGTTGTGATGTCCAGTCAAATTTCAATTGCTAGTAGCTCACAACCCCCACTCAGTCTTTGAAAATTCCCTACTCTTTCCTACTTTTTTTTTGTGGTATTGGACTTTGTAGTGATGGACAGTAAAGGATGTGAAATGGGAATATTATTATATTTTTGTTGTCTTCCCTTATTAGTAGTGTTGGAAAGACAAGCAAGCATGTGATTATTATATGTTTGGATGATATGTTTGGACTTTGTAATGTTGGACACATTAACTACTAATTAGTAGGGCTGTACTTTTTCAAACTCAATGTTAGGCAACTTCAAAGTATTGTACTCACAGTGCACTTATTTCTATTGCAAGCTCATCTGAGGAAAGTTCTATTCTAATTACTACAATTATTGAGCTGAAAATTGAAGCTTAAACTTCTTCAAATTTGCAAAAAATTGCTCAAATTACTCAAATTATATATATACTTCTATTCTAATTACTCCTATTCAAATTTGCAAAAACACAATTTGTATATAGACTCCTATTCTAATTACTCAAATTAATGAGGTTTATATCCATACATCTTTACAGTTTGAAGAATCCAACTTACTCATTTTTGACATTGAGTATATATAGTGCAATTATTTCATTACTCCATTTACAATACAATTACAACTTTCAATTTACACTTACCATCCAAATTACTCCATTTTGACATTCCATTTCAAAATATATTCCAATTACATTTGGATCATTCCAAATACACAAATCAAAAATCAAAATAACTACCCTCACCTAACAACAAAACACCACTATCTACCACCTTTCATCACTCAACCACCAAACTCACTCCTCTTTTATTAAGCAACCATTCCCATAAAAAATACAACCACACAAATGACCAAATAGAAGCAGAATCTTTCAAGCCTTCAATCCCTTTGCCCTTTTAATCTGCTCTTTTGAAACTTTGTTTCTCCAATATAGGATTTCTTCCTTCAACCTTGTCATCTCTTCATCATAAACTTTGCTACCTCCATGTTTCCCACCATTGATGTTGCTTGCTAGGTTTATTTTGTCTGCCTCATTAACCAACTCCTGAATTTATCTTGTAATAGCTTCTTCTTTTCAATCATACCGATTTCCTCTTCATCATCCCACTTAAAAACTTACAGTCTTCGCCCATCTTTAAAATCAAAACACCATTGTATTCAACAACAAATTTTTTCAAATTTACTTATAAAAACCCTAATTTCAATTTACACTTACCTTCCATAAGGCACAACCATAGAACTTTCTCCCTTCATTTGGATGTTTCTTACAAATTTGGTGAGTTGCAGGTATGTCATGGAAGCATTTCACTCCTTCTTTCCTTCCAATTTGGTTTCTTTGATGAAGAAGTCTTCTACGCGATGTATCAATTGCCTTAGCTTGTCCATTAATATTCGACTTTTGCATCTTTTTTGTTTTTTTTTTGTTTCAGCTACCCTAATTTCGACCACAAATCTCGACCATAAAACTTATACAAGATGGTAGATTTATGGGATGAGAAAGAGTAATAGGAATGAGGAGGAGGTAATTGAGAGAGAGATCCGAGAGCTATAATTCCTGAGAGGGTGAAGAGAGAGAGAGAGAGAGTGAAAAAGTAAATGAGGGAGGGAGGAGGTGGTTTAATGAATAGGGTAGAATAGTCATTTAAGTTTCCTCCGCCTGACATGTTATCATAAAACCGAGTCCACCACCAATAAACTCGGTGGTGCTTTAGAAATATTAAATACCTTCTAAATACAGTTATCGGGTATTCAACTTTAAAGTACAGTATATAATTGTTCAATATCCCCAAAGTATGGATTATTTTAATCCAATAACCCTTTTTAAATTATGTTAATGTGAAGATAGACATAGACATATTTATGTTGGCTAATCTCGCATCTTTTAGCCAAATAATTTTGAAAATATATATTTATGGCTTAAAACATAGGGCAAACATAATCAATGAAGTGTTACAAAAATTAAGCTTCCAGCATATGCATTATGAAGTATTACTATATAACTGAACACAACATATTTTAAATCTCAGCGCTGATATTGACAAACTATAAGCAACTTCTGCCTATAAATTAAAAGTTGGCTTTTAAAATAAAATAACAATGAAAGTAATAATTACAAAGATACAATAGATTGGTGATATATGAAGAGATAGTAGATTAGTGATGTAAAGGCTTATTGGGTATAGCATGCAAAGTTGGATGTTTATTATAAGCAACTTACAATAAATAAAAAAGTGATTATGAAATTAGTATATGGAATTAAATAATGTGTGTTTTGTTAAAAAGAAAATGTCCATCCAAAGGCTTGGTAAGGATTTTGGTTCCACTTTTGGAGTTGGTTGAAATTTTTGAGATTTTGGATTCTTAAGATACTAAATATGAACTGACATAGAAGTTTTATAAATAGAAATAATATTTAAAAATATACTTTTATGACAATTTGTGGAGTGATTTCATGTGGAGATAAGGCCTAGTTTTGTTAGGATTTTGTGATTTGTAATCATAGATATAATTGGATTGTCTTTCACTTTGTAGTTTTATAACTGGTTGGTTTTTATATGTTGAAGAATTAGGTAGGCAGGGGGTTTAATTAGTGATATTTTTATCAATTGTATATATGTTGAGAGATTTTTATTTGTGAATTTATGTTGAGAGATTTTTATTTGTGAATTTTATTTGATGTATCAAATCAGCCGATTGACTTACTACTACTACTACTACTACTACTACTACTACTACTACTACTACTACTACTACTACTACTACTAATAATAATAATAATAATAATAATAATAATAATAATAATAATAATAATTGATCCAAATATTTTCCGGACAGTTCCATCTCACCCGCCACGTCGCTAGTCAACTAGGCCTAATTAGTTAAACAATGGAAGTATCAGCCCAAAATCCCCTTTCAACGGTCCAGGTAAAGCCCAAAGACCATTAAAGCTAGGGTTTCCTCCTAAATTACTGTAAATTACCACTTTACCCCTATTAAATTCTTTTATAAATACTCACCTACTTCCACCCTCATTGAGGAGGCTCACAAGCTCACATCATACATTCTGAACACTTTCCTCTATTGGAAAGTCCAACAAATCCCAAAAAGCCCAACTCCGATGAGCAAATCCCAAGAAATTCCTCTTTGCGCACATCGAGAAAGATTTCTACGATTCATTCAATCAGTTCATCACTAACTTGAGCGTCGGAGGGGCGTTCCTAGGGATCCACCCCGAGGCTTTGCCTTTTTGCAAGTTCAGCAGCCGCCACGTGGAATCCCTCCGATCACACCACGCCCCTCAACCGAAGTAGTAAATTCTTTCTCCCTCTCGAATCATCATCCACGTAATCACACAAGTTTTCCTCCGAAACATTGACGCCGTCTATGGGGAGAAAGGTAGCTTATGGTTCCTAGTGGAACCCGATCATGATCCAGGATGACATGTGACGCAACTAATCCACATGTTCCTCATCCTCATCATTCCATGCCTACGGGGGCCAACCCCGCGGCGACCACCAAGTTGACAACGTGGAGTCATCCCGGCGTCCACGAGCAACCGTCAATCGCAGCTGGAAGGCTACGTCACCTTAGGGGCTCTCCGAACTTAATTGAGACCCTTAAAACTATAGTTGCATAACAAGTGTAAGAGCAAGTGCGAGTCACCATGGAGCAGACATTTGCCCCCTATGCCTTTTCAATACACCCCAACTCTCGGGTATGGCACAACCCCCGGGAAGATCAGCCTGTTGGCCGCTTCTCATGAGGGATGCCTTAACATGCGGTTCCAGCACAGCCAACCGAGGCTCCAACTGCGCTCGGCCCCGAGCAGCCAAGTGCCCCCGATGAGGCGCCATGAAGAGGGAGATGCTAGGGGATCATCGAGGCCAAGAGAACTCTTCATAGAGCCAATGAGAACATCGCTAACATCCCACACAACCTCGACCCCCTAAGCCATCCGTAGCAAGCGCTCTGCCTGGTTTGAGGGCCAAGGCAATACCCTTACGCCAAATGTAGGGCCCAAGCCTCAAGGGAGTAGAAGAATAGCTAGCCTCGCGCGATCCAAGGCGCAACCAAGAGCGGTCTGTCATCCGGGAGCGCGAGCGATCAAGAGAAGGGCATCATGAGCAATCAAATCTGAAGAATCCAGAGAAGTTGGAGAAGGTTAGACGCACATCCCCTCGATCCGAGAGGAGGAAGAGCCTTTCCTTACTTGGAAGTCCCGCAACATCAGCCTCGCACCATTCCCATCTTTGGCTCGATTCACGACCGACTCAGCCCACTTTTAACACACCATTTTCGAAGAAGATTATAAATGCACCCTGAATGAAGAAGATAAAAGTCCCAAACATTGACCCATACAATGGTACAATTGATCCCGAAGATCACTTGGCGTACTATAAGTCCCATACGTACGTGTAATGCGGGGATGATGCAATCTACCGTTGATTCTTTTCGCCACACTAAAGGGAGTCGCGCAAAAATGGTTCAAAAATCTTTCTCGAGGAAGCATCTCCTTATTTGAGGAGTTGTGTGAGAAGTTTGTCGTACAATTTATTACGAGTTGCAAGCAAAAGAAGACTAGCATCCACCTCTCCAAGATCAAACAAGGAAGGAACGAGACCCTTAAGGACTACGTCCGAAGGTTCCCTGGAAAGACCATCCTTATCCCCGACTCGCAAGATGGGGTCGCCTACACCACCTTCCTTAACGGACTAAAGAGTGGGAGATTCAAATTCTCCTCGCTGAGCAAAAGATAACCACTTTGGTGGAGGTGCTCTGAAAGCAGCTGACTTCATCCGAGCCATAAAAATATGCTCCGAAGAGGGAGAAGAGGCTGGAAGGAAAGGATGGGAGGGAAAATTCAATCATCAAAATGATAAGAAGCCCTAGGGGCAAGGAGAGGACTACCGCTTCAACACCAACCCCCAAAGTATTATGATAGAGATCGGGGGCATCACATGCTCAAGAAACCAGCTCCCATGTCTACTCCAGCCAAAACGCGAGCTTCTAACAAGTCTTGTGAATTTCATGAGCAAACCGGACACAACATTACAAAGTGCTGCGCGTTAAAGAAAGTGCTTGGGGAGTTGGCGGATAATGGGCAAATTGATCGCTTTCTCAAAAAAGATACTCATGGAACACAAGGAGGTTCTTCAAGGTAGGGATATGAGCATTATGATGACGATGATGCTACTAGGATTGTGGCCACCATCATTGGGGGCTTCATAGGGGCATGACCCCGGGAGCGCTTAACAGGTCCCGATCACGGCCAGCCTCCACCTGTGAAGGTGCCCACAGTGACATTCGGAGAACAAGATTTAAAAGGCACGGCCGCCCCACATAAGGTCCTTTGGTCATCCCACTAAAGATCTCGGATGCCGTAGTTCGAAGGGTCCTGGTAGACACGGGGAGCTCGGTGGACATCATCACCATGGAATGCCTAAGTCAACTGAAGTATACCCCTCAAAATCTCATTCCCTCGTCAATCCTCGTCCTTGGATTCGGGGGCAGCGGATACACTCCGTAGGCATGATCCGCCTACCAATCGGGGTTGGAGAGAAGGTCAGCGGCTGAAACATCAAAGTGATCTTCCATCGACATCCCCTTCGCCTACAATGTCATCATTGGACGTCCCACCCTTAACCGGATCTAAGCAGTCATCGCTGCATACCTTCTCCTCATGAAGTATGAGCTTGATGATGGATCCGTAGGCGAGATCTATGGAGACTAAAAATCGCACGTGAATGCTATATCGTAAGCCTTCGACCTTTGATGAAGAAGCAAAGAGAGGAGGGGAAGACTCATGATGATCCCAAGGGTAAGAGGCCAAAGGTGGAGCCTTCTGCTAAAAATCCGAAACTATGATGGTGTGCTTCGCTACCACTAAAGGCCATGGCAAGGTCCGGGCTACACCTTCTCAAGACGTCAAACTCATCCCCTTAAAGGAAGCTTGCCTTGATCGCTTTGTGCAAAAGGGTAAGAACCTTCAAAAAGGGATCAAAGAACATGGCAAGATTGATGGCCAACCAGAAAGGACCATTCGTCATCCATGATGAGGTCCACACGGGAACCCATAGGTTGGCCACTCTTGAAGGGTTAGTCATTCCCAAGACGTGGCACAACAACTTCAAAACTCGCTTCATCTAAGTACTTATAAGCACCATTTTCTTGTAAATAGTTCGAGCTCATCATCTGGTGTAGGGGCCTTTCTTTAAAGACCCACCCAACCCAAGTCCCAAAATTTTGTAAAGGAATCACCCACGCTTGACGCGCCTTTTCCGAAAACGCCCAACAGGGGCACACATTCCTCCTATTATATGGACTTCGATCTTTTATCTTAATATAATGAGCAAGCTTTCTGCATCTTTATGTCTCGCACTTTACCTTTACTGAGTTGGGGACTTGAATAGGGGCTAATACGAACCCCTAAAGTGCCCAACTCTCGATTCCTTTCATTGTATTTTCTTAACTTTGTCAAAATTAGAAGAAAGACTAGGGGCTAATATGACCCTCTAAGACAGCTATGTTACTAGTTTCTTTCGTTGTATGTTTTTACTTGTGCTGATTTTAAGGGCAACACTAGAGACTAATACAACCCCTAAGACAGCCAAGTTGCAAAACTCAAAGAAGATCCAACTATGATAAAGGGTGATCATGTACCCCAAACGGTGAGAAAGCGAAAATCGACAACAACCAAAAAGAAACAACAAGGCAAGTAAACATCAAGCAAGCATCCAACAAACACTAGACAAGATCCATGTAAAAACCAAGGTTTAGACAAAACAAGTTCAAAGGAAGTATCAAGTAGCATGGCATGCAGGCCATCCAAAGTCACATGGTACACGGGCCATCAAAATCAGTCCTGGCTTAAGAAGGGTTAGAGAAAAGAAGGACTAATCCTCGGGGCTATCTCTAACATTGCCGTCAACTCCATCCTCTGTGGGAATCTCTCCATCCTCGGGGTGCACCCAGCTGGAGAACTCAATTCTAGAGCGAGAGTTTCAGAGTGAAGGTCGAAAGCATAGACAACCTATCTCTCAAGCATCTCCTCATCATCGGCCCACGCGGCGAAAACCTCCATGAAAAGCTTCTTAATAGTTGTCCTTAATGGTTGCGCCTTCCTTTCGAGCAAACTCAAAGCGAGACTCTAGGTCCCGCTCCCTCCCTCAGGCAGCCTCTAGGTAAGCCCTCAACTAGCTCACCACCTCACGAAGGAAGATCATAAGAAGAAGGTTGAGACCCTACAGCTTAAGCGGCCTTGAGAAGAGTACGTCAGAAACAAGTATGTTAGAGCCAAAAATGATGTATGAATCAAGCTAAGGCAAGAAGTATATGGCAAATCAAAGCAAGCAAGATCCAAACATGAGGTAAGTCAATGTCAAGCATGAAGAGATCGGCTATGGTCTTTGGATGCATACACCCATCAAAAGAAGGCCTCTTGGACGAAAAACATTGAGCGTACGCAGCTCGTTAAGTGAAGATCCCATAGGATCATAGAGGGTCGAGTAAGAGACATCACTCAAGCTCTAAATCACCGGAAACGAGTACAAGGTCAATGCCCTTGAATAGCACTTTTGTTCCACAAGAAATAGACCCACCTCTATAAGTCTCCGGACTCCAACGAAAGCCCACGTTCTCAAAAAATGAGAGGAGTGATTGTTCACAAATTGAAGACCGCGAGGATGTTTTGACCTTCAAGACGCACATTTGTTATTATAGCCCAACACTGAACATTGTTTTTTGACATCAATCTTGAGGGCAAACGAGAAGCTAACGAAGACCTCCAATGCAAAATTACGACTTGGCCACGATCAAGGGTACCCTATGGTAGCTCATACTCGAAGAGTCGACATATTTCAGCTCAACGTGGAGTCAACACCTAGTTACTCGAAGGGGTTCGATTTTTCTTTACCAAAGACCAATATGTTTCGACTAAAGGAATTGGGCCATCATATTTTCGCTCCGAGATGGATTGATATCTTTCACCCAAAGGAGTCTACAATTTCTTCACCCTATAATCGAGGTCGGTATTTTTTCGTCCCCTTCAATACTATCTCTTTTCGCATAAAATTGGGTTGGGAATGTGTCCCTTAAAAATATGCCAACACAATTTAAAAAATAAAAATAAAAATTGGGGAGTTGGGAAGGGAGATGAGTCAAGGTCGAGGTGGGGCAGGGGTCGGGGTCGGGGTTGGGGTCGAGGTCGGGGATGGGTAGGGTTAGGGAGGGGTCGGGGTCGAAGTCGGGGTTGGGGATCGAGGTCCGGCAGGGGTCAAGGTCGGGGTCGGGGTTGGGGTCGAGGTCGGGCGGGGGTCGGGGTAAGGGTCGGGAGGGGGTTCCGGCAGAGAAAAGGAGTGGGAGAGGAGTGAGAGCTGAACTTGGGGGATGGTGGGGTTGGAGAGAGTGTGTGTTGTGAACTTGGAGGGGTGGGGGTTGGAGAGAGAATGTGTTATGAACTTGGAGGAATGGGGGTTTGGAGAAAGAGTGTGTGTTATGAACTTGGGGGAGTGGGGGGTTGGAGATAGAGAGTGTTGTGAACTTGGGGGTGGGGGTTGGAGAGAGAGAGTGTTGTAAACTTGGGGGAGTGGGGGATTAGAGTGAAAGTTGAGTTGAACCCGGATAAGGGGGTTTTGAGAAAAGAGTAGGAAGGGGCTAGAGTTGAATCCGGGTTGGGGTAGGGGTTCGGAGTAAGGGGAGAATGAAGTCGAGTGCGACGTGAGATTGAGGGGCTGAAGTTGGGAGTCGTCCAGGGTCTTAAACACTTGTAAAAATTAAACTCAAAAATCGTGCAACTTCGTAAGAATCACAGCGTCGAGACGAACGATTTCGGAGCCCGAACGTTCACCAACATCAAGTAACGACTTAGCCTTCGGGAGTTAACAAGTCGTGTTTCCACGTCCACAAGGGAACATCCTTTAGAGTTCGAGTGTCAATTTACGCTTAGTGATAACTTAGCCTTCGGGAGCTAAAAATCGTATTCCCAACTCCAAAAAGGAATACCCCTTAGAGGACACTACACTCATGCAATTCCAAGCCTCCGGGAGATGGAAGGTCACGCAAAAACCCATTTCGTCATGGGCAATCACACTCTTAACAAAGGTTAGGGGTCATGCTCTTTGTGGGATGTTCCATAACGAGAATCATGCATTTCTAAGCCTCTGGGAGCTGGAAGGTCGCTTAAAGACCCATGTCCGCATGGGCATTTGCACTCCTAACTTAAGGTTAGGGGGTCGCGCTCTCGTGGGATGTTCCCTAGCGAGAATCATGCACTTCCAAACCTCCGGAAGCTGGAAGTCGCAGAAAGACCTATATCTACATGGGCACTTGCACTCCTAACTTAAGGTTAGGGGTCGTGCTCTTCATGGGATGTTCCCTAGCGAGAATCATGCACTTCCAAGCCTCCGGGAGTTGGAAGGTCGCAAAGACCCATATCCAAATGGGCATTTGCACTCCTAATTTAAGGTTAGGGGTCGCATAAAAGACCCACAACGATGTCACTGTGGGCAAACTCTTTTTTTGAACCCCGAATACGCGGGGACTTGAAGGCCTCGAAGGTCCAAGAAGAATTGAGGAAGGACTCATCCTCCCTACAAGGCTCACTTTTTAGGCCCAAAGGGCTAAGTAAAAATCGTTTATCACAAACGGACCATCAACAACAAGATAGAAAAGCAAAGAGATGCAAAGATGGCAAAATAAACTCTATTCATTCATTTATTCACTGAAACAAGGACGCGAGGCATGCCATTACAAGGAGGATAAAAGCATCTCAAGTTCAAGCTAGAAGAGATACAATGTTGCTATTACTGCTGCCGGACCGAGAGAAGAACCGGGGTCACCAACTCACTTCTCCTTAGGAAGATTCCTCTTCTTCTCCGCGAGGAGTTTCAGCTTCTTCTTTGTGGGGAGCTTCCTTCCTTTCGCCTTGGGCAAGTCCCTTCGGCCCTAAGAGGAGCAAGAAGAAGGACAATCTACTAACTCGCTGCTCTCTAAGGAAGAATGAGGCGATGAGCCTACGCTTGAAGTAGCATCTCCGCCTCGCTGCGTCGCTCCTTAAAGAGGATGAATGCCTCATCCGGAAGTCGATAAGACGTTCACGATCGCGCCCTACCCAAGCCTCGAGATAGTCCTAGTCGGAGCGTTCCGGGGCTGACCGGAGGACCTCATAGTCCTAACACTCACAAACTTACGTGCGCCCATGTCTTTAATGAAAAGCCGGTAGAAAGTCTCCACGGCAAGGATGGGGCGATGGAATGCACAAGCTCTCTCCTCCGCCTGAGCCCCGGTGAAGTTCGAGCATAATCTTTGGTAATCAATAGGGAGCGACCCAGGACTCATGCTCGCTCAAGCAAGAACAACGAAATGTGCAAAAGAAGTGGAACTTACCAACTCCCTCAAAGTCATCTCCTATTTATAGGGACTTGTAGCCATAAAAGCATATCGGTAAAGGCTTCACATTCCACCTACCCACCTCGGAAAACGTGCAAATAGGATGTGTAGGGCTAAATGATCCGGATATTTCCCGGATAGTTCCAGCTCACCTGCCGCGTTGCTAACTAACTGGGTCTAATCGGTTGAATGATGGAGGTCTCAACCCAAATCCCCTCTCAACGGGCCAAATAAAGCCCAAAGCCCATTAGGGCTAGGGTTTCATCCTAAATTACGGTAAATTACCACTTTACCCCTATTGAATTCTTCTATAAATACTCACCCACCTCCACCCTCATTGAGGAGACTTACAAGCTCACATCATACATTCCGAACACTTTCCTCTCTTGGAAAGTCCAACAAATTCCAAAAAGCCTTACTCCGATAAGCAAATCCCAAGAAATTCCTCTTTGCGCACATCGAGGAAGATTTCTACGATTCATTCAATTAGTTCATCACTAACTTGAGTGTCGGAGGGGCATTCCCAGGATCCACCCCCGAGCCTTCTCCTTTTTGCGGGTTCAGCAGCCGCCACGTGGAATCCCTCCGATCACGCCACGCCCGCAACCGAAGCGAGTAAATCCTTTCTCCCTCCGAATTATGATCCATGTAATCACACAAGTTTCCTTCGAAAACAATAATAATAATAATAATAATAATAATAATAATAATAACAATAATAATAATAATAATAATAATAATAATAATAATTATTATTATTATTATTATTATTATTATTATTATTATTATTATGAAAATTTTCACCCCAATGTAGCTATATTATTACACATTTGGTAGGAATAAACAAAAATTTATTATCAGCTCATTTATGGATTTGTTCAACGCATATCAAAAGGCAAGTGCTATCTCATAAGGGTTTTCTCCCTTTTATTTTTTTGAAAAAAGTTCATTGAATTCAAATGAACAAGCATAAAACCAAATTCTAATAAGGAGTAGACTAGTAAGAAATATTTAGCAAAGGAAGATTGGATAAGATATAAATAACAGAGTTAATACAATTCAAAGTTGAAACCTCAAAACATCTTACTATATCACTAGGTTCATCCAGAAGGGAAGAGAGATTAGATAAGAGGATTGAGGGAGGAGAGTGGATTTCTTAGTATGGTACCCACAAAATTTGGATTAAAATGACTTGAAGGGCGTGTTCAAGAGGGATGGAAGAGTCAAGGATGCATATATTCCATTTAAACGAGGGAATGTGTCCAATATGAGGTTTGGGTTTGTAAGATTTTGGAATCAACAAGATGCATTGAAAAGTATCATCATGCTCAATAATTCCATATTCAAAGGCGTTTGAATGGCGAGGTTCCGTAAGAGAAGTCTGGAGAGCAAGGGAAGAGGTGGAAACACTTCTAGAAATAAGGGTACACAATCTAGTAAGGATCATCCCGAAGAGAAGTTTGGAGAAGAAAGGAGAAGGTCCAAAGTCCAACAACTAGTGACAAAAGCTAGGAACATCTTGAATGACTTAAAGGAGAATTAAATTTAGAATTCTTGGAATGGTTGAACAAGAGTATTGTAGAAATTTTGAGATAATAGATTTGAGATAATGGAGGAACTTTTAGATGTGAAAAATAATTGCTCTCATACTTGTGTTATTCTCAAGATGCCAAACGGCTATTTATATATACAAGATACCTAATCCTAGTAAAACTAGGATGACCACTTCGATATAACTCATACTCCTAATCCTAGTAATAGTAGGATGACTACTTCTAATATAACTCGGACTACTACTCCTAGTAAAACTAGGAAGACCACTTCTAATATAACTAGGAAAATTAAATCAAACTAAAGACATACTTAGTGTCCTAAATCAAACAAAATACTTTGTTTCCTTAACACTCCCCTCAAGTCGGAGCATGCAAGTCAATAATGCCCAACTAGTTTTGTAAAAATAAAAATTCACGCTTTCCTAATGGTTTGGTGAAGATGTCAGCAAGTTGATACTTAGAAGGCACACATGTTGTCTCTAAATCGCGAGCGATAAGGCGTTCTCAAACAAAATGACAATCAATTTCTATATGTTTCGTCCTTTCATTAAAAACTGGATTCTTGGCAATATGTAACGCAGCTTGATTATCATAGTATAACTTCATTGGTCTTTGAAGGAATACTCCTAGAGATGCCAAGAACGATTTTATCCAAATCAGTTCACTGGTTGCCATCGCCATAGCTCGATATTCCGCTTCGCAAATGACCTACATACCGTACTCTGTTTTTCGTTTTCCAAGAAATAGGTGACCCACCTAAAGTAACGAAGTATCCTGTTAAGGACCTTCTAGTAATAGGGCATGCTCCCAGTCCGAATCATAGTTGGCATAAACCTGTAGATCCGAATCACTTTTCAACAAAATACCTCATCTTGGGTGTCCTTTTAGATATCTCAAGACCCGATAAGTCTGCTTCCATGTGTTCTTTCTTCGGTTCCTGCATAAATTGTGAGAGAATATGCACTGCATAGCACAGTTCCGGTCTTGTAAGGATTAGGTATATAAGTCTCCCAACTAGTCTTCCGTACCTCGTCGGGTCATCAATAGTTGGCCCATTAGCCAATGCGAGTTTATGACCGGTTTCCATCGGGAACTTTGCTTGGCCTTGCCCCGAGTAGCCCGCATTCTTCAATTATCTCAAGCGCATACTTCCTTTGACTTAAAAATAACCCTTTCGAGCTTCTAGCAACTTCAATCCCAAGAAAATACTTGAGGGGACCCAAGTCTTTTGAAGACTCGGACTCGAATCAATATCATTCCGAGTACTACCAAAGACTCAGTGTACAAACCTCATCCCTCCTAAGTTTTTATTACAAGTCATTCTGAGTGTTACATAAACTACCGCATATATTTTTATTCGATTCCGATCGACTCGAAACACATTTTTGTCTATCTTCTCACACCGATGTTTCGAGTCACTCGGACATCACTCAAATTTATCGCATGTTCAAATAATCTCTCTAACACTTCTTATCCGAGTTCCGACTGCATATTCTAAAGTAGAGTGAATTACAGCAATAATTCATCTTTCTAAGTCGACATGACTTGTTTGAGAATTATTTGTCTAGATAAAGTACTTATACTCTAATATTTTCACTCTTGTAACTTGATTTTTCTTAAGACTCGACTCGATGCAATTTGATTATAATGAATATTAGACTCAGAAAATTCCACTCTTGTAGGCCCGAGATAATTATGCACTTAATTATTTTAATTAAATTATTATTTGTGCCTAATCTTAGACTAAAGTATTTTATACTTTGAGAACCAAAATGATTTACTTTTGTAGGTTATCCAAACGAGGTTATCTTATTTTTCAATTACAAAAGTAACCGGCTTCAAGATGTTAATCACCAGCAGACAAAGCTTTTCTACTTCGAACAAGGCTCGGACGCTATGTCGGGGTTGTCTGTTTCTAAAATTGGAAAACTTCAACGTTAAACTCAACGGTGGTTTCCACCCTACTTTTAGACAACGCCAGTTGATTGGAGCACCTTTAAGAGTCAAGAGCCGTTGCACAATGTTCATATCTCAACGGACCTTTTCCGAGTGACTCGAAAAACCGTTACAACGGTCACAAAGGACTTCTCTTCATAAACTAGTCACAACGGCTAATCTGTTTGGTCATCTATAAATAGAAGCCAACTCTCAAGACTTGAAGATTACTGGAATTATTGTCGATACACATTAACTTAAGAAAAGTCATTGTATTCATACTCAATCTTCTATTTACAACTTCCAGACTTGTAATTCATACCTTCCGAGTTGTAAAGTCTTGTAATTAGTCACATACTCTTTCTTACTTTCTTAGTAAGGTCCCTTGATTGAGCTGTAAGGGTTAACTCAGCTCAATTGTCCCTAATTGTAAAGGTTACCTCAGTTAGGAAGCACTAGATTAGATAAGGGAATTTCGAGTCTAGGAAAACTCGTAAGGAATTGTTTAAGGGAGTAATTTTGGTTGAGTCGATCTGCTGTATTTTGTGGATTTAAAATAGTGGATTTGACTTGGTGCTTGGACTAGCACTATCCGTGGTTTTCTCGCCCTAGGAGGGTTTCCACGTATATCCGAGTTTACACTTTTTGAGTTTAATCTAGACTCGGATTGTCTTGATTACTCTTCTCAAGCTTAAATCTTCCAAGTTTGTGAAAATTCCCTCATCACCCTATTCACCCCCACTCTAGGGTGACTAAGACTCTCCAAGAGCAAACCTTTAATTGGTATCATAGCCTAGCATTTCAGAAAGGATCTAACAATCCAAAGGTCTAAAGATCAAATGGCTCGGAACAACGGAGAGTTCGATGAAGGAAGATCTTCCAAGCACACCACTTAAGTTCAAAGGATCAAATTTCGTGCACTCGAAAGAAGCTAATGGAATGCTTTCTGCTGGACAACAATGAAGATGTTTGGAACATCATACAAGAAGGCAATTACATTCCAATGAAGATGGAAGGTACAAGACATGTGCCTAAAGCAAAGTTCGAGTACACCATTGAAGAGGGAGAGAAGTTCGAAAGAACTTTAAAGCAATGAACATTCTAATGTACACCATCAGCTCGGAAGAATACAATAGAGTGTCGGCTTCTAACACAGCTAAAGATGTGTGGGACACTATTGTCAACATATATGAAGGAACAAGCCAAGTAAGACAAGTGAAGATAAGTCAATATCTTCACAAATATGAGCTGTTCAAGATGGAGCCGAAGAAAACATCACTCAAATGTTTATAAGCTTCACCGATATTACAAACAATCTAAAATCTCCGGGTCGAAAGATTTCCCATGAAGAAATGTGCGAGTAAAATTCTAAAAAGTCTACCCAAGAGAAGATGAGGTCCTCAGGTGATAGCCATCAAGGAAGCTCAGAACCTTTCTCAACTAAAGCCGGACGAACTGATTGGGAAGCTACTTACCCATGAAATCCATATGGAAGAAGAGGATGCCGAGGTCAGCACCAAAAAGAACATTGCGCTGAAGGCCTCAAAAAGCACGGAAGAAAATCTAAGTTCCTCATATTTAGAAGAAGATCACATGGCACTCATCGCTCGAGGCTTCAAAAGAATGATGAAGCACAAGAAATGTGAGAAAAGGCTAAGAGACGAGTTTTACAAGAAAGATAAGAAGGATAAAAAGGTAAACATTCCTTCCCTTCAAAGTTATCTTTAACTAAGAACTCAGTCTGTTTTGAATGTGGTAGCAAAGATCACATAGTCAAAGACTATCCAAGGAGAAAGAGTAACAGAAAGAAGAAGAAGGCTATGATTGCCACATGGAGTGATGAAGATTCATCTGAAGAAGATGAAGACTCAAACTACTCAAAGTGTCCGATGGCACTATCGGACTCGAAGTCGAATCCGAGTTAGACTCAGAAAACTCGGACACCGAGGAGACAAATCCTCAGGAGCTAATAGAATACTTTCTTAAGTTCTCCAAAGTTGATTTAGCTAAATATATTTACACTTTAGAAGAAAAGTCCAATTCTAATTCTTCTCAATTCAAAGAACAACTTAAGTCTCTCACTTCGAGAGCATTGGTTTGAAAAATGAATTGAAAACACCGAGACTTACTCTAAGAGAACTCAAGACTAGTACTCAAGCTAATGAGACTGAGTTTAAGACACTCAAAAGAGAAAATAAGCATTTGAAACAAAACCTCAATGAGTCTCAAAAACTTGGTTTCAAAATTTACTCAAGGTCAGAAAAACCTTGACATGCTTTTAGGCTCTTAATGTGTCTCCTTCAGGAAAGAAGGACTTGGTTTTAACAAAGAGGAGGAATCTAATTCCTACTCGGATCTTTTCAAAAAGGATTCCGGAACTATGAAGTTTAGGAAGGTTGAGCACGGTCCTATTCATAAGAATGAAAGGAGGACTGAGCCCACACCAGTCTACAGGAGAAAGCCTTCTCCACCTGTTTATAAAAGAAAATATTTTCAAAAGAAAGAGACACGGACTCGGTTTTCTAAAAAGAAGACTTAGAATCGGACCAAACCCAAAGTTATTTAAATCTGGGTTCCCAAGAGTCTTCTTCCTCAGAAAAAGACCACAATAAAAGGAGTTATTGGGTTCATTAGAGGAAGTGAGAAGGGTTAGTATATTTCTAACTTACAGGTAACTCGGAAAAGGATAAAAGATCATTGGTACGTAGACATGTAGACGGTGGATGCTCACGCCACATGTCGGGAGATTGAAGACTCTTTTCCGAGTTGGAAGATTACAAAGGAGGCAAAGTCACTTTTGGAGATGACAGTAAGGGCAAGATAGTTGGAGTAGTCAAGATTGGAAAAGGAGATAACCTGGTCGCCCAGTCTATCTTGTCAATGGATTAAAGTACAATCTACTCAACATCTCTCAACTGTGTGACAAAGGTTAAGAGGTTAGATTCACTTAAACCAATTGCTATATTTCTAATGCAACTACCAAGGAGACTAAGCTCTTAGGTAAGAGATCGGGTAATACCTACACTATTTCTCTTTCGATCCAAGTCGAACTTATCTTGTTTAAAAGCATCTCTACATGATGATTCTTGGACATAGCATTGTAGACTAGGTCATGTTAACATGAATACTATCAAAAAGCTTGCATCTCATGGTTTAGTTAGAGGTTTTCCTAACTGTGCATTTAAGAAAGATAAAATTTGTGAAGCATGCACAAAAGGGAAACAGGTCATATCATCTTTCAAATCTCTCAAAACTGTTTCCACATCCAAAGTGCTTGAAATGCTGCATATGGATTTATGTGGTGAAATCCTCGTAAAGAGTCTCGGAGGTAAATCATAGGTACCTGTGATTGTTGATGACTACTCATGATTTACCTGGGTTTATTTTCTTAAGCACAAAAATTAAGCTTTCAAAGAGTTCAAGCAAGCTCTGCAGGAAAATTCAAGTAGAGTCGCAGACTCATATTAGAAGAATTTGAACCGACCATGGAAGGGAGTTCGATTACCCGGAATTTGCAGAGTTCTGCGATAAGAATGGTATCTCCCACAACTTCTCAACACCCAAAACTCCTCAACAGAATGGGGTAGTAGAGAGAAAGAATAGAACTCTTGAAGAAATAGGAAGGACAATGATGATTAAACACGATCCGCCTTACTATTTCTCGGTGCAGGCGATCGACGCCGCAAACTACACACTCGAACGGATGCCTCATCAAACCCATTTTAAAGAAAACTCCATATGAACTCTACAAGAGAAAAAACCAAACATCTCATACCTCTAACCCTTCGTATGCAAGTGCTATGTTCACAATAATGGTAAGGATCACTCGACTAAGTTTGATAATTGGTCGGATGAAGGTATCTTTCTTGGTTATTCATCTCATAGTCAAGCATAGCGCATTTTCAATAAGAGAACTAACAAAGTGGAAGAAAGCATCCACGTTGTTTTTGATGAGATTGATCGGGGAAAACCAAGTGAGTCAACATTCTCGGATCCGAAACTCGGTCGAGATGAAGTTGATCTTGCTGAAGTTGAGCTCGAGACGAGTCAAAGAAAATTAACTCAAAATGAGGCAGCTCATAATATCATGAACTAGCTCAAGAGCCAGCTCGGAATGCTGAAGGTCAAATAGATGAGCAAGCTCAATCGGATCGGATCACTCGAAGATCAACTAGTTCAACCAACAAATCGATGAACCGGAGAACGAGTAGAGCATTCAAATATATTTTGAGCCACCACTCAAGAACATCTTGTCCGACATCAACAAGTGGGGTAAGAACTCGCTCTTCTTTACAAAATCTATGTGCATTCACCGTATTCATATCATTAACTCGAACCCAGAAATGCACTAGAGGCCCTAAATGAACCTGAATGGGTAAAGGCCATGGAAGAGGAACTTAATCAATTTGAAAGAAACCAAGTCCGGACTCGACCAAACTACCTTATGACCACCCAGTCGTAGGAACCAAATGGGTTTTTGAGAACAAACTGGATGAGGGTAGGTTGGTAGTCGAAATAAGGCTAGACTTGTGGCTTAAGGTTACAATCAAGAAGAAGGAATTGATTGTGGGGAAATTGTGGGGAAACCTTTGCACTAGTTGCTAAGATTGAACTAATTAGAATCCTATTGGCATTTGCATCAAGCATGAATATTAAATTGTATGGATGTCAAATGTGAAGACTCGGACATCATGCTCAACTCATTTCGAGTTACATTACATGAATCGAAATAACCATCTCGTATTTATAGAGTTTTGATTACAAGGCATTCTCTCGTGTTTTAGAAACTTTTCCGAATGAAATGGTATCTTCTCTAAGTACTACAGACTTGCACTTCATGTGTTTATTGCGCTTCTTTAAGTGACTCGAAAACCGATTCTTTGTTCCGAGTCCAAGCATCACTCAGATTTATTGCAGATTGAGTGGACTAGTGTTTCACCTTCTCTCACTCGAAACCGGCTTCGATTATAAACTCTATTTCATTAGAGTCAATACCTCTAGTATGTTTCATACTTAGTCTATATCAAGTTATCTCACTCGATATTCTTTACTTATCTTGATCTATCGCTTAGACTAAGTCGGATGGAATTTTGAGTTATATAGTTATTAGACTCGTAATATTCCACTTCTCTTCGACTCGGATAATTAGTTGATTAATTATCATAATTATTTTATTATCTCGTGTCTAATCTTGGACCAAAGTATTTCATACTTTGAGAACCAAAATTACTTTGCTTTTGTAGGTTATTCAAACGAGGATACACTTTTCAAATCACAAAAGTAACCGGCTTCAAAACGTCAAATCACCAGCAGACATGGCTTTTCACCTTCTCTCGCTCCAGTCCCGTAAGATAGTGTCGGAGCCGTCTGTTTCCAAATCTGGAAAACCGAGACACCAAGCTTAACGGTGGTTTTCACCTTATCTCTCAAGACACCGCTAGTAGTTTTGGGACTTCCAAGAGAGTTAAACCGTTGTCCAACGTTCACATTACAACGGATACTTTCCGAGTGACTCGAAAGCTTCTATCAACGGTCACGAGAGGACTCTCGGTCAGCGAGATGAAGATAACGGCTACTCGCCTGGTCATCTATAAATAGAAGCCACTTCACAAGACTTGAAGATTGCCGAACTTATTATTAATATACGTACTTGTGCAAAGTCTTTGTATTCATTCTCAATCTTCTACTTACAACTCCTATTCTATAATTCATTATCTTCCGAGTTGTAAGGTCTTGTACTCGATTACAAACTATTTCTTACTTTCTTTGTAAGGTCCCTTGACTAAGCTGTAAGGGTGAACTCAGCTTAAGTTGTCCCTAGCTGTAAGGGTTATCTCAGCTAGGAAGTACTAGATCGGATAAGGGAATTTCGAGTCTAGGAAAACTTGTAAAGAGTTGTCTAAGGGAGCAACTCAGGTTCGGTCAGTTCACGGTATTTTGTGGACTCAATATAGTGGATTTGACTTCGTGTCCTGGATTGACACGGTCCGTGGTTTTCTGCCCCAGGAGGGTTTCCACGTAATTTCTAAGTGTTTACTTTCCGAGTTCATTCTAGACTCGGAATGTCTTAAAGCATTTGCTTTTCTTGCCATTTCTATCTATTCAATCTTTCCGAGTCTCTACTTTTCCGACTGCTTTGACTCGTAACCGCATTCCGTATTTTACCCGGCAAAAGAGTTTGAATTTCCACAAGATTTCTTCCTCACCCTATTCACCCCCTCTAGGGTGACTCGGACTCTCCCCTAGCAAACCTTCAAAATGTACTTTTTCTGAATGGTTTCATTCAAGAGGAAGTCTATGTTGAGCAACCCCCTAGATTTGAAAACTCGGAATTTCCAAATCATGTTTTCAAGTTGCAAAAGGCTCTTTATGGTTTTAAATAAGCTCCTAGAGCTTGGTATGAAAGATAAGCAGTTTCTTGGTTGAAAATAATTTTAAAAAGGTCAGATTGACAAAACTCTTTTCATAAAAATCAAGGGGAAAGACTTTCTTGTTGTTCAAATTTATGTTGATGATATAATTTTTTGAGCTACTAATGATAATCTCTGTCGAGATTTTTCCGAGTTAATGAGACAGAAATTCCAAATGAGCATGATGGGAGAGCTCAATTTCTTTCTTGGTCTACAAATCAGACAAGAAAAGGATGGGATCTATGTCCATCAATCTAAGTATACCAAGGAGTTGCTGAAGAAGTACAAGCTTCAAGATGCAAAACATGCAACAACACCAATGAGTAGCGACGATAAAACTAGACTTAGACGAAAAAGGTAAAGCAATAGATCGAAACTCTATCGAGGTATAATTGGATCTCTGCTATATCTTACATCCAGTAGACCAAACATAATGTTTAGTGTACGTCCGTGTGAAAGATTCCAAGCTAATCCAAAATTATCACATCTCACTGCGGTGAAGAGAATTTTTAAATATCTTACGGGGACTTAGAATCTAGGTCTATGGTTCTCAAGAGACTCGGAACTAACCCTCACTCGGATACTCGAGATGCTAACTACGCTGGATACAAGGTTGATAGAAAGAGCACCTCAGGAGCATGCCGGTTTCGGGTCAATCCCTTATATCTTGGCACTCAAAGAAGCGAGAACTCGGTTGCTCTATCAATCTGCTGAAGCTGAGTACATTGCAGCTGGAGCATGCTTGTGCTCAGATTCTATAGATCAAGCAACACTTGAAAGACCTTGGATTTTCATTCAAATCAATTCTAATCAAGTGTGACAATCGAGTGCAATCAACATCACTAAGAATCCGAGTCCAACACTCAAAGACAAAGCATTTTGAGGTCGGGTATCATTTTCTACCGAACATTCCGAGAAAGGCGATATTGAACTTGAATTCATTCCTACAAAATTTCAATTGGCTAATATCTTTACTAAGCCACTTAGTGAGGATCAGTTTTGCTTTATTAGGAATGAACTTGGCATGATAAATACATGATTATGTGTCTTTCTAAGTGAAATTATCTTGCATGATTATGTGTAACATGTTTCCTTTCTTTGTCTTAATAACAATTGGTTCGATTGAACTAGTGATACTGAGCTAGGAGTTATTATCTGTTTGCACTTTCCGAGTCACTCGGAAACTTTACTCGTGTCGGACTCGGTTTTTGAGAAAAGTGGACTTCAAACTTCTAAAATTATCTCTAGATCGGTGGAGAATTTCAGAAATTTCTTTTAAAATTCCTCTTTTTCTCTATCTCTACCGCGCGCATCGATAAGTGAACTAGCCGTTGGGAGAAAGACACTGGAATTCTAACCGTTGGAGAGCGAGAGCGGACACACCGGTCCGAGGCGACCATTGGAGGTTTGGGTCAAAACGGATCATCGAAGGACATTCCTTTTGCTATAAATAGCATCCCTTTTCCTTCATTTCGCTACTTTACTCTCTACTAACCTAAACTCTCGCATACCCACTCTTGCAATCTAAGCTCCCAAGCACTCTCGGTACTCTCTCTCTCTCTCTCTCTCTCTCTCTCTCTCTCTCTCTCGTTTCTTCGAGTTAACTCACTTTCTTCTCAAAACTTCTCAACCATGCCTAAAAGAGGTTCCGCTCTAGACTTTCTAGGTTTTGCAACTAAGAATCCTATAACCAAGAGCCAAGAGGGTCCTTTTAACCCTTCCAAAATCCTCGTCACCCAACATCTTACGTCTGGATGACAAATTCTTTCCAACCACAACCTTTTCGTGGTTGAAACACATCAAAACCACCGGTGTATACAACTTTCTTTGTTTCGGTGAGTTCATCTACCCGAACTCGTTGTTGAGTTCTATTCGAACCTTTCTAACTCTGAGGTGATCATTACCTCAAGAGTTCACAACACTATGGTTCATATAAATCTCTCTCTCCTCCATCGTCTTTTTAAAGTCTCTTCTATCTTTCTCAACAACAACCACATCCCCTTCAACGAAGTTGCTTGATGAGTGCTTCTAAAAATACGCCAAGGAAGTTCCTCGGTCACGCAAGAATTTTTACGTGACTTAGATAAAGACTGAGGCTAGACTTCTTTGTTTCTTACTGATGAGAACTTTCTTCTCTCATCATTCCAGCAAAGAGAATCTCAACTCAAAGATTCTCAAAGATTTGTTCGACATTCTCGAGGGCTACGACGTAGACCTCTTTCCTGCTATAATCTAGCGAGATGGCCACCGTGCCGGCTCGGAACCGAGGCAACCTTCTCCTCTCGCCTCGGACTTAGACTCCTCTCTCACTCCCTCCTCCACCTAGCGGTGCTTTCACCTCAGGTCCTCCTCGCGAAGCCACTGCTACTTTGTCTACCACACCGATAGACAAGCTCACTTCGTGTCTGCGGAAATCCAGGACACTCTTCGCTCCTTCAAGTCCGTCCTTCAGTCCATGACCATTAACCAAAAGACGACACAATCTTAGATTTGAGAGCAACAAGATGTGCTCCTCGAAATGAAGACTCTAGTTAAGGAGCAACAGGAGATGCTTGAGCTCCTTAGAGAAAGACGCACCAAAGCCGCTCGGTACCCGGACAGCTCGGATACATATGAAGAGTCCTCGAGCCTTGCCAAGTCTCCATCCGGGAGACAGCTGAAGAGGAAGAGGAGGTTGCAGCTGAAGAAGCTCCTTTTGAGGAAGAAGAGAAGGAAGAAGAGAAAGAGGAAGAAGGAGAGAAGAAGGAAGAAGCCGAGGGACAAGGTGCTCCCGTTCCTCAACCAAAACTAATAAGCTCGGACAACGATCCGAGTGAGTCGAAGACCTCGCGGATGTTGGACGATCCGCAACAGTCAAGCCGGAGGAAACACCCCTCTCCGTGGTGTTTCAAGAGGATGAGCCTCGGGACGACCTCGTTACGGGTCGACCACTCGGAGCTGAGCCACTTCCAGAGATACCGGTCGTTGTCGTCGCCCGGATCTTCAACATCATCCAGAGCATACCAGCGCATGCGCACTCGTACGTTCATCCGCCTCAACTCACACTGCCCCAACTCTACCATCTTAATTTTTTTCTTTTGTTTTTTTTTTTCTAATTTTTTGTCCGGACATCCAATTGTATCAACTTGATACATTCTTCCTTATTTTTCTTTAGCTGAAAGGCAAGAGGGAGAATAGTAGAAAATTTGTTGTCTTATTTAGGGGAGTTTTCTCACTTTTTTTATTTTCTATGTTTTTCCGTATATATATGAATAAAGTTTTTAGTTTCGAGCATACCGATTTCGAGTTCACTCTTTTTAGTTTGAATTTCTCATTTAGTTTTGCTCCGATATATCAGCTTGTTTCTCTAGTTTGCTCATATATAACTACTCACGATTCTTAGCTATATGAGTTATCTGCGGAAATAGTCTAAGTACAAATCACTTCACTCATTACTCTATATTCCGAGATATTCTAATGAGTAAGAATGAAAACTCATGATTATTTCACTAATAAAGTTTCTATCTAATTATGGAATACCTTTCATCAAAAAGGGGAGATTGAAGACTCGGACACTCGAAACTATATCATTCTAAGTACTACCAAAGACTCAAGTACAAACCTCATCCCTCCTAAGTTTTTATTACAAGTCATTCCGAGTGTTATAGAAACTATTGCATATGTTTTCATTCGATTCCGATCGACTCGGAAAACACATTTTTGTCTATCTTCTCACACTCGTTGTTTCGAGTCACTCGGACATCACTCAAATTTATCGCATGTTCAAATAATCTCTCTAACACTTCTTATCCGAGTTCGACTGCATATTCTAAAGTAGAGTGAATTACGACGATAATTCATCTTTCTAAGTTAGCATGACTGTTTGAGAATTATTTGTCTAGATAAAGTACTTATACTCTAATATTTTCACTCTTATAACTTGATTTTTCTTAAGACTCGACTCGATGCAATTTGATTATAATGAATATTAGACTCGAAAATTCCACTCTTGTAGGCTCGAGATAATTATGCACTTAATTATTTTAATTAAATTATTATCTCGTGCCTAATCTTAGACTAAAGTATTTTATACTTTGAGAACCAAAATGATTTACTTTTGTAGGTTATCCAAACGAGGTTATCTTATTTTTCAATTACAAAAGTAACCGGCTTCAAGATGTCAATCACCAGCAGACAAGGCTTTTCTACTTCGAACAAGGCTCGGACGCTATGTCGGGGTTGTCTGTTTCCAAAATTGGAAAACTTCAACGTTAAACTCAACGGTGGTTTCCACCCTACTTTTCGGACAACGCCAATTGATTGGAGCATCTTTAAGAGTCAAGAGCCATTGCACAATGTTCATATCTCAACGGACCTTTTCGAGTGACTCGAAAAACCGTTACAACGGTCACAAAGGACTTCTCTTCGGAAACTAGTCACAACGGCTAATCTGCTTGGTCACCTATAAATAGAAGTCAACTCTCAAGACTTGAAAATTGCTGGAATTATTGTCGATACATATTAACTTAAGCAAAAGTCATTGTATTCATACTCAATCTTCTATTTACAACTTCCAACTTGTAATTCATACCTTCCGAGTTGTAAAGTCTTGTAATCAGTCACATACTCTTTCTTACTTTCCGAGTAAAGTCCCTTAACCGAGCTGTAGGGTTTAACTCAGCTTAATTGTCTCTATCTCGTAAAGGTTACCTCAGTTAGGAAGTACTAGATTAGATGAGGGAATTTCTGCGTCTAGGAAAACTCGTAAGGAATTGTTTAAGGGAGCAATTCTAGTTGAGTCGATCTGCTGTATTTTGTGGATTTAAAATAGTGGATTTGACTTGGTGCTTGGACTAGCACTGTCCGTGGTTTTCCGCCCCAGGAGAGTTTCCAAGTATATCCGAGTTTACACTTTTTGAGTTTAATCTAGACTCGGATTGTCTTGATTACTCTTCTCAAGCTTAAATCTTCCAAGTTTGTGAAAATTCTCTCATCACCCTATTCACCCCCATATAGGGTGACTAAGACTCTCCAAAAACAAACCTTCATCTTTCATATGAAAACAATTGTTGAGATATTCTTTAAACTCAGCACATGCTTAGGAATTATTACCCGTAAGCACCAAGTCATCTACATACACTAGAAGTCCCAAGAATATGCCATCTTTATTGTATGTGAATAAAGAATAGTCTGCATATGACCTAACAAAACCATAATCATGTAATTTGGAAGAGAGTTTGGCAAACCACTGTCGTGGCGCTTGTTTAAGTCCATAAAGAGACTTTTTCAACTTGCATACCTTGTTGGAACCCGAAGTTCTAAATCCAGGAGGCATTCTCATGCAAACTTCTTCATCTAAATCTCTATGTAGAAAGGCATTATTCACGTCCATCCGATGTAGTTCCCATCCTTTCGCTACTCGCTATAGATAAAAAGCACCTTACACTAGCCATCTTGGCTACCGGAGCAAAGGTCTCATGGTAATCAAATCCTTCAATTTGTTTGTCTCCTCGAATCACAAGTTGCTCCTTATAGCGCTCAATGGACCTATGTGAATTGTACTTCACTTGTGAATTGTACTTCACCTTGTACAGACCACTTGCAATTTATCGGCTTTTTATTAATGGGTAGATCTTTTACTTGTCCAAGTCTCATTTGACTCCGGGGCCTCGATTTCCGTCGCCATTGCCTCTCTCCACCTAACATCTTTTACAACTTCATGAAAATACCTAGGCTCAACAATCTTTGTGACAGGAACAAGATAATTTTGATATGCATTTGAAAAATTAGCACAAGTGACATAATTAGCTATGGGATACGGTTTACCCGAGGATACCTTTTGTAGAAGTGAAGGCGAAGAGGGGTCTTTTGGCCGAAGTGTATAACAAATATAGTCCTGCAGATGGCTTGGGAACTTCCTCTCGCGTCTTGTCCGGCCCGAAATATCGAGTCTCGTAAATATTTTGGTTGCTCCCCCTGTTTGTGGGCTCGCCTAGAGATTCCGTGGACTCGCCCGTAGATGGGCCAGAGCCGTTGGTCCGTGTTCCGGAGGAAATGTTGGGCGACGGGCTAGTGACGCCTGGTCCTGCGTTTCACTTAAAAGCAGCCCAGTTTCTTCTTGCTCCAGCTGGGCGGCTTCGGCGACGCCTGGGCTCGCCCGATTTCTTCTTGCTCCAATTGTGCCTCTCTTTCTCTACTTCACGGGCCTTATTTCATCGGGCCCAAGTACTCTTGCCCAACTCTTCAAGGTCCAGACTTATGTTTGAGTTTGGTAGGTTATGGTCCATGATCCTCATGTCCTCATCTTTCTTTCCTTTTTCTTTAGGATTAGCATAAGGGAAAATTTGTTCATGGAAAATTACATCTCTACTCACAAAAACTTCACTGTTCTCAATATTATAAACCTTCCAACCTTTTTTCCCATAAGGGTAACCCACAAATATGCACTTTTGACTACGAGTAGCAAACTTATCCTTTTGCCTTTTATGCATATAGCATAATGACCCAAAAACTTTAATGTGCTCATATGTGGGTTTAAACTTAAACAAAAACTCATATGGAGTCTTACCTAGTATCTTTTTGGAAGGAGTTCTATTTATTAGGTAAGTTGCACTTAACACACATGTACCCCAAAACTCTAGCGGTAGATTGGCTTGGAATCGAAGTGCCCTAGCAACAGCTTAGAATATGACGATGCTTTCTTTCAATTCTACCATTATGTTGTTATGTTCCCACACAACTAGTTTGGTGTATTATTCCTTACTCCCCATAAAATTTTTTCATAGGCCTAGAAGTAAACTCATTTCCATTGTCACTTCTTATGACATTAACTTGAGTATTAAATTGAGTTTTTGCCATATGACAAAAATTCATGACTAGTTGGGAAGCTTCACTCTTTTCTTTTATTAAATACACCCAAGTCCCCCTACTAGCATCATCAAGAATAGACAAAAAAGTACTAAGCTCCACTTAGAGACTTGGTGTGATATGGACCCCAAATATCACAATGAACTAAATCAAAATAGTTTGAAGCTTTATTTTCTTTTACTGGAAAGGGTAAACGAGTCTGTTTAGCTATTGAACACACATCGCAAACATCATTACTAATTTTAGTCTCACAACCTCCAATACTACTCATAAAAGAGGACATAGCTTGTTTGGAAGGATGCCCTAACTGTTGATGTCACAAATCTCTAGTGATGACTTTGTTTACTCGGACTGTACTTGGTTGAACATTCTTGAAAAATAGACCCCACTTCGTTGTTCACCCACTCCAATCGGTATCCTCATAAAAGGGTCCTGTATCACACAAAGCTTATTAGTAAACGTCACTGTGCATAATAATTCATTAATAAGTTGGGCCACGTAAATAAGATTGCAGTTTAATCCAGGTACATATAAGACATCATAAGGATGATTGTCGAATTTAATTGCACCCATCCACCTTTACTAGCAATACTAGTCTCGTTGTTAGGCATCCCAACTTGTATTGGGTGAATATCGTAGACACCTTTTAACTTGTGTAGGTCTCCTGTCATATGACACGAGGCCCCACTATCTAGTAACCAATCATCTTTTCCCGATACCTTTTCATCACCTCTCTTTGAAGTGTCTATGAGACTTAATAGCCTCTCAATCCGTTTGGGTGAGAAACCCGGAATAGATGGGCGAATTCCTTCAATCTCTTCTTTCCCTTGCCCTTTAGCCATGATTATTTTATGGCTCGATACCATGTAGAAATTTTGAGATAATAGATTTGAGATAATGGAGGAACTTTTAGATGTGAAAAATAATTGCTTTCATACTTGTTATTCTCAAGATGCCAAACGGCTATTTATACATACAAGATACCTAATCCTAGTAAAACCAGGATGACCACTTCTAATATAACTCATACTCCTAATCCTAGTAATAGTAGGATGATTAATTCTAATATAACTCGGACTCCTAATCCTAGTAAAATTAGGAAGACCACTTCTAATATAACTAGGAAAATTAAATCAAACTAAAGACATACTTAGTGTCCTAAATTGAACAAAATACTTTTTTTCCTTAACAAGTATTGTCTCGTACTTTAAATGAATCAAGAGATTCTCGGTCTTTTTCAACTCGCCTAAATAAGTGATTTTGGAGGAAGTGTAGAGTAACCCTCAAGAACTTCATCAATGGTTCATTAATGTGAAAAGTTGTGATAAATATGAATATATTGAAACAAGAAGAGTATAGAATAGATAGAATGGTTGAATTCCCTCCTCATGAATGGAAGTAGGAAAGTTTTTAAAAATTGTTGAAATCCAAAGTAGGATGGTTTGCTTGGAAGTGTCCACTAAAAATACTGAGTCTTTTGAGTCTATGAAAATTCTAATCTACACTTACTAGTTTAAGATAATTGAAGGGGATGTAATCTTATCCATTGAAGATTTAGGGTTCAGAGTGACAGTCAAAGAAGTTGGCTCATCTATTCAAATTATTCAAAATTTTCAAAATTTTCATACTTGTACAAGATCTTCATCCATGCAAGCCTTGGATTCAAATGGTGGTGTGGTAGGGTTCGAAGACTTGGTAGATGATGAGGTAGCACTCTAGAATGACGTGGTAAGTAATGACTTGAAGAACAAAGGACTGAGTGGCAGAACATGGGGAAGAATTAGTTAAAGATATTCAATTTTTTGAATGTGACTTGGAGAATGTAGAGGGTAGTGAAAGGTCAAGAGAAAAACATGTTGAAAGTATTAATTCTGTTACCAGAATCAAGATGGTTTATTTTAGCCAAAATAGCTATCCAAAGCAGATATTTAAAGTTACATGACATTTGTCCTCACCAGGAAACGGAGAAAATTGACCACTAGAGTTTAATGATAAATTGCCAAAGTTTATTCAAC
Organism: Talinum fruticosum; assembly: GCA_021018815.1. NCBI lineage: Eukaryota > Viridiplantae > Streptophyta > Magnoliopsida > Caryophyllales > Talinaceae > Talinum > Talinum fruticosum. Next base: position 7,241,110 of record JAITYX010000022.1, read on the forward strand.
CATTTGGCTTTGAAAATTCAAAATTTAATTCAGTTATTGGGAAGAGAGTAACAATTGTTGGACGATGGAGAAATTAAATCTCATGAAGGCAATATACCCCTAGGGTTTGAGAAGCACATTGTTGGAGCCTCTGAATTTAATTCCCAAACTTTTGAACAAGACTCTCAACTCTTGAAAAAGATGACAACCAACTCCAAGGGAATAGTGAAGAGGCCTCTCAACCCCAAGGGTTTGCATCATTAGTCCAACTAGATTTGCATCTGAATGAGGCACTAGGATGAAGCAAAGGGAGTCAGAAAGCCTCTAAAAGGAAATTAAAGTTAGCAAAAGGAAATGGAATAGAAGGCAGAGATCAAAATCTCAGACAAGTAGATCAAGCATTAAGACCTCTGATAGCATGCAACAGATTGTTAAAGAATCTCTACTTATTTGCTGGCTTTTGGGAGTAACAGTGATAACAAAAAAAAAATCAAAGTACGACAGTCAAGAGTATCACAAGAACCTTAAAGAAAGCAAAAAGACCTCCGCGACAACTCCAGAGGAAATTGATGATCAAGGCCACTTCCAGCTGCAATACATACATATGTATGAGGTAAGGAAATCGATAAACAAGAAATTCATTAAGGCCTGGCTAGGCAGGAGCGATGGCAGCGGTGAGAGGGTTTCCTGATCAAAAATATTGACGAGGTTTGAATCACTTGTGATGGAACGTAGTAATTTTGATATTCAGATATGGAGATTTTGGTGGTGGGGAAGGTCAGGAGAAAGGAATAAAAGAGGATGCGGATCAAGAAATAGACTAAAGTAAGAAGCATAAATTATTTTTGTATGATTCCAAAGGATTTGTATGCTTTCAATTTCTGCAGGAAATGGAATTTTAGTGTATTCTCATAGGAGCTATGGGGGAAAAAATCAATGTGAAAGGAAACCAAGCGCATTCCTGAAGATGGGGCCATAAAAATTCATTCTATTTGGCTCATAGACCCACACATTTGAGTCATGGAATACAATTCTTTCGGGGCTGTTTTGTTAATTATAATTGGTACAAGTGAGATTAAGATAGTGTTGAATTATTGAAGCTGAATGTTATGGACCCTCATTAAAAAAAAGGTGACTCTAGTCCAACCTCATTGTGTCCAAAGACTTTAGCTAGGCTACTCTTACAACTTGGGGATTTTCACGGCTGTTTGTTGTGATAATTTTGTTTTTAATCGTAATGTTTATTCTATTTAAATGATCATATGTTGTACTCGTTTTATGCTTACCATGGCTTATTGGTAATTAATTATTAAAACAAAACACATTAGTGTGTTGATGAACGCAAATCTACAAAGAACTCCCAATTTATGCTTAATTAGATCTATCGGCTCTCAATTTATTTTTCACTTAGATCTGGTAAAACCGACCCGATCTGAACCCGCCAAAAATTTTTGGGTTTTTGACACGATTTCCTCGACCCGAACCCGAAAAATCCGTAAATTATTGGGTCAAATCCGATCCGAACCCATTCGACCCTTTGGGTTAAGATTATAAAAATAACAATTTTACCTTTGTGGCTTGTTGATTGAATGTTTTATATCATTATATGATTTTTCTTTTATTTTATTATTCTTTTAGTACTTGGTTATTTACTATATCACATCATTTGAAGGGACGTTACATATTTATCACAATCATTTTTACAAATGAACACTAATACTATTTCATATCTCAACTTCTTTCTAATAAAAAATATTATATACAAAAATTATACATAATTAATATAAATAAAATATGTATGGATTCAAATAGTGTGATATATTAAAATATTAAAAATACACAAGTTATACTTGTTGTATTTTTGGTGAAGTAAATATACCTAGCCATATCTTAAATAATTTACTTTTATTTTTTAGAAATAAGATTATCGTAATGATGTAAAAATTTGATGTTTTAATTAAAATAAATTTTAATTTATTATAAATCTCTAATTCTCATTCATTTGAAACTATTTTAACTTTACTTGAAACATAACGCCCGGGATGGGTAACGGGTCGGGTTCAAACAAAGTCAAAATTTTTCTAATGAATAAAATGGCACAGATTGAGCGAGTCAACCCTTTCTCGATTTGCTTTAAAATGCAGTAATATGCATATAAATCTCCTTATTATAATAGAAAAGGTGAAATAAACATCGAAACCTTATACGAATTATTAACATAACAAGTCATTATTGTTCAACCCATCATTAGCCTTATTTAAACGGATTTAGCGTCAAGCCGCTCGACTCAATGAGATTTTCACACAAATATTATAATGAAAGTTTTGAACATGTTTTGATATTTTTTCAAAAAATACAAATACTATACTTTTCGTTGAATTATGGGCAATTTTAAGCAAAAATATGTTCAATTATTATAATTAAAAAAAGAAAATAACTTATCAAAAAGGTGCTCACGACCCGTTGGGTTGACCCGAAACTCATATAATCCGATATATGACTCGCTCGTATTTTACCCGAACTTGAATACACTCGACCCATATTTAACCGTCCGCAGAAATTGACAGGTCTAGTTTCACTACATTGTTGCCCACACATTGGCTCAATCACTTTAAGCAGACGAGCTACTTGTACCATGTTAATAAGCAACTCTCTCTTTTCTTAGGCAAAGGAGATACAAATGTCAAAAGTAGACGGGATACCAATCCTAGTTGATGGTAATAATTCCTAAAGACTTTACTAGTTGAATTAACCGACATCCATTAAAATTTGTTGGAATCAAACTCGAGCTCAAGCACAAATTGGCAAACTTTTTTGTTAAAACGAGGAGAAAACTTTTTTAGGCAAATCGACTAAGCACTTATTTTTAAGAGGGGAAAAGAGGTCGGATACTTGAGTCGAGTCTTAACTTCAACTCCCCTTGCCCACGTACGTAGTCTTTATGTGGTGTTTGGTTGGATGTAATGCAATAGGAATGTAATGTAATCAACTATGTAATGTAATTAGATATGTAATGTAATAGGACAAAAATTACATTACCATGTTTGGTTATATAAAAAGTGTAATGTAATCACAATGGTAATGTATTATTTCAATGACCAAAGTTAGTAATTAAATTATTGTAGTGGAGATAAATGCTATCTAAATAAAAATTTGAGCTACATATTTAGATTTGAGCTTTTAAAAATATTTTATATCAAATAATCAAGATTTGAGCTTTTAAAGATAAATGTTATCCACACGAAAATATTTTAAATTCAAAATCATAATTGAAATTTTTTAATATTTTATATCATATTTCCTAATTTTAAATTTTTTGGTGGCAAAAAGATCAATTCGATTATTCTAGTGGCAATAAATGTTTGTCGTAGTGAACATAAATGTTATCCACATAATAAAATTTTAAACTCTAAATTTATATTTGAGCTTTTTTTAATCTCTTCTATCATATAATTAAGTTTTGAATTTTTTCATAAATAAAAAATACAAACTAAAATTATTTTATTTATGATAAATATTTATTGAATTAAAAATAAGTGTTAACAAGTAAAAAATTTGATCTAAAAATTTTAATTTAAGCTTCTTTTATCTTCTTAATTGAATACTTAAATTTTAAATCCAAAATATTAAAGTTGAAATTTTCTCTTAATGATTTAACGATCATATCATATATTAAGATAATAGAAAAAAAATAGTTTCTTATCAAATGGATAAATTTTTTGCTTGCCAAGGAAGAGAGAGAAAATGGATATGGAATTGGGGGAGAGAAAATTATTAGAAGTGTATTAAAATTTAATCATAAGGATGGATATAATCATGATTGTTTAGTAAATATTTAAATAATTGTAATTGCATAGGTAGAGGTTAATGTGATTACAATGTAATTTTGATTGCATTATAAAGTTGTAACCAAACATAGTAATGTAATCACCATTACCAATTTGATTGCATTACCACTTTGATTACATCCTACCAAACATGCCCTTAGTGTGAGCCAAAAAGGTGGTCAAAAGGAATACTAAGCTCCGCGGAAACAAAACCATTATTAACAGATGGATGATGGAAAAAATTTGAGTCTGGTCACAAACACCTGCTGAAGATACTACCCCTGAGACCACCCTCAGAGAGCCTAATTTGAATTTTGAGCCACCAATATCAAAGGTAATCGGTAATCAATCTTGGGAATGCAGAAAATACGTTTGAGAAAAGAAATTTCGGACAAACAAAAATTCACTGAAGAAAAAATATTTCTTCTGTATAACATTGTGCTGTCAGTCAAAACATGACAAAGCAACCAGCATCAAGATGTCAATCTTGAAAATTCAGCAAAGATTACATTCAAAATGAGTCGTATCGTTCAGCAAAACAATGACATCAAGGTGCAAGCCTTAAGGGATCACGAGGATATAAAGATGTTTTGCGGATGTTGTTGAGGTTGCAGAAGAGCATCACAACACGCTCCAGTCCCACTCCAAACCCACCATGCGGCCATGCACCATACCTAATATCACCCCAAACGAAAAAATTATATTGAAATCAACAAGCAACAAAATTCAACAGAAAACGGAAGATACAAAGCGGTTGTAATTACTTAAGGGCGAACAAGTATGGCAGCAGGGAAAAAGAAAAACAAGCAGCTACTAATATTTGATCAATAATGGTGTTCAATATAAGACCGCTATTCATGAAAGCTGTCCCATATGCTGATGACATATACAAGAATCGGAAAGCAACAAACCATATAGGAAATCAGGCACTCAGAAGAACTTTTCATAATCTTTTTAGTACACATAACCCCCCCAAAAAAAAAAAAAAATTGTTTCTTCAGGTCATTATCATAAACTCCACAGACAGGACAACTCTTCTTGCAAACCTGGTCATGAAACAACTTTTGATATGTCTTAGCTAGGTGGAGTGGTGGAATGAAAAATAAACCAGATAACAAGCACATATTTCACAGACTACATCGGCTGTCATTGACTGAAGACAACCACGGCTTTGTTTTTTTGAACTTTGCCAGATAAACTGATAACTCTTGTGTTTCAACAATTCAATTCTCCATGTAGCATCATGAAACCCAACTGAATCAGTTCAGGTTCATAGGTTCACATGTCTGACAGCCAAACACAAAAACACAATAAGACTAAGCATCAATGCATTTGATATTGCTACTCTACCAACCAATTTACCAGGCATTAGAGAAGGATGTTCAAACTATATCCAGGATACATTTTATCAACTAGGTAACAACTAGACAAAAAAATTATTTTTAACAGAAGTCAGATAGAGAAGTTGAACCCACACGTAAAATGTAAAACTTTTTTAAAAAAAAATATCATATTAAAAATGGCACAATACCAAACACTACTGCTATCACAGGCGTACATCAGCCATGTAAATTAAAACACTCACGCAAGCATTTGAAATCGATTCAAGTTTACAAAGGAGGAAACTTACGGGAAACGTATTTAAACTAAATGGGTCAAGAAGACAGTACCTAAATGAATCAATGTATGTAGATATTGTCTTGACATCAATTCCACATGCTTCAGCACGCTGCACTAGAAAATCAGGATCATGGACACGCTGTGCTCCTGAAATGATTTCCTCACCTGCAGGGAACACGAGAGATTATAATGTCATTGAAACAAAAGAGATGAAGAAAGCATTTATCAAGCAAGGCAAGTAGAAATGTTAGTCTTGCAACGATATTTCATTGTCGTTTTTTCCTCCCAGGGGAGTGTATGGCAAAGAGAAGGGATCTTTTGCCACTTGTCAGAGTGAAAAGAGCAGCTCAACAATCATGGAAAGTAAAAGTACTGTGTGACTTTTTAAAAGACCAGAATTCTAATTGATTGCTTGAGGTATCTGATAGCTTTGTCAGAGTTTCAAATTGTCTCCTTTCACCCAGATGATAAAGAAGATAACCCAGGGAGATCCCAAAGTCTAGTTATATTTTTAACTAGGAGTTCAGTGGGCCAGAAGCTTGACCTTTGATAGTTTGCAGCAAAACATGTTCATTAGTTGCTGACTTCAGTTGTGAACCCCTATTACCAACACCTTCATCTACCCACAACCACAATGCTCTGACGTGTTGCTTCACTCGTGATACAATGAGAAGCTATGCCCCCATCACACGTGCATACAAATAAGAAAACAGACGGTATAAACTAGATATTATACACCACAATAGCCTTGTACAAGATAAAGAGCTCCAACCCCTTCGGAGGCCTGCCTTTGACAAACTAATTCCAAGCCCATACAGAGGTTGAAGGTAGTATAGGACGGATTCCTGCACAAACTTTTCATACCAGTATAATTTTTTTGTTGGATTATCCTCAACTCTGCATTAAGCAGCTAATAAGTCATGTCAAACCTTGTTCAATCTTTTCAGAGGGAAAGAATGATATTATAATAACACTAATAGACCGGATCCTGTCCTAAAATCATTAGTCAACTAGAAAGTAATCAGCCACCCTTGGGATCATGTATCACTCTCCTTCCCCATCCAAACCAACTATTAGTAACTTAAGGTGTATAGGAAGAAGACAACTAGTCACAAAAAGTACATATTAGAAAAGATATCATTTCTGCACCATGTGCGACATAAATTAACTGATTTAGAAAAAAAGCTTCTGAAACAAGATTCCACCAAAATGGAAGGATTGAAGGCAATCTTTCCACAGTGACCACAAATTGACTTCAGACATTGGTCTAATGTAGGAGAAAAATGGTGGAAACCCATTGAAGCATACAAGAAATGAAGTAACAGCACCCAAAAATTTCTAACTCACCCCGTATGAAGACATCAAATGAATTGCTATATAATGGGTCATCATAGCAAGGCATGGTGTAGAATGGTCTGACAGCCAATGGGTACCGATGAAGGATGTAGAAATCAGTATCATATCTACAATTAAGCGAAACATCAGTTGGACATTTCAAGGTCCAAAAACAAGAATTATAAATACAATGTAATTTACAAAGCATACGGCATCCTCCATGCGATAATTTTACCGAAGCTAACAAGAAAGGATGGAAAACCATTACAGCTGAAGATGCATTGCAAAAGAACAACTTACTTCTCACGGACTAGTTCACCAAGTTTCCTTTCTGTTTCAGTGTTCAGGTCCCCATAAGGATCAACTTCAACACCAGCATCCTGCACAATTGAGACAATGGCATATGAAATATAAAACTATAGAAGTCAAACCACACAAATATTAGAAACATGTGCGAATTAACCAGCTCAATCAGCATTACAAATGGATCGATTAAATCTAAATTGAAGGACATCTATTCAGGACAGTGTGAAAAATGAGAAAGCACTTGAACATTACTGAGTTTTCCTGAAACGGACAGCCCCCTTCATCCATAGGAAAAATTGTATGAATATGTAGAAACAAAATACCACCAAACATACTTCCAATTTAATCTCTGAAGAAGCCACATATGTTAATTCAAGAGCACTGTTCTTCCAGTTAGTTGAATAACATATAAAGATCATTTAATACTTCTCACTTATTCGTTATTGTTAGTGGAGAGAGCTAAAAACCCTTTACCTTGAGCATTTGAACACCTTCTTGGAATGTGAGACGTAGAGTCCTGCGCAGATACTGCATTCACATAAAATCCTATCGATCAGTTTTATTTGCATTTTAATATGCTGCGTGCTCCCTTAATAAGAATACAACTAGATTTGAAAGTATGGTGGGACACAAAAAAACAGCCAATAAAATGAACACGAGCAAAATCATTGAGTTCCACAAAAGAGTTCACACCTTAAGAGGTTGAACTGGATACTGCCTTGAAATAGTTTCCAGCTCTTCTTTACAATTCTCATTCAAACCATCAAAAATGGCCACAAATAACCGATCTACTATGTCCATAACCTGCAGAGAGCAAACAATTTCCATGTTCAGTTACAATCATGCTAGACTCAGACACACCGGGCAGATTAATCCAACAAACAAACCTACCTCAGAATAGTGCTCTTTGATCTCCATTTCTGCATCGAGACCAGTAAACTCACAAAGGTGCCTATGAGTATAAGAGTCCTCCGCTCTGAAAACAGGACCAACCTCAAACACACGCCTAAAATCACCAGAGATTGACATTTGCTTATGAAGTTGAGGTGACTGAGCAAGACATGCAGGCTGCCCTTTGTAGTCAAGTCTGAAAACGGCAGCACCCCTTCACTAGTTCCTCCCATCAATTTTGGTGTATGAATTCCCGGAAACCTTCAGATCGCAAGAAAACCCTGAAAATCTGGGAGAAAGCAAAGACAACTTGAGGGACCAATTAAAAGTTCATAGAAAGACAGCTCCACTTAAAAAGAGAACCACCTAGGATTTTCAAGCATGAATAACACTAAATTGCATATTAACATAGAGGCAACAACAAAATAACAACTTTCAAACGTACACCAAGAACCTATGGTTCTTTTCCCCATCATTAGGAACAAACTATCAATGCCATTGAACATGAACAAATAAGAAACACCGAGTTACAATTCTAAGAGTTTGGCAGTTGATTGAATGATACATCAAAATCAAACCCTCAGTGTCATTGATAATGAATAAATAAGGAACACCAAGTTGTATTTTCAAGGTCTATTCATTTTAGCTATTAAAACTAGCTGTAGTGGTTAATAGATATCAGTTAGCAGTACGGTTGTGCCAAAAAACGGAAACCGAAATCGGAAAAGTGATCCAAAAACCGGAAAACCAAACCGAAAATGTAGCTACCAGGCAGATTTTTCTTAAAGAATTGGTTCAATTAACCGAAGTGAAAATTATTTTCAATTCACAATTCGATTTCGGTTGAGAGGTATGAAACATTGGGTAACCGAAACAAACCGAACTTTTTTAAAAACAACTAGAGTAAAAATAGCCTCTTATGGGTTATGGAAGAACCCTATTTGCTGACCTCTTCAGTGACGCCCTCTCTCTCTCTCTCTCTCTCTCTCTCTCCGACCACCCGTCCCGACCCTCCCTAGCGCCAACGTCACGGTGGTTGCTTCCTTCACAACAGATCTAGCTGCTCAACTTTTTCCAACTTTTCTCTATCTTCTTCGCCCCTCTAGCGCCCTAATGCTCCAAGGTTTCGCTAGTCACCCACACTTATCATTCTCTACCTTGAGTTTGAGCCTAACGTATTGGTTTCTTCTTCCAGTTGGAATCTTCAAGAATGAATTTCAAACAACATTGAAAACCTCCTTTTGATGTCTGCAACCTTCCTTTTTCTTCATCTCGCGATTGCTGCTTAGCTTCTGTAAATGATTAATTTTCTTGTGATTTAGTCATTATTTTTTGTTTTTGTTTTTGCTTGTTCTTTTCTTTAGGCAAAGGAAAATCTTTCATTCCAATGGAAAATTACCTACAAAAAGGTATTCACAAAGGGGAGTTTTAAAGGTGAAGCCACCTTTCTAGGAAGGGTTCTTCATTCTTTCAAAAACCTCCACCAGTCATCAATATAATATCTTCTCCATTCTTGATAAACCTTGCTGTGCAAAGCTAGATAATTAAACTTGTCCTCAATCATGTCTTTGATTCTCATGTATGATCTCTCAACTGTTACTTTTTGTTGTTGGAAAATGGCGGTTGTCCATCGAGGTTTGATACACCACAGCACCACTTGCACATTTTAGTATGCTACCATACACTCCCTTGTGTTTAGTATTGATCAACCATCGGTGCCACTGCCCAAGTTTTGTGCATCATGTTCATTTTGTACCCACCTAAACACCTTCTACCTCATACTCTTTGTATATGCACAATCAAGAGATGTTCACTAGTTTGTAATGCCTCATCACACAGTCCACAAGCTGGGTTTGGGTTATAGTGGGAAGTTTGAGGGTAAAGCTATGCTTGGGTGTAAGATTTTTGCGCCAAACATATTTTTGAACCACTTTTGTCTAGGTCTAGTTTCCATCATCCCATTGTATACTTCCTTTAGATCAAACCGCCTCCCAGCTATAGCCATATTCTGGAATAAAGGCTCCATTTTGCTTCTCAAGCAGCACATTTTCTTCCAATACCAGCACTATCCTGTCCCTTTTAAGTAATGAGAGTTGCTGTTCCTTTAAGTAATGAGAGTTTATCCATCTGACCCACAGCAGATCCTTCTTGCTGGAGATGGCCCAGAGGAGCTTGGATATGAGAGCTTTGTTCCATATTCTTATATTTTTGAACCTTAAACCCCCTTGAATTTTAGGCCTACGCACATCATACCAAGCAACCAAAGGTTTCCTTTTGTAATCCATAGTTGAGCAAGGGAAATTTCTGCATATCCGTTTTACCTTTTTAAGCACTGATCGAAGTAGTATAAAGATTCATGCCAAATATGTGCAAACTCCCATTAGTACTGAATTGATCAACATTGACCTCGCAGCATATGATATGATAGGTGCCTGCCATACTCTAATTTTGCTGGTCATCTTATCATTAAGTACATGACAATTTGAAGCACTTATTCTTGAGAGAGTAACTGGAATGCCCATGAATTTGAGTGGTAGAGTGCCTAGCATGAAGCCTGATATCTGTTTTTGTTCTTCTAAGCCTCCCTCATAAATTTGTGCCTTCCTCTCATTGATGTGAAGTCCAAAGATTTCAGAAAACTCTTGTTTCTTTTATGTTGAGTAGTGATGATTTCTCTAGCTTATAGAATATCATCAAGTTATCAGCAAAGGAAAGATGGAAAATACTCATTGATTTGCACCCAAGATGGTACTTGATGAGTCCTTGATCATTAGCAGCAAGAATACTCCATGACTAATACAAACACCAAAGGTGAAACAAGGTCACCCTATCTCAATCCTTTTCCATCCTTCAAATATCCATAAGTACCTCCATTGATACAGATTGAAAAAGTAGTGCTAGGAATACAAGTCATTAGTCATTTGCTAAAGACCGTTGGGAAGCAAAAACCTTGCAGCATTTCCTCAATAAACTCCCAATATATGAAATCATAGGCTTTTCATAGGTCTGCCTTTAGTATAAATCTTGGGCTAATATGTTTTCTTTTATATCCTCTAGGCAATTGGCAAATAAGGATATTGTGGACCATATTGTGGACCATCTCTCTGCATGTTATGAGTGCACTCTGGCACTGGTGTACCTTCTTCAATCTGTGACATAACACCTTTGCATTTATATATGGTGTTGCAACATGCATTTGGTCTAAAATCCCCACCAGTATGAGGTTTTCCCTTTTAGGAACTAAAACCAAATTGGTGCAATTAATCTGTAATAAAGAACTCCTGCACTACACTAATTATGGAAGCTCCCACAATGTCACAATTGTGCTTGAAGAAAGCACTAGAAAATCCATATGGTCCAGGTGATTTCTAGTTGGCTATAGCAAACATAGCTTTCTTTATCTCAACATTTTCAATTGGTTAGCACAATTCAAGTTGTTGTTCGAGGTTCAACCTTGTGCCTCTCATGAAATGTCCTCTATGGCTTTAACCCTGTACAATGGTTTGGTACCTGACATATCTTTGAAGAATTCAACCATATAATGGGCAACTCAATCTTTTACCCTCAACCTTTCCTCCTTGGCTATCTTGGATCTTATAAAGTAAAGTTCATATTTTTCTTTGCTTAAGAATGGCAAAGATATATCTATTGCATTGATCCTCCAATGTAATCCAATTAAATTTGCTTTGTTGTCTGATCAAGGAGACTGAGGCTTCCAGTAGATCATTCAGCTCATTTCTCAGGATAACTTCAGTTTTATGTAGATCAGAATTGAAGGGATCCAATTCCATTACCTCCTCAGTTGTATATAGCTTTGCCCTAACAATTTCCGCCCTATCATGAATATCTCCAACTTTCTCTGTGCAGTTTTAAGAGATCAGTTTGAGTTTAAACATACCTGTATGTTTTAATTTTGCCATGAGTTTAAACATACCAGTGCCCTCTATGTTTTGCTCCATGGCTTTTGACAATTGTTGTGAAATTAGGGTGTTCTTCCCACATGCCACAATCTAAATGAGCTTTTAGCTTTTCCTGTACATGGTTGAAATTTTATGAGTATAGGTGAATGGTTTGAGATTCCCTCAAGGAGGAATGTGGCTCTAGCATCTTCCCACATTAAAATCCACTCCTCATTAAGCAAAGCTCCATCAATCAATCCTTGAGAAGATTTTGCCTTTTGATTGTTGATTGTATGTATATCTTGCAACTGGCAGTGGGCAATGGTCTCTAAACTCAACAATATCTATCTCAGTCGCAATTCTGTCTTCTATATTTAGGAGAGCATTGAAGTCTCCTAGAAAACACCAAGCATTCTAGATCTCTAGCTTGATATTACTTAAGCTGTCCCATAGGTGTCCCATAGGTCTCTTCTGGCTGAATCGTGATTGAAACCATAAACATAAGTACGATGGAATTTTTCCTCGATTCCATGTGGAAGACTTCATAATAGTTGGAGTTGGCTAGTTGATCTTGCAACGTGGATTTCGTAAAGATTGGGGTGCCAAGCAACCAAGATTCTACCACAATCATGATGGTCATTATTAATATATGAACCCCATCCATAAACATATTATTTCAGGATATTTTGAAATTTTGATTCCTTGTTGTGGTTTCCACCTGCCCTAACATCCCTATTTTATGTCTAGCCAGAAATTGCTTTATTTTTAGTTGCTTCTTGGGTCTATTCAGAACTCTTATGTTTCAACTCCTCTTATGTTTCAACTGGCAATAGACATTATGTAATTGGGAGGGTGTATTGCTCAATGTCCACCCTTAATTCATTCTCCTCCGCAACTTGCTGCAGTATTTGAAATGTAATGGGCTTCCAGCCACATGAAGTGAGTTAGTCATCATTTGTTGCATTGGTTGCTGAAAAATATATGAAGTAAGTTAGACACCATTTGTTGCATTGGTTTCTGAAAACCCTCTTTATCTAGCTTCCTCATTTCTATCACTCACAGTTTCCTCTACATTCTTCTCTTGGATTTGCTCTGTGGTGCCTATATTGGTTGATTTGGGAACCCAAACTCGTTTGATATTGGGCTTGTTCTAATTTACATGAAAAACGGAATCTATTTATGTTTATGTTCTTTTATGTTCGTTTATGTTCTTTTATGTTCGTTTATATTCATTCGTTTCTTATTTTAAGAACTTATTTATGTTCGTTTATGTTCGTTTATGCTCTTTTATATTCGTTTCTTCTCTTTTATGTTCGTTTATGTTCGTTTATGCTCTTTTATATTCGTTTCTTCTCTTTTATGTTCGTTTATGTTCGTTTATGTTTACGTTTGAACAAGCCCGTTGTGTTTCTTCCTTCGGACTTCCTCTCCATGTCCAAACAACTTGCGGCGGTAAGCCTCCATTCATATTCCACTTGTTGCCTTATTAGAACGTCCTTTTTGACATTAACTCCACATACTCAATTAGCTTTGTATCAATATCCATCTCAACCAATATTCTAGCATAATTTAGCATGGCTCTTTCACGTGTTGCTCTGTCTATCTATCTCGGAGTGGTTTGCCTAGGGCACTCGCCAATTTTCCCCAAACTAGGACAACCTCAATATTTTACATCCAAGCCAGGGAGTTGGATCCATAATGGCACACTTCATCGGGCTCCTGTCTATTGAGGTATCCGGACTCCAAGCCTTTAGAATCATGAATTTCTTATCAAAAATGCAGTTCCCGTTTGTAATTGGTCACACTGTTTACAATCCTCAAATCGTAGTATACCCCATGAGGAAGTGAGAATACCGAATCCATATCGTAACTTTTCCAGATTCTTCAAATAAACCCAGTCATTACCGAGAATGGAGGATTAGCCCCCAAAACATAGAATAACAAGGCTGAACTCCAATATTCAATTTCTTCCTTTGTATCAGCTTCCTTAATTTTAGCTACTTTTACCCCATTGACATCCATTGCAGGGTAGTAGTCTAGGGTTAACCATCCATCATTCCCTACCACCTCAAGCATAAGAAGGACGACTTACATGTGTTGTCTCCACTTGGGTTTTTTTCATTCTTTCATTCCGAAAGGAATTCTTATGGATATCCTCTTCTGCACCTTCATCTATCTCTATATCCATTAGCAGTACTATTTGATTGGATACTTCAAGACTTTTGTGCCCCGATCCCTTATTAGTTGTGTTAGGGATTAGATTCACATTAAGGAACCGTGGATTCGAGATTTGTTGCTGGATTTGCTGAATCGAGTTTTGGATTGGTGATTTGTGCTTTGTAGGTCTTCATCTTTTAGCTTTCCCCATTGAGCTTCTTAGAGAGAGAAGCTCCCGGCTAGAGAGAAACCCTTCATATACCTTTGCTTTTACTTTTAAATCAATTTGGTTGATGTTGTTTATGCATGAAATTTGTCCCGATGCTTGATACTAGGGATGGAAATTTCACCCGAACCCAAAACCCGACCAAACCCATCTCATTTATAGGATTTCGTAGGGTACAAGGTTCATCTCGCCTCGCACCCACACCCGATGTGCACCCGATTTATTTTAATGTGATCATTTTCTTCACATAACACATGGGCATGCCAATTCATAGGACAAAACATCAGGATCATTCTCATACGTCAATGTGGGTATTTTTTTCTCATCATATTCAAAACCGACTAAAACCCACAAACCCGATAAAACTCAATAGGAGTGGATAAAGTATAGGTTTTCAAAACTTGATAGGTGCGCGTACGGGTATGGGTACAATTTTCTAAAGTGGGTATGGGCCATTCCATTCCTACTACTCATACACACTTTGTTTTACTTTTCAATTGATTGGAAAATTATCAATGGTGGTGCCTCCAAACTACAACAAGCATGCTTGCCTTTTTATGTGATTTAGCTCCTTGGATGTTTTGGATTAGTCCCTTTTTCCTTTCTATTTTTAATGTGTAACCATTCCGAAAAGCTAGTTATCCGGTCATTTCGGCTTGATTACAAATCGGATTTTTGGTCAAACCAAAATCTCCGATTAACGAATTTCAAATGAGCGATGGTTTGGCTATTTGACGAATTGAAAATCAGTTAACCCACTTTGCACACCCCTAGTTAAGGGTTATGCACAGTTACGAATAACAGCTTAGTGGTTACCACCGGTTACGACATGCAGTTCTAGCAGTTAGCGATTATATGAGCATTTATTAGTGGTTCCAAGTGTTATGATTTTTTTAAGATACCATTAGTGATAATGTTTACTAATTTTAATATTTTGAAGTAAATTAATGTGTACATTCTAGACAAATGTTTTTGAAAGCTATTTATGTAACAATATCATATCATGACAATATTGGCGCATTTGATATGAGTGTATATATATATATATATATATATATATCTTTTCATATCAATGTACAATTACACCAACAATAACAACGATGACGATGACGATCATTATAATGATGATGATCATCAACATCATCATCATCATAGTAGTAATAATAATAATAATAATAATAATAATAATAATAATAATAATAATAATATTAATATTGTTATTATATCAACAATAAACATGATTATTATTATTAATAATAACAAACTATCAATAATAATAATAATAATAACAATCAAATATGAGGTTATGATTAGCGATTATAGCAGTTGCAGTTATAATTAGTGGTTACGAGCTATTATAAGCGGTTTTAATTAGTTGTTGCAAACCGTTAGTGCAAACGAACAAGCCCTAGGAATTTAGCAAATGATTGAATGACACATTCAAATCAAGCACACTTAGAATCATGCCACCATTCATGCCATAGAGGTTCTCCATTCAAACCCAGAAAAGTTCCAAATAGTGGTTATAGATGTTTCAACCCCCACAAGTCTATCTATTGACAACCAGGAAAACCATACCTTCCAAGATATTTAAATTACTCATAAAATTAAACATACATGAAAACTACCACACACAAGACAGCAGCCTCTTAATTTTATCCTGCCTATGAGAATTAAATAAACTTTAATATGGAACAAGAAATCAGGAACACCATCAAAGGAACCTTCTTTTTCCAAACAACTTATGACAAAGATAATAAATTGGAAGAAGTAAAAACTGTTCTTACATGCTCAACTTCGCTTTCCACATGAAATATGGCTTGGTTAGCAGGTGTTCTTAGGTCCAGAACTCTGTAATTCAAACGAGTATCTTGGTTAACTCGAACCAGTTGTTTGCCTTCCTGAAAAACATGCAAATACCAGATTAGTATGTAGTCTCGCTTTTTTGTTAGGCAACAAAAGAATAATTCAGAAAGCACATCAACTGCTTCACATAAAGAACTTGGGTCCATAAAGAGCTGCTTAAAAGAGAGGGACAGCACAATCTGTAAAACAGTTTCAGACACAATGGCTATTACCAACCAAATAACCAAGAGGGAAAGGAGTCACTAGGCAAACAATTAGAACTATTCATATCAGGGAAGATTTAAATGTCAAAAGCATGCTCATCAATAGTATCATTCTGCATTCAGCTGGTGCACAATACTTCTGTATTCATTTTATTCGCAAAAATGATCTTAGTGTTAGCCATCAAATATTTCCCTGCTTTCATAATTCTAATTCTATCTCTATTGGATTGCCTCTAGCTCTATCTAATCTATTCCTTCTTTTTCCATCTCAATTATACCCTCTTAAAGTGTGCTATCATCCCCTTTTTTGCATGAAGAGATCATGACCTAGAGAAAGGAGAACAGAAAGCATGCTAACACAGTATCAACAAGAGACTGGCAATTTCTGGAAGCGGTTTTGAAAGCAGTTGAACAATGAACAACAACCCAGTGACTGAAGCAGGGTTTGTGGAGTTGCAAATGTAAGTAGAACCATAGCGCCCTAAGTTCCCTAACAAGTAGAAAAGTTGTTTCCAAATAGCTCACAAAAACAAAGGAAAAAAAATGGCAATATTTAACACCAAAAATACATTGGAAAAGGTTTGAGAAGGAGATAGGGGAAATAACAAGCCACGGTAGACAAACAAGAGAAATGATGCTAAGAAACCATTAAATACATATGAAATAGCAATCAGGGCATATAAAAATATAATAAAATTATACACAAAGAAAATAATGGTAGAAAAACAAGTAGGAAAGTATTAATGCAACAACTAAGTCTAATAGATGAAGGCATTTTAATTAGCAAGGAGCCATGTCTCTCTCTCTCTCTGTGGTAATAACAACTCCATTAGGTGGGCTGCTGATAGAAAACTTCTCTAATTAAACAAACCACATTTATTTCATCATCAAATCTGAAGAATAAAACAGCATAGAAGGGCTATCTAAAGGTGAGAATAGTAAAATAATCTAACATACTAATACAAGTAAAAGCATTACTTTGTTAAAGATATTACAGCTCCTAGGATTTATTATCTTTAAAAAGATGACAAATGAATCCAAAAGTAGAACAAAAAAGAATCAACATACAATTATATTTTAAAATTTATAAATTTATACCATAGCTCCTTAGATTATATTTAAATAATCTAAGATACTAATATAAGTAAAAGTATTACTTTGTTAAAGATATTATAGCTCCTTGGATTTATTATCTTTGAAAAGATGAAAAATGAATCCAAAAGTACAACAAGAAAAATCAACATACAATCATATTTTAAAATTTATAAATTTATATCATAAATCATAAATTCAACCACAAGCTCTCCAAAAAGATTCCCCCAAAAAAAAACACAGATAGATTTACACTCATTGTAATAAACCTTGCATTATAGCCTTTATTTTTTTGGGAGAATGGAAAGTTCTACTCTTCACCTTTTGAGGTGGCCAACTTTGTGGATAGTTTGTATTTTAGTTAGTGTATAGTCTTTTGTAGGAATGCTAGCTTTGCATCCGTTTGTTTTGTTCATTCTTTATTAGGACTACCTTTTCCTTACAAAAATAAATAAATAAGCATTTGCATTATAGCAATATTTGATGCAAAATTGGTGCACTAGAATGTCTAGATTCAAATATGCTCACAGAAAAGGATAGCAATAGCCAGCATAGTGGTCAACAATATCACTTGTGGATATACCCACCAAGATCAGATTGTCTTATTCTTTTTCTTTTGCTTTTCTTTCTTTATCTTTTTCTTAATCATCACAGCCTTGCTGCAATAATACAAATAAAAAGTTACAAGCACTAAGCATTTATGGGAAAACGTATTAGGACAATATCAACCCATAAAATCCCCTACCATTGTACTACATTAGTTACTGCCTATTGTCTCCTTCCCACAAAACTAACAATTGTAACAGTGCCCTCTCGATAAGATCTTGAATTACAAAATCCAATTCACAAGCAGCAAAATACTGAATTTGACATCCAGACATGCTAGCAAAAACGAAAATAAAGAACATGAACAGGGAATAAATGCTATACCTTCAACGCTTCTTCAATTTCTGCTTCACTGCGGGCAGCATCTTCAATGTTTACAGGAAGTGTTGGCACAGCTCTGTTCACGCAATATATCTTGCGCACCTGAATTTCAACCTGCATAGATTGTATTCATATGTGTCAATTATCAACCAACAAACATCAAAGGCAATCACAATGTCCCAAATGTGTACAAGACGGTGTTCATATATCCATCAAAACTGAAAGACAAAACCCATCCAAAGCTTTGCCCAAAGTCCCACCATGACCCTGATGCCCAAGGAAGACGCAAGCAACCTCACCCCTCAAATAAAACTGTAGTAGAATTGTTTCTAATGAAGCTTCAATTTGAAAGGCAATGACTGCTTTCTAATTCACCACAAAAGGAACCATACTACAATCTAATGAGAGTTGAGAGACTTTGCTTTTAGTCTGCTATAATCTAACTGTCCAATCAAACGCTAGATAATAGACCAACACATCAAAATCTTCAAAAGTAAACAATATTGCAAACTGAAATGCCAAATGACTTCGAGATGGAGAACTCACACATTTCCCTCTTGTCCACTTTCTGCAAAGATGAAAAAACCAGGTTTGGCCAAATTTTAAAGCTTGGATGGTATAGGACTAACACAAAATCCATTTCTAAACTGTCATTTATTTCTTTCGATGAAGTAGTAGGCAATGAGAAATTCTTAAATCTATGGTCTAATACAACGAGCCTCTCTCTGCAATGTTGCAATTCAAAGGTACACTCACTACATCAAAATCCCCACCAACCAACAGGGACCCCGGTGTATGGATTTGAATTAGCTGAACCTACAAACCTAATGGTTGTCAACTGCAAAATACTGTCCTATCAAAAGCATCCAACCATTCAATATCTGCGAAAGAGAACCCAATTCTAAACTTAAGTGCCAAATGACCCAGAAAACTGAAGATTCCTAAATTTCAAAAACTATTCCTTATGAACCTAGAAGCCTTATTTTTCAGGGTACGTAAAGCACGCAAAAGAAGCACCATCTAACATTGAATTTTCAACTAGTGCTAAACTAAAGCTAGCAATCTCCACAACTTCACCCAATGTTCTGCTCAATAACTACTACCAACTTTAGTATCAGAGTACGATTTTTATTTTTATTTTTTTACATTTTAGAATCTCATACCCGATAATTCTCATACAAAACCCAACACATTTCTATATTGTAAGACATGAAAACAACATCAAAGGGAATCATTTCAGCAATATATACAAACACATAAATATTGTTGAAAAATAGTCACCTGCTGAGAGGTGCCCTTAATGGGGCCACTGGGAACTGAAACCACACCTTCAACATCAATAATCGATTCTCGGCTCAAAGCAGTGGCATACTTAACCATCTGCTCGCTGACCTTCTCCGGCGAAACAGTCAACACACACTGAACAGTATACCCGGCCTCTCTGACGACGACGAAGGCCATCTTCTTCGACACGGCACGAATCGCCTGGGCACGGCCCCTGACGAGCACCGTCTTGTCCTTGAGATCGGGCGAGAGCGTTTTCACCTCAGTCCATGCCCTACCAGTCACGGCCTTCGATTGGAGGTCCTTGAGGGTCACGTCGCCGTAATTCTCGGCGAGGGGGTCAGCGATGGAGGCTTCGGCTAGGGCGGCGGCGGCGGCCACCGCGGCGGCCTCCTGCTTCTTCCGGAGCTTCTCTTGCTTCGCGGCCTCCTTCTTAGCGGCCTTCTTGCTCAGTTCAGGCTTGTTCTCGCCGTCTTGCGTTGGCTGAGAGCTCGCCAAATTTTCCGCTTCCGACGACATTGTTGGGAGGGAGGGAGGGAGGAGAGAGAGAGAGAGAGAGAGAGGAGAGAGGAGAGAGGACGAGTGGAACGGCAGTGAGGTGTGGTCTGTGCAGCTATATAGTCAGTGGGGGATGGAAGTCTGGTTTTTTTTTTTTGTTGGGGAGAGGGGGGTTAGCCGCCGCTGGTTCTTGCTTGCGTTTCAAAGTTGGACCGAGTTGAGTCGTTTTTTATTATTTACTAGTTGGGATGCCCGTGCCACGCACGGCCATTTCTACAAAATTAAAAAAATTAATATTTCATAAAAAAATTGTATTTTCTACTTTATTTTTTAATTAAATTATATAAAAATTTAGTTATATTATTTCACTTTCTCCTGCTCA
Organism: Talinum fruticosum; assembly: GCA_021018815.1. NCBI lineage: Eukaryota > Viridiplantae > Streptophyta > Magnoliopsida > Caryophyllales > Talinaceae > Talinum > Talinum fruticosum. Next base: position 7,261,602 of record JAITYX010000022.1, read on the forward strand.
AACCCCCAAAAATTCGAACCTCCAATTCCCATCGCCGCAGACCACCGACTAAAAATTCATCCATTACCTAACCGAATTTCCTTTTTACTACCACTATTACTCGAGCCCACCACGTTCTCTCGCTCTACGATAGTCTTCGGGTCTCCGGCACACTCTCTGTTACTTCCTTCTTCTTCTTCTGTCTCGCTGTTTTCTGTCTCGCCATCCCCTTGCTTTCTTCCTCTCTTCTCGGTCTCTCTCCCAAGCAAGTAAATAGGCGAGCAAAATAAAATTGAGCAAGTAAGTAGGTAGCTAATGAAAAGCACAAAAATAGAGGCAAAACTCTCTTTTTACATGAGAGAGATTTTTTTCTCTAATTAAGATATAATTTTTTCGGAAATGTTCCACTAATAAATGCATTTTCAATATTCAAATTCATATATATATTTTTTTATTGGGATGAGTCAAGATTTAATTAATAGTATTTTTTTCCATTTGATTTTGTTTTTGCATTTACTTCTCTGTGGATTTGGTTAATAGATTGATGGAAGAGTGTTCACTAGGTAGTGTTTGGTTGACATTATTTTGGAAGAAAAAGAGTTATTTAGAGGGAGATTTAGTTGTTTTTACCAAGTTAAATAACTAAATTTATGTTTGGTAAACAACTGTTTGAAACAATGGTTTAACCTCAAATAACACTTTCTCAAATAACTCTTCTCATTAGCCTATTACGACTACTACTACTACTACTATTATTATTATTATTATTATTATTATTATTATTATTATTATTATTATTATTATTAGTAGTAGTAGTAGTAGTAGTAGTAGTAGTAGTAGTAGTAGTAGTAGTAGTAGTAGGATTTGGATGGTAATAATACGAAATTTGGGAGTATTAGACAAAATTAATATGAATTTTTCGTGATCATGAACATAACGAACTTTGACATCATTTTTCAATATCGAACACCATCGAGTTTTATGAGCGGAGACTCGTCGGGAAGGTGACATGGCAAGTTTACTTGACATGTGTACGATAGTGTCAAGTGTTTGACTAGATTTATGAGGTTTTATTGCCGGTTAAGAAAGGTTTTTTTAAAAAAAAAAAGAATTTGAAACAAAATTGAATTTTTAGTGGCGGTTAAGAATTAGAACGTTGGATTAATGAGGCTTAACCTCCATCTATCTTCTTCTCTTTCCCTACAAACATCTATTTCCTCGCAAACATATTCATCGCGCTTCATATTTTTTTATCTCTCTTCGTATGTGACGTTCTCTATAAAGATCTTCATCTTTCTTTCTCTCTCTTGAGGTAAAAGTTTGAAATTAGGGTTTGTGAAAACTGGGAGTTAAGAACATTAAGTGGAAGAGGAAGAAGAAATTGTTGGTGAAAGAGGTTGAAGAGGAAGAAGAAATTGAAGGTCGAAGAGGTTGAGGTTAAAGAAGAATGTCGAGAGTAAACATATTTGGAGATTCTTCAAAAAGAGACCTCTTCACTCGGTGGTGGGATTTTCAAAATCAAGCATTGAGTACTCGTTGGGGATGAATTGGTAAGAAAGTTCCATGGATGCCCTTTATGGAAGGTCATTTCTTTGGCAATTATTAGGGATTTTCTAACAAAATTAGGTTTTTGGAAAGCGGAATTATTGGTAATTGTAAATGCTTTTTTATAAAGGTTCCTAATCAAAATTGTGGATTTTTAAGTGGTATTATGATGAAAATGTAAGCTTGAATGAAAAGAATGAGGCACTAGAAGAACATGTGGAAGAGTTTATTAATCTTATACTTAACTTGAACATGGAAGTAAAGAATCTAAAGGAAGTGACGATTGAGAGCAACAAGGAATGATCCAAGCGAAGTATCAAGTGAAGTCAGAGAGTTAATTGAAGAGAACAACAAATTAAGAAAGAAATTATCCAAAGAGAAAGTGAATAGAAAGGAAGCAAATGAGGAGTTGAAAACTTGCAAAAAGAACCGAAGTGCTTAAGGAAGAATTAAAATCGGGGTTGACTCTTTTTTTTCTAAAGTTGTAGTGATAGGAATTGTTTTAGTTAGGTTCATTTTAGAGGGGGCAAGGGAAGGGTAAATATCTCTATTGTTGGTGGTTTGGTTGGTGATGTAATGAGGTTGATGAATGTGGTGGGTTAAAGAAATTGGGATATGAATTTATATTTCACAACTGTAGCACTTGTACGTTTACTTTTATGAAATGAAGTTGTTTTCTTTATCAACTTGCTTGCAAAGAAATTGGTAATTTGGTTTGGTTGGTGAAAATATGTTATTTTCCTTATGAAATTGTGTTTATGTTGATCATTGTGCTTGCTGAAAGTTTGATTGGTGAAAATATGACCAAGTAGCTTTCGGACTTATCATATTTTAATTAGGATGAATAGAAATACATATAAAATCCATAAAAGATAGTCTAATGGAAAGCAAAATATGTATAAGGTCATTAGTCCGAATAATAATACATGAATAGTATACTTGTTAGTTAGATAAGCAAAGCACAAATTACAAGCTTGTGCTCTAATCAAAATACATATTACGTATGTCCACACAATCGATTCGTTGGCCAAATTACAAGGTTGAATACAATGTTGTTGGCCAAATTATAAGAACTTAATAGGCTGAACACACAATTAGTTGTTGGCTTGTAAGGCCCCCAACCCATAATTACTGGTTTAGTCTAAATAACCGCTAGCCGATGATTAGCGCGACGTAAAGGGATTGAGAATAGTTGATAAGTGCATGAAATGCATTAGTTTCTTAGGTGTTTTAATAATGTTCTTTGAGAAATTTGGTTAAATGGAGTGTGTTTATGGTCCATTTTTATTTTTACGCTTGTGTTATGGTGTTTTGAGATGATTTGTGCAAATTTGATCACCAATACCAAGTATTCCAAAAATTAGTGGTGTTTCAAGCACTAAGAAGACCAACACAATCTAACTTTGCAAGTCGAACGGTTATTCCCCTTATATGCTTCAAGATGTCACTTCCAACAACCAACACGGGCAACCTCGTGTCCACCGATACATCCCGTGTTGGAGGTTAGCTTGCCCGAGCCTTTGCATCCAACACGGGTAGGTCGTGTCCATTGACACGACCCGTTTTCCTCATTTTCATCAAGATCCGGCATACCGGCAACCGACATGGGTAGCTCGTGTCGATCGACACGCCCTCTGTTGGCTGTAATTTTTCTCGTGATGCTTCGGCTTTGGCGGTTTCATCCTTTGATTGCCTCATTATTACTTATTTAAGACTCATTCCCGAGTGTTTTGAGGCATTCATCCAAGCATTTAACTATTCCATTATCCATACATTCATCATCTACATCAAACCAAAAACTCATTTGAAGATTGAAGAAGAAGATTGAGGCAAGTTGAGGGAATTTCCATTCGAAGTCTAGAGATTCAAATGGAGTTCATGAAGACTATCATCCTAATTCTTTGTTCTTGCTTGTTTGAGGTTTAATTACCATGCTTAGGATTTTTGTTAAGCTTTTTAATAATCATATGTAAGTAGATTTCTTTTTATCTAGGGATTTGTAATCCGAAATAATGATGTTCGATCGGATTTTCATGGTTTGTACTTGAATTCTTATTTTGAATCAATAGAAGGTTGTGTTCTTCATGTTTATGAGTGTTTTTAAGGCCTTGAATACTTATGAAATTAGTCTATAAAGTACTAGAAAATGAAATGGAATAATCGACAACCAACTATTCTACCTAGTTTATGAAATTTAAGAAAACATTAGTAGATTAGGGGATCACTTTGATATTTTAAAATATTTAACTTTGATTAACTTGAAAGGCATATGAAAGTTGTTTGATATGTAATTAGAGCAATTCTATTAAGCATTGAAAGAGCGAGTAGAATTATTTGATTATCGATCATTAATTCAATTGAAAGAACGATTGCACAAATTAGGTTTTAATAATCAAACTCGTTGTTAGGAAATCAAATCCCTAGATACTTTTTATCTATCATTTAAATCCTAGATAAATTTTCTTGCTTTTAAGGGTTAGAATTAGTTTAGAGAAGCAACCAACTCAAAAACCCGATTTGCTTAACAATTAAGTAGAAGGCTAGTTTACTACGTTATTATATTGAGTCCTACTGGGATCGACCTTAACTTATTATAACCATACACCATGCACTTGCGACTGTCAAGTTTTTGGTGCAGTTGTTCGAGGACTCTATCCCTAGCGACCATTAGACGAATACTCTCAAATTGACTAAGTGTTTTATTTTCGTTTTCTATTTTGATTGCATTGGTAGTTTTTTTTGTTCTTGCTAGATTTTCTCTACTTGAATGCAAAAAGTTGAATTGTTCGAGTTTGATCCAAAAATTGAGCAAACCTTCCGCTCTAGACGGAAGAAGCAAAGGCTAACTTTCTCTAGGAAAAAACAATAAGCAGACTCCAAGGAAAAGCCCAAGATGGCTAGTGAAGAAAGAACTTGAATTTAGGGAGTACGGGGTGTTTGTCAAACCACAGAGATGGACCCAAATCAAAATCAGATTGCGAAACGAATCTAACGACACTTGAAAACCTATTAACCTAAAACTTGAATCAACTATTAAAATCAGAAAGTACATAAATATACTAACTTATAAACTAATAACCTAAAACAACTCGAACAATCTAAAATCAAAATGTAACTACTAAACTAAATTAAACTAACACGAATGAAAAAATTAACTTCAAAACTCATTACTTATGAATTATCAAACCATTAAAAATTAACATGAATCAAGTGCAAAACTAATTACTGAATCAGGAACTAAAATAACAAGAAATTTATACCAGCAAAAATTCGAATGTCCAGATTCTAACTACTTCGACAAATGCACAATCCAATCTTCGAATATTCAAACTCAACAATCCAAAATCAAACCCTAATTCGGAGCAGTTCTAACACCGTAAATCAAAAGCCTAAAACTGAAATTTAAGAACTAAAACTAAAATCTGAAAACTAACTACTAAAATTTGAGAAACTAAGAATGAAATTTGAGGAACTAGAACTAAAAAATGAAGAATTAAAGCTGAAAACTTGGATCTACGCGCGACTCCAGCCTGTTGCACCATCACCGTCGTCGTTTGGCCTCATCATCTCTGTCTCGCTGCTCGCCCTTTTATTATCTTGGTCTCCTCCTCTTGCTCGCTCTTGCCCGTTCTTGCTCTCAATTTTGGTTAGAGTCCAAATGAATATGGAGTTGTTAAGGCTACGGTTCCTGTTAGATGAAGGAGACCGAAGAATTCAGGTGGGTTTGAGTCTCTTCAGGTGGCAGAGAAGGACGAAGAGGAGTGAGAGAGAGAGAGAGAGAGAGAGAGAGAGAGAGGCATCTTGGGTTAGGTTTTCTGGGATGGTAGGCCTGAGAGGAGAGAAAGGAGATGATTAGGGTTTCTGGGTATGGGGGAGAGATGCGTGAGGAAGAAGGAAAGGTAGCTAGGGTTTCGGTGGAAAGGGGCGTGATGAAGAAGGAGAGGTTGAGGGCGGTAGCAGGCTGGTGAGAGAGAGAGTTGAGCGTGAAGGGAGAGAGGTAAGGGACTGTTCAAAGGGGTCGTGAGCAGCACGGTTTGGGCTAAATTTGGCCCGACTTCAAGTGGACGATCTCATCTTGCAACTTTTAACTCTCCATATTATTTTTTGAATTTTTTCACACTTCCTACAAAAATAAAATAATTAAAATTAAAATTCCTAATTTAGTAATTATCACGAATAAAATAAGATGTAAAAAGGTATAAAAATATTATCTTTTTGGACTCAACAAATACCCCTACATCTAGACTTTGCTCGTCCTTGAGTAAAATAAAACTAGAAAATAAAATAAGAAAAATCCTAAATCACTTTCGTAGGAATCACGATTATATTTAGCGTATGCAACAAGCCCTTTAAATCCCTTGGTAGCCCACGTGGACGAGTAAGGTCTCGTAAAGGTTTATACCACATATACCCACAAAATCTAGAAAAAAAGGTAGATAGGGAAAGAAAAAGTGAAAAGATTTTTTCAAAAATTATTTACAATAGGGAGTCATATATACATATCAAGATCAATCATATCATCTTTAGAACTCATGTATCAACTTGTATCTAGGCATATTACATATCAAACCTCTCACCTTCTTTTAACGACAAACATACATAAATGTTTCCACCTCTTTATTTCATTAAGAACAGTGAATCGACCTATTGGGTGATGTGCAAGTGTACCATTGCTCCTTTACCTTAGGCTTACACAACTAACTCAACCCACTTGCCTAGTACTTTTTTTTTCCCTTTTTTCATTCGTTCGGGAAGCAAGTCTTGCCCAAGTAGCAACTATTGCCTCAAAGGGTAGCACCCAATGGCACATGCCTCAAAGGGTTCTTTTTTCTTTTTATTTGTCTTTTTTTTTGTACTCAAGACAAGTGAGTGAATCAATCAATGATAGCTTCAGATCTAAGAGCAAATGGCTTTTATAAAGGTAGGTGCAAATTTTTACAAATTCTCACCCCCACAACTAAACTTGACAATGTCCTCATTGTGAGTGGGAAAAACCTCAAAGAAAAATAAAATTAAAAAGAAAATAAATATTTAAAAAATAAAAAGAAGACTCAAAAATAAGTAAAGAAAATGACATGACTCAAAAAGAAAAAGAGAATAAAGTATCAAATATGTACAAAAGAAAATAAAATAGAAAGAGAAAGAGAGGGAATGATTATATCGGGTTAGGTGTTGGGTACACCTAAGTTAAAGTCTCTTGAAATCGGTTCAAATGGAGACTCATGGAGCATTTGCCACTCCATATCAATTCAAGGTGCTATCTTCATTTAAGTCTCACTATAAAGCACGTAGCAATTTATCAAATTTGTAGGAAGAACTTTCATCCAAATAAAGGTAACAAAAACTCGGGAGTTGGTGCCAAGAATATATCCATAATATCAGTCCAACACTATTAAGAGTCCATTTCAACTTGTCAAATTGTGAACCAAAAGGTTTATAAGTTTTATACTTATAAAGCATGGACTTAGAAAGTTCAAATTGATGGTTAGTCGTGATGGGGTCAACAAAAACGTTCGGAATGAACTAACAAATTATCATGGTTAATGTGCTCAAAACATACATCCTTTTCTAATGAGATATTTGATTCAATAAGTATATCATGCTGATTCTCACAACTAATATGCATTTCAAGCCCATGAACCCATTTAACAATAGGAGAGTAAGAATCTATAGGAGGTGAAGGTTCTACTCGTACAATAGTATCTTTCTTCTTAGTTTCCTCTATTTTAGAAAAATCAACAAAGGTTTCTAGAAGAACACCATCGGTATTGTCCTCAAAAGTACTAGGTGAACCAATTTCTCGCGTAGAAGAGTAGGAAGATGACTTTTGGACCAATGTGAGGATATAATCCTTGGTCACTCGCATTATCATTCACGAGACAACTCCCTAGAAGAAGAAGGGGCAATGCTCTTAAAGTTCACCTCTAGTTGACTAAGAAAAGTTCTTTTAAGTTAGATCAATTGCTCAATCATAGTCTTAAACATTTTCTCTATGTTATTATAACTTTTATCAACATCGGTGTAACTAGGAGGAGGTTGGGTCCAAATAATGGGAGGTGGTGGTCTAGATGCATTAGGCATAGCTAGATAAGTTGGCCTCCGGTGGGATCCGAGAATAAAACAAAGTGGATTGGGACATATTTTAAACTACAACATTAGGTCTGCTACTCTAAGAAAAATTAGGGTGATGTTTCAACTCTTCATTAAAGGTAGGAGAGTAAGGGTCAAACTTAGATCTTTGAAATGCAGCATTCACTTGCACTTGTTTTTGACATGTGGCCAAGTAAGGACAAGTACTAAAAGGGTGATCTAAGCCTTGACAATGAGAACATGACACCAAAAAATATGAGAAGATTGGGGTTGAATAGTTAATCCCCTTAACATGTTTTCAAGCACAACTACTTTGGACTCAAGGTGACTCACATCGAAACAACATAGATACCCTTCTTTGCACCATTAATCCTAGAATTCATACTCTCATCTATAGTGATTTCCCATTGCATAGTTTTTTCTACTAAGTCCTATAAAAATTCTCAAGTAACTGCAGGACTCTTAGAAAGAAAACCACCGTGACACATGGACTCTAACATTGTCCTAGTTTGTTGGTCAAGTCCTTTATAAATAATTTGGCAAAGATACCACTGTTCTAAACCATGGTGGGGACATTAGGCCAACAAATTTTTAAATCTTTCAAAGTAATTCCAAAATGGTTCATTATCCAATTGAATAAATTAGTTGATTTCATTCCTTAGCTTCATAGTTTTGCTATTAGGGAAATATTTTCTCAAAAACATTCTAACAAAATCATCCTAAGTAGAAATAGAGTTAGTAGTTAAGCTATGCATCCATCTTTTAGCAAGCATCTTTTAAAGCAAAATGAATTAATCTCATTCTTATTTGATCATCGGAGATATTAAAAAATGCATCATAGAAATCACTTCATCAAATTCCATCAAAAATATATATGCATATTCGGAACCATAGAATTTTGGGAGCATATGAATACGGTTTGGTGTAATCAAAACAGTGACATCAAATCCCATCACAGGCAAGTTAAAACATGAAGCGTTAAATCCCCTAGAAGGATAAAAGAGATCACTCAAGGTTATCTCATGTGTTCCAGATTCAGTCATTTTCTCTTCTTTAGGTTTCCTAATTCAATAGCTCATGAACTAAACAACCCCATAATCATATTTTTGGTCTTTTTGTTTTTCCGATTTTTTTCGAAATAAAACAACTAAAACAAAAACAAAAATTAAAACAAATTTAAACTAAGATATAAAATAACTAACACTAAATCAGAAGTAAAATTAAAACTAAATCAAAAATAACAAAAATTGACTCGTAGATAAAACTAAACCTACTAACTAATTAAACCAAATGAAAACAAAAAATTAGAATTAGAAAAAACTAAGACATTAAGCCAAAATACGAGTCTAAAACAGAAACTCAAATTTAAACTAAGACTTAAACAAAAATTCACGGACTCGATTTGCAACCTAATTTCAATTAATGCCATCCCCGACAACGGCACCTTTTTATGGAGTGAATTTAGGGAGTACGGGGTGTTTGTCGAACCACATAGATGGACCCAAATTAAAATCAGATTGTGAAACGAATCTCACGACACTTGAAAACCTATTAACCTAAAACTTGACTTAACTACTAAAATCAGAAAATACATAAATATACTAACTCATAAACTAATAACCTAAAACAAATCGAACAATATAAAATCAAAATGTAACTACTAAACTAAATTAAACTAACACGAATCAGAAAATTAACTTCAAAACTCATTACTCACGAATTATCAAACCATTCAGAATTAACATGAATCAAGTGCAAAACTAATTACTCGAATCACGAACTAAAATAACAAGAAATTTATACCAACAAAAATTCGAATGTCCATATTCCAACTATTTACACAAATGCACAATCCAATTCTTTGAATATTCAAACTTAACAATCCAAAATCAAACCTAAATTCAGAGAAGTTATAAAACCATAAATCAAAAGCCTAAAATTGAAATTTAAGAACTAAAACTAAAATTTGAAAACTAACTACTGAAATTTGAGAAACTAAGAATGAAATTTGAGGAAGAAGGAGAGGTAGCTAGGGTTTCGAGTGGAAAGGAACGTGATGAATAAAGAGAGGTTGAAGGCGGTTGCGGAATGGTGAGAGAGAGAGTTGAGCGTGAGGGAAGAGAGGTAAGGGACTGTCAAAAGGGTTGTGAGCATCACGGTTTGGGCTAAATTTGGCCCGACTCCAAGTGGACGATCTATTCTTGCAATTTTTAACTCTTCCTATTAATTTTTGAATTTTTCCACACTTCCTACAAAAATAAAATAATTTAAATTAAAAGTCCTAATTTAGTAATTATTACGAACAAAATAAGATGTAAAAAGGTATTTAAAATGTCATCATTTGGACTCAATAGCCATCAATGTCCCAAATGTGGCGGCAAATGACTTTAAGTTGAAGAACTCTCTCATCAACTTGGTGTAAGTTACTCCTTTCCATGGCCTCCCTAATGAGGACACCAATCGACACCTATGCATTTTTCGCCAAACTTGTGATACTTTAAAGGCAAACGGGGCTTCACCGAACGTAAGCAAGCTGCGATTGTTTCCATTCACACTTGAAAGGAAGGCATGAGAGTGACTAAAATTTATTCCGGTGAATTCCATAAGCACTTTTGATCAACTTGCAAGTGCATTCTTAGTGAAATACTTCCCACCAAGCAAGTTGGCAAGCTTGAGGAACCAAATTTTCACTTTTGCTCAAGAGCCGGATGAGACACTATATGATGCATGGAAAAGGTTCAAGGATCTCCTTCGCCAATGTCCCCAACATGGATTTGAGGCATGGGTCCCCATTCAAGTTTTCTACAATGGGGTTAATGATCAACCGAGAGCCACCATTCTTGCAGAGTGGTCGGAGGAAACATCATGAGCAAGTCCGTTGATGAGCTCCACACTTTGATCGAGCAAATGGCACTGAACAGCTTCCAATGGTCTAAGTCCCGTTCCAAGAGAACGGGAGGTAAGCTCGATGTTGATGCGGTTTCGTCATTTCTGCTAAAATTGATGTTATTACTCAAAAAATGGATCGTCCGAATGTGAATGTAGCCCCTTCCCTTCCATGTGCTTCATGTAATTTTGATGAGCATGAGACTTTATTTTGTCCTACGTGTATGGCTGGTAATGAACCAACTAACCAAGCCAATTTTATTGGCAAACCGAACCCGAGGCCAAACTTTGACCCCTTCTCCAATTTTTATAGTCCGGGATTAAGGTATTACCCTAAATTTTCCTACCGTAATAACAATTCCATGGGTCAACAACAAGTCCAAAGACCACCGGCCCTGGATTTCAAAGACCTACCCAACCACAAATGCCTTAAAAGTCAAACTTGAAGGTCATGATGGAAGGCATGCTTTTGGCTCAAAGAAAGATGAGATTATCAAGCAATTGATTACAAAAGTTGAAATCTTAGCCACCCATAATAAAATGCTTGAAACTCAGATTGCTAGTCAAGCTAACTCTTCCTCTATCCCTCCTGGTAAGCTTCCTAGCCAACCGGCAATGGCAGAACTAGGGGGCCATGGTCCCCCATGATTTTGAAAAAAACAATAGTGATCTTTAAAAAAATATTTAACATAATATTTAATAAATTAGATTTTAAAAAATTTGATTTTAAAAAATATGATTTTACAAATTAGATTCTATAAATTAATATTTAGCAAATTTTGTTTAGTGATATCTAACCTAAAAAATCTAATCTAAAAAAGTAATATTTAACAAATTAAATTTTGGAAATTTTAGTGATATCTATCCTAAAAAAATTAAATATTTAATAAATTAGGAAAGACAAAGATATTATACAAGTTATTTTGTAATATATAAAGCCACGAGATTATTAAATATTTTTTTTATCTTATTATCTGTCTCTCAGTCTTAATATTACTCTTTTATTATACCTTTTAATTTAAAATATTGTAAATTTTATTCTTAATTATCAATTTCCAAAAGAAGTACCTTTAGTATTAATATTATATTTTTTTAGTGAATTTATTGTTATTGGATATATGTATTATTATATTAGTTAATCTAATTTATTTATAGTCAATAATATATTTGGTGAAATCAGTGGTTGCTTTAACTTATGAACATAAACTTACAAAAAAGAATATGACAATGATTTATTATTATTATTATTATTATTATTATTATTATTATTATTATTATTATTATTATTATTGTTTATTTATTTATTTTTCTCATATTTTTCTCGTTAATTATGAATAGAATATTAACTCTGGTTTTTTTAAATGGAGAAATTCTTTAAACTCCACAATAATTTCCTTTTCTATACTTTTATGTAGTCCAATCTTACAAACTAGTGGCCACAAAGTTTTGAATTTGGGGATTATCGCTTATCTATTTATTATACAAATTTTCTTCATAGTGCTCTCTATAAATTAATTGTAACTAATGTTAGATATATGATAATGGTTTATTTTATAACTTATATAAGTAATATTCTCTAGCTCACCACCCGACCCTCCCCCAATAAATTTTTCTCGGTTCCGCCCCGCCAACCAGGTGCCTAACCCTAAGGACCAATGCAATGCCATTAACTTTACGGAGTGGGACACAATTGACGAGGCCTAAGGGTGATAGTAGTGAGCATGTGGTCATTGATGTGCAAAATGAGAATGATAAGAATGATGTGAATAATTTGAATGATGTTGTAAATGTGGAGGTGTTTACACCCTCCAAAGAGCCCTTGGTTGATGTTGTGCGAAATGAAAAGAAGTCTCCTAATGACCAAAAAAATTCCCCAAAGAATCTATATTCCGCCCTTGCCTTTCCCACAAAGATTGGCTAAGTCAAAAAATGATAAACAATTTGGGAAATTTTTAGAGGTCCTTAAGAAGCTCTACATTAATGTTCCTTTCACTCGATACCTTATCTCAAATGCCTTTTTATGCTAAGTTCTTGAAATAAATTATGTCCACAAAAGAAAGCTAGAAGAGCATGAGACCATTGCTTTGAGTGAACAATATAGTGTTGTACTCCAAAACAAGCTTCCCCTAAGCTTGAGGACCCCGATAGTTTCACTATTCCTTGTGAGGTAGGAAAGATTTCCATTTACTCGTGCTTTGTGTGATTTAGGCTCAAGTATGAGCCTAATGCCTCTCTCTTTGTCCCAGAAGCTTGGTATGGGTGAGCCAAAACCCACTAGCATTTCCCTCCAATTAGGCGATCATTCGGTCAAGTTTTTCATTAGAATATTAAAGGATGTCCCTATTAAGTTAGAGGTTTCTTTGTACCTGTTGACTTTGTGATTCTTGTGATGGAGGAAGAAACTCGTACCCCCATTATTCTTGGGAGGCCTTTTATGGCTACTGTTGGGTGTTGTATTGATGTGAAAAATGGGAGAATGTCCTTTTGTATAGGTGATGAAAGAACTGAAATTTAACTTGTTTGAAGCTACTAAATTCCCCTTCATTTACTAATGATTGTTTTAGAGTAAATATCATTGATTCCATTTTAAGGGAAGATGTTACTAACTTGAGCTCTAACGATCCTCTTGAGTTTTGTTTGTTGAATAATAGTACAACTAGGGATCTTGATCTCGAAGTTGCCATTTGTGCTCAACTCTTGGAGGCGTCCCCAAAAATCCCACTAAAGCTTGAAAAGGTGGAGAAATTGTTGAATGGAAGAAAATGTGAGCCAACCATTGATGGGAATGAAGCACCAAAGATAGAATTGAAACCTCTCCCTTCCTTTCTAAGGTATGAATTTTCTTAGCCCTAATTCCTCTTATCCCATGATTGTGAATACAAACTTGAGTGCTTCTAAAATTGATTCATTATTGAGAGTCCATAGATTGCATCGTAAGGCTATTGGTTATACCATAGATGAACTTAAAGGCATTCATCCTTCAGTTTGCATGCACAAGATTTTGATGGAAGATAATTATAAACCTACCATTGAACATCAAAGAAGGTTAAATCCTAACATGAAAGAGGTGGTAAAGAAAGAGGTCTTGAAATTACTTGAGGTCGGTATCATCTATCCTATTTCCGATAGTGAATGAGTGAGTCTCGGTTCATGTTGTACCTAAGAAAGGGGGATCACTATTGTAAAGAATGAGAATAATGAATTGATTCCCACTAGGATCGTTACGGGTTGGAGAATGTGTATAGATTATCGCAAGTTGAATAATGCAACCTGTAAAGACCACGTCCCTCTTCCCGTCATTGACCAAATGCTTGAAAAACTTGCAAAGAATTCATACTTTTATTGTCTAGATGGGTATTCCGGGTTGTTCCAAATCCCTATTCATCCTAGTGACCAAGAGAAGATCGCCTTTACTTGTCCTTATGGAACATTTTCATATAGGACAATGCCCTTCGGGTTGTGTAATGTAACCCACTACATTTCAACGTTGTATGATGGCTATTTTCTCTGATTTTATTGAGGATATTATGGAGGTCTTTATGGATGATTTTTCAGTCTATGGTACCACTTTTGATCACTGTTTGAAAAATATTTCTAAGGTGTTGTCTAGATGTGAGGAAGTCAATTTGGTTTTAAATTGGGAAAGTGCCATTTTATAGTGCAAGAGGGTGTTGTCCTAGGTCATGTGGTTTCAAATAAAGGCATTAAAGTTGAAAAAGCTAAGGTAGAGGTGATTGAGATATTACCTCCACTACCATCTATTAAGGGTGTGAGAAGTTTCTTGGACATGTCGGTTTCTACCAGCGGTTCATTAAAGATTTTTCAAATATTGCTAGGCCTATCACCCAACTTCTTGTCAAAGACGTGCCTTTTGTATTTGATGATGTGTGCTTGAGTTCTTTCAACAGGTTAAAAGAGGCTTTGATTACAGCTCCCGTTATGCAAGCCTCGGATTGGAGTCTTCCATTTGAAGTGATGTGTGATGCTAGTGATTTTGCATTAGGGGCTGTTTTGAGGCAAAGGAAAGATGGCAAGCCCTATGCTATACACTATACGAGCTGAACTCTAGATGATGCTCAAGTCAACTATGCCACCACAGAGAAGGAGTTCTTGGCGATTATGTTCGTGCTGGAAAAGTTCCTTTCTTATTTGATTAACTCTAAGGTAATAGTTTTCATTGATCATGTCGCTATTAAGTATTTCATGAAGAAATCGGATTCTAAGCCTCGCCTTATTCGATAGGTGCTACTGTTCCAAGAATTTGACTTGGAGATTTAGGACAAGCCTGGATTGCAAAATGTAGTGGTCGACCATCTTTCCCGATTAGAGGACTTGTCAAAAGAGATTGTCCTTATTGATGACTCATTTTCGGATGAGCAACTCATGGTCTGTTTCTACCACTTTTACTCCATGGTTTGTCGATTATGTGAACTACCTTGTTTGTGGAATATTGCCAGCGGACTTATTTGTCCAACAAAGGAAGCGGTTCTTACTTGAGGTGAAAAGTTATGAGTGGGAAGAGGCTCTCCTTTATAAGTTGTGTGCTGATGGAGTATATTGAAGATGCATTCTAGAAGATGAAAATCAAAGTGTGCTCCATCACCGTCATTCCACTACTTATGGTGGACATTTTGGTCCCAACAAAATCGCCTCCAAAGTCTTACAAGTTAGCTTCTATTAGCAACTCTCACCAAAGATGCAAGGAAATTTGTGATTTCTTGTGACCGATACCAAAGGATGGGAACTATTTCAAAGAGGCATTAGATGCCCCAAAGTGAGATTTTAGAGGTTGAGCTTTTCGATGTGTGGGGAATAGGCTTCATGGGTCCTTTTCCTCCTTCTCACAAAAACCTTTATATCCTAGTGGCTATGGATTATGTGTCTAAATGGGTCGAAGCCATTGTCTCTCCCACCAACGATTCCAAGGTTGTCATGAAGTTTCTAAAGAAGAACATTTTTGCTCGGTTTGACACTCCAAGAGCCTTATTGAGTGATAATGGGAGTCATTTTTCCAACAAACTACTTGAAGTTCTTTTGAAGAAGTATGGAGTATTCCATAAGGCAGCCACACTTTATCATCCTCAAACAAGTGGTCAAGTTGAGTTGTGCAATCGAGAGTTGAAGAATATTCTTGAGAAGACGGTGGATCGATCCCGAAAAGATTGGTCTTTGAAGCTAGATGATGCACTATAGGCATACCGCACTACTTACAAGACTCCCTTTAACAGTACTCCTTTCCTGTTAATGTATGGTAAGCCTTGTCATTTACCAGTAGAGATGGAACACAAGGCTTTTTAGGCAATCTAGACACTCAATTTTGACACCAAGGCGGCCCGTGAGAGGCAAGTTCTCCAATTGTAAGAGCTTGAAGAGTTAAGATTGCAAGCTTATGAAAGTTTCAGAATTTACAAGGAAAGAACTAAAAGGTGGCATGACAAATATGTTTTGCATATGAGGTTTGAAGAAGGTGACATGATTCTTTTGTTAAACTCAAGACTCGAAATTATTTCGGGAAACCCGAGATCCGGACGGTCCGGGCCATTTCAAGTCGTTAAGGTATATCCTCATGAAGCGGTTGAGGTGTGGAGTGAGTCCACCCGTTCTTTCAAGGTTAATGGTCAATGACTTAAGCCTTACATTGTGGGGAAACCTGAGGAGAAGACCACATATCATGCCCTTGCCGACTCGGATAAGGCATGAAGATGAGTTGTATATGGTGAAGCTAACAACCTTAAATAAGTGCTTCTTGGGAGGCAACCCAAGTCACTTACTATTTTGTTCAAAAAAGATATGAAAAAAAAATTCAAAACCACAAGAAAATCAAGAGAGGCAACAACCAAAACAGACCTACCGTTTCAACGAAACGCCCGTGTTAGATGCTACCTCCAAGCAGGTTGCGAGGCACATGTTTAAGTGAAAATGGGCTGAGTTGGCCATAAGTGAAACTGTCCTTGTCTGACTGTTAAGTGAGTGGGGGTTTCTAATTTGAGCCTAATTTTCTCTCTCTTCTCTCATATTACCCAGCCTCTCCTTTTTCTTGCTCTCCTTCGTGCTTCACCCCCTATAGCCAAGCTCCAATTCAAGCTTCATTCTACCTCTTATCTCTCTCAAATCTCTTCTCCCCTCTAAATTTCCGACCCTTTTCACCGGATCTGTTTTTCCTCTTCTTAAATTTCACCATCCCTCTCACTCTCCTCTTCTCTCTACTCGAGTTGCTTTCGGTTTTCTCTGCAGAAATGTCGACACCGTCACTATTCTCGCTGCTCCCTGCTCACCACCGGCGTCGTTCTTCACCATCCCGCTCCTATTTTCTGACCTCCTTTCCATCTCTTACTCAACAAATCCGACTCCTTCTTCCTCATTCTTCGCCACAAAATTTCTCGCTCTTTCTTCTTAGTTTAAGGTTTCAAGTTCTGCTCCAATGGCACCCAAGAGGCAAAAGACCACTCAAGGGAAGTCTTCCAAACCAAGCTTCACAACCTAGACACAAGCCACTAGTCCTCCACCCCGGAATGTTCGAATTCCGAGAAATAAAGGTAACCCGAATAACCCACTTTACTTAACTCAACTTGAGCATGTTGCACGTTATAATTCGTTGTTAAATCATGAAACTATTGCAACTCGTTATTACGATGATGTGAGTTTAGAAAGATTAGGTTTGCTTAAGGATTTCTTTTGCTTGGTTTGACGTTATGGTTTGTTGAAATTCATGAATATTTAATTAGGGACTTATAAGAGTTTGACATTGGAATTTCTAATTACTCTTAATGTTGAAATTGGGCGTGGTCCTCATGCTCGAACATGGCTTAATTTCCTTTTGCCTATTAGGGAATACCTTGAACTCACTCTTAGTGAGTTTAGTGATTTATTTGCCTTACCTAGAGACCTAGGATTTGGACACCATCTAGTTCATGATCATTTCCGATGAGTTACTATTTTGGAATTCTATTTCCGGTGAACATGAATACCATCCTAGTTCTACTAAGGTGATTGCTTCTAGAAACCCATGTTTTTGATACATCTATCGGGTTTTGGGGCATGGTTTGTTTGGGAGGGATGATAGTGGTAACAATATGCGTTTGTCCGAATTGTTTTGTTTGTATGTGATATGGACTGGAGACTCTACCGAGTTTAATCCTAGGGCTTATCTAGCCCGTTAATTTTCAAAATTTTCCACTAGTACTAGGGGTCGAATTGTAATAGGTGGTTTAGTTACTGCTTATTGATGTATCTTTAGGATGGAACCCCGATGAGCATGATGATGATAGAGTGCGTGGGTCCGAGAGGATAGACATTGAAGCTTTAAGGGCCATGGGCATGTGCCGTTCAATTTCAAGAGATTTGTGTTGGTTGTACCAATCGTATGATGTGTCTCCCCTGTCTCGAGCGTACATCCCTTAGGGATGCTCGCTAACCTTAGGTTTTGCCTCGGTGAGGATGAAGTCCTCGCCCTCCTCCCCATGCTGATATAGGTGCCTTTTCCTCTTCTCTTCCTCTCGCCCCCGAGCCTAACTCTTATGCATCTTTGTATTCACTTCTCACCGCTATCCATCAAGAGCAGCTTTGCTTCAGTGGAGTATGTGCATTCTAAGCACGTTGCTCTTAGAGCCGAGCAAGCTTCACTTAGGGAGTATATCCACTTTGAACATATCTCTCTTTGGGATTATGTTTATTCGGAGTGTGCAACTATATAAAATGCAACCTTAAAAGGAATATGGGCTAGAGAGAGGAAGTCCGCACCGCCACGGCGAGAAAGGCAAAATCAAAATTTAGGAAAATCATTTCTAGCCCTTCTCCTTCAACGATTACTCCTCAACACAAACCTTAAACAAATAACACATGATGAGCAAAGTAACAAGAACGTATTGCACTATCAACCTCGCAGCAACCACGGATATCTGTTCCATTGGATTTGCAGAAATCGGTGGGAAGTGCACACTCAAATGATGAAGAATCGATGCGGCCAAGTTTCGAGAGATGGATTGATATATTAAGGAACAGAAGGAACTCTAAATCTTGGGCTAAGGAGATGGAAAACTTTGTAATGGAGGAAGGTAACCACTATACTCTTGAAAATATCCCTAATTTGGGTTTTACATTGAATTATGTCGAACCCATAACACATAATGGGATGAAGATCCAAGTGTATTAAGGCTGATGAGATTGAAAGTGAGGTTGAATATTGGAGTTTGTCTATTATCTGTTTTATTTTGGGGGCAAACCCACCGCCGAGAGTTATTGAAGGATTTCTCAACAGAATTTAGGGGTCAAAGGGTCTTGATAAAAGTCATAGCAAACTCAAATGAAGTCTTCATAACGAGATTTAATTCGGAGTTGGAGAGAGATGAAATCCTCAAGTAGAGATTCATTTACTTTGATAAAAAAACCCCATGGTAATCAAATTGTGGGCACTAGGTGAACCAATCTGCAGGGATACAATTGCTCAAATACCTGTGTGGACTACCTTCTCGAACTTGACCTCAAATTTTGGAGTAAGGAGGGGTTAAGTAAACCGGGAAGTTTGCTTGGCAAACCTATAGTTGCACACAAAACAACCCAACTAAAGACTAGAACAAGCTATGTGTGCGATTACTTATAGAAATGGATCTTAATGAGGAGTTTCCAAAACAAGTTACATTTATGGATTGTAGTGCAAGAAGTTCAATATGAATGACAGCTATTAAAGTGTGGAAAATGTGCTATGTTTGGGCATATTGTAGAGGAATGCAGAAAGGGGACCAAGAGGATTTGGAAGGTGAAAAGTGTTCAAGCACAGGATCCTCCGGAGCAAAGCAATCCAAGGAACCCGAAAAGCAAGCTAAACAAAGGGCTAAGCCAATAACAAAGGAGAATATTATTACCAAAATTTAGCAATCAGGTATCAACCCCGTAGCTGGTCTAGCAACCCTCCTTGTTGGCATTAATGGATTAGTGATACAAACTAACTTTGGTTCTTTGGAAAAAGACCATAGATAAGGTAGGATTTTGGAATATACGTGGCCTAAATGGCCCCAATAAATAGGTTGCAGTTAGAAGGTTTATGTAAGGGAATAAATGCCCAAAAACTAGGATGGTAGAAACCAAAACAAAGCAAAATAATAAAGAAACTATCAGGCAACGCTTACACCCTCACCGGGTTATGATATCCAATGCTACTATAGAAAATAAAGGGAGAATTAGGATCATCCGGGATCCTCTTTTGATAATGATTGGTATTATAAGTATCCGCTCACAATATATTCATGTGAAGACTAAAAGTTGGGATGACATGTAGATTTTTTGACAAGTAGTGTATGGATCAAATGATAACAATGAAAGGAAAACTTTATGGTATGATCTGGAACAATTCAGCCACACAATGGGGACTACTTGGATTATTGGTGGAGACTTCAATAGTTTACTCGTAGTTGAGGAGAGACTGGGTGGTGATAAAATTTTGCATGGAGAATTGGTGGCTTTTGTCGATCGCATCAATAATTGCTCATTGCAAGAACTCGGATATAATGGTCCCCATTACACTTGGAGCAACAAACAAGGAAGAACAAGAGTCTTCTCCAAGATGGATAGAGTCTTGAGCAATTATGAGGGGATCATGCAATTTCCTGCAATGGAATATTCGAGTGCCACCGTAAGATATATCCGATCATACCCCTCTTGGTCACACTAAAGGCAAGCATAACAAAAGTTGTGTAAAGCTTTAAATTTTACAATATGTGGGCACATAGCAAGGACTTCTTATTGATAGTGACTGATATGTGGACAAAAGAGATGAGAGGAACACTTATGTATCAACCGGCTATAAAACTAAAGAGCCTAAAACACCCACTGAAGCAACCGAATAGAAGCGAGTTCAGTGAAGTGCATGTAAGGGCAACAAATGCACTACAACATCTCCATCAGATAGAACAAGACATACATAACAACCTAGGAGATATGAGACTGTACGATAAGGAAAAGGCAACCATTGTTGAATACTGAACACTTGCTAAAGCCGAAAGAGATTTCTTAAGCCAAAAAAAAAAAAAAAAGAGTCCTACCTAAAGAAAGGTGACCAGAATACAGCTTACTTCCATGCCTCTATAGCCTACAAGAACTACAAATTGGCAATTAGGAAGATAACGGATGACCAAGGTGCAATAAAATTTGAATATGATGAAAAAGGGGAGATAATAGCATCATATTTTGCTACATTCCCGGGCGAAGGAGGTCTTAAGGACAAACTGTCATATAAGGTAATCATTCACAGATGTAGAAATAAAGGCATCAATGTTTAGTATAGACAATGATAAGAGCCCCGGACCTGATGGCTTTGGAAGCTATTTCTTTAAATTAACATGGGAGATCATAGGCCAAGATGTCCGTAAGGCTATTAGAAGCTTCTTTGAGAGTGGTCAACTACATAAACAAATGAATGCCATAATATTACCAATGATTCCAAAGGTATCAAATCCAACTAAGCCTCGTGGACCTCATACCAATTGCATGTTATAATACAAGTATACAAGTGCATTACAAAACTGATTTGTGATAGGATAAAGAAGGTGATCTCTTATGTAGTTTATCAATCCCAAGGGGCATTTATACCTAGTAGATCAATATTACCTAACATAATGATCTGTGAAGATTTGATCAAACTATACCACAAGAAAAAAGTCTCCCCAAGATACATTATGAAAGTGGATTTGAAGAAAGCATATAACACTCTAAACAGGAGATTCATTGAAGATTTACTACATGGGTATGGAATTTCCCATACACCTTACTAAGTGCATCATGACTTGCATTTCAACCGTAAGTTTCTCGGTGAAGGTTAATGGGAAGACTTACGGATATTTTCAAAGTAAAAAGGCTTAAGATAAGGGGACCCCATGTCCCCTCCGATCTTTGTGCTAGCTATGGAGTATCCGAATAGAGCCCTTAAAGTTACACCAAACCAACAAGGATTTAGGTACCATCCTAGCTGTAAACAAATGAAGCTCACCATGCTTAGCTTTTCAAATGATTTATTAATGTTCTGTAAAGCTAATCAAACTAGCATAGAGTGCGTTACGTGTGCTTTTTGCCATTTCTCTAAATGCTCTAGCCTGGAAGCAAACTTGGAGAAATCCCAAATTATTTTTGCTGGGATTAATGCTGCCATGAAGCACAGTGCTGCAGGAAATTACTGGATTCGGGGAAGGATCACCGCCTTTTAAGTATCCGGGAGTTTCGATCAAACCTCGGAGGATGGGGAAGTCTGATTGTCAAATTTTGGCCGACGGAATAACAGCGAAGAATCACAACATGGCCAACAAAGAAATTTTCATATGTAGGGAAAATACAACTAATTAATTATGTCCTAATGAGTATGCACACATATCGGAGCCAAATATTCATCCTACTAGTCTGCAGCAATTGTAAGAGTGGAGTATCTATGCGGACAATTTTTGTGGGGGCAACAACATGACAAGAAATTAGCAAACATTAGCTGGGAGACTTTATGTCTTCTAAAGAGGGAAGGAGGGATGGCTATTAAGCAGTGCAAGCATCAAAACAAGGCTCTAGTAGCCAAACCCATTTGGCAAATATCCCAAAACCGACAGCTTATGCATCAAATGGATCCACCATTACTATATAAAAGACGGAGATATATGGAACTCGCACAACTTCAGCCAAAGATAGTTGGTATTGTGTTAAAATCTTGGAAGTCGGAGATATCATAAAAAATGGGTATGATCACACCTTAAGGAAATGGACCTTGACTGCAGATGGGATATATAAAACAAATTCTAGGTATGAATGGTTAAGAAGCAAAAGCAATGCAATCAATTGGTATAACATTATATGGCATAGAAGCGGAATACCCGGATGTGGATTTGTAACCTGGCTAGCAATCTACAAGAGACTCGCTCACAGTAGATAGGTTGATAAAAATTGGGTTTGCACACTTGCACCAATCCCATACAGATGACTCGGACGAAGCTATTATGACGATTCAATGGACCAAACAAGACAAAAACATATTGTATTTATCTCGTGAGTGTGATTATTTACCACTTCGGCGGGAGAGGAATAGAAGGGTTTTTGCAAACACCAATAGAGATGGCTTGAGCTTAAGTATAGAATATGGAAGAACAATTAAAAACAAGCTTAGAGGTGTGAGAATATAGCAAGCTTTTGTAACCAGGGAAATGCCCTGTTGAAAATGATGTAACAGAGTGCATGTTTTGGAGTATGAAATATAAAGCTCCTAACATTCTACCAAAAAATATGTACAAAATGCTCAAACTTAACTTCATGACATGTTTGCTAATCAGAGCCATTACATGTATTTGATGAGTGAGTGTTTGACTACTTGGCATGATTGACACATCTCCCGTGGTAACCCTAATCCCCTCCTCCTTCCCACCATTTGAGTGATCTTATATTTCTCCCCCATCTCCTTTTATTGTTGTACTTGTATTATGGAAAATGTTGTGTAAAAGCATGGGGGAATTTTCTTACTTAGGCTATCATTGTTTAAATAATGTACAATTATATTTCATTTAGGTTAAAGCATGTTTCATTTAGCATTTAGTATGTAGTTTTGTAGTTAACAATAAAAAATTAAAAAATTAAAAATAAATAAAAAACATTTTAGGATTGTATATAGAGCAATTAGATGTAGAATTGAATAAAATAATAAAAAAACTAAAAAAAAAAAGAGATGAACCTCCGATGATGATTCCTTTTAGGCCAAATAAGTTTTCAGTGGAGAACGTTTTCAATGCATAGCCTAAGTGCAGAAATTTTTGATAACCACATTTTGAACTTTAAGATTTTGACCATATTGGATGAATGAAAGTTGATTACCCTTGATTCCTTAACAAAAGTGTTGGCATGAGAAACTCTTTGAGCTAGATAACAATATGGTAGAGACCTTGTGAGATTTTTGAGCCTTAAATAGACTAATATTACAAATTAGTCTCATGTTTCTTCATGTGTGATTCTCCTCCATGATTGCATTTTTAGATCTTGTTTGAATTCTCTTCAAAACCACATGTAAATGCTTGTGACAAAATGATTGAGGCATTCTTTGGATTTTTGAGCTACATTAGCCAAATTGTCACTTTGATACATGTTATTGACCCTTTGATAGCCATTTGAGCCTAATGGCCTAATTCGTTTGTTTTGAACCCTCCTAAGTAGCCATTGGCCAAACTCATAACATATTACCTAAGCCAAGTCCGGTGGAGCTTTTTACTATTGTGTTAGGTCATTTTGGGGTTTTTGATGTGTTGGTGATTATTTGAATTTTTTATTGAGTTGAGGGCTTTATTTTTATTGAGTATGAGATAATTTTCCCTCTTGGTTGTAAGGATGAGTACTTTGGTATTAATTGAGCTTTTTGATTTGTTTGAAATTCCTAATGCCAGGTTTTAGTAGAAAAAAAGAGAAAATCCTGAAAAATTTTTTAAAAAATTAAAAAAATTAATAAAAAGGGAAAAAAGTAATCAATAAAATATTTGACATTTGGAATATTCAGTTTAATCTTAGTTAGATAAGCTCATTTTCTAAAGTATTTGTCGAAGCTAGAGATTGGGTGTGATGAGGTATATTGCGTGGTTTTTGTTGGATTGAGTGTTGGGAGCTTCTAGCTAGTTGGCTTTTTAGCTCTTTATTTTTTCCAAAAATACAGTGTCCCTTTTGTTACCTATTACCTAAGCCCCATTACAACCATTTGAAATCCTCTTGATTGTCATATTGCGTGTTACATTTAGGTGGTGGCAAATAGAGAATTCTACCAAGCTTATGACAATTTGCATGATTGTGAAAGAGATTGAGTGAACCTTGTATAAGCCTAAACACATCAGTGGAGTGTTTTCACATTTCCAAAGTGAGGTTTTACTGGTCTTACTAGCTCCATCATTCTACATGTGCCAATGTGAATTGTTTAAGTGATGATTTGGATGATTGATGAAGTTTCTCTTTATAGTCTTCATTATGGTTTTTGAAAATTTTCTTTCCTTCGATTGTCAAAAGATTTTGTGTGGTTATGGGCTGTTGTTGATTTTGTTTTCCTTGTGATACTCATGGTTACCTAACCTGAGGAGGTTATGATTCTTTTGGTGGATTTCATTTTTGCATTTTGACCTTACTTGAGGGCAAGCAAGGTTCAAACATGGGGGAATTTGATAAGTGCATGAAACGCATTAGTTTCTTAGGCATTTTGATGCTTTTCTTTGGGAAATTTGGTTAAATGGAGTGTGTTTATGCTCCGTTTTCAGCTTTACACTTATGTTTTGGTGTTTTGAGATGATTTGTGCATATTTGAGCACCAATATCAAGTATTCCTAAGATTAGTGGGCGTTTCAAGCATTAAGAAGACCAACACGGTCTAGCTTTGCGATCGGAATGGTCGTCCTCTTGTGTGCTTCAAGATGTCACTTGCAGCAACCAACATGGGCAGCCCGTGTCCACCGACACGGCCCGTGTTGGAGGTTAGCTTGCCTAGAGCCTTTGCATCCAAGCACGGGTGGGCCATGTCCATTGACACGACCCGTTTTCCTCATTTTCGTCAAGATCCGGCATACCAGAGCATCCGGCATAGGCAGCCCGTCTCCATCGACACAACCCCGTGTTGGATGTAATTTTGCCGCGACACTTCGGTTTTGGCTGTTTCATCCTTTGATTGCCTCGTTATTGCTTATTTAAGCCTAATTCCCGAGTGTTTTGAGGCATTCATCCAAGCATTCATCTATTCCATTATCCATACCTTCATCATCCACATCAAACCAAAAAGTCATTTGAAGATTGAAGAAGAAGATTGAGGCAAGTTGAGGGAATTTCCATTCGACGTCGAGAGATTTAAGTGCGGTTCTTGAAGACTATCATCCTAATTCTTCGTTCTTACGGTTTGAGGTTTGATTATCATGTTTAGGATTTTGGTTAAGCTTTTAATAATCACGTGTGAGTAGATTTCTTTTCATTTAGGGATTTGTAATCCGAAACAATGATGTTTGATTAGATTTTTATGATTTGTGCTTGAATTCTTATTTTGAATCAATAGAAGGTTGTGTTCTTCATGTTTATGAATGTTTTTAGGGCCTATAATACTTGTGATTTGGGATTAGTCTATAAAGTACGAAAAGTGAAATGAAATAATTTGACAACAAACTATCTACCTAGTTTATGAAATTTAAGAAAAGATTAGTAGATTAGGGCATCACTTTGTATTTCGAAATCTTTAACTTTGATTAACTTGAAAGGCATATGAAAGTTGCTCCATACGTTAATTAGAGCAATTCTATTAAGCATCGAAAGAGCGGTAGAATTATTTGATTATCGATCCTTGATTCGATTGAAAGAACGATTGAACAAATTAGGTTTTAATAATCAAACTCATTGTTAGAAAATCAAATCCCTAGATGCTTTTTATCCTTTCACTACAATAAACCGCTAATTAGCGTCGGACAAAATCGGACGCAAAATCAAGAAAATCCGACGCTAATCAAGTTTAGTGTCGGATTAGTGTCGGAAAAATCTAACACGTAAGACCTCGATGCTAAAAAGTTTCGCGTCCGATTCGTCATCCAAAGCTAATTAGCGTCGAATGCAACGTAAGACGCTAATAGCGTCTTCGTATCCTTTTTAGCATCGGACGGATCCGACGCTAACAGCGTCGGATTTTTGTCCGACACTAATTTCCTTCGGTTTTTTTAGCCTACTTTTTCATTTCAGCGTCGATTGTTCGGTTCGAGTGTCGGATATTTTGACTCAAATAGCGTCGGATTATTGTCGGATGCTAAAATCCAACGCTAAATTTCGCTTATTTTGCCGAAACTTCTTTTACGTTTGCTATTCCCTTTTACATATATTTCCTGCAAAACATTTACATACATTCGACTTCTTCTCGACACATTCCGAAGGTTTGCTCGGGGAGAGTCCGAGTCACCCTAGAGGGGGTGAATAGGGTGATGGAAGTTTTTCGTGGAACCTTTAACTCTTTTGATAAAGAAGAGACAAAGACAGGTTACGAGTCAATTAGCGAGGTCGAAATATATGGACTCAAAAATGCTATCATGAATAAATAAGCGGATCAAGCGGAAGAAGTAAAACTGCTCGAGTCTAGAATGAACTCGGAAAGATAACACTTAGAAATTACGTGGAAACCCTCCTGGGGCAGAAAACCACGAACCGTGCTAATCCAAGCACGAAGTCAAATCCACTATTTTGAGTCCACAAAATACCGTGAGTCGATCGAACCCGAGTTGCTCCCTTAGACAACTCTATACAAGTTTTCCTAGACTCGAAATTCCCTTATCCGATCTAGTACTTCCCAGCTGAGATAACCCTTACAGCTAGGGAGAACTAAGTCGAGTTTACCCTTACGAGCTTAGTCAAGGGACCTTACAAAGAAAGTAAGAAAGTGTTTGTAATCGAGTATAAGACCTTACAACTCGAAAGTAATGAATTACAGATTGGGAGTTGTAAGTAGAAGATTGAGAGTGTATACAGAGACTTTGAGCAAGTATGTGTATTAACAATATGTTCGGCCAATCTTCAAGTCTTGTGAGGTGGCTTCTATTTATAGATAACCAGGCAGAGTAGCCGTTATCTTCATCTGCTGACCGAGAGTCTTTTGTGACCGTTGACGAAGCTTTCGAGTCACGTATCCGTTGTAATGTGAACGTTGGATAACGGTTTAACTCTCTTGGAAGTCCCCAAACCACTCGGCGGTGTCTTGAAAGATAAGGTGGAAACCACCGTTAAGCTTAGCGTTCCAGTTTTCCAGATTTGGAAACAGACAGCACTCGACACAATCTTCCGGGACTGGAGCAGAGAAGGTAAAAAGCCATGTCTGCTTGGTGATTTGACGTTTTGAAGCCGGTTACTTTTGTGGTTTGAAAAAGGTGTATCCTCGTTTGAATAACCTACAAAAGTAAAACAATTTTGGTTCTCAAAGTAAAGATACTTTGGTCCAAGATTAGACACGAGATAATAAAGTAATTATGATAATTAAACAACTAATTATCCGAGTCGGAAGACAAGTGGAATTTTACGAGTTTAAAAACCATGTAACTCAAAATTCCATCCGACTTAGTCTAAGCAATAGATTAAGATATATAATGAATATCGAGTGAAATAACTCGATACGGACTAAGTATTGGACAGACTAAGAAATCACTGACTATAACAGAATAGAGCTTAAGATCGAAGTCGGATTCTGAGTGAGAAAAGACGAAATAATAGTTCACTTAATCTGCGATAAATCGAGTGATGAGGGACTCGGAACAAGGAACCGGTTTTCGAGTCACTTAAGGATAAGCAAGAAATATATGAAGTAAAAGTCTGTATCACTTAGAGAAGATACCATTTCACTCAGAGAAGTTTCTAAGATACAAAGAATGCCTTGGAATCAAAACTTTATAAGTATGAGATGGTTATACCCGATTCATTTAATGCAACTCAAAAATGCGTTGAGCGAGTGTCCGAGTCTCCAATCTCCCCTTTTTGATGAAAGGCATTCCATACTTAGACAGAAACTTTGTTAGTGAAAAAGATTTGACTCCGAATAGTTGCTCATAAAAGAAATTGAGTAAAGTACACTTAGTGTATCGAGCATAACGTAAACGATCGGAGCATAAAGTAAGAATATGCTTAATAATAAGATAATGTTAACTCGTAAAGATTGTAAACACAGAAGTCATAGAAGAGAAAGCATTAATTCATTGAACTTAACAAAATTACATAGATTGAAAGGGAAAACTCCCGCTAAAGCTGGACAACAAGTTTGTCCGACTATATTTCTCCCCCTTGCCTTTCAGCAAAAACAACAAAAAGAAGGGAAGAAAAGAACAAATAGTGCAACTTAGATGTCCGGACAAAAGAAATAGAAATCTCTCGGAAAGAATAAGAATCTGGCAGACTTTGGCATTGTGACACAATGCATGGCGCCTACGAGGGAGAGGGGATTTCGAGTGGAGACGGAGGGAGCGAGAGGTTTACCGGCGCCGGTAAGATCTTGACGATGTGCTTGAGCGCGGCGGAGGGAGAACCGGTATGATCGTCGGGGGCTCGGCTCCGAGTGGGCTGACCCGGGGTGAGTGGATCGAGGGGTTACGCCCTTGGAACCTCAAGAGCTGGAGGGGCTGCTCTGTCGACTCGGCTGGTGTAGCTAGGTCCTCGACCCACCCGGACTCGCTGTCCGAGCCGAGTACAACTATTTGAGCTTGCGGAGCAGGCCGACCCTCGGCAGTTCCCACTGCTTCTTCTTGGTGTTCCTCCCCTTACCCGGATGGACCTGCCTCGGCCGCAGGGTCCTCGGCGTCTGCTGCTTCGCATCTGCAGCTTCTTCTTCTTCATCCCCGCTGTCCGAGGAGGTCGGACTTGGGCTCGAAGACGCTTCGGACGCGTCCGAGTCACCATGGTCCTAAGCCGCCTTGGACCTTCTCTCTTTGAGGAGCTCGATTAGCTCCTTCGATCCTTCACCAGTGCCTCATCTCAAGAACGAGAGACTGCTTGCTCTCGGATTTGGGATTGGCCGGTCTTTTGGTTGATGGTCGATTTTGGAGGACAAGTTTGAAAGGCCGGAGCATGTCCACCGAAATCGGAGGACACGGAGCCGATTTTGTCCATAAAAGCGGTGGACAAAATAGCAGAGAGAGATTTGGAAGCACTCGAGGTGGAGGCACCACCAGGTGGAGAGGGAGAGAGAGAGGGGTTGATTTACGAGTCCGAGGCGGAGAAGGGGGCCTCGGCTCCGAGTTATGCACCCGGACACCGGGTTCGGTTTCCGGTATTCGTACCCTGCAGTTCCTTCTTGCCGACAACAACGGCAGCCTCGGACACGACGTTTGGGTCCGAGGGGAGAGGAACTTGGAATTGTTTGAAGACGAGGGTCGAAGAGCACCGAAAGGAAGGGAGGTGTTCTTCTTTGATTGAAGTTGAGCTGGCACAGCGGCCATCCGCTCCAATGATGAAGGGGAAGAGGTCTACTTTGTAGCCCTCAAGAATGTCAAAGAGAGCTTTGAGGTGCTTGGAGTTGGGGTTCTCCTTGCTCGGAATGCTTGTGAGAAAAAGGTTCTCGTCGGCAGAAAGCACTGAAGGCGAGCTTCTAACTTCAACTAAGTCACGAAAAGTTTTTCCGGGACTCGGGGAACTCTTTGGCGTATTTTTCAAAGAAGTCGTCGGCTACTTCGATGAAAGGAATGAGGTTGCTTGTTCAAGAAGAGGAGGTGACCTTGAACAGGCGGTGGAGGAGAGAGGTGTTTATTCGAATAGTTATATTCGAACCCTGGAGGTTAGAACATTTTCGGAGGAGGTGAAGTGAGTATAGAACTCGAAACGAGTTCGGGATAGATGAACTCACCGAAACACGAGAAAGTTGTACGCTCCGGTGGTTTGAATGTGGGACAACCAAGAAAATTTGGTTGTTGGAAAGAATTTGTCGTCCAGCGCAAGGTGCTTGGGTGACAATAGGTTTTGAGGGGTTGAGCTTTACGGCGTTTTGGTGCGAGGCTTTTTGGAAGAGGAGGAAAACTGGAAGTCGGGATGGTTTCCTCTCTTAGGCATTTTGAGAGAGATGGAAGGAAAGATGAAACTTTCGAGTAGGAAAGAGAAGGTGAGGTAGAAGACAAGAAATGGAAAAAGTGTAGAAGAAAAAGATGAGAGCGATCGAAACTTACGAGAGATGGCTTCTTCGACACTTGCGAAGTTCAAGGATGATCTGTTCACGTAGAAATCTTCCGCGAAAAGTTCCGTTTGAGAGAGATGGAATGTAGAATACCGAGACGAAGATGAATAGGCGCTATTTAGAAAAAAATAGAAGCCCGTCAACTATCCGTTAAGTATAACTCCGTTATGACTCGGCTTGTCCATCGGTCATCGAAGACCAGGTGTGACGGTTCTCTTCAACGGTTAAGATTTCAGCGGTTAGAAATCCACGACTAATGTCCGATCACAGCGCTCGAGAGAGAGAGAGAAAGATTTTGAAAATATATTCCGAAACTCTCCACTTGTTCTAGAGATAGTTTTAGAAAATTTGAAGTCCAAGTTTCTCTACGTCCGAGTTTGACTCGGATTGGTTTCGAGTGACTCGAAACACGAAATAACTACTAACCCGAGTATCACTGAATCAACCGAGCTAATGGTTAAAAAAGAAAACCATAACACGGAATTATGCAATGAATAGCATATAATTAAGCATTCAACATACCAAGCTCATTCCGAATAAAGCAAAGCCGATCTTCACCAAGAGGCTTAGTAAAAATATCAGCTAATTGAAGATTAGTAGGAATGAACTCAAGTTCAATATCACCTTTTTCGAGTGATTGCGTAAGAAGTGATATCCGACCTCGATATGCTTTGTTTTCGAATGCTTTGGACAGGATTCTTGGTGATGCTAATTGCGCTTTGGTTGTCACACTTGATTGGTGCTGATTTGAATGATAGTCCAAGATCTTTCAAGTGTTGCTTTATCCATAGAATTTGAGCGCAACGAGGCTCCAGCTACAATATATTCAGCTTCGGCGGTTGATAGAGCTACTGAGATCTGTTTCTTTGAATGCCAAGATATTAGGGATTGACCCGAAATTGGCACGCTCCGGATGTGCTCTTTCGATCAACTTTGTATCCTGTGTAGTCTGCGTCCGAGTATCCGGTGAGAGTTAGTTACGAGTCTCCGGAATACCATAGACCTAAATTCGAGTGCCTGCAAGATATCCGAATATTCTCGTTCACCGCGAGTGAGATGTGATTCTTTTGAATAGCTTGAAATCTTGCGCATAGGCAAACACTCGAACATTATATCTGGCTCTGCTTGAAGTGAGATATAGCAAAGATCCAATCATACCTCGATAGAGTTTCTAATCTATTGCTTTACCTTTCTCGTCCGAGTCAAGCTTTATCTTGCTTTGCTCATAGGTGTAGATGCGTGCTTTGCATCTTGAAGTTTGTATTTCTTCAGCGGTTCCTTGGTATACTTAGATTGATGGACAAAGATCCCATCCTTGTCTTGTTTGATTTGTAAACCAAGGAAGAAATTAAGTTCTCCCATCATGCTCATTTGGAATTCTTGACTCATCAACTCGGAAAATTCTTGGCACGGAAACTCATTAGTAGCACCGAAAATAATATCATCAACATAGATTTGAATAATAAGAAAATCTTTCCCCTTGGTCTTTATGAAGAGTGTCTTGTCGATCTGACCTCTTTTAAAATCATTTTGAACCAAGAAGCTTCTTAGTCTTTCATACTAAGCTCGAGGTGCTTGTTTAACGACCATAGAGAGCCTTTTGAAGTTTGAAAACATGATTTGGAAATTCTGAGTTTTCAAAACCAGGAGGCTGCTCGACATAGACTTCTTCTTCAATAAAACCATTGAGAACGGCACACTTCACATCCATTTGATATAATTTAATATGCATGCTTTGGATGCAAATGCCAACAGGATTCTAATAGCTTCGATTCGGCAACAGGTGCAAATGTTTCTCCACAATCAATTCCTTCTTCTTGATTGTAACCTTGAGCCACAAGTCTAGCTTTGTTTCGACTACCACTCCACCCTCATCCAGTTTGTTCTTGAAAATCCATTTGGTTCCTATAACTGGGTGGTCGAAAGGTCGGTTGGTCGGAGTCTAGACTTGGTTTCTTTCAAATTGATTGAGTTCCTCTTTCATGGGCTTGACCCATTCGGGTTCATTAAGGGCCTCTAGTGCATTTTGGGTTCGGTTAATGAAATGAATGCAGTGAATGCACATAGATTTTGAAGAGAGGAACGAGTTCTTACCCCACTTGTTGATATCAAAAATGATGTTTTCTTGGGGATGACTGGAAATAAATTTGAATGCTTTACCAGTTCTTTGATTTACGAGGTTTGTGGGCTGAGCTACTTGATCTTTAGAAGCTTGTTCTGAGTGATCCTCTTCATTAACTTGTTCGTTACGAGCGAGCTCTTGAATTGTCTCATTACGAGTTTCCTCGTTCGGATTGACTTCATTACGAGCGTGTTGAGTCCGAGTCTTTGTAGGCTCGTCTTCGTTATCATCTCTTCGAGCTTTAGTTACGAGTATGAAGACTCACTTGGTTTCTCCTGTTCAAGCTCATCAAACACTACGTGGATGCTTTCTTCCACTTTGTTAGTTCTCTTATTGAAAATGCGATAAGCTTTGCTATGAGTGGAGTAACCCGAGAAAAATACCTTCATCGACCAGAGCATCAAACTTGGTCGGGTGATCCTTACCATTGTTGTGAACGAAGCACTTACACCCGAATGGTCCGAAGTAGGAAATATTTGGCTTCTTCCCTTTATAGAGCTCATAAGGTGTTTTCTTGAGAATGGGTCCGATGAGGCATCTATTCAAAGTGTAGTTAGGCTGTGTTGATTGCCTCCGCCCAGAAATAGTAAGACAAGTTGTGCTCAATCATCATTGTCCTTGCTATTTCTTCAAGGGTTCTGTTCTTTCTCTCTACTACTCCATTCTGTTGAGGAGTTACGGGTGCTTGAGAAGTTGTGAGAGATTCCATTTTTGTCACAAAACTACGAGAATTCCGAGTAATCGAACTCCCTTCCATGGTCGGTTTGAATCCTCCGGATCCGAGTCCGAGACTCAACTTGAATTTTCTACGGAGCTTGTTGAACTCCTTGAAAGCTTCATTTTTGTGCTTAAGAAAACACATACGAGTAAATCGTGAATAATCATCAATAACAAGTATGTAAGATTTACCTCCGAGACTCTTCACAGGGATTTCACCACATAAGTCCATATGCGGTAATTCAAGCACTTTGGATGTGGAAAGCTGTCTTCAGAGATTTGAATGAAGATCCGACTTGTTTCCCTACGGTGCATGTTTCACATACTTTGTCTTTCTCAAAAACACGGTTAGGTAAACCCCTAACTAGACCATTAGATGCCAATTTCTTGATAGTATGCATGCTAACATGGCCTAATCTACGATGCCAAGTCCATGAATCATCATGGAGAGATGCTTTTAAGCAAGATAAATTCGACTTGGGTCGAGAAGAGGAATGATGTAAGTATTACTCGATCTCTTACCGAAAGCTTGATCTCTTTGGTAGTGACATCGAAATAGTGCAATTGGTCCGAGTGAATCTTACCTCTTGACCTTTGTCACATAGTTGAGAGATGCTTGAGTAGATTATACTTTAATCCCTTGACAAGGTAGACTGGACTAACCAGATTGCTTCCTTTTCCAATCTTGCCAATCCCCACTATCTTGCCTTTGCTATCATCTCCAAATGTGACCTTTCCTCCTTTTATGTTTTTCCAACTCGGAAAAGAGTCCTGCATCTCCGACATATGGCGTGAACATCCACTTGTCAAGGTACTAGTGTCCTTTCGATCTCTTCCGAGTGACCTGCAAAACAAAGAGAATCT
The DNA here is from genome assembly GCA_021018815.1 of Talinum fruticosum. Classification (NCBI taxonomy): domain Eukaryota; kingdom Viridiplantae; phylum Streptophyta; class Magnoliopsida; order Caryophyllales; family Talinaceae; genus Talinum; species Talinum fruticosum. Next base: position 7,295,459 of record JAITYX010000022.1, read on the forward strand.
AACCCTTCTCACTTCCTCTAACGAACCCAGTAACACTCCTTACTGTGGTCCTTTTACGAGGAAGAAGGTGTTTTGGAACCCAGATTTGAATGACTTTGGGTTTTGTCCGATTCCGAGTCTTCCTCTCGGAGAACCGAGTCTGTGTCTCTTTCTTTTTGAAAACTTTTCCTTTTGAAACAGGAGAGAATGGTTTCTTTTTGTAAACGAGTTCCGGGCTTAGTCCTTCCTTCATTTATGTGAATGGGACCATGCTCGGCTTTCTCGAACTTCACGGTTCGGAATCATTTTTAAACAGTTCGAGTAGGAATTGGATTCCTCTTCTTTGTTGAAACCAAGACCTTCTTTTCGAAAGGAGACACATTGTGATCCTAAGAGCATGTCAAGGTTTTTCGACCTTGAGTAAATTTTAAAATCGGATCTTGAGACTCGGTGAGCTTCTGTTTTAGTTGCTCATTTTCTTTCCTGAGTAACTTAGACTTAGTCTTATTAGTTTGAGCACTAGTCTTGAGTTCTCCGAGTGTGAGTCTCGGTTTTTCCAATTCGTTTTTCAAAGAATTGTTCTCGGAAGAAATTGACTCAAGTTGTTCTTTGAAATGGAAAGAGTCGAATTGGACTTTTCTTCCAAAGTAAAAATGTATTTAGCTAAATCAACTTTGGAGAATTTGAGGAAGTAATCAATTACCTCTTGAGTATTAGTTTCCTCATTGTCTAAGTCCGAGTCGACTCCTTTTCGACTTCGAGTCGAAATTGCCATTAGACATTTCGAGTCGTCTAAGTCCTCATCATCTTCCGATGAATCCTCATTGCTCCATGTTGCCATCATGGCCTTCTTCTTCTTTCTGTCCCTTTTACTTTTCGGACGAGTCTTTGACTATGTGGTCTTTGTTCGCCACACTCGAAACACCAGAATTCTTAGATAAAGATAACTTTGAAGGAGAAGAAAACTTACCTTTTCTGTCTTTCTTATCTTTCTTGTAGGATTCTTCTTTTGGCCTTTTGTCCCATCTTTTGTGCTTCATCATTTTCTTGAAGCCTCTTACAATGAGTGCCATGGGATCGTCTTCCGAGTCGGAAGAGCTCAGATTTGCTTCTTTGGATTCTAAGGCTTTCAGTGCTATGTTCCTTTTGGTACTTGCCCTCAACATCCTCTTCTTCTAGATGGATTTCGTGAGTTAAAAGCTTTCCAATGAGCTCGTCCGGCTTGAAGAGTGAGAGGTTACGAGCTTCCTCTATGGCAGTCACCTTCGGACCCCATCTTCTTTTGGGTAAACTTCGAGTATCTTTCCGCACATTTCCTCGTGTGTGATCTTCTTACCGAGAGACTTGAGATTGTTGGTAATCTTAGTAAACCGAATGAACATCCGAGTAATGTTCTCTTCGGCTCCATCTTGAATAGCTCATATTTATAAAGATATTGACTAATCTTCGCTTGTCGACCTGGCTTGTGCCTTCATAAGTGTTGACCAGTGTGTCCCACACTTCTTTTGCTGTGTCGCAGGCGGACACCCGATTGTATTCCTCCGAGCTAATGGCGCACATCAGAATGTTCATTGCCTTGAAGTTCTTCCTGAACTTCTCTGCTTGCACTGGAGTGAATTTAGCCTTTGTCTTGGGAATGATTACGAATTCCTCTGTCTTCATTGGAATGTAATTTCCTTGTCGTATGATTTCCCATACATCTTCATCATGATCCATGAGGAAACATTCCATAAGCTTCTTCCAATGCCCAAAGTTTGATACTTTGAATTTTGGTGGCCTGTTGGAAGATCTTCCTTCATCGAACTCTCCGTTGTTACGAGCCATTTGATCTTTAGACCTTTGGATGGTTAGATCCTTTACGAAAGGCTAGGCTCGATACCAATTGAAGGTTTGCTCCGGGAGAGTCCGAGTCACCCTAGAGGGGGTGAATAGGGTGATGGAAGTTTTTCGTGGAACCTTTAACTCTTTTGATAAAGAAGAGACAAAGACAGGTTACGAGTCAATTAGCGAGGTCGAAATATATGGACTCAAAAATGCTATCATGAATAAATAAGCGGATCAAGCGAAGAAGTAAAACTGTCTGAGTCTAGAATGAACTCGGAAAGATAACACTTAGAAATTACGTGGAAACCCTCCCGGGGCGAGAAAACCACGAACCGTGCTAATCCAAGCACGAAGTCAAATCCACTATTTTGAGTCCACAAAATACGAGGAGCTGGCGAACCCGAGTTGCTCCCTTAGATAACTTTATACAAGTTTTCCTCGACTCGAAATTCCCTTATCCGATCTAGTACTTCCTAGTTGAGATAACCCTTACAGCTAAGGAGAACTAAGCTGAGTTTACCCTTACGGCTTAGTCAAGGGACCTTACAGAGAAAGTAAGAAAGTGTTTGTAATTGAGTACAAGACCTTACAACTCGAAAGTAATGAATTACAGATTGGGAGTTGTAAGTAGAAGATTGAGAGTGTATACAGAGACTTTGAGCAAGTGTGTGTATTAACAATATGTTCGGCCAATCTTCAAGTCTTGTGAGGTGGCTTCTATTTATAGATAACCAGGCAGAGTAGCCGTTATCTTCATTTGCTGACCGAGAGTCTTCGTGACCGTTGATAGAAGCTTTACGAGTCACTCGGAAAGTATCCGTTGTAATGTGAACGTTGGATAACGGTTTAACTCTCTTGGAAGTCCCAAAACCACTGGCGGTGTCTTGAAAGATAAGGTGGAAACCACCGTTAAGCTTAGCGTTCTAGGTTTCTAGATTTAGAAACAGAGCAGCCACGACACAATCTTCTTGGACTGGAGCGAGAGAAGGTAAAAAGCCATGTCTCGCTGGTGATTTGACGTTTTGAAGCCGGTTACTTTTGTGGTTTGAAAAAGGTGTATCCTCGTTTGAATAACCTACAAAAGTAAAACAATTTTGGTTATCAAAGTATAAGATACTTTGGTCCAAGATTAGACACGAGATAATAAAGTAATTATGATAATTAAACAACTAATTATCCGAGTCGGAAGACAAGTGGAATTTTACGAGTCTAAAAGCCATGTAACTCAAAATTCCACCTAACTTAGTCTAAGCAATAGATCAAGATATATAATGAATATCAAAGTGAAATAACTTGATACAAACTAAGTATTGGACAGACTAAGAAATCACTGACTATAACGAGAATAGAGCTTAAGATCGAAGTCGGATTACGAGTGAGAAAAGACGAAATACTAGTTCACTTAATCTGCGATAAATCGAGTGATGAGGGACTCGGAACAAGGAACTAGTTTTCCGAGTCACTTAAGGATAAGCAAGAAATATATGAAGTAAAAGTCTGTATCACTTAGAGAAGATACCATTTCACTCGAGAGAAGTTTCTAAGATACAAAGAATGCCTTGGAATCAAAACTCTATAAGTATGAGATGGTTATACTTGATTCATTTAATGCAACTCGGAAATGCGTTGAGCGAGTGTCCGAGTCTTCACATTCATCCACGAATACACAAATACATTCGACTCATTCTTTGCACAATCATCCACAAATACACAAACCATCAACTATTATAAAAACAATCAACATTCGCAATTGAATTGTAAGTTATACAATAATTTTATCAAACAAATCAATTCAAAGTTCCACCTACAAACCATGCTAAGAAATTAGTTAGAACCACCGGACATCCTCGTCAACTTTTGATTGGAGGTTTTGGATGAGTTTCATTGCTTCTTCCATAGCCTTTTGCCGACTCTCGACTAGTTTTCTTTGCTCATCAAGTTGTTCTTGGGTTGATTTAAGTTGTGATTGTAGATGAGAATAAGTTGAGGAATTGTTGGTAGCACCGGTAGACGATGTCGAGGTAGTAGGTTTCTCGTAAAACATCCTTCCGGAAATAAGCCACAATCCGGTGTTTGCCTCCGAGGATCCGGAGCCGATCACCGAATTCGATAGGTCATGATCCTCTTCTTCGGTTTCCCAACCATAACTGCAAAGAAGTCTTTTGTCCAGTTCCATCTTTTAGTAATAACCTAGAGCAACTTAGAGCCCTTTGTCTTTTGGGGAAACCTTGGGGCGATTCTCCGCGGTTTCTACTATCAAGGGAAAACCAAGCTGGACTAGAAGGCGGTTAAGGGGTCTATTGATTATGTTGATTTAGGGAATGGGTGGGTCTTATTCCATTTTTCTAATGTTTGTGACAAAAACTTTGTCTAGAATAATAGACCTTGGTTTGTTTAGGGTCGTAATCTGGTTCTTCGTGAGTGGATTCTGTTTTGGATCCTTTTGTTTCCACTATTAAGCAAGTTGATCGGTGGATCCGTATTCCAAGATTTCCCTGGGAGTTTTGGGGTTTTGATACACCGAACATACTCCTTAAACCAGTGGGAGAGGTGGTTAGACTTGATCGAGCATACGTTATTAAGGCAAAGAGGTAAATTTGCTAGGGTTTATGTCAACCTAGATATTTCTCAGCCTCTTTGGGGTTCTATCTCGTATAGGTGACTCGTCTCGGTCTATCATCCTCCCTCTTACCTATGTGGGTTTACATGAAGTCTGTGCTATTTGTGGATATGAATCTCATTTACTTGATGCTTGCCCAAATGCCCCGGTGGAGTTTAAAATTAAAGTGGTTGTGAAAAAGTTTGGTAGTAAGGGTTTTTTGTTTTAGGAAAAGACATTGCTTCTCCTACTCGATCTGCGTTTGCTACTTGTTCCTCTTGCTAAAAAATGGATTAGGGTCTCTCCTAAAAAGAGGGGAAATTTTCTAAACCTCGTTAAAGAGGTTCCTAATGTTTCGGGTCATCATTTGATCTCTTCCATCACTTTGCTTCCCTCAAGTTCTAATCATTCTCATGATGATATTGAGGGTTCTTTGCCACTCCAAGTTGAAAACAAAGCATCTATTTCTTCCACCGCTCCTACTAATGAGTAATGCTCTCCTCTTGATGAGTGTATTCGTCTTATTGCTCGAAGAGATGGATAAGGGCATACTTTCAACTTCACAACCACCTAATGCTCTTCCTTCTAGCTCTAGTCCTTCAGCTACTCTTCAATTTCATAACATTGACCCTTTGTTGGCTGAACCTATTTCTCCTCTCTTTACTGGTGATTCTCACATGGATATTTACGTTTTGGAGGAAGGAGAAGGCGAAATTTAGGCTGAAGATTTCTTAGAGATGGAAACTTTTGTTGGTGTGGATGTTTCTTCCGACTTATCTAAGAAACGCAAGCTTGTTGAGGATGGGGAAGATTTTTCCTCCCCCTCATCCAAAGTGTAGATGTATTTGGGTCATGCTAATGATTACTTTTTATATAGCTGGCTGGCTTTTGTTAGGCGGAACTTATCCACTTTTTGTACCTTACTTAGTCTATCCCGTTTTGCTCTAAGTGTGGTTATGTACCCTTTCTAGCTGTTAAGAAAGGTTTTCTCGGTTTGGGAGGTAAGGATTACTAGCTGGTTTTATATTTGGTGAATGTTGTACTCGGACTTTCGGACTTGTAATGTTATTGGGCTCTATAAAGCTATTGTGTTCTTATGTGGTTATTTTAAGCTCATATATTCTATTAGCTACTCGGGTATTTCCTTCTCGTATCTTATCTTATATTATTACTTAGTTCTCTTATTGAAGAAACTCCTTGGACATGAGCAAAAACCATTTTACATCTTATTTTTGGTAATTTCAGTGGAAGGTTGGTTGGGGATAAGGTGGTCGGGTTAAGTTTTGGTTATGTTTTTTCCTTCATTTGCTTGCTGTCGGGATCTTTTCCTTGTATTTTTATCTATTGTATTCTCATTTGTTCGGATCACTCAAGACCTGAATATCTTCATGGCTCTTTTTCTCTCGTGTCAATTGTTTTACCTTTTTCAGGATGCCAGCATCAACCTGCAATTTCTTTCCTCCGGGTTTGCATTATGGGTATAACCTTTACGGGTTTATGTTTGTTTGGGTAACTCGTTATATGGAATTACAGTTTTCACTATCTTACTCACATTCTTGCTGGTTTTAAGATTGTGTTTGTTGTCTTCGTCCGTTGATCTGTTTGTATAACTTTCACACAAGATCTGGTTAAGTATTAGACTTTGTTTCCGGTTTGAGACAACCGCACTTTATCTACATTTAGGATTTATCTTTTTGATGCTCGCTATTAGTTCTTTCAGCTTGGCTCAACTTCGGGTTTGGATGCGAGTATTGCATGGTCTGTTTCTATTTGGGTCTATGGGTGGTCGTGGTGGTTGTTTTATTTAGCTGGTTTGGCGGGTCTTTTTTATTTGTTTTGAGTGTATTTTTCTCTTCTTTTTTTAAGGCGAGTGTAACTAATTCTCTGGATTGGTTACCAAGGCCATTTGCTGGAACATCCTCTACCGATTTCATCATGATGGGCATTCCGATTCTGCGAAGTAGTCGATATATTTAATTATATGCTCGGTCGAGATCCGACTATGATGTTACCCTCCTCATGCTCCCTGATAACATATGTTGCTTTATGTTTGCCTTTATGTTTACTATGGTGGCAATTTCTACTAATTGGGCTGCCCCCATACCGGGTTGGAAGCCACTTAGATATTTGCCGCCTAGTAAAAAAGTGGTTGATGATGATGGATATTTTTGTCCCGATACTTCTTGTAGCTCTTTTCACTTTTCTGACCATTTGGTTCGGGAAGTTTGGCTTGAATTAGTTTGTCTTATTAATGAATTATCTTTATACAAAGGTTGGTGTTTTTTTTTGTTGGTTTTCTTTAGATGGGTTGATTTTTCTTGGCTTAGGCACTCGTATGTTTTTTTATGTTCATGCTTCTTTTTTCGGGGTATCTCGTGTTTTTTGTGAGTCTAGTTTTGATGTTAGTTCACCTGGATTTTAGTTTCCTTCCTCTATTTTTTGATTATTTTCTTTGGTCTTATTTTACTTTGGGTTTGCGTAGTTTGGTCTACTTCTTTAGGGTGAGAGGATTTTTAGGTTACACCGATAATCCCAAGGTTTATTATCCGGACAACCCCGGTAAGGGAAGAACCATGCTATGCAAGCTAGAAAAATGTGTACCTATTTTGTTATATTGTTTTCAAACTTTGAGGGATAAGTTTCAATGGACATTTCCTCCTCCGATTATTAACATATTTTTTGGTTTTTTTTTTTAACTTTAGGATTATATAATTTTGTTTGTTTCTTTTCGGCGAGAGGATTTTCAGATTTAACTGGAAATCCTAAGGCTTATTCACTGGACTACCCCGTGTAACACCCCAAAGCACCCCCGGGAGTATTACATCGCCGCAGTTCCTTAAAGGAACTCCCAAGGCTCTTTCCGGTGTTGGTTTGGCTGTCTAAACTCAACTTAAAAGTAATACCGGTGGTTTTCCCAAGAGAATCCGAGATTCTCTGAAAATTTTGGCGAGCTCCGTTTGTAACATGGACTAACCCATCGGCTCAAAGCCTTAAAATCCTGCATAAAAAGCATAGTAAAACTCGACGAGCCACACGCTCGGAGTATACAACTCAACGGCCACACGCCGGAGTTCAACCAATCATGCGATGACTAAAAACAAGCTAAAAGGGTTTACTACACTTATGGTACAAACTACATGAACTAAATTACAAGTACAATACTTAGAAACATAAGGAATGCACATCCGCGATTCAAATCGCGCAGCAACCAGCAAACGGCAATCAACGGGGTCCGGAATAAGCTAAGCAGACACACACACTGATAATGCACCCGCAACACTCGGGAGGGGAAATTTGTGGGGGTGAGCAATAATCAACGGGCTCACCGGAGTCTTATACCCTTAAAACGGAAATTCTTTACACATAATACTCATAATAATGAAATCCGTGAAAACATAATAACGTAATAGAAATCTATATACTTTTCACCAAAATCTCTTGCAATGAAAAAGATCAAGACTCTTCAATCACTTAAAAACATAGTTTCACATTCATGAACATACTTTTGGGGTTGAATCAACTTTTCGGGCCTTCGAGGATTCGAACTAGCACTTCTTTCATCTCGGGCGCGACCCCGACAAAAAGGCTCCCGGGACCTATCTTCGGGAAGTCTCGTGGCGGGCATCCTGGCTCTCCAGGACCCCTATTAGAATCCTTCCCTCAAAGTTTCTAGCTGGGCGTCCCCGGTTCGAACACTTCGGTATGCTAAACGATCCATAGCTTGTCGATTCAAAACTATTTGGACATTCTCATTTATCACATTCACTTCACAACTTTCTCAATCGATTTGGTATCAAGGAAGGCATGACACCACGTGTCACCCTTATAAATTCACTTTCTCAAATCAGCTTTGCTTCTTTAAAACACAATCACGTTCGAAAGGCGGTTCTCAAGGAATTTCATTCAAGAATCATTCACGTAAAATACAAAACTCCTTTCGAAACTATTTTTGAGCATCACGTAAAGTAATCACATAGCACGAATAATCACCATTCATTACAAGCAATCATTCTCCACTCTTTCCAACTATACCTTTCTCAATCTACCATTCTAGTACAATTAATTTCCACTTTCCGGGCCACAATAACCACAAGTAGATATTACTTAACTCGACGTTCTCACTTTTCCCAATCCACTATCTTTACCTCATTTCCTCATTTCATGACTTCACTTTGTAAACCGACCTCTTTTGCTCTCATTCAACCATATATCCTTAAACTTACTTTACCGAATTTCCTCTATCTCCATTCACCTTTTAATTCAATTCTTTCTCAAAGGTCTTAGACATGACTATGGCTTAGTTCCACTTTACCGTCCCCAACCTCGCTATTTCCCAACCTCAATTTCCCATTTAATATCTCTTACCTTATTAATCGATTCTTGCTCACTCATCCTTAATTATGTACCTCTTACTTACTTTTCATTATTCGACTCCCGTTAGTTTTACTTACTTTCATGCTCGGTTCAACTTCGAGGATTTAATTACTTTTGAACTCGATTGTCCCCAACACTCACCCACTTCTCACTCTTATGTCTCGATTGTGTACCACTCAATACAATTTCACATTCTTCTTCACACCTCCCTCGTTATTTCCCGATTTTAGTACTCGTTTCTTAACGCCGCAAATTCGAGTAAATCTCTAGGACTCAATCTGAATATTAATTCATAACTTATGCCCAACCATACGTACTTATCCCCAATCGACCCAACTCCCGACACTACTCATTTTACCCAAGCAACTCAACTCGTCCGAATTTCCCGATTTCATGTTTAGGCCTTAACAACTCCCATTCCCTTCACAACTCCTAATTCAACTTCCAGCAACTACTAACTCATTCAATAGCATACACATTCAATATTTCACAATCACATTCAACAATCACGATAAACTCATTTAGATTTCGAATATACTAATAGTTTAAAGTATAAGACTACCCACATCGGATTCTCGGATTTGGGATTGATCGAATTGCTTGCTGCTCTGCGTTCGATTGCGTTTGGTTTCAAGGAACTCTCGCTTCGGTTCGGCGGTTCGGTTTCCTCGCTACCCCTCGGTCCGGCCCTCACGCGTTCGCCGCCGGCCCTTCTCCCTTGCCGCCGTTACTTTCCGGTTTCCGGCCTCCCGGACCCTCCCACATCTCGCCCTCGCTTCGGTTTCTTTCCTTCCTTCGCCCTCTTCGGCATCGGTCTCTCGCTTTCCTCCCTTCACTAGCGTCGCCGGCTGCCGCTTCGGCCTATGGTGGTCGCCGGCCACCCCTCGGTCTCCTTGACCCTCACACCGCTCGCCTTCTCTCTCTACGCGCTCGGTCCTCCCTCTTCCCTTCTTCCTTCGCTCGGTTTCTTTTCCTTCTCACCTTCCCGAGCCTCCGCTTTCCCTTCGCCCACCGGCCGTTCGCTGCTCAGGCGGCCACCGGCCTCTGCTCCGGCTCCCGCGCGTTCTCTCTCTCCCTCGCTCTCTGTTTCTACTTCCTCTTCGCTCGGCCTCCTTTCCCGAGCCTTTTTTCCTCTCCTTTCACCTTCCACCGCCTAATTTGGCGGTTCTCGTTCCTAATTAGACCCCCAAATAAGCTTAATCATCTCTTCATAATTTAGTGAAATTAATCACCGGGCCCATATACGACAGTGTCTATATCTTCTCCCTTCCGTCCTCTTATGCTTCGCTGCATCATAACTTATTTTAATACGCGGGCCACGACAATTCCTAATCACCCAACAATTTAGCTTAGACGAAAAAGGAAGGCAATCCTTTAATTTAATTTATTCCACACCAGCCTCCAAAGGGATTCTAACGTAATATGTTTGATCGTAAATAAAATCAGTCGCTCAACCCCCTAGCTGCGGGAAAAATGCTCAATAATCCTATACTTTCCAATTGTTTTCTTTAAAATTCGGGTATTACACCCGGTAAGGGAAGAATCTTGCTAAGCAAGCAGGAAAAATGTATCCGGTTTGTTATATTGCTTTCAAACTTTGAGGAACAGGATTCAACAAACATATGGATTGCAGGTTGTTTTGATGGTATTTCTATACTCATGAATACGTTTGGCTATACTTTGGTATTGGTTCATTTTAGGGATCATTGACATGCACCTCAATTTTGGAGTTGATTGGGGTGTTTTTCCATGCATTTTATGAAAATTGTTTATTGGAATGTAACGCCCCAATATAATCACTATATAAAACACACTTATTGAATAACCATAATATAACAAAGTAGCAAGAAGCTATGTCGTATTAGGGCGTTACTGCCGTCCCTCCTCGAGAGACTAGGCTAAATTTACAACAAGACGTATGATGATCCTTTCAATTTCCCCAAACACTTACAATAAAAGTCTCGTACATCAAACCCAATATAAATATACATAATTTAAACCACCAAACATGAGTTCGTTCTTCCTAAGATACATTATGACCTTTAACAAATCACCATCGACAGAAATAACTCCGCGAGCAACTAAATCCACGTGGACGTCTTAACCCAAAAACGCAATTGCCAAAAGCCAATCATGAAACGCTTCTCGATTAACCAAAGCCCGATCACTTATCCGAGTCAACACCTCCCGATTCCTTTGCTCTTGTCACTTCTTGCCCAACATTAACAATGTTTTCTTCCCTAAAAACATTTAAGAAAACATAAAAACAAGAATGAGCCATAGGCCCAAGTACGCTACCCTTGTACTCGTAAAAATATATTATAAAAGTCGGTGAGCGCGCGCAGATAATTGAAATCGGTTTCAAAAGCTATTTATGTGTAAACCGAAGTAAACCGAAGTAGGGTCACTATGCGTTATCTTTGCAATAGTTAGGACCCAATTCGTACATATGCATGCCATGGTGATTCTCGTGAGATAATCGTTTATGTAATCGTAAATGTATAGACAATTCATTCATTTATTTATCTCGATCGATCGTGGAGGGCCCCTGTGAACTGTAATCGTGTCTCGTACTGTGAATCGTGTTCGTAAACTATACCGTGAACCGTAATCGTGTTCGTAAATCGTAATCGTGAATCAGTAATCGTAAATTGTGAATCTGTGATCGTGAAGTGGGTCCAAATTATTTGTATTATTAAAATAGTAAACTCAATAGTAAATATGAACACTTTGAAAAAGGTACAAGCAATAGCGTACCTTTTAATGCTTTTCACTCCTTACACAAGCTTCCCGATTACCACGCTTGTGACCTGTTTGTGTTTAGAGTAAGGCTTTTATAAGTTATATTTGCTTAATGAATTGTTAATATTACCTATATACTTTGTATTCTTTGAACTTTTGTTATGTAAGTTAACTGTTTTCCTTGTCATTCTTAAAGACTTTCATGTCTATTTGTCCCCTTAGTTATCCATTAAAGGATCCCTCGACAACTTAGTACTTTCCGATAGGTTCTATGACCAATAATCAAGCGAACTTCCTATTTAAGGGGGTCGGTTTGGTTTTCCAATTTTCTAAAAATTTTGGCAGAGTTTCGTTTGAAACATGACTTAACAATTAGGCTAAAAACCTTAAAACCTGCATAAAATTCACAATAAAACTCAACGAGCCACACGCTCGGAGTATACAACTCAACGGTCACACACTCGGAGTATATTTACAACCACAAAACTCAGTTTCAACTCAATCAACCTTCACATAACAAAGTAATTCAATCATGCTCAATACAACATCACGTAAATATATTCACAGCGTGAGCATGCTCATATGAACTTTCGGGTTCCATATCAAGGTTCAAGTAGCTCTAAATTCAACTTCAATTGCTCCTAATGTCTTCCCAATTCCACCAAAAATCAATTCAATCTTGTCTAATTACTCCAATACAACATAAATTTGTGATATAATTTAAGTAGAAATTCGGGATTGGAGAAATACCTTAAAGGGGGTTTCAAGGTGGAATTGGGCGGTGGAAGTCCGGTGGTGGATATTGGGTGGCTCGGGTACAGCGTGAGGCACCGGTCGACGGCGTCGAGCAGCGATGACGGCCAAGGAACAGCAGCGGTAGCCGGTTCGAGCGGCGGCAGTGGCAGCGCCGGCTCTGCGCCTGTTCGTGCGGGATAGAGCCCAAAGGAGGACGAGAGGTTGTTGGCGGCAGCAAGGGTGACAGCTAGGGTGCCGGAGGTGGTTGCCGGTGGCCGCAGGTCCGGCCGATGCTCGGCCGGCGACGCAGCGAGCAGTAGCAGGGCACAACAGCCCCGCTGGCACGTAACCGAGAGGGAAAAAGGGAGGAAAAAGGCTACTCACGGAAACAGGGTGGCGGCCAAGGGGGCATCGACGGTGGCGGCTTGCTGGCGGCGGCAGTCCGGCGAAGACCGGCCGGATGCAGCAGAAGGGAAGGGCAGAGAGGGAGATTGAAGGGAGGGAGGAGAGAGAGTGATTTGAAGAGTTGGTTTTCTTTGTGAAAACCAACATCGCTTCCCAGCTCTCCCTAATTTATTTTGGGCCAAGTGATTTCTAGAAAATCCTTCCTCCTTCCTCTCTTTTTTTTTTATATTTTTTTTATTTTTTTAATATTTGCACAACTCACTACTCTTAAACAGTTTTAAGATAATAAAATACAAACTCAGCGTAATTAATTACGATTAAGATTCCGGGCGTTACATCCTTCCTCCCTTAAAATAAGTTTCGTCCTCGAAACTGTGATGTCTCGTAGCATGCATTTGAAATAATTACTAAAATCAAGTTTCTATTTGTGCGCCGTAGCTTCGTATAGGTTCCAAAACTCTGTATTGGATTTGTTTTGATTTGATTCATTGTTTAGAGTTTACCGTGCTTAGCAATATTACTGTTAATAGTATATTTATATTTAACTAGCTTCACGCAACACTAATGACTCCAGTATCATAGTCTCGGAGATCATGTGTATTCTTCCAAACTCAATTGATTTGAATAGTACTTGTGCATAACTTCACACCTTTCTGTTTGTTCCGTGAGAAATCTTATATACAATTCTATGGGAGATGTATGGGTCTTATATTTAGTTGAGATATAGTTAGTTGAGATATAGCTTTCAGTAGCATGGAAGAATAAATGGCACTTAATTAATTAAAATGACGATGACCAAAAGTGAAATATGAACGTACCGGTTCCTCGTGGTCTCTGGATGAACAATTTCCCTCCTCTTCATCACATAGGCCCTTCCTATCTGTTTGTTACCGGTAAATACGAGCGACTTGTTGCTTCTAGACATTTGAATTGGGCCTTTGCCCGCTTGAGGAGGCTTGATGGGACAATTTGCAATCATATGGCCTGAATCTCCACACCGAGCAATGACTCCTGTTCCTACTCGCATTCCGAAGTGTTGTGGTTCACCCTACCACACTTAGAACACTCGTTTTACGTGAGCGGTTAGGCCTTGAGCTTCAGCCTTAATGACCATAGGTTTCTTGCCGGGTGGTTCGTCCCTTGAGTCTCCTTTTTCATTCCCTCTTTTATTAAAAATTCCCAAATTTGTCTTCCTTAATTCGGTTTTCACCCGCTCTATTTCAACGAAGCACGTTCATATAATTCTTGGCTTGTTTGTACCGGGTGTCCTGCCAAATGATCCCGGATATATGTGGCTAACCCTTCTTCAAATCTTATCATTTTCATATGGTCGGTTGCCACATATTCTGGGGCAAATCTCGCAAGTTCTCGCAAAATTGCTAGCATATTCCATCACCGACAGATTACCCCGCCTTAACTCCAAGAATTCTTTTTGTTTTTGCCTTTGTAAAGGAACTGGGTAAAATTTTGCCCTTAGTTCTTCCACAAACTTGTCCCATGTGCCCTCGAGATGTTGGAACCTAGCCTTTACTCGTCCCCCACCAGATATCGGCTTGTCCAAGTGAGGTAAAAAGCTCCAATGTTTACACGCTTAGTGTTTGGTACCTCGACCACATCAAATATCTTTTCCGGATGCCTAATCCATTCTTCTAATATCACCGGATCCATTTTCCCATCATAGGTTCTTGGATTTTGTTTGGCAACCCTTTCGAAAAATTTTCCCTCCTTATCCGAATTATTGGATTCCGATTCCTTAAGCTTCTTTGTCACCATAGCTATAATTGTCCCCAATAACTCCGGGTCTATATCTTTAAGTACTCCTGTTCGTTCGTCCCCCTTCTTACTCATATCATTCTCTCGTTTCTTGATGAGGGGTTGGAGGGTTACGGTTAACCGATTGAGAATGATTAGAATTCATGTCGTTTTCTTGGGGTTCATTCCTCGAGCACTCTCATTCTCGGTTCGACATTCCGCTTAATATGAAATTAGAGAAGATAATTAGTTCTAATCTTTCCTTTCCAATCGCCAGAACTATTACCAAGATATGCCTCGTTTGGTACTTAATGCCGACTAGGTATGCGACACATGCCGAAATGTATAACTTATTTATCACTCAAGACATAATATACTTACTTTAATCTACCGGAGTCTTTATGGTTCTAGTGAGGGTATTCATCAATTATTACAAGATATTCGCTAATTTTCCTTAACACCACCATAGGTAGTTGAAAGGGTTAGGTGAGCTAGTGCTTAAAACCTTCAAACTTTGTACTCTTAATAAACCTTCTCAACATAAGATCAAAATCGCTCTTGTTACTATCCTCATGCCCCAAACTCTTTCTCTACTCCATTATTTTCTTTAATGCTTTCATCCGAACTCATTCGAGTAACTTCAAGGATCCCCAAATATTACCCACGTTTGTATTATTATTATTACTTTTTTTCTTTTTTTTTTTTTTTTTCCTCCAACTCCACCCTTATCGTTCTCCCTAAACTTTTATAGGCTCCATGCAACTTTACTCGTCATTATTGTTGCTTTCTAATCATGTATTCTATATTCCTCTCATTTCCTCATCATTAAAATCTTATATACTTCATCATGTATTTGCAACCTCACTAATCCCAAATAATTATTAACATAAACTACTCACTTATACGGCTATGTATAATAGGTACCGCACTAGCCCAACTCTCCATATTAATTGCTCACTGGGGATCTCAAATAACATCGTTAAGATCCATCATACCCATGCGACCTTTCTTTGTCCCAAGTAACTCCTTTATCTTTCTATACTTATGCCCCAAAGTCACGACCTCGCTCCGATACCACTTCGTAACGCCCCAATATAATCACTATATAAAACACACTTATTGAATAACCATAATATAACAAAGTAGCAAGAAGCTATGTCGTATTAGGGCGTTACTGCCGTCCCTCCTCGAGAGACTAGGCTAAATTTACAACAAGACGTATGATGATCCTTTCAATTTCCCCAAACACTTACAATAAAAGTCTCGTACATCAAACCCAATATAAATATACATAATTTAAACCACCAAACATGAGTTCGTTCTTCCTAAGATACATTATGACATTTAACAAATCACCATCGACGAAATAACTCCGCGAGCAACTAAATCCACGTGGACGTCTTAACCCAAAAACGCAATTGCCAAAAGCCAATCATGAAACGCTTCTCGATTAACCAAAGCCCGATCACTTATCCGAGTCAACACCTCCCGATTCCTTTGCTCTTGTCACTTCTTGCCCAACATTAACAATGTTTTCTTCCCTAAAAACATTTAAGAAAACATAAAAACAAGAATGAGCCATAGGCCCAAGACGCTACCCTTGTACTGTAAAAATATATTATAAAAGTCAGTGAGCGCGCGCAGATAATTGAAATCGGTTTCAAAAGCTATTTATGTGTAAAGCTGAAGTAAACCGAAGTAGGGTCACTATGCGTTATCTTTGCAATAGTTAGGACCCAATTCCGTACATATGCATGCCATGGTGATTCTGTGAGATAATCGTTTATGTAACTCGTAAATGTATAGACAATTCATTCATTTATTTATCTCGATCGATCGTGGAGGGCCCCGTGAACTGTAATCGTGTTCGTATCGTGAACCGTGTCCGTAAACTATACCGTGAACTGTAATCGTGTTCGTAAACCGTAATCGTGAATCATGAATCGTAAATTGTGAACTCGTGATCGTGAAGTGGGTCCAAATTATTTGTATTATTAAAATAGTAAACTCAATAGTAAATATGAACACTTTGAAAAAGGTACAAGCAATAGCGTACCTTTTAATGCTTTTTCACTCCTTACACAAGCTTCCCGATTACCACGCTTGTGACCTGTTTGTGTTTAGAGTAAGGCTTTTATAAGTTATATTTGCTTAATGAATTGTTAATATTACCTATATACTTTGTATTCTTTGAACTTTTGTTATGTAAGTTAACTGTTTTCCTTGTCATTCTTAAAGACTTTCATGTCTATTTGTCCCCTTAGTTATCCATTAAAGGATCCCTCGACAACTTAGTACTTTCCGATAGGTTCTATGACCAATAATCAAGCGAACTTCCTATTTAAGGGGGTCGGTTTGGTTTTCCAATTTTCTAAAAATTTTGGCGTAGTTTCGTTTGAAACATGACTTAACAATTAGGCTAAAAACCTTAAAACCCGCATAAAATTCACAATAAAACTCAACGAGCCACACGCTCGGAGTATACAACTCAACGGTCACACACTCGGAGTATATTTACAACCACAAAACTCAGTTTCAACTCAATCAACCTTCACATAACAAAGTAATTCAATCATGCTCAATACAACATCACGTAAATATATTCACAGCGTGAGCATGCTCATATGAACTTTCGGGTTCCATATCAAGGTTCGAGTAGCTCTAAATTCAACTTCAATTGCTCCTAATGTCTTCCCAATTCCACCAAAAATCAATTCAATCTTGTCTAATTACTCCAATACAACATAAATTTGTGATATAATTTAAGTAGAAATTCAGGATTGGAGAAATACCTTAAAGGGGGTTTCAAGGTGGAATTGGGCGGTGGAAGTCCGGTGGTGGATATTGGGTGGCTCGGGTACAGCGTGAGGCACCTGGTCGACGGCGTCAGGCAGCGATGACGGCCAAGGAACAGCAGCGGTAGCCGGTTCGAGCGGCGGCAGTGGCAGCGCCGGTTCCGCCCTGTTCGTGCGGGATAGAGCCCAAAGGAGGACGAGAGGTTGTTGGCGGCAGCAAGGGTGACAGCTAGGGTGCCGGAGGTGGTTGCCGGTGGCCGCAGGTCCGGCCGATGCCCGGCCGGCGACGCAGCGAGCAGTAGCAGGGCACAACAGCCCCGCTGGCACGTAACCGAGAGGGAAAAAGGGAGGAAAAAGGCTACTCACGGAAACAGGGTGGCGGCCAAGGGGCGTCGACGGTGGCGGCTTGCTGGCGGCGGCAGCCCGGCGAAGACCGGCCGGATGCAGCAGAAGGGAAGGGCAGAGAGGGAGATTGAAGGGAGGGAGGAGAGAGAGTGATTTGAAGAGTTGGTTTTCTTTGTGAAAACCAACATCGCTTCCCCAGCTCTCCCTAATTTATTTTGGGCCAAGTGATTTCTAGAAAATCCTTCCTCCTTCCTCTCTTTTTTTTTTTATTTTTTTTATTTTTTAATATTTGAACAACTCACTACTCTTAAACAGTTTTAAGATAATAAAATACAAACTCAGCGTAATTAATTACGATTAAGATTCTAGGCGTTACATGGAATGTCCAAGGGGCTAAAAAATAGCAACTTAAACAAGAGATTTTAGTTTTGAAACAGAAATTTAGGCCGGATATTATGTTTTTGAGTGAAACAATGACTAATTTGGTAAATAAGGAAAAATTATTTCTAAATTGGGATATGATCATTACGATTATGTTTTACCACATAATCATTGTGGTGGAATGTGAGTGTTATGGAATAACAATAACATTAATGCTAATCTTCTTATGAAGGATCAAAGAGTCATTCATTTGCATATTTTTGATAAAAATTTGCAAAAAGAATCTATCATTTCGGTATTTATGGACCCGCCTGTGCAATCGACAAGATGACTTTTTGGAATCGATTACAGGATCTTAATTGTCTTATTAATTTACCTTAGTTATTATTTTGGAGATTTTAATGAAATGGAATGTTTAAATGAAAAATTGGAGGAAAAAAGTTATCATACATCAATGTTCACAGAATGAGAGATTTTTTTCCTCATATTCAAGTAGAGAGTATTCTGTTACGGGAAGAATTTTTACATGGAAAAAATTCTTAAGAGGGCAACTTATTTATGAAAGGTTAGATAGAGCAATTGGTTATTTGGATTAGACGGAGGTATACCCAAATTGTTCAACATATCATGGTCCTTTTTCTTGTTCGGACCATAGCTACATCCTGTTGGATACCAATCCGAAAGTAATTAATCAAAAAGGTCAGAAATTTAGATTTCAGAATCAATGGTCTAGTTATGATGAAGTTATTAAAATAATTAAACAACAAGTGGAACGTACAACCTCGCAGTAACCCATATGTTTAAAGTTGTCGAGCAAACTAAAGCATATCAAACCCAAACTTAAATAATGGGCTAGTAAAGCTTGTAGCAATTATTCACGAAGGTTGAGAGAAACTCTTTACGCTTATAAAATATTGAAGACAAATTATTGTCGGACCCGTGTAATGGTAGACTCATTAATTGGCATACTCGCTTGATCAAACAAAGAAAAAGATTATTATTCTTTAATCGAAATACTTGGAGAAAATTTTATAGAAAAGAATGGCTTACTAAGGGAGATAGAAATTCTAAATTTTTTCATAGGTGTTGTGCATATAGGAAACAAAAGTGAACTATTTTTAAAATTAAAGACGACTCAGGGGTATGGATAGATGATAAGGCAAATTTATAATAGAAGTTTGTTACTCGACTTTACTCAATGTTATAGGTCTCAGGTCAAATCCACCACGACAACACTAAGTACTGCGATGCAAAAAGTTATTTCTAATGATGAAAATAATCAGCTTATATTGCCAGTGACCCCAAATGAGATTAAAACTGTTGTTTTCCAAATGAACCCAGCCAAAGCCCCTGGCTCGGATGGGTTTGGTGTAGGTTTTTTCCAACAGCATTGGAATATCATAGGAAATGACATTATTAAGTGTATCACAGATTTTTTAATTATAGTAAGTTATTGAAACATGTTAATCACACCTTTATCGCTTTAATCCCGAAAATTACAAGTCCTCGCTACTACAGCTCATTTCGGACCAATTAGTCTATGTAACACATTGTATAAGATCATCTCCAAAGTCCTTGTTAATAGATTACGCCCAGATCTGCAAAGATTAATTAGTCCCTATCAAAGTGCCTTTGTGCCAAATAGAGACATTCACGATAATATTCTTTTGGCACATGAAGTCATTAATAAGTTTGGAAATATTAAGTATATAGGCCTTAAATTGGACATGGAAAAAGCTTATGACAGTAATAGAATGGGATCCTATTTTTACATGTCTAAAGGATATGGGTTTTCATCACACCTGGATCAATTGGATACGTGAATGTATTACGTCAATGACATATTCTATTGTCATTAATGATGAATCTTGTGGTTTTTTCCGACCAACTAGAGGTCTTGGGCAAGGTGACCTTCTTTCACCTTATTTATTTATTATTTGTATGGATGTGCTCGCATATAGGCTACATCTTGCTGCTATGGAACCAAAATCAGGTATAGGGATCAAGATTTTGCCTTAATCGCAGAAATTATCTTGTTTACTATTCGCGATGATAGTCTTCTTTTTTATAAGACTAACTATGAAATGTGTCTTAAGCTTCATACTATCTTGGATGAAATTTGTAATCAGTCAGGACAACTTATTAATTTTCAAAAATCAGCTCTATTGTTTTCTAAAAATGCTACGGCTGCTGATAGAAATATGGTTGCTTCCGCTTTTAATATACCGCGAGATAGACTCATTGGGAAAATATCTAGGGTGTTCGGTGTTCAGAGGAAGGGCAAGCTCTCATACTTTCTCGGATATTTTGCTTAAAGCGAGATATGAAACTTCAAAACTGGAAAGCTTTGCTCTTTCAAAGGCAGGGAGGGTAGTTCTTATCCAGTCTAATTTGGAAACTTTACCGGCACATACAATGCAAAGTTTTAAGCTCCCGAAAAACACAACAAAATTGTGCTTTTCCGGAAACAACACAGGATATTAAAGGACTGCCAATGGTGTCTTGGGATAAGATATGTATGCCAAAAAAACCTTGGAGGACTAGGCTTAAGTAAAGCGAAGTAGTTAATAAAGCTTTTTATGCAAACTTATATGGAAATACTTATACGATGATAAGAATTTTTGGGTTAAGATTATGAAATCCAATTATCCATTAAAAATTGATTTTTTCTCCTGAAAAATTAAACCTTTTGACTCTTGGGCCTGGAAATGTTTGTTGAAAGAAAGTGATATTTTCAAAAAGGGTTTAAGATGGAAAATAAGTAATGGCAAAAAGTAAAATTCTGGCATGATATCCGGTGTGGTAATTTAAAACTTATTGATTATTATGATAGTAATAATATGAATTTACCATCCTTGGATGCAACCTCTAGTCAATGTATCGCTCCAACGAAGGAGTGGGATATGGTCTGCCTTAATTCTTTCCTACCCAATGAAGTATGCCAATTAATTAAGACTATACCTATTCCAGGCACATGAATTGGAAGCACAATTCTCGTTGGGGACTCGTCGAGTAGTGGTGAGTTCACCGTTAAATCGGCTACGTGGAATGCACACAATATTCCCCCCATTTCTCCGTCATGGGAATATATGCCTGGATATGAAATATGGATGTCATGTCCAAATTGAAAATCTTTCTATGGAAAATTGGACATAACGCTTTAGCTACACGGGACAACCTTCTTAAAAGAGGTATACTTATTGACTCTTTATGTCCAAGTATGTAAGAACGATGATGAATCGATTAACCATCCTTTCTCACGAGTGCCCCTTTGTGAAAGACACCTGGAATAAAGTATTTCAAGCATAAATGGTTGGATGTAAATTTTAGTAATGCACGAGATAGTGTCTCGTAAATGATATTTTTAGCAAAGTTAGAAATTTGAAAAACCTAATCAAATGATTCAAATGGTCCATTTATTATGGAACATTTGGAGAAGTCGCAATGATATGATCTTTAATAATAGAAACTATAGTGCTCTAGCCACAATCTTGAAAGCCAAAACCTTGTGAGTAGAATGGAGAGCCAGGGGTAGAATGGACTATCTTAATAATCCATACTCAAGTACCCAGTCTACATTACCTTCTTCTTCAACATAGTTTGTCACCTGGTATAAACCACCAGTGGGATTCGTCAAAATTAACTTTGATGGATCCAAATCTTCTTCTTCAGCTGCGGCAAGATGTGTAATCAGGAATTGGGATGAGAGATTTATTCAAGTTGGGACGTATAATTTGGGGCCAACATCTCGTTTTGGTAGTCAAGCTTCGCTATGCGCAATGGAGTTAGAGCAACGATGACAGGCAGTGTTTTTGCTCAATTGTTTTGGAAGGAGATACTGAAGTTGTCATCAAGGGTATTAAGGGTGAGATGCATATACCTAGGGAAATCCATACACTCACAGGATACACGTCGTTTTCTCAGGAGTTGCAACCAAGTGATTATCCGACATATATTCGAGAGGGGAACAAGGCAGTTGATTGGGTGGTCAAATGTGGACTTTATATTTCTAATTCTGTGTCTTGGACGTCGATTCTTTCTTCTTCTTCTTCTTCTTTTCTCTCCATTTTAATGGAGGACAACTTGGGTAGAACTCTTGAGAGAAGGGCTACCTTTTAGTTGGATTGCTTATCGTGTAAAAAATTTTTTTAAAAAACATGGTTTGCCATCAAGCGTATTAAGGGTGAGATGCAGATACCTAGGGAAATCCATACACTCATACAGGATACACGTCGTTTTCTCAGGAGTTGCAACCAAGTGATTATCCGACATACATTCGGAGAGGGGAACAGGGCAGCAGATTAGGTGGCCAAATGTGGACTTTGTATTTCTAATTCTGTGTCTTGGACTTCGATTCCTTCTTCTTCTTCTTTTCTCTCCATTTTAATGGAGGACAACTTGGGTAAAACTTTTGAGAGAAGGGCTACCTTTTAGTTGGATTGCTTACCGTGTAAAAAATTTTAAAAAAACATGGTTTGCCTTTTGTTTTATACCCTTATCATTTTTGAATTGGTTAATTCAATTCTTGCCCACTATTTTCATGTACCATAGAATCAATCCTAACTTCAATTTCTAAGATATTTTCTTCTCTTCTTATTTTTACCTTAAAATTATTATTCATTCTTTTACTAATATTTTTATTATTTTAATTTATGATATTTTTATTTTAAATATTTTTAGTTTTATAAAAATCATGCTAGTCTTACTCTGCAAAAATTTTCCTAGATCGAAATAAATTAATTGTACGAAAATATTGACGTTTTGAAATAATAATGCTGATAATATCTACACATTTTCGAATATAATTTTTACTTATCAATATTTTATTAATTCAAAAAATAAGTATAGGAATAATAAGTTATAATTAATAATTTATGAGTCATGCTCAAAATTTTACAAAATAAGGGTCATTCATCGTTGCCGTCGTTATCGTCCCGGTCCCGCATTTGAAACAATATTGATATATATGAGTACATATATAATATGGCATGAAAATTCAAAATTGAAATGCACGTCCTCATAATAATTGGACACATTAAAGATAATACGTATTTTTAAAGTTGGGTTGTTATATGGCCACGTAAATTTGAGTCAAGAAAGTTGCATTCTCAAACTAAAGAGAAGATGATATCCCAGTTGAAAAATAACTTGTTTGTAGTTAATAGGGAACATGCAAAGTGAAAGTTAGCAAGTGACATAAGATTGAAGGTTCATACATTATCCGATGATTGCCCTCTCGGTTGTTGCACTACTTCCCTTTCCTTTTCCCCTTCCCCTTTCTCTTCCCCTTCCATTTGTTCTTATTCCTCTCCCCTAGTAGTTGAAGGTGCAACAGTTACATCCAAGTTAACTGTCAATGGAGTTTTTCTTGGTCCGCCCCTCCCTCTCCTTTGTGGCGTATAGCATTGGTGGTTTGAGTATCCTTATCCGGATATGTCCTCTTGTTATGACCTATTTTATGACAGATGGCGCATGTTATTTTTGCTTCCCATGTCTTGTTAGGTGGCCTAGCCTCTTAGGATCGTCATGAGGGTCCTTACTCCTATTTTTCTTTCGTCTACTAGGAATAAGCTTGACTTCCCTAGAGGCATGTCTTTGGGAGGCCAATGCTTTTACCCAAAACAAGGTAAGATAGTAAGTTCATAAGTTTGCGTGTACATTTCCCTTTTGAAAAATAGGTGGATGAAGTCCTTAACATCTTCTTTGAGCCAAGTAGCACAAGCAATAGCATGACAATATGGTATTCCAGTCAAATCCCATTTTCTACATGTACATGTTGCAAGCATTCATGTCTACATTGAGCTATCAAGTCTATGGCCCTGTTTCATTTAACTGTAAGGAAAGCGAGTAAGGAGTTGTAAGAAATTGTAAGGAATTATAAGGAGTTGTAACAAGTTGTAAAAAGTTGTAAGAGCTGTAAGAAATTGTAAGGAGTATAAAAACTTGTATATGACTTGATAAAAATATTTTAATGTATTTTTATATGTATGTATAACATATTTGTATTGTTATTTATGAATTTAAAGAAAATTATAAAATTTATATATTTATATTGCCAAATGCATATGTGTTGAGGTTTTGTTTTCTTCTTTTTAATTTTTAGAAAAAAAAGAAATTATGTTTGATATTTATGAAAAGAGTTTTTATAGATGTATAAATGATTTTCATGTAATATATAGTTAAAAATGACCTTAATTTTACAAGTTTGAAATAAATGTCCTCGACTATTAGTTTGAAATAAATTTTAGTAGTTGAGGACATTTATTTTAAACTTGTTAAATTAGGATCATTTTCAACTACCTTTTATATAAAAATTATTTATGCATCTATAAAAAATATTTTTATAAGTATCAAACATAATTTATTTTTTTGTTAAAAAATAAATTATTAAACATGACATATATGCATTTGGCATCACAAATATATAAATTTTATAAATTCTATAAATTATGTAAAATTTATAAATAAAAATACAAATATGTAGCACATAATTATAAAAATACTCATGAATAAATTAAACATTTGTATATAATCATATACATCATTTATACTTCTTGCACATCCTTACATCTTTTTACACCTCCTTACATTTTCTTATAACTTATGCTAAATATAACAGGACTGAAACAACTCAAGTGATTTCACCAAATTCAACTTGACCATTCATCTATAAACTCAAACTTCAACAAAATATTTGTAATATTATTCATGATAAATAGCTCCAATGGACATAATACTTTTTGAAATTAATTATTGGTCGAAATTTATTTGTGAATTTTTTAAGACATAAAATTAAACTAATGTACCCAATGTGTATCAATTGTCAATCTCCTTACACATCTATCCAAATAAACCTGATATACTCAAAATATCTTATGAGAGTATGAGTATAGGAATGAGGAAAATAGAATGTGGGTATAGTTGTATCTCGCCACGTACATACCTCATAACCATCCTTAGTAGACACCCTTTATGTACATAAATAATCACCAACAAAAAGAAATTTATTAACGGTGGAAAAATAAATTCACAACAAATTTTGATGTGAAAAATAATATGTAACTGTAAGGAGTTATAAGAAGTTTTAGGAAGTTATAAAGACCTATAAGAAGTTGTAAGGAGTTGTAAGAAGTTGTAAGTAAAGTCGTAAGGTCGGAAGCTAAAGATAAATGAAACAAGGCCTATGACTAACCTCAAACACCCTATTTCCGGAAGGGATGAGCGGACAAATTATAAATTCTTCTCTTTCTTTTGCAAACTTTGCCCTTACTCTATCATCACCAACATTTTCCATATATGCATTAAAAGTTTCGGCCATGTTGTTGACAATGTAGTCACACTTAATTTGTGTACCTTACAAATGCTCTGTAGAAAGTTTTAGGGTTGTCGACAACAAAGTCATGGGCTGCAGTGGGAGAGGATTTCTTTAATCATCCAAGGTTATTTTGAAGTCGGTTTCATTATATACCTTTGTAGCATTCCGTAACATCAACTACATCTCTTCTCCCTTGTGCCTTTTGTGCCGGCT
Source organism: Talinum fruticosum (assembly GCA_021018815.1). Lineage (NCBI taxonomy): Eukaryota > Viridiplantae > Streptophyta > Magnoliopsida > Caryophyllales > Talinaceae > Talinum > Talinum fruticosum. The sequence goes on from JAITYX010000022.1 coordinate 7,320,918, forward strand.
TGCAAAGATATGTCTAGCACAACTTCGTGGTTTGAATTAGGGAACAGAACTTGCACCGCATGAAATATGGCCTACCAAGAAATGTGAAAGAAGTTGTAAGAGATTCAATATGGCCTTTGCAAAGATAAATATGTTTGATTGTTCTTTATTGAAAAAATTTGAAATTTAGCCAAATACATGTGAAAGTTTTTACCTTATGCACACATGATATTATTGTCCACCCACTGCCATCTATGCTCTCAATACAAGCTCGAAGTTGTGGGAGAACCAACCCTAAGTGTCATTATTTTCTCCCTCTCGTAACAACCCATGCAAGATTGAACATTTGATTATTCCCATCAAATCATATTGCTTGAAAGTAGTGTGACACCAAGAAATGTTTTCAAGAAAGTCGCATCTATACAAATCATATGCCTACATCCTTTCAAAATCCATGTCCTTGCTGCAAGAAAAACACAAAACTTCTTTGAAAAATAGGTATCTCTTGTGTTGTTGATGGATCGGTCTTCGAAGAAAAGTTCTTCTCTTGTTTCTCCTAAGTTCCTCAATTTACCTCCCAATTTTGCAAGTAATATTCTCTCATGGAACCATGCAGGCACCTGCGAGCAACTTGTTTAATCTTATTAGCTCGTCAATTTGTGATGCATAGGAAAAAGTTTGACTTAACCATGGCTTGAATTTTCGTAGCGGACAATTGAGGACACTCTTTAAATTTCATCAAGTAAAACTCACCAACCCAAGAAGATTTTAACCGAGGATTTTTTTGCATGTCCTTGTTGCACTTATGGTGATTGTCGAGTTAATTTTACCGGAAAAGTGTTCTTCCTTTTATCCCATGAACATACTACCCTAAATTTACATTTTTATTTGCATTGGACAAGTATTTTTCTTCTTTTGGTGTCGAACACGGTAAACTTCACAGAATAACCCCGAAACAAAGCATACTTGACAACATCATCCTTGAATTTCTTAGTTGTACCAAATGTCATGTCAACTCTGCCACTTCAAGGTCTTGAAGTTTGTTTTCTCATCAACGCTTTCAAGTTTTCTCTTTTCTTAAGTAACCTCATCGTCCTGTTTATCACTTGCAACATGACCGTCCATCTCAAAGATCGTAATCCTCATACTCATTTTTTCGACTAGCACCATGTAATTCATCAACTTGATCAATCTCAGCCCACACTCCTCCAATTCTCCACCGAGTCACCCAACACCACCACATTCGGTCGCTGCCCACTAGATGTCCTGTAGAACGGCCGCCACCGGGGGCCTCGTTGCTAGAAAACGAACCCCATTCAAGGGTCATCATCAACCAAGGAGAGTTATAAAGGTCATCATGGATCCATTTGAACCACACCAACCAACCCTTCAATAGCCATCATTCGCCGTTAATTGCTATGGATGTTTTTTCGGCGACTTTGCCTCCTGATTTAACCGAACCCTAAAGAAGGGCGATGGGCTTTAGTAGCTGTTAGGGTTTGAGCAACGGTCGGTTGGTTGTTGTGTAGGTAGAACAGCTGCTGATAGAGAGGGGGAGAATGGTTAGGGCTGAGCAACAAAAATGGGAAGCAAAATTCTTAGATGATGTGACATAATCTCATTCTTTAGATTATATTTTAAGGGCAATAATTCATACTTCTTAGTTATCATTTTACTATGAGTTCTTGTTGAAGTGAATTTTAGGTTTAGGGAGTAATGATGTTTGTCGAACTACAGGGATAGAATTAAACTGAGATCAAATAATGAAACGAGACTCGAAAACTGAAAAATAACCTAATAAACTAAATTCAAAACTTAACTATTAACCTAATCTAAATTAACATAAATCAGAAATTTTGATGACAACATGACTTATTTATCCCAGTTTACTAACAATCTGAAATTAAATAACAAACATTCAGTAACTCATTCCAGAAGATATTATATACTAAACCATCAATAACATTCAGTAAATCATTCCAGAAGATATTATATACTAAACCATCAATAACTCAATTCGATAATCTACGAAGTTTAACAAATAAAATTAAATATCTTAAGGTGAACATCCAGAAGATTAAACCAAAAAAATTAGTAAATTAAAATGCAAAATTAGAAGATTATACCAATAAACTCGAATGTCCAGATTCTAGTAAAGTATTCCACAAACTCACAATCCAACTTGGAACCATCAAAAACCCACATTCAGGAGGGCAATGCAACAATCCACAAATCGAACCCAAATTCAGAAGAATTCCAAAACTGAAAATCGAAACTTGAAACTGAAAATTTGAAAAATAAACCTAAAATCGAAAACTAAAACTAGAAATTTTAAGAACAAAAACTAAACCTAAACTTGGAGCTTGCGGCTTCCCGGCCTATCAAGTTGTCGCCGACCGCCCCCCCACCTTCGCGCTTGCCATATCTGTTCTTTTTAATGCTCTCACCGTGCCTTTCTCCTCGCCCAAGTCCCTGATTTGAGTGGCTTAAGTCTTCCTTCTGGATAGAAGCTGAAACACAGGGGAAAGTGATGAGATAGAGTTGATGATTGAGGGGGACTCGGATTCTTTGTGGAAGGACGAGGTAGAGGAAAGAGAGAGAGTTTGAGATGGGATTCAGCTGCGTGAAGAATAAGGAAAGGGGAAGAGAGTTAGAGGATGTCTAGGGTTCTCGTGCTATGAGGGAGCCGAAGAGGAGAAGGAGGGTGATGGGCTTCGGGTTTCAGCGAAGCCAAAGGTGAGGCAGTTAGGGTTTTGTGTGTGGAGGAAGAAGAGAGGTTGAGGAAGACCGGGTTTCTGGAGGTAGAGGAACGAGGGGAAGGGAGGCTGGGCTAGGGTTTGAGAGAGTTTAAGTGAGGGAAGGAGAGGTCACGCGGGCTGGTCAAAAGGGCCATGAGGCAGCGCGGTTTTGGGCTCAATTTGGCCCGACTTCAAGTGGACGATCCCATCTTGCAATTATCAGCTCATCGTATTATTTTTGAATTCTTCCACGCTTCCTATAAAATTAAAATAAATTAAATTAAAATTTCTAATTTAATAATTATTATAAAAAATTAACACACACACACACACACATATATATATATATATATATATATATATATATATATTTGGTATTAATTTCAGTGTGTATTCATAACCAATACTCTGTGAGCATAGGCCGACGTAAAAGCCTTTTTACTGTGTATGTTCCTTTAGTCATTTTACCCTTAGGCTACAACTTTAAGTATCCACCATTTTCCTCCCATTGGCTATTTACTAAGACCCTCATTCATATTTGTTCCTTAATCTGTCTTAGTATTGTTGTTGCAGACCTATTTGTATTGTTGAAAATCATTTGATTTCTATTACTCCGGATGTGGTATATCCCTGACCCATCTTAGTTGTTCCTCCATACATCTTCTTTGAGTTTCTGCACTGTCTCTAGCCATTCCCATAAGTTTGCCCCTTTGGTCTTGATGCCTAACCATTATGTCATTTCTATCCGGAGGCAACATGCTAGTTCACAATCATAATATAGATGCTCCATGGTTTCAGGAGATTTGCTCCGGATCCCACATGTTGTATCAATATGACTCATATTTTTGCTAATCTGGTTCGTATTAGCACTTTCCCGTGCATGAGCATCCAGGCAATAAAGGTGTGTCGGGGTATATTCAATCTTGATCACACCATTCTTGCCCAATCTACTTTTTCTCGCGGTTAAGCCTCCATTTGTACCTCGATTCCATTGAGTATTAACCAATTTTCCCCGATTCCACCTCCATTTCTGCACACAATTGGCTCCCTATTTGTAAGTTTCTTTAGTTATGCAAAATTTTCTCCAATACCAACACATGTCTCCTTAGGGTGTGTAGGACCACCACTCCTTATTTTGTATATATCTTTCATGGACCCTTTTCACCCACAATATGTCTTTTTCTTGGCCACTTCCCATACAATTTTTGCAGCACAGGCTTCATTGCAAATCTTGAGGTTTTTTATCCCCATCCCCTATATGTTTTAGGCTTGCATGTTTCGCCCAAGAAACATATGGGATCTTTCTTAACTCTCCATCTCCTCCCCATAGGAAATTTGTGCACTTTACATCCACCATATTGATTACATCTTGGGGTAATACAAACATCGAGGCCCGTAAATTTAACGAGCCCAAGAGCACGGAATTGATCAAGGTTATTCTCCCTGTGTATGAAATATTCTGTCTTTCCATACCTGCGAGTCTTGTTGTAATTCTATCAATTAGTAGTTTACAATCAAATTTAGTCAATCTTCCAACACTAACTAGCACTCCCGGATATTTAACAGGCAAGATCCCCTCTCGTGAAACTTGTACTATAGAGAAACCGATGCTCGTATTTCTACATTAATCCCACCCATTATCATCATTGACTTGTGATGATTATATTCCAGCCCGAAGTTCCTACCAATTGCCTTAATGTCTACATTATGAGGTCAATTGATTTCTTTTTGTTGCACAAAAGATTATCGGATCATCTGCAAACATAAGGTGGTTTATCCTTAGTTTTGGACATTTGGGATGAAATATGAATTCCTTACTCGCACCAAGATTTTGGATAAATATTTCATTGAGAGAACAAAAGGCAAAGGGAAAAGAGGGCCCCTTTCCTAAAACCTCTACTCCATAAAAAAATCCATGGGTACTACCATTCAATAAACCAAGTAAAGGAAGAGATCGTAACATATGTCATGAACCACTTGAGAAATTTGAGACCCCTTAACACTTCCTCTACAAAATCCCGAGTGTATTGAATCATAAGCCTTTCTCATGTCTATTTTAAATAGACATCTTGGAGAGATATTCCTCCTTGAGTATCCTCTTGTTATTTCATGACATAACAAGCACATTAAATAGGAGCACTCTATGCTTTACAAATGCACCTTGGCTAGGATGTACTATACTTGGCGTAACCTTGTTTAGTCTCTTACACAACATCTTTGAAATACATTTGTAAATGACATTACAGCATGATATGGGTCTAAAATCAGCCACATTTTAGGGGCATGATACTTTAGGAAGTATGACCAAATTAGTGGTTTTCCATCCTCTATTCATTTTTCCATGAGCAAAAATTCCTGGATTGCTTCACGATTTTTTCCTCCAATGCCAGGCTAACAACATTTAAAGAATCCACTACTAAAACCATCTAGCAAGGATATTTTTCATTGGGAATACTAAGAATCATCTACTTAATGTCATCTTCAGTGAAAGGCTTGCACAATTCCATTTGTCGTTCTAAGCTTAGATACTTACCAACCAAGAATACTGCAAGATCAATCTTGGTTCTCCTTGCTTGGTTTTTCCCAGCGAACTTTGGTAATACATTACCATAGTTTCTACCACCTCCTCAAAACCTTCAACCTTTTTCCCATTTGAGTCTTAGATAGAGTATATATAGTTGGCCATTTTCCTCTTCTTAATAGTGCCAAAGAATAGCTTGGTGCATTGATCTCCATATTGTGTCTATTCCATCTTACTTTGCTTGTTTCTTTAATGCATAGGTTGAATTCATGATGTCAATATAATTCTTCTACATGATCTCCTTCTTCTCCATTAAATCTAAATTCTGTGGGTTATTCTACATATACAACTAAATGTCCTCCAATTGAGTTTTGCAATATCCATTTATTGGTGTATATCTCGTAAATTTATCTCTATTTAGCTTTTTCGAAGGCTTCTTCAATTGTGTAAGAATTGCTCTTATCTAATCCATTTTGGACCTCCTTGTTTTTCCAATGACTTCATGCACAATAGATTTGAATTGTGGATCTTTGCTCCATATTTCACAATATCTAAATGGATTTTCACTTCTAAGGCATGCAGGCTATGAGATAAAAATAGGAGTGTGATCGAAAGCCTTTACATCATATACTTAGCTTGCACAAAATCAAAATTGTTGAACCATAGAGAATTGACAAAAACCCAGTCAATTCTTGACCATATATGCTTATTGGTTTAGGTGTATCTAGCTCCAAAGCACTACATGGTGTGTAGCTCACAAGATTTAACATATTTAGAGAAATCAACAATATCTTCTTCAATTACCCTTGCAACCCCTATTTTGTCATCCACATGAAGAACTCGTATTCAAATCCCCACTAACACACCACGCCACATTCATATGCATTGCTATTTCTTTAATCTTGGTCCATAATGGCAGTCTCCGTTGCTGTTTATTAAATCCATAGACCACAGTCCAACAAAACTCTTTTTTGGTTACCAATTGATTAACTTTGCAATAGATCAATTGTTCTTCAATATGTTCTATTTGAACATCGGAATGTTGTGGATTCCATGCAATCATGACTCTCCTTTGGGAAGGATATGCCTATTTGAGGCATATTTCCATCCATTACACATTTTATGAACCAATCCATCTTCACATGCTTTTGATAATTTTGTTTCAAGAAGCCCCAAGAGGCCTGTTTTTTTTTTTTTTTCAGGTAATGTTGTACATCTACCTGTTTATTGGGATTGTTTAAACCCCTAATGTTCCAGCACATGATGTTATCATCTCGGGGTCTCTCCCCAATGACATGTTGAGTTACCATGTCTACTATTTCATCCTCGCAGTAATGATTCAAAATTATTTGTCATAACTGGGCTGATAGTCTTGGTAGGGCTAGTATAATCTCTCACAGGCCTTCTTGGTCTACTAAATCCCTCTATATCTTGTTGCATATTTCTTACTTGGCTTAGCTTAATCTGTCTTTGTACCCTCCTCCACTCCATTTTGGTTTCTTGCTTCTTCCTATAGTCTTTAGTATCATGCCCATATATGAGCAATTTGTGCATTTTACAGTCCGCATTGTTTTCATTGAAAAAATCCATAGTTTCGAGCGAGAATCTCGTTCGGTTGCACCTCAATTAGGACTCTAGCAAAATGTAACATGGTTTTCTCCATGGTGGGTCTATCAATTTTGATAGGAATTCACACTAGACTACTAATTTTGCTTAGACTCTCTGCTCGCCAATCGTTGTATGTCTAATTCAGGAAATTACACCCAACTAGGAAGGGAAGCGATTGCATTCAAATCAATATTTAGTTCAGCATTCCAAGGCTTAACAATAAAGGTTTCTTGGCAAGGAAGTACACACCTTTTCTCAATACTGCTTCCTTATCCTGTAGTGCTGTGAATCTCACAATAAAGAGTCATTTCCTCAATGTTGCCACATTAATCAATTGATTGTGCCTTCCATATCCTTTTCACAAATCCATCAACTACCTCAAACGGAGGATTGGATCCCAGTACACATTATAATATCACAATACTCCAATATTCCACCTCCCCAACTATGTCCTCCTTTACCAATTTCGCGCATTTTGAGTCATTAATCTCCATGGCTGGTATGATTATCGGGGTATTTCCTTCCTCAGGATTCACCAGGGAAGCATATGACCTTACACAAGGTTGTTGTATGCTCTCCTCCCCCGGGAATATTGATTTTAAGTTTCTATAATTTCGGGATTTCTTGGTTTTCTTTCGAGTCATGGAGTTACTTGTTTCATTGGCCGATTGGATTTCTGCGTCCTAGAATTAGCTCGATTCGTTGGAATTACTTTTAGATCGATTTGTAGATCCTACTCTAGTAGAAATCGATGCACGTGTTTGTCCTTTTTGGCAACCCCTCTTGCCTTACACCATGGATGAGCTCGAGAGCTTAGGAGCAAGAATATATATATATATATATATATATATATATATATATATATATATATATATATATATATATATATATATATATATATATATATATATATATATAGGGAGGGTTCGAGTGAGCCCTCCCCTTTAGGTGAGCTCAATTATTAGGTGAGCACTTTTAATCTCAACCATTGAATTTTGATTCAATGGTTGAGATTAAAAGAGGAATTTTGATTTTTTAAAAAAAATTTTTTCCTGGGAGAGGGAAGGCTGGAAAATCATCGTCATTTTCCATCCTCTCCAGCCCTGCGAGCGCTCTCCCTCTCTCTCTAACTCTCCCGCTCTCGCTCTCGTCTGCGGACATCCTCTCGCCGGCGTCTACCTCCGGCCGGTATCCTCTCTCTCGCTGCCCTCTTTCCTCTCACCTGAATCAAGATCGTCGGTATCTCTGTCGCCTGAATCCCCGACATTCCCTCTCCCTCTCGCTTCGGTTCTTCGCTCTCGCTCTCACACACGGCTCCTCGACATTCCCTCTCCCTCTGCCTCTCGACTCGCCGGAACACGTCGGCATGTCGCTGTCGCCGTCGTCTGTCTCTCTTCTCTCTGCATCCCTTCGTGGCTGTCGCCGGACTCTCCTTCTCTCCCGGTCGTAATCCCCAGTCCAAGCACCCAGCTGCCGGCGAGATTCACATTTAGTCGAGTTCGTTCTCTCTTTCTTCCCACTCCTCAAAAATCGGATATACGATTTTATATAACTCATGCTTAATTTGTTATTTCTGTTTGATGGGTTTGTTTGCGCTAATTTGGGACATTTGGGACAATTAGTTTGGTTTTGTATAATTCATGCTCTCTCGATCGAATATGCTTCAAAATTCTTGCTTGAAATTGTGCTATTTTGGGTTTGTTTGGTTGAATCTCTCTAGTACATCGCTGAAATTGTGTCTCTCTCGTGTCCGGAAGTAGAATGCTTGCTGAAATTGTGTTAAGCGATACATGCTCAAAGAATTCAGTTTTGTCTTCGGTTTTGATTTGAGTTTGCTTGATTGAAATTGGGTAGCTTGAAGCAATGTGTATCTCGCTCTAAGCACAGCCGTTGGAAATCCTGCTTCTTTTTTGGATGGAAGATAGGATTCATGGATGAGGTATTTGATGTTGGATATGGATAAAATTTAAGCTTAAACTAAATCGACTTGATTCAGGTTGGGTTAAGTTCGAGTGGTATCGGATCCGCTTCGTAGTAGGATGATATTACCATCCTCGCTTCTAGTAAGATGTCGTGTATGATGGCGGAAGAAAGAGGGGGTGTTAGGACGTGGCAGCATGGCCTTTTCTTCTTGAGCTTTTAGGGGATTATTCCAATAACCAACTCCGATAATGGCAGTGGTTCCTTGTGCCAATCTCACATAGTAGGAAGCACTAGAATCTAAATGCTTTTATAGTATCAACGATAGTCCTGTTCCTCCCACTCATTGCAGCTTTAATGATTTTTGGCTTTCAAGTCTCTTAAATATTAGTGTTTTCTATGTGAATTAATATAGTTCTAATTTCAACCTTGTTTGTGCTAAATCTTGAAGATATTTAATTAAACTTGTCACTCATGCAGATTTGAGAAAGAGGAGCATAAATTGCTTACATGAGTTTTGATGCTTTCTTCCTCTGCAGAGTCTAAAGAAGTATAAAGCTGCAAAATTGACCCCTGTCGAGGTCTGTTTGCTGCAGACCGCCATCCGAGTAAGGTTCCATTCACTCATGCAGCTGGACATTCAACAATATCAATGTCAAATTAGGAGTTCCTCGCTATCTTTCCCAATGTCCGTGGTGGATAGAGTCGTAGAGATCACTTTATTACTATTGGCAAATAGAAATGTTAATAAGTTATGTTACCTGTTTGTCATGTTTAAAATGAGGAGATATGAGATATGAATAAATTTGGAGAAATGAAAATTATGTGACAAAAGGTGATTAGCCCCTTTTTTCTCCTTTTCTTTTCCTTAGGGAAATTGTTGTTTTACTTTTCTTTTTTTCTCTTCCTTTTGCAAGTGATTTTTATGTAGCCTATTAGCTCAATGGAAGAGCGTTTGTGTAAAATGCACAAAAGGTGTAGGTTCAATTCCTACATAGGCTTTGTTTATGTTCAATTTAGTTCGGAGGAGCATACATATGCATTTGAATCCAAGAAAATTATTAAGGGAGAAAGGGGTTGGTTTGTATGAGTCTAGCCAAACTCTTAGAAAGGGTGTTAAGGGGAAAGGGGGTTGGTTTGTATGAATATGGCCAAACTCTTACCACTCCAAGAACTCAAGAAGCTACATATCTCTTTTAAGGTCGAGTCAGAAATTCAAATTTCTGCTATTTTGGATCACCTACTAGTGTTACTTGTAATATGTGCTATGAGGTATACATTTGATGATGATTTACACTTGTCTTGTTCGAGTAGTTCTCCTTGTAGCAAGTGGCAGTGTAAAAGCTGAACAACATAGTCATTCCTTTCGGTGAGCCGGTGAAGTTCTTAACCCTATTAGCTCAATGGTAGAGCGACGTGACCTTGTGCACGGAGATGTGGGTTCAAATCCCACCTAGGCTATATGAATTGTAACCTATAATATAAAGCCAAGATCTTGGCTTTTGAAACAACTCGTGCTTTTGCAAGAAATAAAATTTTCACTAGATATGTACCTTTGCTATGACAAAACAAAATGGGCAAGGATTAAGCAAAGGGAAAATCCAATTGAAACGAGCAATAAAGCAAAGTATATCTAACTAGCCCATGTGGGATTCGAACCCACATCTTCGTGCACCATTACACGTTGCTATACCTTTGAGCTAATAGGCTACTAATGTCTAATAGAACATGTATATCAATTATCATAAGGTACAACAAATATTAGCATGAGGTCAAGCAAATCAAAAATACAATGCTTAATCCAATCCAAGCAAACCTCAAAATTTTACAATATTTTTCCCAAAGCTTAAATGTCAATTATCGGCACAACTTGATTATCAGCGAAACCCGAATAAAACAATGTGAAGAGAGAGCCGGGGGAGGGGAGCTCGGTGTACATACTTTATTTCTACTGTTAATAGATGATAAATAATCTCAACTAAATTCATAACATTTTCTAGAAAAAGATCAAGCATTCCAAAGACTACTCATAATGGCGCCAAGTGTATATTTCAAAACAAAACTCCCAATTGAATCTTACTTTTACATAATCAGCATGTCCTAGACAATCAAGATGTGCATAGTGCCCTTTTGGAGTCTCATACTCCACTCGACATGGGCCCGAGAATGAGCACAATCAATTAATTTCGGTAATGTGAAGCATTAAGGAATTCAAAATGGCGAATGTGAAGTTTAGTAACTTCCGTAACTCAAATTCATACCTAGTCATTCACTAGGCGCTCAATTACCATATTGAAGAGAACAGTGGAAATGTAAATTTCGAAAGCAATCTCCATTTTTGCAAAAAGATGGGCAAAAATCATTACCGGATCGCTATAAAACTGTAATTGAACAATCTGGAAGCGTAACAAAAGAAGTAAACAATTGAATTCGATCAAGTGAAGAAGCGGAATACTATGAATTCCGCGTGAGTGTTCGTAAATACGAGTGAAGCATATATAATCTTTGTTACCTAATTCAATCAGAATATTGTGCAATGAACTCGAGAACTCCACATCAAACCATACCAAACAAGGCATTGAAATACACAAAATCATCAAAGGTTTAAAGCATTTGTCAATTACGGTTATCAATTCATCTAAATGACAACTTAATTACTTCGCAATTAGCATCAAAATTAAGAAATCCATCCAAAAATTTAACAATTACCGTTTGGGGTTCCGGAGGTGGAGGGGACGCAGGGGAGGATGGAGGCCGACCGGGGTAGTAGGAGAGAGAGACGCCGGCTAGAGGCCGGCGAGAGGGACGAGAGAGCGAGCATTAAAGCCGACGCCGGCGGAAGAAACCGTAGACGAGAGAGAAGCGAAAACCGACGAGAGTGAGAGCAGCAGAGCACGGAGAAACCCTAAACGAGAGAGGGCAGCGAGAGGGACGACGCCGGTGGTGGAAAGAGGCCGGAGGAGGACGCAGGTGGTGGAAAGAGGCCGGAGGAGGACGCCGGCGGCGAAAGCGGCAGTGCACCACGAGAGAGAAGAGCAGATGGGAGGTTAGCCAAACCAACAGAGTAGAAGGGGGCCTCAACCCCTTCCAATCCTTTTTATGTTTTTTTCTTTTTTTATTAAAAAATTCTGAATTAATCCGAACCCTCAAATTATAATTTGAGGGTTCGGATTAAAAGTGTGCTCACCTAATGGTTGAGCTCACCTAAAGGAAGGGCTCACTTGAACCCTCCCCTATATATATATATATATATATATATAAGTGAGTCTTCCCTTTAGATGTACTCACTTATTAAGTGAGCACACCTAATCTGAACCATTCAATTGTAATTGAAGGATTCGATTAAAAGAGAATTTTTTATTTAAAAAAACAAAAAAATCTCTAGAAGGGGTCGAGAGACCCCCTCCCGCGATTTCTACCCTTCGTCGCTAATTTCGCTCTCTCTCTCTCTCTCTCTCTCTCGCCCGCTGTCGACCGCTTCCCACCACCGGCATCCGTTCGTCTTGCTACCCTATCTTGTTCATTTTTCTCCCTACCGCTATCGCTTTCTCTAGTCGAGTCTCTATCCCTCGTCGGTCCTCGTCGCTGTTCAAACGAAATTCCATCCACGGAATCAGTCATCCCCTCGGTCGTCGACTACCCATTCGCAGCCCAGTCCAACCACTTTCATGCCCTAGTCAAGCTTCATCCTTCCCTACACCCCTCCACTGTCGGACCCCTCAACGCTAATTGCGTAGTTTTGGATTAATTGCTTAGTTTTGATGTTAATTGTGAAGTAATTAAGTCTGTCACTTAGATGAATTGATACTCATAATTAACCAATGGTTTCAGTTTTGATGTTAATTGTGAATGAGAATGATTCTTTGAACGAGAATGTCATTTAATTATCTTTGTTTAGTTTGTATTAGACAATTGGTTTTCGCTTAATCATGCTTTTTGATGGATATATTCCTTGTTTAATCATGTTTTAGCAATGGATTTCACTTTCCATTTTGTTAAATTTTGAAATCTGATGAGTACTTGATTATATGTAGGGAAGATATCGAAGACGAGCTTCAAACACCTTAAAAATTTAAAAGTCCTAGACATATTGCAAAGGAATGGATACCCTTTTCCGAATAAGATTTCACACTAAAAGAGGGATTGGAGTTTGGTAACGTCAAATAATATGAGAAATTCTATAAATCTTATGCTCATCATGTTGGTTTTAGTGTTCGCAAATCAAGATCTAGAAAGACTAAAGAAGGTGCTCACTCATATCAGTATTTTGTTTGTTCTAAACAAGGATTTAGGAAAACGTCAACGAATGTGAACCCTAATTAGAAAGTGAAGTTGACTATAGAGGGTTGTAATACAATGATTGTTTTTTTAAAAAATAAATAGTGGTTCATATGTACTTTTTAGATTTTATGAAGGTCATACACATTTACTTGCAACTCCTAGGACGTGTCATATGCTAAAGTCTAATAGAGTTGTAAATATTGTACATAGTACTTTATTCAAGCCACTTACTCATGCTAATATCGAACCTTTTGAAGCTCTTCGCATCATTCAACAGCAAGTTAGTAGCTTTGAAAATGTTGGGTGCAATAAACAAGACTTGAAAAATTTTCAAAGAGACTTGAAAGCATTTATCAAAGATTCCGATGCTCAAATGTTTATTGAGAATTTTAAGAGAAAGCAGGATGTTCATCCATCATTTTATTTTTTCTACGAGTTGGATGTTGATGGTACCCTTAAACATGTGTTTGGGCAGATGTCGTTGCAAGACTTAATTATTCACTCTATGGTGACGTGTTCTCTTTTGATGCTAATAGATACAAAATGATATTTGCCCCTTTCATCTGGGTTGGAGAACCATAGGTTTTGTATTACATTTGGGGTTGCATTCTTGGGGGATTAGAAAGTGGAATCATTTATGTGGTTGTTTGACAAGTTTTTAAATGCAATTGGGGGTTAGATGTTTATTGTCTTATTAATGATCAAGATCCTACAATGAAAGTAATAATACAAGCAAAATTTCAAATGACTACCCATCAATTTTGCATTTGGCATATTGTAGAAAATTGTCTAAGAAGATAGATGCTCTTTAAATAGTAACAGTAACTTTCTTGCATGATTCAAATCATGTGTCTACAATTCAGAGACTCCTATAGAATTTGAACAAGGGTGACAAACTGTTATCCAAGATTTTGATTTGCATAATAATTCATGGTTGTCGCATTTGTATCATATTCGAGATATGTAGGTACCTACCTATTTCAGGGATTTATTTTTGGGAGAAGTATTGAGAACCACATCAAGATTTGAAAGTGAAAATCGATTCTTTAATAATTTCACGAATCCACATTTGAGTTTGATTGAGCTTTGGATTCAATTTGAAAGTGCGAGTGGAGTTGCAAAGGCATAATCAATTATAAACCGATAATGAAACATCTTCTTCTATGCGTGTATTGAAGACAACCAAAGATTTAGAGTGGTATGTAGGTGAAATCTATACCTATGCTAATTTTTATAAGCTTTAAGATGAGTTTTTAAATGCTTTTATGGATTGTGAAGTTGAGGATAAAGAATCGATAGAGGAGGGGCTAATTTTTATGAGTTTCAAGATTTAGAGAGGCATGAAGGTGAAATCTATACCTATGCACTCGCTTGTGCTTGAGATTCGGAGTCTAGAAATCAATGTTTCCATAACGAGACCTAGGGAGAACTAAGATGTTTAATGGCCATCATATATATAAAATGCATGCAAAGGAGTTATAGTTGATCCGCATGATCTCTTGCATGCTGATATATGTTTTTCCATGGTCGTTAAACGTGTGACAAAGTTATTCGGGGAGGAGGATTTCTACTCGTGTTTATGTTCCCACAAATCATATGTACATTCACTACAAAAAATAGGCATTTTAGAAACAAAATTTTCCATCTTTAAACTGCACATTTTCATCTCATTTAGAGATGAATTAGAAACGAAAAACCTTTCATTTCTAAACCCATCGTCGCGAGATAGAGTTTATAAATGAAAGGAAATTTCGTTTCAATTAGGAATGAAATTTAGAGACGAAATTCGGTTTCGTCTCGGATAGAGACGAAATATTTCGTCTCTAAATTTGAAATTTTGTTTATGCTTGAAACGAAATTAGAAATAAAATAAATTTCTTCTCGGTTAGAGACAAGATTTTAAATTAGACGAAATTTACGTTTCTAAATTAAAATATTTCGTTTCTTATGGAAACAAATTTAGAAACGAAATTCTTTTCGTTTCAACAGAGACGAATAATTTCGTTTCTAACTTAAAATATTTCATTTCTAAATTTCTGTTTTTCTATATATATAGAGAACATATCGGTGAAAACTAGCAATTAAAATAAAAACTAAGAACTTCTAATCTAAGCCATCCATTTTTAATCTAATGAATATGAGCATGCCACGTCACCTTCCATTTTCTCCACTACCACGCTGCATAGAATCACCGACAACCAAATCGACATGTAGACCAAAGGCGGCCGCCGCTGGCCTTGATGGTGGAGGAGGAACCCACGTCGGCTCTTTACGCGCCGACGAATCTAGTGGTGGCCTCCACCGGTGTCACCAAGCCAATTCATTACTAGCCCAATTTCTGTCCTCCACCGATTCTACCTCCAAGCAAGTCAATTTTCTAGCGGCTAATGAAAAACCCTAAGAAATAGCACAAAAATAGGGACAACATCAAGCCTACCTTGGAAAAGATTGATTTTCAACGGCGAGTATTGCGATTTGGGGTGCCGAGTAGATTTGGAAAAACCGAATTGAAGTTGGTGTATGCTTGTGGCTGTCATAAAAATTCATCGGAGGGTAGCAAGCGTCGACGGCCGGAAAAATTCACACTAGGGGTTGGGGGCCTAGTTGTTGTCGTCGGCGGTAGAGGATGTCGTGAAAACATGGAAGCATGGTTTTTGTGCAGCGGAGAGTTGGAGAGAGAATGGAGAAGTGGGCTGAAAACATGGGATGAGTGTTAATGATGTGGTACATTTTTAACCCTTAGGATTCTAATTTAAAGGATAAGACTTCCCTCTGTTTAGATATAAGAAGGGGAAGGAAGGGGAGGTTAATCAAGAGGAGGGAAATGGAAGGGAAGGGAGGGAAGATACATTCCCGTTGTTTGGATTTAAAATAGAGAGGAATTGAGGTTACCAATATTCCTTTATTTCGATTAAAAAAAAGAAAAGGGAGCGGAAGGAAAACATATTATTATTATTATTATTATTATTATTATTATTATTATTATTATTATTATCACCATCATCGCTTTAAATTAAAAATAACGAATTTAAATTTAATATAAGGAACTTATTTCCCCTAGCAACGTTCCACCCAAAAAAAAATTATTTTTTTAATAATTATTTTTTCTATTTATAAATTATTACCCAAAGTAAAATAAAATTAATTAATTAAATAATATAAGCACCCAAAATATAATAAAAAAACAAAAGTACGAGAACGATAAAGATATTAATGTCCACATGTATATTGATGGTGATTAACATATATATCATCTACTTTATTCATCATAATTACGAATTCAAAAAAGATACTTCGACTAATAATTTGGACCAAAAACAAGTAGGAAACATATAAATTAGATTAGTTACTAATTAAAGAAAAAAAAAGCGAAGAGGTATTAACCTTCATGACAATCAGTAAAATAGAATATCAATTTAACCCTAATGTTTATATATATATAATTATTTTGGAAGAAAAATAAAAGAAAAGGAGAAATTTAGAGGGAAATAAAAAAAATAACGTGATAATAAGAAGAAATAAAATATAATTAAATAAAAAAATAATCTTTTATTCATTATCTTATTCTTTTCCCTTCCCTTCCCCTCAATTTGGAGAATGAAAAATCAACAATAAGGGTAAAAGGGAGGAACGGTTCCCCCACCTTCACCCCCTCTATTTTATCCCAAACAAGGAAAATCAAATAGAATTATTCCCCTTCCCCTCCCTTAACCTCCAATCCAAACATACAAGAGTTCTTAATTCTTATTATAACTAAGAGTTCTCATTTGATATTCTCTCTCTCTATATATATATATATAGGCGTGGAGCGGGTAATACCCGCACCCATACCCATTTTCGAAAATTATCCCTATACCCATACACATATCCATCGAGTATTTCGGAAATATCGGTATTATTCGCATATGTATAAATATTAAACAACAATACCTATTGGGTTTTATACTATATTAATTTGGCATTAGTAATGAGTAGCTAAACAAATCTCTTGCCTTAGTCGAAATTCGTAATTATACATCGATAGCACAAATAAAATGATAAAACATATTTAATTAGCCCAGTGCTCGCTCGCTTCCCAACAAATTTCATTTAAAAAAAAACATTCGGGTATGGGTTTGGGTTCGAGGCGGGTGAACCCTATACACGTACTGGCCCATACCCGAACCCGTACCCACCCCATACCCGAAAATTTCAAAATTTTTATACTTATACCCATAAAATTTGGGGCGGATTGTACTCCCATCCATATATATATATTTTAAATCTCGAAATACTTACATATATAGTAGCTTCATTTCTATAAAAAACAAATATATACATGGCAAATTCTAAATTTCAAGTATCGTATCCTACTGTGTACTCATATACATCAACATATATACGAACTTAACATAGTTAGCCAAAAACATATATTCCAAATGGGGGAGGGGTGTTTCTAAGTGTTGGAGCTTCCTGGATGAGCTTCAATTCTTAAAATAGCATCCTTTTGTTATTTAACTTCCTCTTGAGTAGATATAAGCATCTCAATTACATCTTGGAGATTCTCTTCTAATTTTCGCAAATGACTTTCCAATTGGGCTACCATAGAAGGGGTGTAAGCTACACATGATGATGATGAGCGACCGAAGGTGGCCTTTGGAACCTAGATTGTGAATGACTCTCAAGCCCATAAACCAAACCCTTTTCGTCCCTTTTCGTTGACTCCTCCAGCGAGCCTTAAGAAAAAGTTCATCGTCATTAACCTCGGTTCTCGATTGTAAAGCATTCAGCTTTAAATGCTCAAACTCATCCTGCAATAAACAAATTTCGTATTTTTTTCCATAGGTTATTTGATTCCAAAATGCTACTCCAAGAAAGACCTTTATGTTAAACAACCTTCATGAGTGTAATTGTCCTTAACTATATTGATCATAGTAAAAACAAAGGTGAGAAATAGAAAGCAAAAGTCACCGGAGCTAAAAAGGCGAGGCTAGTTTTAGGACCCAACTAGAAAAGGCTAAAATGCTAAATGTAGACCAGAAGTGTTTTGAGCCTTGTTTTAAGGTCAATATGAAATTAGCAATATAGGTCGAGTCATATCCACCTTCAACTAAACCAAGCCCAAATCTACCAGTCCAAACCTAAAAATAAAGTTCGAAAGGTTAACAATCCTTACCCTCATTTCTTAGACCAAGCATTTCTTACCACTTTATGTCTCTTTTATATATCTCTCCGCATCATAAACTAAGCATTTCTCTAACTCCTCTGCATCATTCTAAAACAACATGCATCCATTTGGGTATACATGGATTTTATGATGCGGAAGTTTAAGCCTTGTTGATAGCTTCTTTATTTCATAGAAGTTGGATGTCATCTCATTGTCGTTCGGACACACATCCTTCATTAATGATGCAACTCCATCAGCGCTCGATGGGGAAGGTTAAACTCACACTTAAGGTTTGTTAGTTGTTCCATGACTTTCAAAAGGGACATATCGGATCCCTCGTATAGAGGTTTCTAAGCTCCTTGCACAAGCTCGATAAATCTTTTGGCCTCCGGAAATGACTCTTCTTCATTATCACCCGACCCCTACCTCTGCCGTCACTCTGGAGCATATACATCTAATACCACATCTCGCATAGAGTTTCCTCCTTCCTCTACATTGGATAAGCTACGGGGATGTGATACATTGTCAAAAGTTTCCCATGACAAACTCACTTATAATCAAAAGTTTCCCCATAACAAACTCACTTATAATAATTGGGTTGGAACCCTTGCTTATATAAGTGTAGTTTAACGATATCCGCATCCAAGCGAGGCCTATTCTAACACTTATTATAAGGAAATTTGATCTTGTTTATGGTCCGTTGGTCCTCTTACTCGGTAGCAAACTTAATAAATTCCTCAACTTTTTCAACAAATATCATGCTAAGGTAACCTTCGCGTCATGTCTTTGATACATCCACTATCTAATTTCATCCGTTTGTTTGATTAGTTTTCTCAAATTCTAATTGTATACATAAAAGAATCTATGTTATGGGCAATGAAAAAAATCATGATTAGCATGTCCTAACTATCATGATATAACCTATACTCATTTTATAGGGTAGGTGGTCCTAAACCCATTTAGGAATTTAAAGCTTATGATTGTGTAGTTTACATTGTTGCATATCTAATAAAAATATTGGCATCATTTCCCCATAGTTCTCCAAGCACAACTTTTCGGAGAAAGTCGTACCCGAGAGAACAATCTTTGAGCAAATTCAACCGATGCAATCATAAACTTTACAATTTCCAAATTGTCCAACATGGACAATTCCAAATCTCATACGTATCAAATTATTATATTAACAAGCATTCAAAGAAAGACAATGAGTAATTTGTCACTATAAGGATATAACATTTTGAACGGTATCTCTATGTTTAAAAATAGACTATTAATATGTATAAGTTTATCAACCCATACATACTTAAAATGAATATAAGTGGTTGATAATTAGATCAACAGGAGCAATTTCATTAGCCAGTTTTAGCCACATTTTTCAATATTAATGTATCTAGTCTAAACGTCGGCAGAGACCAGCACACTATAGTATAATTTCATATAAGAGAACCATAATAGAGCAATTATATAAAATCTTTTTTTCATATAAGAGGTGTAAATGTTAATACAAAAAGATTTGTATGTAGATCTCAAATATTGATCTCAAAGATTTAAGGCCCACATTTTTTCACAATAATAACACATTTTGAAAAAAAAATTACATGAAATATGTATTATATGAAAAAAAAATACAAAAAATAGAATAATCATACCTCAATTTATGAAGTTTTAATGTGTAGGATCTCAATCCCAGCGAATCAAATAACCTTGATATCAAAAATTAAATCCAATAATTCAAAATCCCAATTTTGATCTGCAACTTCCTCCTACAAATTTTATACAGTAATTATTAGTTTCTTAGTTTGTAGGCTGGCACGAGTAGTACTCTAGCTCTAGTTGTGAATTACTAGTGGAGAGGATTCCCAACCAACTTATTTAAGGAAGCCTTTGAGCAGCAGCTACCACAGGACCAATGGACACAAAGGGTTGCTCATTACATCCAATGGCTAACTTACTGGTGGAACACTCAGAAACTATTCCCTTCTTATTGCTAGAAAGCCTGACAAATTCAACTCTCAAGATCTTCAACTTATCACTAAGATCATTCCCCTCACTATAAACCAAAAACTCCAATTCAAACCAAATAGATTCGGTATTTCACCTCATTATCCCCCAAAACAAAACCCCAGGTTTGAGCCTGGAATAGAAACAAGGCAGCAGCGAAAACCAAAAACTCTAATTCAAACCAAATTAACAAACGAACTTATAACTCAAATCACATGTCAATGACCAATATTAGACACACATCCAAATTCGTCCAATACCACTAGCAACCCAGAAACTCGACTCTGGATTAGAGCTGAAGAGGAGCAAACTGAATGGAGTTAACAGGGGAAGAGATTGAATACGATAAAAGTACTAATTATCAATAATTCCAAAATTGAACAATAAGCGATGAAGGGAAGGAGTTTGTTCACCTTGAATTTTCAAGGATGAAGACTCCAAACCTTGTGAGAGAGACAAAGTGGGGAAGTGTTCGCTTGTGATGAGAAGCCCTTCGCAACCCAGTCCAGCCCGGACAACAACCTTCTTGTCCTGGTCAGCCTTCATCCTCCACCGCATCCCCTTCCACCTCCGCAACCCTAATTCTGTTTGGATATAAGAAGTGGAGGCGAGGTTAATCAAGGGGAGAAAAATGGAAAGATGGTTAAAATGGAGGAGAGGGGAGGTTATCAATATTTTTTATTTGGATTAAAAAAAAAAAAGAAGGGGAAGAAAAATATATTATTATTATTATTATTATTATTATTGTTATTATCATCACTTTAAATTAAAAAATAATGAATTTAAATTTAGTATAAGGAACTCATTTTTTCTAGTAATATTTCACTAAAAAAATTTTTTATAATTATTTTTTTATTTATAAATTATTACCCAAAGTAAAATAAAATAAATTAATTAAATAATATAAGCATCCAAAATATAATAAAAAAAGTAGGAGAATGATAAAAATATTAATGTCTACGTGTATATTCATGGTGATTAACATATATATCATCTACTTTATTCATCATAATTACGAATTCATAAAAAGATATTTAAACTAATAATTTGGATCAAAAGCAGTAGGCAACATATGAATTAGATTAGTTACTAACTAAAGGAAAAAAAATGAAAAGGTATTAACCTTCATAACGATCTGTAAAATACAATACCAGTTTAACCCTAATGTTTATATATATATATATATATATATATATTATTTTGGAAGAAAAATAAAAGAAAAAGAAAAATTTAGAGAAAAATAAGAAAAGATAATGTGATAATAAGAAGAAATAAAATATAATTAAATTAAATTAAATTATCTTTTATTCATTATCTTGTTCTCCTTCCCTCCCTTTCCCTCAATTTGGAGGAGAATGAAAAATCAACAAAAAGGTGAAAGGAGGGGAATGGTTCCTCCACCTTCACCCCCTCTATTTTATCCCAAACAAGGGAAATCAAAGGGAATTATTTCCCTTCCCTTCCCTTCCCTTCCCCTCCCTTAACCTCCAATCCAAACATAGGTTAAACAAGTAATTGCTTAATTTTGGATGAATTGCTTAGACATAAGGGTATGAATGAAATTTCACCAAATATATTTTCCTCAAACAGACTAATTTTACCAAACATCTTTTCAAGAAACGGTTAATTCAAACGAGTTAATGCAAACGACTAATGGTCCTATTTGGTTGCGGCTTTTTGGAAAAAGAGTTGTTTGGGGTTTAAGCTGTTTTGACTTGATCAAAACAGATTAAAGTAGTGTTTGGTTAGACAAGCTGTTTGAAAGAGTTGTTTGGTCCCAAATAACTTTTTCTCAAACAATTCTTTCCATTAGCCTTTTAGGAAGAGTTGTTTATAAAAATGACATATTTGTCTAAAAGTTTGGAGAAATTATGCCATATGCCACCAACCCTTATTTATTTATTTATTATTATTATTATTTTTTTTTTTGTTGTTACTACTACTACTAGTACTACTACTTTTACTCGATATTATTTTTTGTTTAAATTAAATATAATAAATATTATATAAGGTAGAAAATGAATATAAATTTTATAAAAATAATAAGAAAATAAAGTTTTGTAAATTAAGATAATTTTTATACATAACATAATGTAATTATATTTGAAAAAAATAAAATGATCAATAAAAAATATATATATTATTTAAAAAACAACTTAGACATAAGGGTATAAATGAAATTTCACTAAAATAAATTCCTCAAACAACTAATTTTACCAAAAACCTTTTAAAAAATAACTAATTCAAACGAGTTAATTTAAATAGCTAATAGCAAACAACTAATACAAACAATTGTTAGATGTTTGCCAAACGAGGTCAATAGCAAACAACCGATACAAACGAGTTAACGACTAATAGCTAACAATTGTTTGTCAAACAAGGCCTAGGTTCATTTAAAATTGGATTGAAATTTAAAATTTAAATGTTAAAAATCAGGACTAAAGAATTGTTCAAAAGTAACCGATTTTTAACCCATATCAATTCAATTAGTGAAGTAATATTTATATAAAATAGAGTATAAAATTGTTTGCTTGTTAATTCTTGTGTAAGATGTTAGTAAGGTTATTCATCGGTTCAGGACCAAACTGTCCTGGATCAAAGATCCAATAACAAAAAATTCAGGACCGAGGGGTTCGGTCCGGGCTATTAGACTAGACCTGGACCGAAAATGTGGAGCATTTGGTTTTTATGCTGCCTTAGAAGTTAATCCAAAAATTCCAGAAATTAATTCACATCAACACCACATACGGAACAAGAAATTCACAAAAAAATTAAAAAAATAATCCCACTTTTTCTAAGACTAAATACGAGATCTAAAATCCACTTGAGAACTAACCACAATTCAATGAATTCACCCGATAATCTCCCAAAATTCCTAGAAATCACACTAGTAAAACTCTAAAATACAGGCAAATTAAAAATAAAAAAACAAAAAACAAGGTGATTAAAATTATACCTCAAATTTGGAAAAAATGGAAGAGAGTTGGGTTGGATCTTCCACATTCTCTTTCCTCTCTTTCTCTCTCCTCTGTGGCACTAACGTGGAGGGGGAGCTGGAGGAACAGGTTGGTGGGCAAGCAAGAGTGTTGTCCAGGGAAGGCAAGAGTTGAGAAACTGTTTGGTGAAGAGAGAAGGTGAGTGAGAGTCTATGTCCGGCTAGAGAGAGAACAAGTGAGGGTCTCGTGTGTGGTTAGATAGAGAGCGAGCGAGAATTTGACCAGAGAGCACGCTAGAGAGAGAGAGAGAGCCGAGCGGTGCGGGGAAGAGAGTCGCCGAAGGTTGACAGCGAGAGAGAGAAAGATTTGGTGTAGGCGAGATTGGCGGGAGGATGCGCGGACGCATAGACGAGGGAAGAAAGTAGGCACGCTTTCAAAATAAAAAATAAAAAATAAAAAATGGCACTAGAAACCCTAGTTTTAAACAATCTTCGATTAGGATTGTTTGACCAAATCAAACTCGACGAGAAGACCGATTAACGAAAACTTCGGGATTGAGGACCTAAACAAACTCTGTCAGTCCAGTCCAGTCTAGATCAATATGTCAAAGTTTTCAATTTGGTCTAGTTTTGGATCGGATAATAAGCGACCCTATATGGTAGCACATGAGTATTATGGTGAGATGACTCCTTGAGTTCAAAATTGATATTTTAGAATTGCTTGGAGTGATCCTACTAATTTATAAGTGATTAATAATTCATTTAAGGTATAACTTTAATAAAAGTCACTCTAAATGAGTAGTTCATCATCGCTATAATCATTAAAAATTGATATGAGATAGTCTCGTATTATCCATATAAGATGTCACGTTAACACTATATTAAATCAAATTAGGCTTGAGAGTACTTATCAACTCTTCATTGGGCCTAGTGAGACCCAAATCTTCATGTAAGAGGTAAAATTAAGATTTCTCAATAAATTACCCTTTTACCTCTCATCTATTTTACCTATAAATATAATCATGCTAAGCACATTTTTGAATCACCAAGTGAGTATTACCCTAGTGATAAATCCTCCACACTTCCATCCTTTTCACTAGGGTTCGAATCTTGGTGGAGATAATTTTCTTACTAGATGTGTAAGAAGTTGGAATGTGTTGTAGACTTGAATTTTAAGCGTGAAGTTGGTATTCTTACCCCTTCCTTTGAGCCTTTAAGCCCAATATATATATATATATATGATACAATTCATCGTCCCTGTAACTATTAAATGCAACCCTAAATATATATTATCTCACAATAATAAACAATTCCATCGTAATTTGAAATATATCGATATCATATTCTTTTTATGTGCTTGAGAATAGAAATTAATAGTTTTTTTTTTGGGAAAGAATAAAAAGTTTATTACTTTCAAAATTGATTAGTTCTATATATAACAAGCTTTTAATCTCTACCCTACTACTACACACAAATACCCATGGGGCATACTAGGGGTGGGCACAAGTAAGTTCAGTTTGGTTCAAGGGATTTGGTTCGATTAATCAGTTTTTCAGTTCGAAAAAATGTGAACTGGAACCGTAATCTGGATAAGCCGGTTAATTGAATATCTGTTAATTGGATTTTTCGATTCGGTCCAACGGTTAACCGGAACTCGTTAGATAAAAATTTACTTAATCTTACTTGTTTTAAAAATTTGATAACTGCAAAGAATGTATGGTAACAATTAGACAGAGCTTAAGGAGAGGGTGGTGGGTGCAGTTAGGCCTTAGCCAAAAAAAAAATGCATACTAATTAAATTTGAGGTGGTAATAATATGCGGGGGCAGTGAATGAACTTGGTTCATTACATACTAACTTTCCCACTACTATATCTACTAGGCAGTAAATAATAAAATGCAAACAATAATATTAGCCCATCACAATTTGCAACCACAAAGTGGAAAGGGGCACTGGGAACTGGGAACTTCGTTCAAATTAAACACATATTTCAATTTGAAATTTTATAAAAAATAATAATAAAATAATCTGTTTGATTCGGTTAACTCGCTAACTTTGGCTGAAAAGATTTCGATCGAATTCCTTGGTTTGCATGAATTTGGCTTTTAGATATGTTTTTGAATTGGATGCCAATAATATCACATTTAACTCTATTTTATTTTCTATACATTATCACCGAGTTAACATAACCTTAATTGAAAAGGTTAATGCATTTTTTAATGGTATTTTAGATCTATCTAATGAGTTTGACTAATGTGTTATTATTTTTTAAGTACCAAATTTAAAATAGTAAATCTTTTAATTTAAAATCAAATAATATATCAACAATTTATAGTTTGTGAAGGAGAAGAAAATTATAGTAATTGATGAGAATTAACGAAATAATTTTCCATAAAAGTCCTATTTATAAATTCTTCATTCCTAAATGATATTTTGACTAGAAATTAATTATATTAAACTTACCAATTATATTAAACTTATTCAAGATCCATTTCTCAAGGCTTCTTTACACTTAGATAAATAACTCATTATTTAAATAAATATAAATAAATTTCTCACTTTTATTTTAAATAAATATATATAAGTAAAAATTTAGCTTTCCTCCAACTTTCTCTTCATATCTTTCCGTTCTTGATTCACCATCTCTCCTCCCCATCATACGATTCCAACCGGAAGCGACCCACCCACCTAAAATTCCATATAAAAATTCAAGTGTTGGGCATCCTTAAAAGCCAAAGCTTGAAAAAAAAACCAATCAACAGCACAGATTCAGAAGTGCAATTTGTAAAAAACAAAAGAATTAAGGATGTCAACCACCCCTTCATTGCGGCTGTTCCTCTCTCTCACCTCCTCGACACCTCCCCTTAAACCTCTTTCTGCTTTGAGCCCTAATTGGAGTCTATGTTCTACTTCCTCTAGTTCTCCTTCTCAGCCAAGATGGATTGTTCCAAAGAGATCTTGTTTCAGTTTCAGGGTATTCCCTTTTTCTCTCTATCTGTTTCATTGTTTCTGACTTGGAATTCATTACTATGCTGCTTCCTAGATTATAAGAATTGGGTACATGATGATTTTAGAAACTGGGGTTTTGGGATTTTTGTTGGGGGGAGGGGGCGGGGAGGTTATTGTGCTGTTTATTGGATTATAAGAATTGGGTATTTGTTAATTGTAGCAATTGTTTTTAATTTTTGCCTTTTTCTTTTGGGGGTCGAGTTGTGTGAAGAAGAAGGGGAAGAAGGGATGAATTGGGCATTTTCGATCCTGTTGGTTTTTGGATAAGATTAGCTGCGCTACGAAATGTCAAAAGTTTTACTTTGTTTTGGGGGCTTCCTTGTTTGCATTGGCGTCTGAAGTGTATGCAGATTTGCTTGGTTTTGGATTGAATTAGTGCGGTTTTATAGTATCTCGTGTTTCTATAGAAGGGAGTGATGGTTCTGGATTGATCTTATAATTCGTTTTAAGATTCTTTGCTCTATCATTTTATGGGTATGATTCTGTAAACCACGTCGTAGTTTTGTTAGTAGGATCTGTGACCTTTTTAATGGCTGTCATTACTGGATATGAGTTGTTCATTAAAGGCTGCTGTGGGTGCAAGTGAAAAATCTTATTGGTTTTGCTGTTGATTTTATTTGCTTATGGTTCTTTAGTTTACTGTTACCACTGAATAGGTATCCAGATGGTTCAAATATTGTGTTCATTATGGCGTGGGTGGAGGTCCTTACCGTGAATGAGTTCATGTCCTTTGGTTAGTTGAGTCAAGCTTGCATTTTGTTTTTGGAATTTTGAGGATATCGAGTCCAGAATTGGTGATTGGATTCTATGAGGTAGTCATTGATAGTATGATGGTTTAAGGGTCTTCTTTTTTTGGTTTGTTCCCCTACTCTAATGAGTTGCAATATTGATATGATAGTTGGATTTCCAATTGAAATTTTAGGTAATTCCATAAAAGTGATGGGTAGGTTCACAATCATGTGAACTAGCTATTGAAGAAGCATCTTATAATAATGACTCCTTCCAAGAATTCCTCTTATCCCACCATGATAATGAAACTTTGAGGGAACGTCTCTTATTCACATGTTATCTATTGATTCAGGAAACTTATTTTGATACTAGTATTGTGAAAAAATGAGCTAAAGGGAAAAGAACTACGCTTGGCATTTTGGCTCGCTATAAAAGCTGCTATCTGTTACTATTCTATTATAGACTTGTACAGTGATTCAAACCTTTTAATCCTTTCTTAGCACATTTTGTTTCTTGTTTAGTGTATCATATGCTAATTTTCCCTGAATGTGAGCAGCTGTTTTATACTTTTATCTATTGATTACTATTTATGCACGGACATGTGTCTACCATGTTCTTTTCATTTTTTGCGGTGGGGTGGGGGTTGGGGTTTAAGGGGAGACAGAGGTTTCTGTTGGAGTCAAACTATTAATTGCCTATTATTCCATAGAAAAAAGTAGGGGATGGTTAGATGAATCATTTTACTCTGATTCTTTATCATCCACGCTGAACAATTGTTCAGGAGTGAGCTGTTCCGCTCTTTGAGAAGTGAATCTGGAATTTCTGACATACATAGGTTATCTTTCATTTAGCTTATAACATAATGTGATTTTACTGCATGTTTCATTGCTCTTCTGTATTTTCCTGCCTATCATAAGATGAAGTAGGGAAACAATGTGACAAGCATTGCCTTCTTTAACTTGCATCACATCTATGTGTTGGATACCCATATTTTGGCAACATAGTCGATCTGAAAGAAAATCTCTTCTGTTCTCTGTGGGATTACAGATGGTTAGAGTATTCTATGAGACCTTAGTAGCATAAGGACGGGGAAAATTTTGAGGGTGTTGGATAATTTTATAGCATTAATTAGTTTTGAGGGTTTGGAGGTGTCAAAATAGTTAAAAAGTATTGAAGTGTTTGAAATGTTTGCTCCTGTTTCTTGGTTTATCAACTGTAGTTACTGGGAAACACTTCCCAGATCACTTATTCTGGAACATGGATCGCTTTTATGCATAAGTTTAGATTAATTTAGCTTCTGCTCTCTGTGCACTTAGTCGTGGGGCTATGGAGTGTTACCTGTAACTGTGACTATGCCTTCTTTCTCACCCTAGTCCATTCAGTTGTTCATAAGCCAAATATTCCTTTTCTTCTTCATTTTATTTGTTAACACATACATTGTGCCCCATGTTGTTTATCTTTCATGTATCATCACTAATAAAAAAGTCTTTTCACTGTGATGAAGTGTTACTTGGAAAGGTATTAAATTACTAAAACTTGAGAGGCAAGAGTCAGATGGAGTTCCTGTATCTTGTTGCTTAGAAAATATTTGAGAAAACATGTTCCTTCTGTAGGATGTCCATCCCCTATGTGTCAAGAGCTCAGTTGTGATCTTATATTATATTATGGACAGTTGGTTTTCACTAATGATTTACTACCAGGGACTCTGTTTTTTATGTACTGGTATAGTAGATTGGTGCAAATATGAGGAATTCAGAAAACGTGGACAAAGGAAGGACGGGCATTGAAGATATCACTGGCATGTTTGGTTCTGATGATGAGTCGGGCACTAAAATTCCAACACAAGCCCAATCCATTGTGGAGGGATCGAGCTCATTAATGGTGTCTGAGTTCAAACCAGTCCGTGATGTGGATTACATTCAGGTGAGTACTTGTTACATCAAACTTTTTTGTATTCCTAATCTATTTTACTTGAGCTCTACCAAAAAAATAAAATATTTAAGTTGTCTTTAGCATTTGTGTTGTTCTAAATTCTTTTAGTACTACTGCTTGAAAGGAAAAAATAAGATTGACGTTGTCTATGATAATGAAAATAAAATGTCCACTGAAAGTATTCTGTCTGCAACTATTCAGCATTTGCACAAGGAAGAAAGATCTTAAATTGTAAGGCGTTCGACCATTGTCTTGCATGTCAAACGAAAATGTTATGGAACTTCTTACTCTTCTGTAAAATTAGAGGTGAAGCAGTGGCTCCAAACTTAGGAGATCCGAGGTTGCAACTAGGTATCACCATAAGTGCCGATCTATCCTGTACTTATACATTTTCTGCTAATCATTTCACAGCTACCATCACCCATTGGTGGAGAGAGTGTTTATGCTTTTGTAGTAGGCAATCATGTGCATATTCACCATTCCCTCCTACTGGATACACAAATTCGGCCCAACTTGTCCCCTTTATTCCCCCTCTGAAAGAGAATTAATCTCATCTAATATATCTTAACTAGGAGATTTTGATTCACTTGAACATTTTGATGCCCTGCATGGTGAATATTATCTAAATGTCATAAAAGAAATGTAAATTAGTATACAGTATTGCATATAAATTTTTACTTTTTTTAATAAGGAATAGATTTTAACTTTTAAGTGTTTATAGTGTATAAATATCCCTGATTTATGAAGTGTAAAGAATAATAGATGGCAGCCTATGAACTAACTTCATATCGACAGAAACTAATGAACTAATGTAATACTTGATTTGGAAACATAATATGACAGCCAAATCATTAAGACTTGGAGAAAGTGACAAAATAGTCCTGTGGGCTGTATAAATATCCCTGATTTATGAAGTGTAAAGAATAATAGATGATCAGCCTATGAACTAAATCCATGTCGACAGAAACTAATGAACTAATGTGATACTTGATTTGGAAACATCATATGACAGCCAAATCATGAAGATTTGGAGAAAGTGACAAATAGCCCTGTGGGCTGTTTTTCTTGTCTAATATGCCTAATGCTTGTCCTTTTCCGAATATTTGTAGGAGTTGTTGGCAATCCAGCAGCAAGGGCCAAGGTCAATTGGCTTTTTCGGAACTAGGAATATGGGTTTCATGCATCAGGAGCTTATTGAGATCCTTAGCTATGCTATGGTCATTACGGTATGCTTAACATCTTTGCGTTTGCATTTATTTATTAGTGCTGTTTAAAATTGCTTATTCGCAATTGTGACAATTTTTTCCTGTTTCTGCAGAAAAACCACATATATACATCTGGAGCCTCAGGGACTAATGCAGCTGTTATTAGAGGTGCTTTAAGAGCTGAGAAGCCAGAACTATTGACTGTGATTTTGCCACAAAGTTTGAAAAAGCAACCTCCGGAAAGCCAAGAGCTGTTAGCTAAAGTAAGAGTTTGCTATTATTGATAGTCATGGCAGCATAATAATTATTTTGTTGTTTATTGTTTCTGTGCTTTTTAAAAGTTGGTAGTTTCTGGTGGGGATATTTTAACTTCATGGTTTTTGATTTTTTACTCGCAATGTATTCTCCGTAATCCTTATCTAGACAAGGACCAAGGCAATGGAGACCAAAATTTAATGTTTTCCCTTCCACTTCCATTGTCCATTAATTGAATGCTTGTCATGTTAGTATCTCCAGTATAAGGCTTAGGTGATGTTACAGAAATGCATTAGCATTTCTTTTACATCTTGAGTTTGGGTCTATCAGAATGGTGCTTTTTATGTTCATATAATTGTTTTAAGAATTGTCGTTGGATGATTGTTTGGTAGTGTCAATGCTGAATACTATTTTTAGCAGCTGGAAAACCTACAAGGTGCTATGTGATGCTGATTTCTGGTGTGTTAGTATCAGTAGTAATTCGATTCTTCATTTCTTAATATCAGTTAAAACAGGGTTGAATATTGAGTACAAGGCCTTGTTGATTAATTGAATGATTTTGGCAGATCTATTACCAATTGGAGAGGACTTTAATAGACTTGTGATGGATTCTTTTTCAGAAACTCTTGGGATGGAGGCACTGTATATGTTAGATTCTGGAATTTATGTATAAAGCTGTAATTGTCAAAATTCTTGAGCCTAGACTTGGACATTTGAAATATCCTATCATGCTATTATTATTTTTTTCTTGGTCTGATTGGAGAAAAATCGTGCATGTTATTTGTATTTTATAAGTAACCATCTCAAAAAATTTTGTTCTTTGTAGACACCTTTTATCTGTTGATTGAATTTCTATTTCAATTTTGCTGCTAATGAATCTCATATGTTGGAGCCTGTGCCTCCATTGTGCTAAATTGATGGCTTATGTCGAATTTACAGGTGAAGAATGTCATAGAGAAACCTCATAATGATCACTTACCTTTGATAGAAGCTAGCAGGTATGCAAGCTCCCATGCATCTTTATTTCAGCAGTGTAAGGTTCTTGATACTTGTCTCTAAGTGTGAGACATGTAGCCTTGATGCATTATTCTCTATGACATGGAACTTGTATGAATCTATAAGACTCATTGGGCTAAATTTGCATACCTTAGGACGGTCCTAGACTATATTATCCTATCCCCTACTGGATCCAACACCCTATGTAAGACAACCCAATTTCTTGCAATGACCTAAGGTAAATTATCAACTCTAGATTTGCTAGCTTAACCTATCTTAAATGTAGGGGTCTAGCTGAGCTGAGCCGACTCGTGAGGCCGGCTCGCATAAAGGCTTGCCGAGCTCGCAGCGAGCCTGAGCCGAGCCGAGCCGAGCCGAGCCGAGCTCAGATAGTTATCCGAGCCGAGCTCGAGCTTGTAATATTGGAGCTCGTAAGCTCGATGAGCCTACACGAGTTTGTTACAAACGAGCTGAACGAACGAACGAGCTGTCGAGCCGAACGAGGCCAAGCAAATGAGCATCAACTAAGTTCAAATTCATGTTTTTATAATAAATATATAAAGTGTGATTTTGAACCTAACAACAAAAATTTTAGAGAAGCATAGTGAACTAATGAGACAAGGACGAGTCAAGCTCAAGTTTGAGCTTTTGATGAGCCGAGCCGAGCTCGAGCTTGATTTTGCCGAGCTCGGTGAGCCACGAGCCGAGTTCGAGCTACAAACGATACTCACGAGCCAAGCTCTTGCTGAGCTCGAGCTACAAATGATACTTCAGCTTGATGTTTCATCAACCCATTGTGACATAATCTGGAATTGACATGATCTGAATATTTTGTTCACAAATTCTACTTGATTTTGCTACTTCATGTTTGATTTACAATTTTGCTCACATCTTGATTACTTATAACGCCTGCATATATCAAGGAAAAAGTATAGTTTCACCAATAAAATGTACACCAAAAGTACATCAATACATTCTGATTGGTTGATTTCTTTTTATTCTTAAAACCTCGCTATTTTAATGGTGATATATTTCATCTGATTACGCTACGTCATGTAAGTGGCAATTTGGTGTCCATTTTCTAAGTGTATTTAGACTGATTGTAATATCAATGACTTAGTTGATTGCTCACTACAATAATGTCACTCCCTAGAATACAACGGGGGTGGAGGGCTGCAAGCTCATCCTTTTGGGCGAATAAGGAAAAACTTAAGTAGGATGCTAGTGTAGGATAATATGGAGATTTTTTTTTGGATTGGTCAATTGATGAAAGTTTTTCACCATATTATCATTCCAAATAAGCAGACGTAATTTAATTGTTAAGTTTATTTCTTGATGGCAAACTTACCTATATATATGTACCAACCAAATCTAGCTAAGGCCAAACTCAAAATAAGGTGACCTTGTTTTGCCTAAATGTGAATACCCAACTGCAGTTCAATTAATCCAAAATTTTTATGATTAGTATTGAAAGAGAACTCAATAACAAACTCAACTATGTCCTAAACCCATAAGGCTCAAGTTAACTTAAGCTTTATCCCCTAACATTCCCTCGAATCATTTTGACCTTATCGGTTATTAATTGACTTGATCTCGACCTAATAACCCAAGAAAGCATTTATTTTTGCGTTTTGGGTTTAAGTAATGTAATTGTGTGCATTCTGAATCTTTATTGTGCAGGCTATGTAACATGGACATTATTTCACAAGTACAACAGGTCATATGTTTTGCGTTTCATGACAGCAAATTACTTATGGAAACATGTCAAGAAGCAAAAAATCTTCGGAAGATTGTAACTCTCTTCTACTTGGATTGAGGAAAAACAAAGCTCCTTTCCTTTGCCCATCCATAAAGGGTTTTTTTGCAGATGGAGGCCTCTTGAATGGGAAAGCTCAGCCACTTTGGTATTTTTATTTTTTCCCAAAGGATGAAATTATGGGGCAAGGAAGTTCATTAACATTGTTTATAGATTAGGGTTTATCGCACATTTGATGTTTTGGGATATTTGTTATATTTAGGAGCCCATTCGCTCCATGTCTATATATTAGAGAAAGTTGTTATATTCAGCCTTGTTTCTTTAGCTGAAATTACTTGGCATTTTTTAAGAATTGTTTGATATCAGTAAATAATCTGATGATTTTGACAGTTCGGTATATTCAGGTTTGGTGCAATAATTTTTGAAACCCCAGTGAATTTAGAAAATAATTCTTAGAATATCAAGAATTGGGTACGATAATTTCATGGCCCTTTTCCGGTATAAAATTTTTTTCATTGACCATTTTGTCATTAATTAAAAACAATATCTCTTTATTTGAAATTCAACTGGTCTAGGGTGTTGAATAAACTGAGTTAGAACATGGGGACATTTGAAAGAGAAAAAAACCGTCAAACTTCGAATGAGTGCATATTGTTTTTAGTGAAGGGTAGTCAAAAATTGGGTGAAAAGTTAACTTTGATATCAGAAAAAACTCGAAAGATTATTGTACCTAATTCATAATAATTTTAAAAATTATTTTTTAAATTCACTTATTTTAAAAATTATTACACTAAGAAATTATTTTCTAAATTCATTTATTTTAAAAATTGTTACACTAAATCTAAACGTACTCGTAAACAAATTTTATAAGTATTTTAGATCCAAGTATTCAACTGAAATGCAGATCCTATAGCGTTTTAGAGGGCAAAATCCTTTACGTTTGCTATATATTCAATTACTTTCTATTTTGGGGGTAAATATAGGGCCTAAAGAACTTTATGAGAAGTGCTCTCTTTCAAAAGGACAACAAAATACAATACTCCTTTCCTCTTCGAAAAATTGTCAAAAAATTTATTTTTTAATGTTTTATAATACTTATCAATATAAAATTAGAATCATATATTTGATTATTTAAAAATCATCTATTTATTTATTAAAACTAATAAGATGATTGTATATAAAAAAAAGAAACTAATAAGATGACAGTTTTTATCTAGAAATCTAAAGTATTTATTAATTCACATAGAAAATAAAAATAAAATTTTTTTCAACAAATAAATTATATTTTATTATTTTTCTATTTTTCCTAGATTTGACAGCTTTTTAATAATGTAAAGTTAATATCATGCCTCTTAAGTTGTACACTTTTGAAAGGACAGTGGAACACGTGAAATGAAAAATGAGATATTTACATTTACCTCTCGAGGTTTTTAAAAATTATTTATAAACCCTCCACAAATTGGTATTTATTTTTATCCTACTTAAATTTAGAGATAAAAAATATTTAACATAAAAAAACGGTGAAAGGTTAATCGAAATCGTAAAAGAACAAGTTTGTCCATGATTTTTAAAATAAAATGACTTTTTTACCTCCATGCCTAAAAAGATTATACATATCGTAAAAGGGCAATTGTGACATTATACATATTTTTTGTATGTCACGTCGGCACACATATCGTATTTGAATGTTATTTATTATTAACAACAAAGGTCAATACATCATTCAAATATTAACTGCTCCGGTAAGGGTGGATAAAAATAAATTTCAATACTTGGAGGGTTTATAAATGATTTCCAAATAACTTGAGGGAGGTAAATGTAAATATCTCAATGAAAAATTGATGCTTTTAAGTATCAACTACTAAGTTCTATTTTGCTTAATGGACACGACTCATTGATATGATAACTATACTTAGGTCAAAATAATCCAATCGAATCGAGGACTCGAAATTCGAACTATACCAAACCAGACCGATATTCAAAAAGCTAAATTAAAATGTCTCACTTAATCAAACCGAACCCTACTTGAGAGTTAAAAAGCTAAATCGAGATGACTCGAACCGAAATCGAATTGAACCTACCCGGAACATTTTCCGCCACAGTGTCTACAAGACAAGCTTATTAGACTAAAAATAAACCGACTTGAAGTCAACCCGACCCCAACCTAAAATCAAATGGAACCTAAACTCAATTGAACCTTAGTTACTTAAATATGACCCGACCCAAACTACTATAACTTAGAAACCACCTAAAGTATTCATATGTGTATTTTTATAGTTATGTGTAACATATTTGTAATTTTTATTTATGAATTTTACGTAATAGAATAATAAAATTTTTATATTTGTGATGCTAAATGCATATATGTCATGTTTAATGATTTATTTTTTCAAGAAAAAATTATATTTGATATTTATGAAAAGAGTTTCTATAGATGCATAAATAATTTTCATATAATAGGTAGTTGAAAATGACCTTAATTTTACACGTTTGAATAAATGTCTTCAACTACTAATTGTAGTAGTTGAAAATATTTAAACATTTGAGAACATTTATTTCAAACTTGTAAAATTAAGGTCATTTTTAACTATCTATTATATAAAAGTCATTTATGCATCTATAAAAACTCTTTTCATAAGTATCAAATACAACTTTTTTTTAAAAATTAAAAAAGAAGAAAACAAATCATGAAACAGATACATACGTATTTAGCATTACAAATGTATAAATTTTATAATTTACATTAAATTCATAAATAAAAATAAAAATATTTTGTACATAAATATAAAAATATATTAAACATTTTGATCTACTCATGTAAAACATTTTATATTCCTTACAATTGCTTAAACCTTCTTATAACCGCTACAACTTCTTACAACATTCCTTACAACTTCTTACAGCCTTACAACTCCTTACAACTTCTTACGACTCCTTACGATCAGCTTACAACTTTCCTTACACCTTCTTATAGCCTTACAGTTAAATAGAACATGGCCTTACTCACCTGGGCACTCTTTTGTGCTTTGGATTGTGGCTCGTAGAAGATTGTGTAAGAAAGACAGAATGCCGAATATGGACATAGGTGCACTCATTGACATGAAGTATTTACTAGACTCATAAGAATTTATATCTTGAATGCAGTTTCTCCATGCAAGTTTGGATGTGAAATTGTAGATTGTTACATGCTCTGAGACTTCGGAAGATATTGAAAAGTGGATTATTATTAAGGGGTTGGAATTGTGTCCCAAATTCTACTTAGCTTGCTTTGGTATGTATGTATATATATGTTATTATTAAGGGTGTTGGAATTGTGTCCCAAATTCTACTTAGCTTGCTTTGGTATATATATATATATATATATATATATATATATATATATATATATATATATATATATATATAGTGAGAATTAGATATTGAAATGCAGTTTCTCCATGCAAGTTTGGATGTGAAATTGTAGATTGTTACATGCTCTGAGACTTAGGAAGATATTGAAAAGTGGGTTATTATTAAGGGTGTTGGAATTGTGTCCCAAATTCTACTTAGCTTGCTTTGGTGTGTGTGTGTGTGTATATATATATATATATATATATATATATATATATATATATATATATAGAACATATCTAGTGAGAATTAGAAACTATGCATCTCAGCCATTCAATCCTAATCTAACGTCCGAAATAATGTCACATCACCCCTCTTTATTTGCTCGCACCACTTCCTCGGTTTACGCTATTTCACCACTACTCCTCCTCTTCTTTCTCTGCCTAACCACGTTGAAAACCACCGACCACTACACCTATAGGCAAACGATGGCCACCCCGGGCTCATTGGTGGCCGTTGAACCCCGATCGAGTTCTCCGCCCACCGGGATTGCCGTGGTGGTCGTCGTTCCGCTTCCCGGTCTATTTGGGAAGCCTCGGGCAAAAAATAATGAACGCTCCACCACCGAGTTCCCGGTGAGGATAACTCCGATCAGCATACTCGGAGCACCACCAATGAACCTCATATTGGCCACCATCGGACTTCAAACTCATGCCCACCGTCACCCATTCTCTCTCTGCCAGCCCAAATTCTTGCACCCTCATCGATAGGGTTCACCAGCCCATTAAAATTTTCGGCGGCAAAGCCACCAGAATAATTGAAAAACCTTAAAACATAGGCATGGTGAACCCATTAAGGGAAAGCCTGAAGTTTTCGGTGACGGTGGTGAGGAGGACGATGGTGCTTAGACTAAAAAGAAAAGGATGTGGGGTTTAAATGGGAAGAGAGATAGATGAACCCATCGACCGGTGGTGGAGCTTGACTTTTCTAGCGATAATGAGTTAGGTTGCCGAGCGGTGAATTGAGTTTCACAGATTGGGGGTGGCGCTTGGGGTATGGCTAGAAGCTAAATGATTGAATTAGTTGAGGAAAATGTAGTTTAATCTCAAACATTAGATTATGAATAAAGAGTGGAGATTAAATGTAACACTCCAAAACACCCCCTAGGAGTATTACATTGCCGAGTTCCTCAAAGGAACTCCCAAGGCTCATTTAGGTGTAGACTTGACTTTCTAACTCCAACTTAAGGGTAATCAAGGTAATTTTTCCACGAGAGTTTGGAGTTTTCTAAAAATTTCGGCGAGTTCCGTTTGTAATCTGGACTATCCCCTAGGTTTAAAGCCTTAAAACCCTGCATAAAAATCATAATACAACTCAACGAGTCACATGCTCGGAGTATACAACTCAACGGCCACACATCGGAGTTCAACCAATCATGCATTAAAACTTAAAATAATTTAAATGGTTCATTATACATATGGTACAAACTATATGAACTAAATTATAATCTATAATACTTGGAATCATGAAATGCATGTCATCAACTTGTGTCACTTCAACAAACAAGCAGTTAGCAAACGACATGCAGGAGTCCGGAATATGCTAAGTACATAACACACCTCTTGAGAGTCTACCCGCAACACTCGGGGAGGGGAAAAAGGGGAATTTGTGGGGGTGAGCATTCTACGAGCTCACTGGAGAGTCTCACACTCTTAAAATGGAAATTCTTTACACATACTACTCATAATAATGAAATCGGCGAAAACATAATAACATAATACACATCTATATACTTTTCAATGAAATCCCTTGGGATAATTTGTCACACATGGATCACAACACTTTAATCATTTAAAAGGTGGTTTCACACTCATCACAATTCTTTTTCAAACTGAATCAACTTTCCGGGCTTTCATGGACTCGAACTAGCACTTCATGATTTCTCAAAATTTCTCTTAGTTTCTCCGAGGCGCAACCCCGAATAAAAGGCTTTCGAGACCTATCTTATAGGAAGTCTCCGGTCCGGCATCCTGATCCTCAGGACCCCTGTTGGAACCTTTCCCTTGAAGTTTCTAACCGGGCATCCTTACGAAAGAGGACCCCAATTCGAAGTCTTCGGTATGGTAAGACCCGTAATTTTGGGTTAGGTAGCTAAACGAGTTAAGTTTATTATTTAGCCTTAATTAAATAGAGTAGGTGGAATGACCAAGTTATATACTTGATTATATATTCGTAAAATAAATTGAGCGAATTATTATTATCGCATA
Source organism: Talinum fruticosum (assembly GCA_021018815.1). Lineage (NCBI taxonomy): Eukaryota > Viridiplantae > Streptophyta > Magnoliopsida > Caryophyllales > Talinaceae > Talinum > Talinum fruticosum. Next base: position 7,359,525 of record JAITYX010000022.1, read on the forward strand.
ACTATAATTAGTAGAGCGTATTAATCCCTTCCTTCGAATTTTTCCGCTCGGACTAGCTAAATAAAAAATCGAGATCGCTTATACTCGTATGTGAGTTTAATTGTTTTGAGAGTTAGCAAGAGGAAAAAGGGAACAACAATGTAACAAGGAGTATTAAGGAAGAGGACAATTAGGTGTTAAGAACAAAAAGGGAGTTAAGTGGTAAATTGGGAACATGATTAGCGTGAATTAGAGGGATGTGTCTGGCGTGCCCAAGTGAAGCCACACAGCAAAAAGAAAATTAAAGGGGAAAGAGAGGAAGAAGGCTCGGTGTAGGAAACAGAAAGGTAGCCTGAGTAGGGGAAAAGCGAGAGGGAAAACCGGGAAACAGGGGAAGAGAGAGCGCGAGAGACCGAGAGGGGCCGGTGGCCTCCGGCGGCCGGTGGACGAATGAAAAAGAAAAGAGGGGGTGAAAGAAATAAGGAGCGAGAACTAGAACAAGGGAAAGCGAGAGAAGGGAGGGCGAGCGAGAGAAGCGAGAGGAGGTCGAGTCCGACGCGGCGAGCAAGAGAACGGTGATCGGCGTGTGAGGGTACACGTCGAGCTAAAAGGGGCCAGCGACGAGACATCGATGGCGGGGCGAGAACGGGAGGGGAACCCGAGTGAAACCCGAGTAAAGGCAGAGGAGGTGAGAACCGGAGGCAAAGGGGATGGCGGCGAGGGAGAAAGACTTGCGGCGAGCACTCAAGGACTCGACCGAGGGGTAGTGGGAACCGAAACGCTGAACTAGAGGCAAGAGGAAGCGAGAGTCCCTTGAAACCGAACACAACCAAATGCGGAACACGGACAGCAAGCAATTCAATCAATCCCAAACCCCGAATTCGAGGTGGGTAGTCTTATACCCTAAACTATTAGTAATTTCGAAATCCAAATGAGTTTATTGTGATTGTTGAATATGATTGTGAATATTGAACATGTATGCTATTGAACAAGTTTAGTAGTTGCTGAAAGTTGAACTAGGAGTCGTGAAGGGATTTGGTGGTCGTTTAAGCTTGAATTGAAAACCCGGGAATTCGAGACGGAGTTAGGTTGCTTGGGTATAATGAATAGTATCGAGATTTCAGTCAAGTTAGGGTTGAGTACGTTGTGGTTAGGGTATAAATTATGAATTATTAATATTTCAGATTGAGCCTTAGAAACTATTGAATTTAGGGAATTAAGAGATGACTGCTAATTTCGAGAACTAATGAGTAAAGTATAGAGAGGAGTATGAATTCATGTTGATGGACGCACAATTGAGACACGGGAGTGAGAAATGGGTGATTGTCGGAGTTAATTGAGTTCGAAGCATATTTAAATCCTCGAGGTTGAACTAAACATGAAGGTTAGCGAAGCTAACCGTAATTGAGTGATGAAGAGTGATTAAGAATTATACAACTAAGGAGGGACGAACAAGAGTCGATTAATAAGGTGGAGATATACGGTAGGAGTTTGAGGCGCTGGGAATCGTAAGGTTAAGTTGAGTTTAGAATGTATCTAAGTCTTTGAGATGAAATTAAGTTGGAAGATGAGCCTAGCAAGGGGAACTTAAGTGATAAAGTGAGATTAGGAGTTATATGGATGAGTATGAGCAAAGGAAGTTAATTTATAAAGTAGAGACCTAGAATGAGGAATTGAAGTAAAGACAGGGAGTCGTGAGAAGTTGAGACGTTGAATTAGGTGGTGCCCGCTTGTGGTTATTGTGGTTAAGAAAATGGAATTAATCATACTAAATTGATGGATTGAGAAAGGCATAGTTGGAAAAGAGTTGAGAATGATCGCTTGCATTGAATGGTGGCCATTCGTGTTAAGTGATTGCTTTACGTGATGCTCAATTGTATTTTACGTGAAATGATCCTTGAATGCAAGAAGTTTTCAAACGTGATTATGTTTTAAAGAAGCGAAACTTGTTTGAGAAAGTGAATCAGATTTGAGAAAGTGAATTTATAAGGGTGACACCTGCTTGTCATGCCTTCCTTGATATTAAACCAACTCGAGAAAGTCGTGTGAAATAGATGTGATGAATGATTATGTGCAAAGTGTTTTGAATCGATCGGCTACGGATCGTTTAGCATACCGAAGGGTTCGAACTGCCGGACGCCCAGCTAGAAACTTCGAGGGAAGGGTTCTAACAGGGGTCCTGTGGTGGTAGGATGCCCGATCCGAGATTTCTTGAAGATAGGTCCCGAGAGCCTTTTGTTTGGGTTCGCGCCACGAAATAAAGAAGTGCTAGTTCGAATCCTCGGAAGGCCTAGAAAGTTGATTCAATCCAAAAGAATTGTTCATGAATGTGAAATCGTGCTTTTAAATGATTAAAGAGTCATGATTTACATTGCAAGAGATGTCATTAAAAGTATCTAGATTTGTATTATGTTATTACATTTTCATTGATTTCATTACTATGAGTAATATGTGTAAAGAATTTCCATTTTAAGGGTGTAAGACTCCGGTGAGCTCTCACCCCCACAAATTTCCCTTTTTCCTTCCCGAGTGTTGTAGGTACATTTTCGAAAAGTATGATCTACACTTAGCATTTTTGGACTCAGCTGAATGCTAATTGCTATTTGTCTGTTCTGCTGCATGCTTGAGTGATTCGAGTCAAGAATATGCATGCCTTATATTTCTCAATATTGTAGTTTGTAATTTAGTTCATATAGTTGTACCGGATGTATAATAAACCATTTAGATTGTTTTAAGTTTTATCGCATGATTGGATGGACTCCGGTGTGTAGCCGTTGAGTTGTATTCTCCGAGCGTGTGGCTCGTTGAGTTATATTGTGGTTTTATGCATGGTTTTAAGGCTTTAAGCCTACGGGATAGTCCGTATTACAAATAGAACTTTGCCGAAATTTTTAGAAAATCTCAAATTCCTTTGGGAAACCACCTTTATTACCTCTAAGTTGGGATTAGAGAGCCAAACTAACACCTGATAGAGCCTTGGGAGTTCCCATAAGGAACTCTAGCGATGTAATACTCCTAGGGGGTGTTTTGGGGTGTTACAGGTATTCTAAACGATCCTAGCCAAGTCGATTCAAAACAGTTTGCACATAATCATTCATCATGTCTGTTTCAAACAGACTTTCTCAAATTGGTTTAACACAATGGAATGTATGACACCATATGTCACCCTTATAAATTTACTTTCTCAAATCCGATTCACTTTGTCAACTAAGTTTCGCTTATTTAGAACACATTTCAAGTTCGAAAAACATTTCTCAAGAATCATACACAAGTAGCGTTTTGCATAACCATTTGAACTCTTTTCAAAACTAATCTTTGAGCATTATTTTAGAATCAAGTCACTTCAAGGGTCGGGCATTTGTATACTAAGGCTGAGCATCCCAAGCTATCATTTCCTCTAAAGGATTCTCCCAAGTGCTTAGCATCTACTCATATTTATCCATATTCTATTCAAGCATGAGTCTCCTATTCCCATATAAGTAATTCTCGTCGTACTCTGTTTTTAATGCCACAATTCAATCCACATAGATACATATTCCCTTGATACTCCAATTTCCATTCCTCCTCTATATTCCAAGTCCATTCCCTTAACGTAATTTACTTTCAAGCCTAATGAGTTTAGGAACTAAAACTTTTCCGAGCCACAATAACCACAAGTAATCACCATTTAACTCCAACGCCCCAACTTCTCACAAATTGCCATCTTTACCTCAAATTCTCATCTTATATTTCTACCTTATTAATAAACTCTTTCTCGCCCATATTCAATCATATAACTCTTAATTTCCTTTCTTTACTCAAGTTTCGCTAGTTCCGCTTATCTTTAAGATTAGTTCGACCTCAAGGATTTAAATATATTTTGAACACAATTAACCTAACCATCACCAACTTCCCTCTCCGATGCCTCAACTATGCATCAATCAATATGAATTCATACTCCTCTTTATACTTCAAATCATCGTTTCCTAATATTCGCAATTATCTCTCAATGCCGCAAATTCAGGAAATCTCTAAGGCTTAATTAACTCATAATTTGTACCCAAGTCACAACTCCTTCATCCTTAATGGTTAACCGAAACTTCAATACTACTCATTTGACCTATGCAACCTAACTCCATCAAAATCTCCAGGTTCCCAATTCAACCTTAAGTAACTACTAAATTTCTTCAAAGTTTCCAATTGAACTTTAACTATGTAACCCAAGTAAATCCTCTAATGTCCCAATTCATCCCTAACAACTCCCTAAATTCATTGTAAGTTCTTAATTCAATTTGAAACAACTACTAAATTTGTTCTCGCAATATAGATACTCAATATTCACAACAAATTCAATTGAATTTTGAAATTACTATTAATTTAGAGAATAAGACTACCCACCTCGAATTTAGGGATTGAAGATTGCAAATTTCGGATTAGCCTAGGTCAGTTTTCTCCTTTCCTTCCTCTTCCTCTCTCGCCAGCCACTGGTCCAGCCCGGTTTCGCCGCCTTCCTCTATGCCCGATGCTTGCTCCGGCCGTGGTCTTTGGCTCGTCGGCCACCACTCTTTCACTCGCCGGCCGCTGCTCCTTCACTCATCGGTCACCGCCCTCGTCGTTCGGCGCGCCTTCTCTTCTTTCTTTCTTCCTCTTGCTCGGGCCCTTAGTTTCTCGCGCTTTCCTCCTCTCGCTTCGTTTCGGGTCCGGTCTTCTCCCTCCCTTTGCTCACTGGCCACGGTGTTCTTGCTGTTCGGTGGCCATCGGCCCCTTTTCTAGCTCTTATGCTCGCACCCTCTCTCTCTCTCTCTCTCTGCTTCTCTCGCTCGCCCTCTCTTTTTGTGTGCTATGCTCTTTTCCTCCTCCGACTCTCCCGCTTGCTCTTTTTCATTTTCCCGGCTCCCGTCCTCTCGATCTCATTCTCTCGCCTCTCTCCTTTTCCATTTTAGTCCCAAGGCTCCTTCTTCTCTCTCTCTTTGTGGCTTGTCGGGGACAAGCCACCACAATGGCTACTTTACATTAATCCCCCAATGTCAATTGCTAAGTGCCCCTTTATTTTCCTTTTCTTTTGTCGGGAATTATAATAATTAAACCCCATACGTGGTATAAGCGAGTCTCGGATTTTTATTTAGCTAGTCCGGGCGGATAACAAAAAGGAAGGAATTAATATATTTTACAAATTATGGTCACGCAAATCGATAATAATTCGCTTGAATAAAATAACGAATATATACCCGCGTATATATTTTAGTTATTCGACCTACTCTATTTAATTAAAACTAAATAATTAACTTTAACTCGTATAACTAACTAACCCAAAATTACGGGTCTTACATTAAAAGTTCTTAGTTCTCATCCAAAACCTTAGTTCTCATTGGATGTTGTCCATATATATATATATAAAAGCTTAATTGCTTGTAATCAAATTAAACTCCGTAGGAATTTATATGAAGCATTTGGTGTTAAAAAGAAGTTAGAGCAGGCTCTGCAAATTAAAGAGTAGCAACCGGTGGCAGTAAAAGGTTGCATTGCTTTGCAATCAATATCCCCATGCATGTCGTTCCTTTTCAAACCCTTTTTGAACCCCCAGCAGTTGACATGGGCTGCCCTTGTTCCGGAACACGACCCTTGTCAAGCATTACTTTGTCCGTTATGTTTGCTTCATTTCGGGAATTCAAGAGGTTCTTGTGTTGGAGTATTTGTAACCCTATTGTGAGTAGTTTCAGCTTTATTTGGGTTTTTATTGCTGAAAATTTACATAGAACTTAATGGTGCTTTGTTTGGGTTATTATTAGCCAAGTTATAAGAGTAGTTTTCAACCAAAGCATGCAAAAGATAACCTCTTTATCCACCATTTTTACCTGTATTTATATGGTGGTTTTTCAACCTTGCAAAGTGCGGTGGCCACCTCCACCATTTAAGCTTTGAGAGAATTTTGGTACCTTACATCTCTTGTTTATATCCACCTTTTGTTATAGAGTTTTAGCTTTGATCTCATAGTGTTTATCAGCCCTTTGAGATCTTGTATACCTTTACATATGTCCTTTGAAGGTTTGCTCGGGAGAAGTTAAGTCACCCTAGAGGGGGTGAATAGGGTGATGGAAGATTTTTGAGAAAATCAAACTCTTTTGCACTAGAATAGAGACGAAACATATTTTGAGTCTAGATTGGACTCGAAAAGTGTAAACTCGGATATACGTGGAAACCCTCCTCGGGCGGAAAACCATGGACAGTGTCAATCCGGACACCAAGTCAAATCCACTAATTGAATCCTCAATTACAATGAATATGACTACCCGGATTTGTTCCCAAATAAATCTATTACAATTTTCCCGAGCTCGAATTTACCTTATCCGATCGACCTAGTACTTCCAAGTTGAAGTTACCTTATCAACTTGGGATCCTCCAATTTTTCCCGTGGTTAGAAGTTCCCTTATCTAACCTCGGTACTTCCAAACCGAGGTAACCTTTACAGTTTGGAACAACCGAGTTGAGGTAACCTTTACAACTCGGTCGGAGAGAAAGAGTAGAAGAGTAGTAAGAATTGCAATACAACCGACTCGGAAAAATACAACTCGGAATATTAGAATTACAGTTTGGGAGTTGTATGCTAGAGAAGATGTTCAATATGGTCTCTCTTTTCTTCCATTCGTCAGTTGAAATCTTGTGCTAAGGCTTCTATAAATAGTCCGCCTTGAAGAGATAGCCGTTGTGCCTTCAACGTCTTTCCGTTGAAGCTGTCCGAGTCAACTAGCCGTTGTAACGGATAGTCCGAGTCACTCAGATTTCTGGACCACCTTGAAATAACCGTTGTGCCTTGGTCCTAGCTTCCAACAACTCTTTTTCCAGCTTTTGTAAACTGGAAAAGCAAAACGAAAAGACCGTTAGACACGTAAATAAAATATTACCCAAAACAAGAATGACATAAGGTCGTCGGTAAGTTCCGAGCTTTTCTAGAAATTCCAGCTTTTTGTCCGGCGAGTGCTTTAACGGTCGAAGCCTTTTGCTTTTGCTTTTTCTTCAGATAATTGACATTAGAAAAACCTGCAAAAACATTAAGCACAATGGTTCTCAAAGTATAAATATACTTTGGTCCATAATTAGATAAGGATTAGTCTAAATAAAGCATTTAATGACTAATTACCTTAATCTATTAATCTGGAATATTTCAAATCTAATATTCAATATACTCGGATTCCGGATATGCTAAAACTCATAAATAAATCATTTAATCTTAATGGGCACAAGAGTTATATAGACATTTTACAATTACGCATAATTAAACAAATAATAGCATAGGCAAACTAAATGTCCGAGTCCGACTAAGTGGGTCAGAATCCGAGTTCCGAGTGGGTTAGATTTGAGTCCGAGTTCTAAATGGGTCGGATCCGAGTGGGTCGGACTTACTCGGTCTATCATAACTAACTCGGATTCTACTTTCTAAGTCCGAGTCCGACTTAGTGGGTCGGACTTAGTCGGATAATCTTACTATGCTTAAGTCTCGAGTTCAGTCAAGAATAAGTCATATTGAAATGATGAATTGTAAAGCATATGACTTAGTTAAATGAATTTCTTTTAGGATGCTTCTTGCTTTATCTTAAATTTAGATGAATGCATGAAATCAAAACACATTCAAGGGGTTAGTCAGTCATACCCGAGTCTTCAATCTCCCCTTTTGATGAAAGGCATTCAACTAAATAATGACTCAAAGAAATTCATCATAATTATCGAGCATAATTAAAATGACATAAGGAGCATTTTAAATTTGTGAAACTTTTCAAAATTCGCTCCCCTAAACCATTGAACTCCCCTAGCGGATGAATCCACAAAGTTCATTATTCTCTCCCCTAATGCATTTCATCAAAAATAAACAAGGAGAGAATGAGATTTTACGTGAAGAAATATTAATTGAATGTAATGATAAGTAAGGTCAATCATACCTTAGTTGATGTCTAGAATGATATTATCAAGGAGATGACTAGACTTTTACCCGAGTGCTTTTCCAAATCTCTAACTTACCAAGTTAAAATTCTTAGCTCTCTCCGAGGGTCGGACCCGAGTCTTCCTTTGCTTTGTAGTGTACCTGCAAAAGAAAACAAACTAACCCTTCTTGCTTCCTCTAACAAGTCCCAGTAACTATTCTTACCGAGGTTAGTTTTGGAGGAAGGGCACTTTTGGAACCCAAATTTGAATAATTTTTGGAAGGGTCCGATTCCGAGTCTTCCTTTTTAAAACCGAGTTTCGGGTTTGTTAAAATATTTTCTTTTGTAAAAGTCCGAGCAGACTTCTCTTGATAAACCTTTCGAGCTCGGTTCTCTTTCTCACTTGTGTGAGTTGAACTAGACTCAGAATTTTTGAAAAAGATTTTTCGAGAATTCTTCTTGAGAGGAACTTTATAGGAGTTATCCTCTTTTTCATAATTAAAACCCAAACCTTCTTTTCGAAAAGAAACACACCGATAACCAAGAAGGAGATCAAGGTTTTTCGACCTTGAGTGAGTTCTAGAATCAACTTCGAGACTCATCTAGCTTTTTCTTTAAAAGCTCATTCTCGAATCTAAGGCACTCGGACTCGGTCTCATTATCATGTGAGCTAGTCTCAAGTACCTTCAAACCGAGTCTCTGTTTTTCTAGATCATTTTCGTAAAATTGTTCTCCGTTTTAAGAGACTCAAGTTTTTCTTGAAAGAGGGAAGAATTAGAGTTAGACTTTTCCTCTAAAGAAAAGATGTACTTTGCAAGATCTATCTTAGAAAATGTAAGATAGTAATTGATTACCTCTTGAGGATCATTTTCCTCAACATCGGATGAGTATTGTTCGATTCGGTTTACGTATGCGAGTCAGTCATTGCTATTAGACACTTGGACTCATCCTCTATGTCCGAGTCGGATGAGTCTCCTTCTTCGACTCATCCTTACTATAAGTAACGGTCTTCTTCTTCTTGTAATCTCTCTTCGTTTCTGGGCAATATTTGATGGTGTGTCTCCTTGCTACCACGCTTAAAACACCCGGAATAATTAGTAGAAAAAGAATTGAGAGGATGAGAGAGTTTACCTTTTCTTTCTCGTTTGAGGACCTCGGATTTAGACTTCTTTTCGATATCCGATGCTTCATCATCTTTCGAAGCCTTTTGCAATTTGCTCTATTGGGTCCTCTTCGAGTCGAATTACTTGAACTTAGTTTAGCTTCTTCCGAGGCTTTTAATGCAATGTTCCTTCTTGGGCTGTCCTCATAATCCTTTTCTTGGAGATGTAACTCATGGGTCGAAGTTTTCCTATGAGTTCATCTAACTTCGATTTCTTCGAGGTCCTGTGCTTCTTCTATTGCAGTAACCTTTGGACCCCATTTCTTCTTTGGTAGGCTCCTCGAAGTTTTCTAACAACTTCTTCATTAGGCATCTTCTTACCGAGAGATTTGAGATTATTAACAATCTCTATGAATCGGATATACATCTCGGTGATGCTCTCGGCTTCTTCCATTTTGAATAGCTCATACCGTGGAGGTATTGGCTGATCTTAGTTTGTCTCACTTGGCTTGTTCCTTCATATGTTGTCACCAAGGTGTCCCACACCTCCTTAGCCGTGTCACAAGCCAAGACTCTATTGTACTCCGAAGCATCAATGGCACATAGAAGGATGTTCATAGCTCGAAGTTCTTCCTGTACCTTTCCTTCTCTTCGGTGGTGTATTACGCCTTTAGTTTTGCCACTGTTTGGTCACCTTCTTGCTTTGTGGGAATATAGTTTCCCTCGGTGATGACCTTCCACACTTGTTCATCAAGATCTTGGATGAAGCATTGCATCGCCTTCTTCCAAAGTACAAAGTTTGAGCCTTTGAACTTGGGTGGCCTCAAAAGAGATCTTCCTTCTTCAAATTCTCCAAGTATAATGAGCCATGATCTTTAAACCTTTGGATGGTGAGATCCTCTTGAAAGGCTAGGCTCGATACCAATTTAAGGTTTGCTCGGGGAGGAGTTAAGTCACCCTAGAGGGGGTGAATAGGGTGATGGAAGATTTTGAGAAAATCAAACTCTTTTGCAAGAATAGAGACAGAAACAGATTCCGAGTCTAGATTGGACTCGGAAAAGTGTAAACTCGGATATACGTGGAAACCCTCCCGGGCGGAAAACCATGGACAAGTGTCAATCTAGACACCAAGTCAAATCCACTAATTGAATCCTCAATTACAATGAACATGACTACCCGGATTTGTTCCCAAATAAATCTATTACAATTTTCCCAGTGCTCGAATTTACCTTATCCGATCGACCTAGTACTTCCAAGTTGAAGTTACCTTATCAACTTGGGATCCTCCAATTTTTCCCGTGGTTAGAAGTTCCCTTATCTAACCTGGTACTTCCAAACTGAGGTAACCTTTACAGTTTGGGACAACCGAGTTGAGGTAACCTTTACAACTCAGTCGGAGAGAAAGAGTAGAAGAGTAGTTAGAATTGCAATACAACCGACTCGAAAAATACAACTCGTAATATTAGAATTACAGTTTGGGAGTTGTATGCTAGAGAAGATGTTCAATATGGTCTCTCTTTTTCTTCCATTCGTCGGTTGAAATCTTGTGCTAAGGCTTCTATAAATAGTCCGCCTTGAAGAGATAGCCGTTGTGCCTCCAACGTCTTTCTCGTTGAAGCTGTCTCGAGTCAACTAGCCGTTGTAACGGATAGTCCGAGTCACTCGATTTCTGGACCACCTTGAAATAACCGTTGTGCCTTGGTCCTAGCTTCCAACAACTCTTTTTCCATCTTTTGTAAACTGGAAAAGCAAAACGAAAAGACCGTTAGACACGAAATAAAATATTACCCAAAACAATGAATGTACAAGGTCGTCGATAAGTTCCGAGCTTTTCTAGAAATTCCAACTTTTTGTCCGGCGAGTGCTTTAACGGTCGAAGCCTTTTGCTTTTGCTTTTTCTTCAGATAATTGACATTAGAAAAACCTGCAAAAACATTAAGCACAATGGTTCTCAAAGTATAAATATACTTTGGTCCATAATTAGATAAGGATTAGTCTAAATAAAGCATTTAATGACTAATTACCTTAATCTATTAATCTGGAATATTTCAAATCTAATATTCAATATACTCAGATTCCGGATATGCTAAAACTCATAAATAAATCATTCAATCTTAATGGGCACAAGAGTTATATAGACATTTTACAATTACGCATAATTAAACAAATAATAGCGTAGGCAAACTAAATGTCCGAGTCCGACTAAGTGGGTCGAATCCGAGTTCCGAGTGGGTTAGATCCGAGTCCGAGTTCTGAGTGGGTCGGATCCGAGTGGGTCGGACTTACTCAGCCTATCATAACTAACTCGGATTCTACTTTCTAAGTCCGAGTCCGACTTAGTGGGTCGGACTTTGTCGAGATAATCTTACTATGCTTAAGTCCGAGTTCGATCAAGAATAAGTCATATTGAAATGATGAATTGTAAAGCATATGACTTAGTTAAATGAATTTCTTTTAGGATGCTTCTTGCTTTATCCTAAATTTAGATGAATGCATGAAATCAAAACACATTCAAGGGGTTAGTCAGTCATACCCGAGTCTTCATCCTTGTTACATTTATTAGGCCTTTAAGGTCTATGTCTTATACTCTCGTTATTATAGTGGAATCGGTTGCTCATTTAGTGTCCGTAGTTTTCTCCCGATTTGGGTTTCTAAGTAAAAATCTCAGTGTGTATTTTGATCTTGTTGTTCTTGCATGATACTTCCCCGAATGTTTACATCCTCCTACTAGTTTCCACTTACTACGCTCTAATCAAATTATATTATTATTATTTTTCCTATGGAATTGGAAAATCACCAAGGGCGATCTTAGGTTAGCATTCGGTTAGAACGAATAGAATGACCTCTAGTGCGGTTCATTTTCTTAGAACTAAGGGAGCATTATAGAAGTTTGTCTTTTATTCTTTCTACTTTCTCCGACTAGGATAGCCTCCATTCCAAGTGCTTGTGATATAGTATTAAGGCCAGTTCCAAGTCATACATAATTGGAAAGAAGGGCTAAGCTAATATTATATATAAGAATTGAAATTTCATTAAAAATTCAAACTATCTCGAATGCTTTTATAGAACAAAAGTGGCGGATCTCTTTCATTAGTCTTAGTCGATCTACTTGATTCCACGACCGATAAACTCAGGGCAATTTCCTCTACAAGAGAGACACATTCACGTCTATAACACTTGGTCGACCTGGTTTAGCTTCTGAAAACTCAATACCCCATTAAATTAAAACTCTAAAAATAGGTTTTTTTCTAGGGGTGAGCATGATTGATGGGTACCTGGAACCGGACCGAACCGGTCAAATAGGTAAGGTTCGAAACCAAAATCATCAAACAGGTAAGGGTAAGGTTCCTAAAATTTAAGAACTGGTCAAAGGGGTAAGGGTAAGTTTCCTAAAATGAAATCATGGAACCGAAACACTGGAACCGTTTAAAGGATATTTTATTTTATATTTCATATATCTTGTCAGTCGGTGATGGATAAGTTATTGATGTTGAAGATGCAATGGAAGTTTAAAGGTCACATTATTTTTATTTAAATTTAGTTAATGAACTTGAGACATTTGGTTGTATTAGTTTTTAAAGAAACTTTGTAAGATTTTGATCACATCCCCCTTTAAGAACGTTGTTTCTATTACCAACTTTAATTTTATAAAAAATGCTAAAAATTATGGTATTTAATTGTTTGCTTGTTGAACTTTAGCTTATTTAATGATTAACGTGAGTTGATATTTTTAAGTTTTTAAGGCCTTAAAGTTTTTTCATAAGTATAATGGCGTGAATAGGTTACCCTAGAACCGAACCGGAACCGGAACCGGAACCCGAGGTTTAGGGTCGGGTTCCTAAAATTTAGGAACCGGTCAAATAGGGTAAGGGTTAGGTTCCTAAAATTCAGGAACCGGTCAAATAGGGTAAGGGTCAGGTTCCTAGTTTTGGTAAAGGGCACCCGGAACCACTCACTCCTATTTTTTTCTTGCAATTGAATCTTTTCTTACCTCAAAGGGAGCGCAGCCAACCTATCCATCATAACCAAACGTGCATCAATGATGTTTTAGATGCTAACAAGCAAAACTGAAGAAAAAGAAAGAGAAATAAAAGAGGTCATGGGTTCTCACCGTGGCTACCCCGGGTTTGCATCAACCAACCAAAGGAAGGAAAGTAAGCTCGGGTAAATAGATGCACAAAGGGTCATTGGGGGTTATTTTCACATTCTATAGATCCCATAGAGAGACTATCAAACATGTTGAAAAAGGAGTCCTAGCAAGTAACATCCTTTTTTATTTGTTAGGAAAGGAATATGACAATCTTTCAATACAAGAGTAGTAGAGTTAGCTATTTGGTAACAAGTTGTTAGTTGTTAGTTGCTAGTTGTTAGTTTTTTATTTGTTTGTATTAGTTGTTAGCTGATAGCTATTTGTCTTAATTGTTTGTTGAAAAGGTGCTTGATAAAATTAGTCTGTTTCGACAAAGCTATTTGGTAAAATTTTATTTATGCCCAATTTCACTATCTATTTACACTATTACATGAATCACTTTTAACTACGGTTCAAAACAACCTTTAACTACGGTTATCCGACGCTGTCTATGTGATCATCATTATATGTAAGCATCTTTTACAATGGTTTTTAGTAAAAGAAGGCCTATGACGATGGTTTTTGTAGAGCCGTCGTCATATATAGACTATTACTACGGTTCTTAAAGAACCGTAGTAATAGGTCTACATATGACAACGATTCTTCCTAAAGAATCGTCGTCATAGGTCTTGGCCCAAAATGTTTAGGCCAGGACATATGATGACAGTTCTTTGAAAGAACCATCATTATAGGTTATATTTAGACCTATTACGACGGTTCTTCCTTAAGAACCGTAGTAATAGGTCTGAATTTTTCTTTATATAAATTTTTTGTTTTTTCGTACTCCCTGTATAAAAATACACTACAAAATACATCACAACTTACACAGACAACCATCAATAGCCTCAATTTTTCCCAATATTACAAAAATTTCCCACACTACTATAACCACAACAAGTTCTATCTTTAACAAGTTTGACAACACAATTCCATATTTCACAATAAGTTCCAACAAAGAATATATTACAATGATGTGAAATATAATACAAAGAGTACTCTTCTTTCAGTATTTATGTCAAAAAGTTCATCTCTCGTCTTGAACCTTTGTGGTACAAATTGATTTCAATGTTTATGTCAAAAGGGAAATCTCTATTTATTCAAATTCATGCTTTTGTAATAGATTTAGTTATGTGATTGTCTTTATAACGATAATGATTGTTTGATTGGAGTTGTTGTATCGGTAGCATGGACAACGTATATACATCATATTTTGTTGACCACGCTACCAATGCTAAGCAATATATTTATAAAGACAAGCACATAACTCAATCTACTAAAAAGCATAAATTTGGGCAAATATAGATGAACCATTTGGTGTAAATATTGTCATCATTTAAACCATAAAGTTTCGGGAGAAAGAGATGGACTTTTTGGCATAAGTACTAAAAAGGAATACACAAACATGACATTTCACCAACAATCTCTATTTCCTTTGTCATTGTCTCAAAGTGATGCTCCTCTCATGAATACATTGGTTGGAGTTCTTGTCCACATAAAATTGAGGAAAATGTTTAGCAACAACTTATCCATAAGAAACATAACAAACATAGAAGGATCATAAATTAGAAAGGCACATCAACGCTAACATTTGGTCGCTATTCTCGCTCCCTTTCTCAATAAGGAACTTCGTGGTATAAATCACTTCATCTGAATATATACCAAAAAATTCCTTGTTGAGAAGCGGGAGTTGAGATTAGCGACCAAAATTGAGAAAAGCGTTAAGCAACAATTATCCACAAGAAATATTACCCGAAAAAGCTTAGTCCTTTTGTTACTCATCGAACAATGATCTTCTAATTCAAAAACCATATCATTGACTTTTGGTTGATGTACAGAATTCAAGTACTTAAAGCAACAACTTCTCCATCAGAAATAGAACAAACATAGAAGGATTATAAAATGGGAGAGGAAACCAAAACTAAATTGATCGCTAATCTCAGCTTCCGTTTCTCAACCGAAAAAGCATTCTACTTGTTCCATTGAATAGCTTAGTCCTTTTGATCCTCATCGATCAATGATATGTTACATGAATACTACAAGTAAAAAATAATGAAAAGTAAGCTATAGTTTCTAAAACAAACAACAATATGGATATCCTTCGAATAAAAATTGTTATATAAGAATGTTCTTACCGAGTCAATTATTACTAGTTTCTCATTATTTATCACATTTGTTTCCAATTGACTCCTCTACCCTTTCTGCCTTTCTTCGTGTATCGGCCTATGTTGCATGTATAGTTCATGTTTTGTTTTATAAAATCGACCTCATTATTAATCACAACAAGGGAATTCCGGTTCGTGTTATGTCTTTGGTCGTTAAAGCAAATTAAAAGGTGGCCTCAAAATTTCATTCATATTTCATTATTGTCTTATGAATTATGTAAATTTCAACAAAATAATGGCCTCTAGTTTACTATAATGTAAAATACAACAAAATTGTAACTAAAAAGGAAACCGGAATTTAGATGATTGGATAAATTAGTCCACCACAACATCACCTCATCAAAATACACAAATTTGATAACAAAATTTATCTTTCCGATCGACAAGTATTTGGGGAGATCTATATATCCAAAAATAAAGGTTATAAGTTCTTAATTTTTATAGTGTGTTTAAATTTATCTCTTTATATATATATATATATATATATATATATATATATATATATATATATATATATATAGGGAAGGTTCAAGTAAGCACCCTTTTTAGGTACACTCCATCCATTAGGTGCACTCTTGATCCTAGCCATTCAATCTTGATCTAATGGCTTAAATTAAAAGGATATTTTTAGTTTAAATAAAAAGGAAAATAAAAAATTAATGAGGGAGGGGTCGAGTAGCGGTATCGACATTTCGCCCAGCTGAATTCGTCCAACCTTGCTTCCTCTCTTCTCTCACTCTCGGTCATCCCTTGCCGAAATCGCCCGACTGTCTCCAACACCCTGTCGCCACCAGCCAGTCCGCCGCCATACTCCAACCGCCCAACCGCCCTTGGCATCCGCCCATCATTGCTTCCTCTCTCATATATACCTCATCTCTCTTGGCCATACCTCATCTTCTCTCTCTCTCGTCGCTGGCGGTGTCCGTCGCCCCTCTTTCCGGTGCGGCCGCGTCTTGTTGCCAAATTACTCCACCACCATCTCTCGGTCAAAGGCTCCATCATCAGCCAGCCACTCCACAGTCAAAGCTCTCCCTTTTAGGCAAAATTAGGGTTTTCAACATTGTGAATTCGAGTTCTAATTAGGTCATTTCTTTGTCTTTGCAAATTTATTGCTCAATTCACCCGAGGGCTGGAATACTTCAAGCTCTCTTCTATTGTTTGTGAATTTGTTGGATAAGTTTGCTGTTTTGTGAAATTGAGCTATTTTGTTTTGGAACATTTGTGAATTTATTGGATAAATCTGCTATTTTGCGACATTGAGCTGTTTTGTTTTGGTGCATTTGTGAATTTGTTGATAATTCTACTGTTTTGTGAAATTGAGTTGTTTTGTTGGATGAAAGCTTCCTTCTATTATTTTATAGGATAAGTATGCTATATATTGCTTGTGAGGAGATGATTGTGATATATATTGCTTCAGGGGATACTTGTTCCCTCAAAAATTTGTGCTTTGCTACTTGTGCTTCTTCATTAGTGAGTTCTATCCGACAAAACTCTATCCTTCATATGTAAGTATTAAAAGTTTAGGCAGTTGTATGAAATTTAATTAAGTGCTAAATTTCCAGACGAGAATCGGAAAGAAGTTGAGGCTAGCTAGTTTTTCCGTGGTCACTTGGAGCTTGTGGATGCATAGAAATGGAATTGTTTTTGATAGTCAAGAATGTAATGATGATTGTAGCCACACAATCAAGTGGAGGGTGGCCCTGTGGTCAAGAGCTTAGAAGGATTCCCTAAGTATGATTCGAGTTATTAGCCAAAAACTTCACTCACTTCCCAATTTTTTCATTGAATGCCTGTGGAATCGTTGTGTTTTCTTATGATTATATGTATTTTGGTGTCCTTGTACTTGGATTAGGAAGGTTGTTTATGCCTCCTTGTTATTTCCTGCTCTTTTTGCTTGTGTTTTTCTTGGAGAAACCATTTATAAAAAAGTTATTATAAACGTAGGTCGAGAAAACATGGCATCCAATCCTATTAACAAATTAATTGAATCAACTTAGTTGTTTAGCCTTTTAGCTCAAAAGTAGAGCGACGTGTGATAGTGCACGAAGGTGTGGGTTCGAATCCCATATAGGCTTGTTAATTATTATGAAGATTTATGTATCTTGCTATAATGTATATATCACTTCATCCGCCAAGAATGAAATATCTACTCCTCGTCCAAAAAGAACTCTTATTTTCTTTTTCTAGGATTGCCCCAAGGCCCCAAAGAAGATAGAATAGCAGATCACAACTACATCATGTCGTCTATGTGCAGCTACCACAGCTCTAGGAGGTACATCGGAGAAAAGGAACCCGTAGTTATTTTGCCAAAATGTCATTTCCGAAGATGTCACCGTCATATGTCCCGATTGCAAACAAATTCCGACTAGATATCTCAATTGTTTTAGAAAGCCTAGTTTATGTATGTGTAGATCTTGGTAGAAAAAACATGTTGCCATCTACCCGGAGGCCAATGACACTCGTCTTCCACCACCGGATCTGTCTTTTCGGATACACCTAGCCTCCGCAACATTTGATATTCAACAAGGTTTATTGCCTCAAATCAAAATATATCATTTGATATTCAACTAAGGGTATGTGTTCTCCCTTTACATTGTATGTTTGTGCATTATTTACGTGCTCAAATGACATTTTTTAATTTGAATTTTTCTGAGTACATTCAGGGAAAAGAGTAAGTTTTATGAGCTTAATATTTCAAGGATGCATGTGTTTAACATCAATAAGTTTTAATCACTAATCCTTTCCATTAAGCTTCAAGTGTTGTCCTAATTTCTGAATATCATTTGTCATTACATTGTGATTGAGAACTTCTAATTAGTTATATAGGATGAGGTTAAATACCCAATGCTAAGGCATATATGATAAACTAGGTATATTTTTGCATCTCAAGTTTAGCATTCATCCTAAGGCATATGATCCTATAAATAAATTGAATTGAATTAGCTTATTTTTAGCCTATTAGCTCAAAGGTAAAGCGACGTGTGATATTGCACGCCGACGTGGATTCGAATCCTACATAGGTTTGTTATTATGAATGTTTATGAACTTGCGACCAAAGAACATTACACTCGTGATTGAGAACTTCTAATTAGTATGTAGTACTTCACTTTGTGTAGTTTATGAACGTTAGCTTTTGGATGTATAAACTTCACCGACTTCGTTTCAAGCCATAAACTTCACCGACTTCTGTTCTTCTCAAGGTTGGAGGTATATTGTAATGTCTACTATACATGGAATCTGTGATGCTCAATACTACGATAATAAACTGTGAAAAGTTTAGCACATTGAGTTCAAATTAGTTGAGGAAATGCAATCGAAACTAACGATGTACATAAAAGTTGGTAATGGTGTAGTTTAAAGTTGCCGGGGCCTTGGACAAGTCTAGTATGCAGCAAAGGATGCTAATCAATGAAGAGAATGACTATCAAAGCTTGAACACAAAATTAACCACATTGAGTTCTTAGTTGCAGCAGAATTTATTATTTTTGGAATAAGTTTTACACAAATGCATTTCGGACATTGAGTGAGTGCGTTTCGTGACAGCCTATGTAGGATTCGAACCCACATCCTTTGTGCCATTTCACAAATGTTCTCCCATATTGAGCTAATAAGCTTTCGTTACCTTTCCCACAAAACCTCGATTTTAGCCCACTAACTACGAGCATTATAGACCATCAATAAGCAACAAAGTTGACTACAAGGGAATTTACTCTATGTTGAATACTTTAGTAAAATCCAATCAACAGATTAGGATATATCCTCATCCCCTCTTCCACCCCCTTCCTACATTACCCAAAAAAACCCAAAAAGGGAGTTGAAGTCCACACCTGTAAGCAAAAATTCACCATTTTAATTTTAGGAACTCAAGAAATGTCCAAGATATCATAACACACTTGTGAAATACATGTTTTAAATTGTATTTCATAGTGTGTATTTAGGAGTGTAATCGAGCCAAGCCGGCTCGTATAAAAGCTTGCCAAGCCGAGCTTGTGACGAACCCGAGCCGAGTCGAGCCGAGCCTCGGATAGTTATCCGAGCCGAGCTCGAGCTTGCAATGTTGGAGATCGTAAGCTCGCCGAGCCTACACGAGCCCATTACAAACGAGCCGAACGAACGAACGAGTAAACGAGCCGAACGAGCGTACCAAACGAGCCTAAACAAGCTTGGCTCGTCGAGCTTACACAAGCTAATTACAAATGAACCTAAACAAATTGAAACAAATGAGCTAAAATTTATGGAGATTAGTATGTGAAGAACTTTTTTTTTTTTTTTAATCACCGATCTAGCAATTAATTTAAATTTTTTAATTTAGCATAATTATTTTGATTTATATTTCTTAAGTAAAGCATTTGGTTATACCTAATCTATTACAACTTTTGTTTACCAATTTCTAACATTTATATACATGAAAACCCAGAATCAAGATAGATGAAATGTTGATAATGAATATATGATTCACATTAATCTAGTGCAGGAGGTAGAGTGATTGATCCATATCGTAGCTCGTTAGATCCTAAAACGGTGGAAGCTTTGATATGTGGAGGTGATTGGTTCCGTCATCTACATGGTGTCACAAAAAGAAGAGGAAGGTAGTTTTTGCCAATTTAAAGTATAAATTAAAATAAAATTGTATTAATGATTTAGTTGTACCTTTTATTTGTCTCCCCTTTCTAAGGTGTCAAAAGAAGATGATCAACCTAAAGAGTTCATATTGCCAATGTCTAATGAAGGATCGACGTGCCCACTTTGATGACATTTTGCTATATTGGAAATGTGAAATAAAGAGCCTTTCTTTTTTTAGTGAATGATAGATGTTATTGTTACAAGGATTTTAAATTAAAATTCAGGTTTTTAGTAATTTGTATTTCATTATCAAAGAGTCAAATGTTTTATTTATGTTTTATACTATTTTTTAAAGTGGTATATTGTGATTGTTGAGAAAAAAAGTCTCAATTAAATTTAATTTTATGTTTTTATAGCAAGTATATATAAAAGATGACTTTGAACCTAAAAACAGGAGTTTAATAGAAAGTTTTGATGAGCCAATGACGAGTCGAGCTTGGGCTCGAGCTTTTGGCGATCCGAGCTCGAGCTTGATTGTGCCGAGCTTGGCGAGCCACGAGCCGAGCTTGATTGTGCCGAGCTTGGCGAGCCACGAGCCGAGCTCGAGCTACAAATGATACTCACGAGCCGAGCTTCGAGCTCGGCGGGTTCGAGCTCGGCTCGGCTCGAATACACCCCTATGTGTATTATATGTCTTCACAAAACTTGAAATACAAAACCAAGTATTATAACTTGAAATACATCGGTGTCTTGACTTGTATTATAAGCAGCAAATATTCATTGATATCTCACACAAAACCAAGTAGTTGTATTATACATCTGTCATCTCAAACACCAAAAATTCACCAAAAATTGGAATTACATGTCTTAACTTGTATTATAAGCAACAACGTCATTCACACAAAACCAAGTAGTTGTGCTATTGCTAGTTGTTTCAGATATTCATCGACAAGCTTCCATCCAAACATTGATGGAACAAAACCGACTAGTCGAGAGCTCTAAAGCATTGTGAAATTATAAGAATAAAAATTTTTTTAAGCCCGATATTGCTAATCAACCTAATTCCTTCGAGATCCCGATCATGAGGCACTCTAAAGCCTCATATTCTTTATAAAAGAAGTACCTTAGAACTCAAATCGGTGAAATAGATGTTCTCCTACGTCTAACATTCCCACAACTCAAATCAATATAACAAAGCAACATTTAAACCAACCGAGCCAAAATTCAAACCAACATTTAAAACAACAAATTCCTAATTAACATTTGAGCTCAACTCGAAACAAAACAGAATGAAGCAACATTTACACCAACAATTTGCTAATTTAAATCAATAATCAAGCAAGCGGTTGAGTCAAAATTCATCCAAACCACAATCAATAAAGCCAAACCAGTGGTTGAGTAAGCAATTAAATAATTACGCCAAACCCTAATTTCACAAATAGTAGAACAGATTAAAGCCTAAATTTGCATAATTTGGAGAATAATTTGTATTAATTCCCTAAAAAATTGAAGATAAGAAGAAAGAAATTACCTAATTAGAACTTGAATTCACAATTTACAATTTTTTGAAAATCCTAATTTCGCTTGAAAATTGAAGGCCGGCGAGGATGTCTCTTTATCTCTATTCTATCATCGGCAATAGGGTGGCTGAGCAAGCCGAAACAGATAGACGTCGACACCAGAGATAGGGACTAGGGCTATCGCCGACGATGAGAGAGCGAGAGAGAGATGAGGTATGATCGAGAAAGAGAGAAAGGAAGCGAGGCAAGTTGCTTGGAGACGAGGAGGGTACATATTCTCGACAAGGGCGACGGCCGGCGACGAGAGGGTGGTCAGTTGGTGATAGGAGGTCGGCTGCCGGTGTCGTTATGGACGAATTCGGCAAAGGGACCGAGAATGAGAGAGGAGAGGAAGCAAGATGGAGAATGAGGGGAATGTCAATTGCTACTCGACTCTTCCCCTAAATTAAAAAAAGTGCCTTTTAATTACAGCGTTAGATAGAGATTGGACGGTGCGGATTGATGGTGCTTACCTAATGGATGGAGTATACCTAAAGAGGGGTGCTTACTTAAACCCTTCCCTATATATATATATATATATATATATATAGGGTTCAAGTAAGCCCTTCCTTTAAGTGAACTTTTAATCTCAAACATTTAATTTTGATTTAATGGCTGAGATTAAAAGAGAAAATTTTAATTTAAAAAAAGAAAAATTTTTTTCCTGGGAGAAGGGAGGGTTGGAAAATCATCGTCATTTTCCAACCCTCTTTCCAGCCCTCCTAGCTCGCTCTCTCTCTCTCTCTCTCTCTCTCTCGCTGAAACACCTTCGTTAGCACCTCTTGTTTCCTCTTCTCTCTCTCGCCCGCCTGCCGTTTCCCACCGCCACCGTCCACCTGCGGCCTCTCCCCACCGCCGGTGTCCGTCTCAGCCTCTTTCCACTCGCAAGCCTCTTCCCTCGCTGCTACTACCCTCTCTCGTCAATCCAGCTCTCCCTTCTTGCCTTGCTCGGCCACCCACCAGCCGCCCCACCGCCCGGAGTCCACCTCCACTACCGGAAATTCGTTCCCCTTGATTGGTCGAGTTCGTTCTCTCCTTATTCCCACTCCTTAAAAATCAGATCTAGGATTATTGTTGTTTTGCATACTCGGAGCATGTATTCACCGAATGATGTATGCCATGAACTTGTACTTAGGACCCTTGATTTTTTACGAATTGAGTAGATAAAATTTTAAAAATTCTAATTGATTTTTGGCAGATTGAGTAGAATTCAATTTGATGTTTGGTAGAAATTAGTAGATAAACTTTGATTTTTTATTTTTTTGCTATTTGGATTGAATTGTATTCGGGAAAATCAAATTGAGTTTAAATTTGGCAAATCAAGTTAGGATACATAAGTATTACAAGTGTACCAAGTGCAATTATCATTTGAACATCGAGTTAAGGTTTGAAATCGAGGTATTTGTTTTTGGTTGTCTAGCAGCCTTTGTTGGGTAATGAATTGAGGAGCATTTTGTCATTACCTTGAGTTGTGAATGTCTACATTTGGGTAACTACTAGTATGAATTGAGCAACCTTTGTTTTTGGTTGTCTACCTGAAGTAATCTGGACCTCAATTGATGGAAAAATACTACTCATTTTACTATTTCAAGATAATTTATTCCAAATTATGTTATGCGAGAAGATTAGAATGTACTAAATTTTTTCCACTTAATGAATAGGAAAATATGGAACACAGTTGCTAAGGAGTTGTGCATGATATCTAAGAAGTTGCACAATTTCTTCCATTCAACATCAACACTCTACTTTCCAAATATGAAAACCCAATTTATATGGAAGTTGTTTCGGATCCAAGCTCGGGGACATTCGATTTATACCTGCATCTAAATGGGGACATAAAGAAGGAAAAGCTCAGGGAAAGTTGAGAGTAAAATGTTCCTGTAGTCAATTACTTTGCCTCATCCAAAATGAAAAGCAAGAACATTGTTCTTGGACATAGGCATAACTTAGAAGAGTGTTGCAGGCATTCCTTCCGAGTTTCTTCAAGAAGCTCATAAGGGTTACTCACAGGCAACATCTAGTACCATTAGTGAAAGTCCAACAAGAACATTATTATGTTCCAATCATTGACGCGCCAACTATCCACCATAAAAATCAATACGAATGTCAATAGCATTTTCCTTTTCACCTTTCTCGGATAAAAATCGTTGAGTGGAGAGTATTGTTGCTAGTGTTTTGTGAATTGATTTCACTATGATTGATGAACCTGTCCAAAGATTGATCAATGGGAATTAGTTAACTGAATTGGGTTAACCGAACTAGTGCAAGTATAGTTGTTTGTTGTATCGGAATTAGTGTCGTGTATTTGTCTTTTTGTTGTATTAAAAATGATCTCAAGTAGTGCATTGTAGTGACTGAATTGGGTTGAGTGAATTAGTTAACCGAACAAGACAGTGTAGAGAGGGTATTAAGGGAGAAATGGGGTTGGTTTGTATGAGTCTAGCCAAACTCTTAGAGAGGGTGTTAAGGGGGAAAGGGGTTGGTTTGTATGAATATAGCCAAACTCTCACCACTCCAAGAACTCAAGAAGCTACATATCTCTTTTAAGGTCAGTCAGGAAATTCAAATTTCTGCTATTTTGGATTAGCTACTGGTGTTACTTGTAATATGTGCTATGAGGTATACATTTGCTGGAGATATACACTATCTTGTTTGAGTAGCTCTCCTTGCAGCAGTGGCAGTGTAAAAGCTGAACAACATAGTCATTCCTTTCGGTGAGCCGAGTGAAGTTCTTAAGTCTATTAGCTCAATGTTAGAGCGACGTGGCCTTATGCACGGAGATGTGGGTTCGAATCCCACCAAGGTTACATGAATTGTAACCTATAATATAAAGCCCAGATCTTGGCTTTTGAAACAACTCGTGCTTTTGCAAGAAATAAAATTTTCACTAGATATGTACCTTTGCTATGACAAAACAAAATGGGCAAGGATTGAGCAAAGGGAAAATCCAGTTGAAACGAGCAATAAAGCAAAGTATATCTAACTAGCCCATGTGGGATTCGAACCCACATCTCCGTGCACCATTACACGTTGCTCTATCTTTGAGCTAATAGGCTACTAATGTCTAATAGAACATGTATATCAATTATCATAAGGTACAACAAATATTAGCATGAGGTCAAGCAAATCATAAATACAATGCTTAATCCAATCCAAGCAAACCTCAAAAATTTACAATATTTTTCCCAAAGCTTAAATGTCAATTATCAGCATAACTTGATTATCAGCAAAACCCGAATAAAACAATGTGAAGAGAGAGCCGGGGAGGGGGAGCTCGGTGTACATACACACAGTACGCATTAAACAATGCAGAAAGTGATAATGAAAAAATTCTAAGTTGTTAATAGATGATAAATAATCTCAACTAAATAAGCCATGAATTTAACAAAAGAAAGTGCTCATTTCAACATAGAAGAGAAACCATATTTTGTTTCTACTATTAATAGATGATAAATAATCTCAACTAAATTCATAGCATTTTCTAGAAAAAGATCAAGCATTCCAAAGACCACTCATAATGGCACCAAGAGTGTATATTTCAAAACAGTAACTTCCAATTGAATCTTACTTTCACATAATCAGCATGTCCTGGACAATCAACATGTGCATAGTGCCCTTTTGCGAGTCTCATACTCTCCACATGGGCCCGAGAATGAGCACAATCAATTAATTTCCGGTAATGTGAGGCATTAAGGAATTCAAAATGGCAAATGTGAAGTTTAGTAACTTTCGAACTCAAATTCATACCTATTCACTAGGCGCTCGGTTACCATACTCGAAGAGAACAATGGAAATGTAAATTTCAAAAAGCAACCTCCATTTTTGCAATTAGAAGTTCAAATGATTTTAGATAGAGCACACCAAATCTACACCAATTTCAGATCCAACTCCATTCAACTAACCATTACAAAACCAATTTCAGTTAATTTTAACCCTAAAACATAGTTACAAGCCAACAATAATCAACCCGAAATTACACAAGAAAAAAAAAGTGGATACCTGCAATTTCTCTTCCCAATTTGATTTTGAGCGCCACCAAAGTGAGAGAGAGAGAGCGAGCTCGGGCATTGGACACCGACGGTCAACAATGAGAGAAAGAGAGCGAGGTTGGGTATTGGACGCCAACGGTCGAAATGAGAGAGAGTGCGAGGTCGGGTATTGGCGCCGGCGGTGAGCAACGAGAAAGAGAGAGGGAGGGGGTCAGCGACGATAGAGAAAGCCCGCCGGCTTCATCAACGAGAGAGAGGAAAGGGATTCGGGGTCAGCAACTCGGAGCAGCGAGAGAGAGGGCCATGGCGTTCAACTAAAGCAGAGCTAGAGAGAGAGAGAGAGAGAGAGAGAGAGAGAGAGAGAGAGAGAGCTTGGGAGGGCTGGAAAAGAACAATTTTCCTTTTTTAAAATTAAAATTTCCGCTTTTAATCTCAGCCATTAAATCAAAATTAAATGGTTGAGATTAAAAGTGATAACCTAAAGTTGGGGCTCACCTAAAGGGGAGGGCTCACTTAAACCCTTCCCTTATAGGCGAGCACTTTTAATCTCATCCATTTAATTATGATCCAATGGATGAGATTAAAAGAGGAAATTTTAATTTAAAAAAAAAAGAAAGACAAAAAAAAGGTGGAAGGGGTCGAAACCCCGGATCTGCTCCTCCTCGTCCCTCTTCACTCTCTCTCTCATCTCCTCTTCTCTCGTTCGTCTGCTAGCCACCTCTCACCGTCGGCATCCACGTGCCGACTTCTTCCCACCATCGGCGTCCGTGCCTCTCGTTGTCCTCTCTCGTTCGTCCATCGTTCCTCGCTGCTGCTGCTGCTCTCTCTCTCTCTCGGTCCCTGTCCTCATCAACCTCCGTCAAAGTCATCGGCTGCCAAGATGCGGCCCAATCCGGCCCCTTCCAGCCGCCTTCATGCCCCGATCAACCTCCATCCTCCCCGCGTCCCCTTGCACCGTCGGAACCCTAAACGGTAATTCTTAAATTTTTCGATGAATTGCTCTTAGTTTTAATGTTAAACGGAACCTATTTCCCGATTGCTTCTTTGTTGCTAATCTAAGCTTCAATCAATTGTTTCTTTGTTGTTAAATGGAATCCTCTATTTTTATTTGTTTTTTTGCTGAATTTTGATTAATTAATATTTGTGTGCAATTTGTCAATTGGAAATTAGGAGATTGGAAATCGAGAGATTGGAAACGAAGCAGCAGGTCACACTTACGAGTATAGAACAAGGAATCATACCTTTCCATCAAGCGTTTCCCTGCAGCTCTTATGTGTTTTAGTTGTGTGTCGTTGATTATTTGAACCACATTTTTTATCCCAACTTCTTGGATCAAATTGTCAAGAAGGAGTTTCATAGCTTCCGTGTCTTGCAATGCATCTTTTTCTTTCGATAATTAAAGAATTCGCATTGAGGTCTTCCTCGTTACAAGGACCAACCAAGTTGCTCACTTCATTAGAATTAGCTAATGTACAACGATCTCGACCCATCAAATTGATTTGTGCATCTTGACTAAATTCAATCCAATCAGCCTGTCCTCCACTCGTAATACGGGTTTCTCAAAATTTGGGCAGGTTTGCTAAAAGAAGGTTGCCTCAACAATTGGCTTCGTCCTCAAAATCAGCTAATGTACCCGAATTAGGCTTGCCCCTCGGAAGATGGACTTCCGAAAATTGCTCGGGTTTGCTTATGGCTTCAGCACTAGCAAATGCGGTTAATGTACTGAAAACCGTGGATGCATATTAGCTCAATCGGTAGAGCATTTGTGTTATTATACAAAGATGTGGGTTTGAATCCCACATAGGCTGAAAACAAAACTACAAAACCTTCAAAGTTAGAAACAATACATTTATACTGTTCAAGTATGCCAAGTTCAGCTAAAAGTTAAAGACTTGCGTAAAACTTGGAGGCAATGCGGTTGAGGCTATGAAGACCTTGGACATGTCCTAAAAGTAGTTAAGGAAGATGATTCATGAAGAAAAGGTTATACCATAGAGGAAAGAGCAAAGTGTCATGCCTTCAAATTCGGTCTAGTCCGGAACAAGTCCAGTTAGTAAGACATGCGCGTAAAAGTTAAAGGAAGTTCATTTTGAAGTAGCTAGGGCTATGGACACGCCTAAAATGAAGTTAGGAAGTTTATACCATGGAGGAAAGAGTAGTCAAAGCAAGAGTTTCAATTTCAAGCATATTGAGTTCCTAATTTTCAAGCATAATTTTTTATTTTTGAGATATTTTTGTATTTATTGGTATGTAATATTTGAGGTAATTTGTAGTTATATTTTTACACATATTTTGATGGATATGCCCTCCAGTTCATCGAACTAGTGCAATTGCTAGCAAGTTCGGTGTAGGCCGAAAAAGTGCAACCGGTGGCAAGACATGTGCGTAAAAGTTGAAAGAAGTTCAGTTTGGAGCAGCTAGGGCTATGGACACGCCTAAAATGAAGTTAGGAAGGTTATACCATGGAGGAAAGAGTAATCAAAGCAAGGGTTCCAATTTTAGCATATTGAGTTCCTAATTTTCCTTATACCTCTCAAGTTTATTTGGATTTGTATGCGTATGGGAATCATGTGTTGTTTCTAAGCCCTAACTGCTAAAAAATGGACTTCTTATAGCCTAAACTATCTCAAATATTACATACCAATAAATGTAAACTTGTGCATGCTTGAACAGTATAAATGTGTTGTTTCTAACTTTGAAGGTTTTTTAGTTTTCTTTTCAGCCTATGTGGGATTCGAACCCACATCTTTGTGTAATAACACAAATGCTCTACGAATTGAGTTAATAGGCATCCACGGTTTTCGTACATTAACTACATTGGCTAGTGCTCGAAGCCGAAGCAAACCCAGGCAATTTTCAAGAAGTCCATCTTCCAGGGGCAATTTTCAAGAACTCAATATGCTGAAATTGGAACCCTTGTGCTTGTAACTCCGCATTGTGTTGTTTCTTAACGTAAGGCCGACAACACAAAAAATGTGTCATCATGCATATTTATGTTTTTCACAAATTTAGTAAATACAAATGGCATATTATCAAACATCAACAACCATTTCCTTTGAATAAATTCAAACATGAAAACAATGACCATCATTGTATCCTTTCTCTCACAAGTGCTTTACACTTGGCTTTGGAGAAAACATCATTGTAACATTGAGCTACTCGCAAGTTTTATGCAAGTTTTATTCAAGTCTTTAGAGGTTTATGTCATACCAACACAAATAGCCTAAATGGGATTTGAACCCACATCTCCATGCTACTGCATGTTGCTCTACCATTGAGCTATTAGGCTAATGATACAAACTCCTTTCAATTTGCTAACAAAATTAAGTTCATGAGTGATGAGTTACAATTATCACCACAGACTCCTTTCAATTTACCAAAGCAATTCCGCTCATCGGCTTCGACCATCACCACAACTCCTTTTGTTCGGCTTCACCAATTTCGGATATCACAAATTTCAATCATCACCGGAGTCGCTTTCAATTTGCCAAAGCAACTCGCTAATCGATGTTAGCCATCACCACAACTCCTTTCATTCAGTTCACCAATTTCAAATATCACAAATTTCAATCATCACCACAACTCTTTTCAAATTGGGGACACATTTCGGCTTATCAATTTCAATCATCTCCCGTTCCAAGAAATTACACAATTAAATTCACTAATGCCAATTTGTATCATCCTCCAACAAATTGAATCAAAAGAAGCTATAATGTCCGAGAGACATAGAGAGGGGATCGAAGAGAGAGATAGTGAGGGCATAACGGAACCAAACTCAAGCAAATGAAGAAAGAAAAATTAACGTGAACCAAACTCAAGCAAATGAAAAAAAGAAAAATTAGGCATGAATTATACAAAACCTAAATCCGATTTTGGGAAATAGAAAGAAAGAGAGAATCGACTAATTGAAAACCTAGAGTTTGACGGATAATAGCCATGGATTTGGGAGGGTACGAAGTCGGATGGCCCTATGATAAGAGAGAGAGAGAGAGAGACGAAAATAGAGGGGGAAAGGATATTCACCGAGCCATGGCTTTGGGACGCCGAGGACGAATGACTGCAAGATGAGAGAGAGACATAGTGAGCGTGAGCCGAGAGAGGTTCTTGCTAGAGATAGAAAGAATCCGGCGAGAGAGACTCCAACGAGACAGAGTCCGGTGAGTGCAGCGAGAGGAGAAGAAAGAGAGGAGTGTGCGAGAGGTTCTAGAGCGAGACAGGTGAGAAGGGATGAAGACTAGCAGAGTAGAAATGAGGAGGGACTCCTTCCAAACATTTTGTGTTTTTTTCTTTTTCTTAATAAAAATATCCCTTTTATTTCATCCATTGGATTTTAATGAATCGGTTCGGATTAAAAGTCGTCCACCTAAAATTGGAGGTCACCTAAAGCGCAGAGGCCACTGAACTCATAAGATGAAGCACTTTGAATCTAAGCCGTGAAATTTTAATCCAAAGGTCCAGATTAAAAGGTGCGAATTTAAGCATTAAAAAAAGAAAAAGTAAAATTTTTTATTCTGAGGATGAGGGGTTAGGAATTTCATTGTCATTTTGCTGAGATTTCAATCCCACGCTCAGGTCTTTTCTCTCTCTAAGCTTTCACACAACTACATCTCTCTGTCTCTCCTCCCTCGTCGAAAAATTCTCACTGGATTCCATGATATAGTATTTGGCACTAGAACCCCTCCCCCAACCAAGTCCATGGCTACCCAGAATGCATTTAAAATTTCTCCTCATTCTCTCTTGCCCCCTCTCTCGTTCCCCCTTTCTCTCTTGTCCTCCATCCCACGCACTTATCTCTTTCTCTCTCTGGAACCCACAGACGCCCAAACCATGCTCCGTGCTTACGAACGATGTGGAACAGTTGTCAATGAGAAGTCAAGTTCTGCCCCTAAATCAGATCTAGGGTTTACGCAACCATAGGCATCGGTAATTTCTTCCTTTGAGTTCATCCCTTCTCTCTAATTTACTGCTACTACTCTTCAGAATCTCCTCTTTTTGTCCTCTAAGAAACGTGTGTAAGAAAAGATGGCAATTTTTTAATTTGTTGAATTGCATGTGTTTGAATTTGTGAGTATGTGGCTGAGTTTGAATTGATTAATCTCAGCGTGTGATTAGAAGGGTTTAGGCACTCGTATTATGTTGTGAGTTGGTATGGTTTGATGAAGATGACATTGGTGTTGTATGCTTCTAATTGGGAAGAGCGTTGAATTGGGAAACTTCAATTAACTTGAGAATGGCAATGTGATGTTGTTCTCAAGGGACAATGTTATCAATTGAGTATTGAGTAGTGATATTATTCCATTGTTTTTTGTTTGTCCAAGAACAAAAAAACAAATAAAAGTTTGCATATTGAATTGGGAAAGCTTAATTAAATTGGCCACTCAAATGATAAGCTTAGGTACATGAGTTGAAATAGCTTGGCACAAGGTTTGAACCTGTGAACTATTGTTTTGCCACTCAATTAAGAATTCAGTAATGGTATTCAATTGACATTTTGGCTTATATTGGTTTTTTGGGGTCTCTGATATTATAGTCATAAATTTAGATCTAGATTTATTATTCATAGCTCTGTGTTTGTCTAATTAGACAACTTCAGGATGTCCTCTTTGTTTGTCGATTTACTTGTGCATTTATAGGGTTGTAAAGTAATTTTGTTTTAATAAGCTAAACAAGGAGTTGGCTTTGAACATTAGTCTCTCTTCTAGATCCTTTCCATATGGATGATTCAATTTCTTCACATATTATATCAGCCTATTAGCTCAAATTAAAGAGCATTTGTGTCTCACAAAAGGTGTAGGTTCGATTCCTACATAGGCTTGTTGAGAATTTGTTTTACTGACTGACCATTTTATGTCATGATACATTGTTTACCTTATTGGATGATAAATTTTTTAACTTGTGCTAGTGATGTTGGAAGATTTGATTTCTTGTCCTCTCTTGTGATATTTTGTGCTGTTGGGTTTGGATGTACACCAATTACCTTGTGATTTTTGGTTATGATCTTGTGATTTTTGATTATTATCATGGAGTAAATTACCCAAACTTTTCATTCAGTTTGTGCAAGTAGTTTTGTTATGGAGTAAAATGCAATGTCTTTCAATTCTATAGTCTATGGAGTAAAATGCAATGTCATTCGGATCTAGATTTATCATGGACTTGTCCTTCCCATTTCGTAGGTTAGACACTCACTCATGCACTAGATTATTCTCGTAGCAAGCCTATGTGGGATTTGAACCCATATCTCCGTGTATCAACATACGTATCTCTACTCGTTGAGCTAATAGGCTAGTAAGAGTATTAACAAAATGTCATGTATTAGTTCAAGCTTGTTGTCTTTAAAATATAGATGGAAAACTCAATTTCTTGATGACACCGTAACTGGATTCACCAATCCATCACAATAAGTTTTCCTAGTAAATGTGAGAACAACAAAGAAGTTAGAGCCGAAAACAAAATGAATGGAACTCAAGGCATTCTACCATGTCCTATCCCCCCACCCGCCCAAATGGTCCAAGGCAAGGGCATAATTTCATACAATAACTATGAGTATGTAATTAATCAATAATTACAAAATGTCAATATATTTTGTGTACCAATGTACAAGTCCAACAATAGAAATCTGAACAAGGTAACTCATCCTACAATCTCGACAATAAGTGCATATATAAATCAAGATAAAGGGATTAACTAGAGATTATTGACATTCCTTTTAAGGAATTCATAACACTCATGTATCTAGAAAACCCATCTGGAAGAAAATACTTTAGCATTGGCCATACTTTCACTTGCTGAGCACTACCAGTTGCAGAAACTATACTAACTTCAAACAAAAAACACCAACACGTAAATGGGCACCAATATCTTCCCCATTTCTACAACAAAAAAAAAGGGCAAATAAACAAAACTTCTGCTGGCCTGATTTTGACATAGCAATCTGGAAGAAGAAAATGAAACCAAAACTGTTTTAGCTCCAAGCAAAATGCTGAGAATAATATTGCTATATATGAAAAAATTACCTATACAATCCTTATTACCCCAGTTGTGTACATAAATCAGTGAGAATATTCAAATTTGAGAACATTTGCAAATAATTTCACATTCACACTCAATTCAGACAACACAATTTGGGTATTAACTGCCCATGACACTCACACAGACTCAATAATTTGAGAATATTCGCAAATAATTTGACATTCAATTTTAAGAATATTAAAATTTATACTCCTCATTTTCACCACAATTGGATTGAACCTTTGGGGTTGGGGGGGATTCACACTAAGTTTTAACAATATTCCAAATGCAAACTAATATATCAAGTGCCAAATGCCTCCCCGCATTTAAACAACCAAACTCGGAAAATGAAAAGGACATTCTAGATGTAAATACAAATTTCGAGTCTAAAATAAATAAAGACAGGAAATTAGGAAACAAATATAATTTGTATTGATTTTTAGTTAATGAGTACAATCTCCGTATTGAATACGATAAATGTAATCTTCCGATTCAATCTCCTTGGAACTTGAATGATTCGAGGGCGTTGTAACTTGATCTCGAACGTTGATGTTGAGGCGAGATGATGAACGCCGAATGGTTCTTGATCTGGATGTGATGAGAGTCTTGAATTTGAATCGTTGACTCGATTTCGAACAGCTTGCACACTTTGATCCTTGACGCTTGGTAGCCTGGATGTCGTTTGCACTGGATTTCGCAGATGCTCGAATGTGTGAAAAATGAGGAAATGACCTCTATTTATAACTTTTTGGAGTTAGGGTTTGGCTTAGATTTTGGGCCTGGCCCATAGTTTAGTAATTATTTCTTAAAAGAAATATTTACTATTTATTGCATCATCAACGACACGTGGTAACTTCGATTGGCCGAATTTGATTTCTTTTGATTTTAATTTTAAAGGCTTTCCAAGGCTCATTTTACACGTGGCAATTTGCAATAGGTAGAATAAAAATAATTAATTTTCCACGTAGCGACATATAATTGGCTAACGAATTTTTGCCTCCTACAAATGCCCCATTCGAGAGTCACTGCGTGCACGAGTTTTGTTGAGTGCTTGGAGCAGCTTGTATCTCGAACATTTAGAAGATGATTGATACGAGGTTGATTTTAATCATCTTCTCGATGTGAATGTTGGAATCACCTAGGTCACATGTTTGGACTTGTTTAGGTACAATTCACATGACTTTTTTTTTTTTTTTTTCGGATGAGTCATCGAGAATTTTCTTTTAAAAAATAAATAAATAATGACTAACTATGGTTATACGTAAAAGTTAGTTTAGATTACAAAGAAAATTTAGTAGAGGGAATAAAACCCTAAAAATTCATGGTACACGCAACCACCTATCTACATTACAATAACATTTTTAATTTGTGGGTAATAGCACCTTTTCATTTCAACTCTCTAAACCTGTTCAAAACCCATGAACTTCAACTTCGAAAACGGGTCTCTCTCTCTCTCATCAAAGCCTTCCATGGCTTCACCTCTTTCCAAAATCACCGGCCCCTTCATCGCCCTTCCGTCGCCGCCCGTAACGCCGCTATAGCGAAAGCTCGACACGGCCTCTTGCGCTCGGCGCCACCGCACTCGCTCCTTCACCGATTTCACGCCGCGGTTCGAGACATCCCTCCATGGGTTCCTCCCGGCAGCTTTAGTCTTCACCGGAGCAACGCTGCCGCCGCCGACTTCTTCCGGTTCAAGCGCGCCTCTCCGTTCCCGAGGCTAGCGTTTTCCGATGGAGTTTCACCCTTGATTGGCTTGATTTGGAATTAGGTTGTGGAGATTGGAGTTATGAGAATTTTGGCTCGGAGTTCTTCTCCACCGACTTGGGTTGCTCGTGGCTTTCTTCTCTGGTGAAATCGGGCTCGCCGCCGGAGATTCCGTGAGCTCTTCGCCGATTCGGCAGCCATGAGATCGGGAGTTGCAGCAGCGTCCATGGGACTTACGGGTCGCAGAACCGAAGAGGAGATGGACCCCACGGCTGCTCGAGCTTAGCGGGTCGCCAAGTGGAGGAAGACGGGACCGAACGCAGGCAGCAGAAGAGTCGTCTTCTCGGGCGCCGTGGATGAATTTTTCGGCGGAGACCCGCCGGTGACGAGTCCTTGCTTCGGGTTCTTTTAGAACTTCCGATTCCAACTCTGTGTGCCTCTTTTTTGCTTTCTTCCGGGGTTTGTGAAGGCTCCATTTTTTGTGTCAACTTGAATCAAATGCGTCCGAATTGAAAACTGGAAATTCAATTTGAGATTATAGAGCGTTTGGCTTGGTGGGTACGGTTCGGAGCGAAGATGGAGAGAGATAGGGAGAGAGAGTTTGAATTTGTGTGAGGAGTTTCCTACTCAACTTATATTAGAGGAACCGAATCACATTCGAATTTGTTTCCGGGACATATTTTCGTAACAAGTCGTAGAAACCCGATAGCGATGAATTTTTTATTTTTGTTTTATTTTTGTTTTTGTTTTTTTTTGGTTGTTGGTCGTGGTTTGTTTTGTTGAAAATTTTACTTTGCGGACATCAATTTGCACAAATTGCCCCCAAGTGTTGCCTGCGATATCTTTTCGTATTGGTACTTCAATTAGGGGTGGAATAACGGGTCATCCGATTTATTCAATCCAGGCGACTTAGAGCTTCGTAACAAGCCATCCGACTTATCCGGTTTAGAGACGTTAGAACAATTTATTTGATTCTAAGTCTCAAAATGGGTCATCCGATTTATTCAACCCAGGCGACTCGGAGCTTCGTAACGAGCCATCCGACTTATCCGGTTTAGAGACGTTAGAACAATTTATTTGATTCCGAGTCTCAAAACGGGTCATCCGATTTATTCAACCCGAGCGACTCAAAGATTCGGAATGAGTCATCCGACTTATCCGGTTTAGAGACGTTAGAGCAATTTATTTGATTTTGAATCTCAAAACGGGCCATCCGACTTTTCCGTCAAAGAGATGTCCGAGCGATTTATTCGGGTCGACACATTGGAGCCGCTTATCCGAAAAATTGACTTTTGGTTAATCCCTTGTATGTCTTACTCTCTTTAGGGTGTATGAATGGGTTAAACCTCTTTTAATGACTAAAGGATATATTTGGTGACTTGGGAATCTTTAATTTGAATGACTTGAGAGTACTCGGACTTGCACTTTGTTTGACTTGATAGTCTTGAGTTTACGTGACTTAAAAGTCTTGAACTTATGTGACTTGAGAGTCTTTAATTTGAGTGACTTGAGGGTACTTTTAGTGATTGAGAGTCTCTAATTTGGGTGATTTGAGAGTCTTGAATTTACGTAACTTGAGAGTCTTGAATTTGTGTGACTTGAGAGTCTTGAGTTTACGTGATTTGAGAGTCTTCAATTTGTGTGACTTGAGAGTCTTGAGTTTATGTGACTTGAGAGTCTTCAATTTGTGTGACTTGAGAGTCTTGAATTTATGACTTGAGAGTCTTGAACTTATGTGACTTGAGAGTCTTGCATTTTGTCGACTTAGGAGTCTTGAACTTTGATATTATGTTACGTTGGCATTGGTTTTGAGTATATTAAAGTAAATCCACACTTAAAGGATCAAGCCGGACATAATCATACCTTAAAGGATCAAGCCGGACATAATTCAAACCGAAAGAAATGAATTATTTTATTGAATTTTTTCGCCGTTAACAGCTTTATACTCTTTCGGGCCGGAGTAGTACATTTAATTTCAACTTGCAAAAATGAGCAGTTTAGGCTCTTGCTTAGGAGCTTACATGCAATAATGTTTAAGAATAATAAAACTTCAAGAATTTTTCATTTACGGGATCAACTTATACCCTTTCGATGATCGATTGTCTTGTAGGCACCATTCGTGTAGACTTCTTGCACCACATAGGGATCCTCCCACTTTGAAGTGATCTTGATTCCAATCTTGTGGGACATGGTGATCGTCTTCTTACTCGGAAGTACCCGATCTTCAACTTCGGATGAACGCA
The DNA here is from genome assembly GCA_021018815.1 of Talinum fruticosum. NCBI lineage: Eukaryota > Viridiplantae > Streptophyta > Magnoliopsida > Caryophyllales > Talinaceae > Talinum > Talinum fruticosum. The sequence goes on from JAITYX010000022.1 coordinate 7,395,858, forward strand.
GCTTGAATTGGTTTTTATGACCGTGATAATATTCTAACTTCGTTAGGCTTAGAATCACCTGGTTGACCCGTATGGACCACAATGCGTCTTTTTATTCTCGGCGAGCCATCTGTCTTTACGTCCGAGTGTTGAGATGCGCTTCATGCGAGAAGGGATAGAACTTTGTACTTCATTTGTATCGCCAAGACGATGGAATACCGAGTCTTTTCGTTGAACCGGCGATGACTTAGACACATCTTTTTCCCTTTTGATTTTGCTGAAAACCGAAGGTCTTGGCTGCCCGCTTCCTTTTATTCTATAGAATACCGAGGGTTTGGGATTTTGTCCTACCCCTATTCTCGTGAACACGGAAGGGCGTCTTTCCGAGGTAGACAAGCCGCAACCTATCGAACACCGAGGACCTTGCGGTAGGTTGGATATTTTCATCATCATTGTCCTCCACCTCTTCTTCATCTTCGAGTTCTAAACACGAAGTCATGTTCACTCGTGACTTTCTCAAAGAAATTTGTCGGGAAGAACTCCTCTAAGGTGATTGGAACAAGTGGCTCTTGTTCAAATAAGTTAACGAAGTTGGATTTCCCGTTTTTGCTCACCTTTGGCCTTTTCTTGTTCTTCATATGCCTAGGATTCTTCCTTACGCTTTGCCTTTTCTCGCGATGGACGAGATGGTGATTGAATATGACTTTGTCTCTTTGGCCTTCGACAAGTGACAAGGGTCCATCCTTCTTGATTTTCATCCGGAATATCTACGGTATGATCGACTTCCATACGCGATGTTTGTACCGATTATCGGCAAGATCACTCGGTTCCGGATTTCCAAATTGAAGTGTAAGAAACTCTATTTTGGGACAGGTGAGTTGGAGGGTTTTCTAGTTGGATGGAGGTACAATTGGTCTCGGCTGTGTCATCCACATCTAATATGATCTTTCCATCTTCGACCAACCGCATAATACGCTCCTTAAGTGTGATACACTTCTCAAGAGGGTGACTAATAACCCTATGGTATCGACAATATTTTGGATCGAAGTCTTTTTGCTTCTTCTTGTCTGTTTTGGTTCGGAAGTTCAATCACCTTGTTCTCTAACAAGTCATCTAACATTCCTAACAAGTCCGAGTCCGGGAATAGATATTTCTTCTCCTGAAGCTCTTTTAGTGTGGGACGCTTCTTTGTAACATCCTTTATGATTTTCTTTTGCTTTGACTTGGGCTTTCCGGAAATTTGCACCGGCTCTCCAGTGGAAATATACATTGCCTCTGTTTTTGAAGACTTAGTACTATTCTTGTACTCGCCTTGGTCCTTCTTTGATTCATATGAGGATGAAGACTTATTGTGACGGCCTGTTATTGTCATCTCGATGTCATGAGCCTTGGTAGCCAATTCTCGAAAAGTTCTTGGCTTGCTCACTTGCGAGAATGTAAAGCAAGTCCCATTCCATGCCATGAGTGCACATTTCCACGAGTCCCATTCCATGCCATGAGTGCACATTTCCACAGCAGATGCTTAAGACAATCTATCCTTGCATTCGAGGTCGAGGGCTCTCCAGACGATTGATGTACTCTAGAACTGGTTCCTCTTTTTGCCGCCTTGCGTTAGTCGGCTCCGTCATACTAACAACGCGTTGGGTGCGATAGAACCCGTTAAGGAATTCTTGTTTCATCTCGCTCCCGCTTGTTAATGGATTCTCGCTCTAAGTCCGTGTACCAGCCAAAAGCAATTCCTTTCGTAGTTTGAACGAACCGCTTCACCAACCTATCTCCTTCCGTGCCGACATTGCTGCAAGTTTCGATGAAGTGCGCAATGTGTTGCTTAGGATTGCCTTTACCATCAAACTGTTGGAATTTTGGTGGTTGATAGCCATGAGGCATTCTTAGGGCATCAATCCTCTTAGTGTAGGGCTTCGTGTACAAGTGAGACTTACGAGACCCTTCTCCTAGCCGAGTCTTGACTCGCCTTTGCAATTAAGTTCGGATTTGTTCAACGGACATTGAAATCGGTGGAGTCTCCTTCCGTTCATCGTCGGATTCTTCATGGTTAGACTCCTTATCGGATCCCTCGTTGTCGAGCCTTTGTTAGAAGCTTCGGATGACTTCTTATCCAACTTCTTTGTCGAGCTAGCAATTTGCTCGCTTTGAAGCTTGATTTGTGCATCCTTTTCTGCGCTCTCTCTAGCAAGTCTTGCTAGTGTTTCCTTCATCTCATTCAGTTGTTCTTCAATATTCATAGCTCCAGTCACCATTATCGGCATAATGACAGAGTGTCGGAGGATTCAGCTTCGAATGAGAGAACATCGAGTCTTTGGGAGACGGAGGTGTGGAATCCCTATCGGCATAACCATCGCCTTCTTCACCGTGAAAGCATGAAGATAGGATTTATGTGAGCTTGGAGTTCGTCCATCCCACGAGAAATCATCCGCTTCAAGTTGAAAACAGGAACAACTCTCTCTTTCAAATTGATATACGACCCAGCTTGATTAACTCCCTTGAGCGAGGTTGGAGTCAAGGCTTCGAATTGAATGTAGCTGTAATGGTGCATCTACACTTGGTTCCTTTGTAGCAACAATGGCAGCAGCCTCTTGCCATACTTCGGTTATCATTCTCGCTAGATGTATCGCCGGCGTTGGTAGATCCCCGAGAAGTGGATCCAGATAGTTTTGTTCTTTGAAGATTGAGTGATCTGCGTTCTTGGGAGCCATGTGTTCTTCAAAGATGTAAAGTGTTGATTTGTTTGGAGAAAGAGACGAGAGGCGGAGATGTCCCACCAGGCGTGCCAAAATTTGTAAACACAAATTTGGAGTCTAAAATAAATAAAGACAGGAAATTAGGAAACAAATATAATTTGTATTGATTTTTGGTTAATGGGTACAATCTCCGTATTGAATACAATAAACGTAATCCTTTAATTCAATCTCCTTGGAACTTGAATGATTCGAGGGCGTTGTAACTTGATCTCGAACGTTGATGTTGAGGCGGATGATGAACGTTGAATGGTTCTTGATCCGGATGTGATGAGAGTCTTGAATTTGAATCGTTGACTCGATTTCTAAACGGTTGCACACTTTGATCCTTGATGCTTGGTAACCTGGATGTCGTTTGCAGTTTGAGCTCTGGATTTCGTAGATGCTGAATGTGTGAAAAATGAGGAAATGATTTCTATTTATAACTTTTTGGAGTTAGGGTTTGGCTTGGATTTTAGGCTCGGGCCCATAGTTTAGTAATTATTTCTTAAAAGAAATATTTACTATTTATTGCATCATCAATGATACGTGGTAACTTCGATTGGCCGGAATTTAATTTCTTTTGATTTTAATTTTAAAGGCTTTCCAAGGCCCATTTTACACATGGCAATTTGCAATAGGTAGAATAAAAATAATTAATTTTCCACGTGGCTACATATAATTGGCTAATGAATTTTTGCCTCCTACACTAGACATTCTACAAAACCCTAAATTTGATTTTGGAGGAGGAAGGAAGAGAAACCTCACTATTTGCAGGGAACGAGGGAACAACAGAATCTGGCAAGAAGAAGAGGACGAAAGGTGATTCCGACGACAGAGCAAGAACATCGAGTGGTGGAGAAGAGGAAACCATGGTTCCTAATGCGTTTTGGCGAGCACGCCAACTGGAATTTTCCGGAGAGGGAGTACACAAAAGGAGCATAGAGAGAAGGGAGAAGAGTGAGGGGCACATAGAGAAGAGCGAGGGAGAGGAGTGAAGAAGAGCAAGAGAAAGACGGTGTAGATTGAAGGCCATGGCAGTGTTTTCAATCTGATATTAAAAGGAAGGGAAGAAGATACGAGAGTGAGAGAAGACTAGAGAGAGAGAGAACAACATTGTCAATCCGAGTTAAGATAGAACCCCTCATCCTCACTAGGGTTGGCAATGGGGCGGGTCGGGCGGGGCCCCGACGCCGCTTCGGGGTGACTTTCGCCCCACCTCAGCCGGGATCCGCTCCCTTCGGGCCCAATCCCCGAAATATTTATAAGGGCCAGCAGAAGCCCAAACTATTTACGAGCCCATAAAAGTAAAACCCAAATTGTGATTAAATTTAAAGGCCCTAAACAAGTAAAGCCCAAACTATTTTTTTCACACAATCATCCAATATCCATGCAAAGTTTAAACTAAAGGAAGACCAAAATAGCAATACAAAATACAAAACAAACAAGTCCTCATAGTTGAAACACAAATACAACCATCATAATAAAACATAAATGTTCTCATAGAATCCAACATCATTTATCCATCAAACTTCAAACTCGTCATCAACTTTCGTATCATGATCTTGATCAATAGTACTATGGCGATAAGAGACAACTTCATCATCATCTACAACATGAAAAATATAAAATTGAATTATTGATTGATATATTATCATAACATTTAAATATAAGAAATTCTGACTATGCACATGCTAAAGTTCATGAAAGAATAAAACGTATACTTTCCGGGTTGGATTTGTATGTAGCCAAAAGCCAATCTCTAGCACACATTAAAGCTTCTAAAGTCGTGGAATGCAAGCGATTGCGATGTGGGGTAATGAACCTCCCACCCGTGCTAAATACGGACTCCGATGCTACTTGTGGAGACAGGTATGGCATAGATATCTCTAGCCATCATAGCTAAAATCGGAAACCCTATGCACTGCTTTCCAATGAACCAATATATCAAAATTATCAGCCCTTGGGGTAACCGCCTCTTCTAAGTAAATATCCAACTTAGATTTTGGTGCAGCCATGGGATCAATTGAAATCAATGCTTCAAACTTATTATAAATATCCTTCCCAATAGGCAAACCCCAACACTAGAATCCGTAGTAACGAGAAGATGAATCATAAGAAACACTACAAGAAGAAGCCTTCAAATGTTTGTACTTCTCTTCATATTCATGGAACAAATCATAGCAAACATTCTTGATCATATCAACCTTATCAAATACATCAAAATCAAGAATAGTACTATTAACAAATTTGCACCATTTTCAACTTGTACCTAGGATCCAAAACACATGCAACTCCTAATATTCCATACATGACATCCCAATATTTTTAAAAATTTATCAAGCATCTTCTGAGCCATACTCCTAATAACCACATCCCTATCCAGAAGCCAACCATTCAAAGTTATTCGAATTTCAAATACCTTAGGAAAATAAACATTTGCAGTAGGGAAAATTAGTGCTCGGAGAACAACCGAGTCAACCTACCACAAATATCTTTTGCCTTCTCCCATTCCTCATAAGAAGGAACACATTTATAACTCGCTTGCTCTCCTTGCCAACTTAGGAAAAACTTCCTTATACAAAAAAGTTGTTTCAAGCATTAAGAATGTTGAATTCCACCTCGTTTAACAATCTAATTTCAACTTCTTCAAGTAAGGCACACTCAAACTATCACAAACTTCTCTAAAAGTTTCCTCTCTTTTAGGTGTTGCTTTCCAATATGCTACACTATCACGAACCTTTTCAATCGAACTCTCAATCACCTCCAACCCATCCTTAACAATGATATTAAGAATATGTGCACAACAATGCATATGGAAATGCTTACCCATCAATGGAAGTGTCCTTAGATCCAAACGATCTATAAGAATGTCAATTATTGCATCATTGCAAGAACAATTGTACACTCGTGAGGCTTGATAGCTTTCTACTAATATTCCACTCGAAAAACACTTTAAGAGCTCTTCGGATATGCTTTCTGCTGTATGAGGACAAGGAACATATGCAAACCCAGCAGTAAACGCAAACATCAAAAAACAGAATGCAGCTAAAGTGCGAAACAAAAACATAAACGGAAAAAAAAAAAAAACCGGCGAAACCGAAACGAAACAGGAAAAAAACAGCTGAAATGGAAAACGAAACAGTGGCAGAAAACGAAACAAGAAACAAAAACCGGGCGAAACCGAAAACAGAAATAGGAAAAAAATAGGCGTAAACGGAAAATGTAAAGCAGTAGTTAGAAAACGAAAACAAGAAACAAAAACCGGGCAACAAAAACAGGAAAAAAAAAAGCAGAAACGGAAAACGAAACAGCTGCAGAAAACGAAACAAGAAACAAAAATCGGGCGAAACCGAAAATAGAAACAAGAAAAAAAGGCAAAAACAGAAATGTAAACAGTAGGCAAAAACAGAGCGAAACCGAAAATATAAACCGAAAAAGGAACTCGAAACGAAACTAAAAACAGTAAAAGTCGCACAAATAATAAACATACCTCAAAATGCGCTTTTGCATTTTCCACGAGTTATCAATCCAATGGACCGTTATGGCTATAAAACCACGCTTTTGATTTTGAGCGATCTACATATCGGTGGTAATAGCCACTTTGCTTAGAGCACTTCCTAACAACCTCATTGTTTTTGCCTTTTCAAAATCAAACACTTTGAAAAATCTTTTCTAAGTGTATTCCTTGATATCATGTTGAACGCGAGTTGGAGAGCCTTTGAATATTTTCTAAACCCCTCATGCTCCACAATAGCAAGAGGATACCCATGAACTATTACCATATGTGCAAGTGCCTTCCTTGCAAACTCTTCATCAAAACCATTAACAAACAACACTTGCCCTTGTTTGTCACCGGAAGACTCTATTTTCAACTTGTTTTGGGTAAAGTCATTTGCAATATCTCTATGTCTTTTCATAGGGCAAATTTTATGGTCCTACAAATGCTTTGTACGATTTTTTGAATTACCAACGAGTTTTTTCCCACAATAATTACAAATAGCTTTCGGTACACCATTGATAACTTGATATCCAAAATGTTGTCAAACATTCGAGATAAACTTTCTTTTCTTTCCAAATGTTAATGTATCCACTTCATCCTCGATATGATTCGGTGTTCCGGACGAATCATAGTTTGATGGAGGAGTTGGAGTTGGATTTGGATTTGTTTCCCTCTCTCCGGGTCTTTATTTGTAGAACATGGAGATGGTTCACTCGGCACTTGCAATGATTTGTAATTATCATCAACAATCAAATTTAACTCAAGTGACAAATAACAAATTAATGTTCCCACATACATATAAAGAAAACATACAAGTTAATCAAACATGGAGATGGTTCGGGCTGAAGGAAGGAGGAAATAACAACATGCATATGGCTGAAAACCTTAGCTCAATGTATTCACAAGATCAAAACAACCAAAACAATCAAGGCTCGTCATCATTGAATGCTCGACCCCATGTCACGCTACTTGTTTTTCTAAAAGAGCGGCTCGGAAAAATCAATTAATGATGCAACCTCTTCTAAAAGTGTCATATATACCTCGGAAAAATCTACAACTCAATCTGAAAAGTTATATATTCTTGTAGAAGTATCAAAATTATACTTGTCTAAAATTTCAAGAAGCTTTTTATTTTCTTTAAAAAAATTACATAATTCCTTAAAATCTTTAGGACTTCTATTGAAAATGTCGATTAGATTTGATTGTTAAAATCTGTTCAAATTAAAAGAACAACTCCAATATTTCTGAATCCATTTCTCACAAGTTGTAGGTAGTTGACAAACAATAGGAAACTTTTCTATAGTTTCCAACAAGATTTTAGATATTATTTTGTTTTGAAATATCCAAATCCTAATTACTTCGAGTATCTTTTGGGCAATGGAGTAAAACGGAGGATATTCGTTGAACAAATATACTAGTATGCACAAATGCTCCATCTAGTCAACTCGCAAACCCAAGAGGCAAGACACAACCTTTTTAAGGTGGACATAAACTACTAGTTGCAAGATTTTACACAAATTAAAGTGATGCTAAACATCGATTAAACATAGCAAGCAACATAGCATGAACATCAAAGTAATAAGGACGAGAGGAGAGGAGAGCTTACCACAAGTCATCGGTGCCGCTGGCGCGGTAGAGGGACAAATCAACAGCCACGGTCTATGTCCGGGCGGTGAGAGTCGAGATTGAGAGATTCGTAAGGGTGGAGAGGCGAGGGCGACCGGATGCGGAGCGTTTATGTCTTCCGGGCGGCGAGTGATGATAGGTCGGCCAGGCCGGAGGGAAGGAGGCTGGCCAGGCGAGAGTGGTGGTGGAGACAAGAGGAGGAGAGGAAAGGAGAGGAGAGAGAGTCTAAGGCAGGCGCAACAGAGTGACGACAGGGCGAGAGGGAAGGAGGTGGTGGAGAGGAAAAGAGGAGAGGAAAGGAAAGTAGAGAGAGACGAAGGCGGGCAGCGGCGTTGCTTGCAAATGAGCTAGGCATCCGAAAACCTAGGGTATGTATTCTTAATTATTGAAATTACCTTTCGCCCACGATTATATGCACAACGAATAATTTGAATTGAGGGTATATATGTAATTTAAAAGTCGAGGAAACGGGGACGGGGACGGGAAGGAATTTCCCCTCGTCCTTGTCCCCGTCCCCGTCCCGCCCGGGGCACAAAACCCTCCTTCCAGCCCCGGCCCGACGGGGCCGGGAATTTTCCCGTTTTAGGGCGGGTCCCGGCGAGGCCGGGAAAACCCGCCCGATGCCATCCCTAATCCTTGCAATCAAAAATTTTACTTTTTCTTTTTTTTTTTTTATACTTAAATTCGTACCTTTTAATCCGGACCTTTAGATTAAAATTTCACGACTCAGATTCAAAGTGCTCACACATTAACCCTACTCTACATACATACATACATACATACATACATACATACATATATATATATACACATACACACACACACACACACACACACAACTCTTTCCCTCCATTCGTTGTGTAAGACGATTGTTTACGTATATATATATATATATATATATATATAGTTTCTTTTTGCTTCCAATTTTGATGTATTATACATTATCATAAGGTACACATGATTTTTTTTTAAGTTTTACATAATGCACAACTCGATTAATATGAATAAAACGTTAAGGAAATCCCATTAATTCGGTTTACTAACCCCTACCCTATATATATATATATATATAAACACATACACACACACACCTCTTTCTCTCTATTTGTTACGTAAGAGGATTATTTATGTATAAACTACACATTATCATAAACTACACATGATTTTTGTTTAAGTTTTACATAATGCACAAGCACAATTAATATGAATAAAATGTTACGGCCATCCCATTAATTCGGTTTAATAACCCCAAGACATAACTACAATCAAAGTTCTCATAACCATTGTTGTCTTTAACAATGAGATCGGATTCACAAGGCAAGACATAGAATATATTTAAAGCATGGGTCGAGTCCACGAAAAAGGAAAAAGGGGTAAGGCTTTATTGGAGAAAAAGATGATAAACAATCACAAAACTAATAATAATTCCCTATTGTTTATAACATTTTTCTCCAACAAAGCCTCTACCCCTCTTCCTATTCTTCGTAGATAGACTCTATATCTTGCCTAGTGAACCCGACCTCATCGCTAAAGTCAACAAAGGTTATGGGAACTCCGATTCTTTTTATGAATTGGGATAGTTAAAGTAAACTAAATGGATGATCCCAACATTTCATTGATATTCATTATTGTCTTATGTATTATGTAAATTTCATAAAAATTATGAACTCCAGCTTACGATTATGTATAATACAACAAACTTACAACAAAAAAAGGAAATCGGAAATTTAGATAATTGGATAAATTAGTCCACCCCAACATCAACTCATCAAAATAAACAAATTTGATAATAAATTTATCTTTATGACAAGTATTTGGGGAGATCCATATATCCGAATACATTTTCAATTCTTTTATATTTTCTCCCGTTGACCTTTAAACCCTAAACCACAAACTTTTCTATTTCCCCAAACCCTAAACCATAAATATTTTTATTTCTCTCAACTCTAACCATATTTGGGTAGCAATTTTCATAATTGGATAAATGAGTCCACCCCAACATCATCCATCAAAATAAACAAATTTGGATACAAATTTATCTTTATGACATGTTTTTGGAGATGACCCTATATCCAAATTATCTTTCTCTTTCTTTAAACCCTAAATAAATTTGGATATACTATCTCGATTAACCATCCTTAACTATTATCCTATTTCCCTAGGCTTACATTAATTAAATCCTAAACTCCTAAACGCATTTTGCAAAATCTCAAACATTTCACGAATTTCCAACTTAATAACACTACTAGAAAATTGTCATATAGCAACGGAAACAGATGATGGAAAAATGTAATCTAGCAACGGAATTTCATAATTAGCGATGGAATTTTTCCGTCGCTGATTTTCACGTCGCTAAAAATTGGCGACGGAATTCTACGATTCCGTCGCCGATTAGCAACGGAATAGCGATGAAATTTGATTTCGTCGCTATTCGAATCATCGACGGAATTTCTTGTTCCGTCACTAATCGGCGACGGAATTCCGCGATTTCGTCGCCGATTCATCGCTAATTTTTTATAAAAAAATTAACAATTTTCTGTATTTTTGAATGTTTAATACAAAAATCTTGAACGAAATACAAATTTAAATAATCCTAGCAGTATAACAAACTCAAATTCAACTTCAATTCAAACACAAAAATCATATACAAACACAAAAGTCATAAATAATCCAACTTCAATTCACCAACATCCATAAAAACTAATTGAAAAAAAAAAAACACAAGAGTATTACATTATTTACAAACACAAGTTATGTTCTTCATCTTCCTTTTCCTCTTCTTCTTCTTCTTTCTCATTATCTTCACCTTTTACCTCATTTTCATTCGAACCATGCCTATCAAAATAAATTATATCAAATCCTCTAAAATTTGAAATTTTATAGTAAACAAAGTAAATTATAAATACAACCAACAATGAGGGAGGAAGGAGAAAACATACCTACAAAATGTTACAGGTGGCTAGTTGGCGGCGGTGGTGGTGGCGGTGGTGGCCTCTTGCTCTCTCACACTCTCACACTCTCACTTCTCTCTAATTCACAATCTATCTCTCCTTATGATTTTGCCGAGCCTCGTTGAAGTCGGGCTTTTATTTGCAACATAACGTCCGTCGTTGCTTAAAAAATTTAGTTAGCGACGGAATTAGCGACGGAATCTGTCCATCGCTAATTAAAAATTTTAAAATTTTAAAATTAGAGAAAATTTAATAGCTCGCCAACCTAAAATTTTTCAAAATTTGAATTAGCGACGGACTTGTCCATCGCTAACTAAAAATTTGAAAAATTTTATATATTTGAAAAATGAAAATAGGAGGCACATTTAAATTTTGAAAATTTTGGATTAACGACAGAATTTTCCGTCGCTAATTTAAATTTGAAAATTTTTATATTTTTTCAAATTAAAATAGGCGAAAAATTTAAAATTTCTAAAATTTTGAATTAGCGACGAAATAATTCCGTAGCTAATTAAAAAAAATTAAAAATTAGATTTAGCGACTGACTGATTCCGTCACTAAGTAAAAATAAAAATTAGATTTAGCGACGGATTGATTCCGTCGCTAAATTAAAAAAATTAAAAAATTATTTTCAAAAATCCGTCGCTATTTTTTCCATTTCCGTCTTTAGGTCCGTCGCTAATAAGTAAAATAGCGACGAAATTTGTTTCCGTCGCTAAGTTCATTTTATCCGACAATTGTCGGTTTACGTCGTTGTTTCCGTCGCTAGTTAACAACGGACGCGATGCCGTCGCTAATTTTCGTCGCTATTTAACGTTTTTGTAGCAGTGAAACTAAACAAATGTTACCTACATTCTCAATAAACGATTCAACATTTTAAACATCTCAAACATTACCCACATTCTCAACATTCGCATAATTACCCCAAATATATTCAACATTTAACTATATAAATTTTGTAAATAAATTAAAGAGAAAAATAAGAAAGGATAGAGATTCATACCATAAGAACGAGGACAACGGCGAGAGTGAGCGAGAGTCTTGACGACAAAACACAAAGACAACCACGAGCGAGAGTGAGCAAGAAAGGACAACTACGGTTTTAAGAGACGAGAGGAAAGAGTGAGCGAAATGAAACAGATCAACAAGAGGTATAGTGGCGAGGATAACTTGCCGACAACAATATTTACTTCGAGCAAATCTAGATTTGAGGTAAATGTGGACGAGAGGGAGCTGTGGAAAGCAATAAGACCGTGAGTAGAGAGCGAGATGAAGTAGGCGTGGAAACAACGGGTTTCATTTCTCGGGTTTTTAGATTGTATCCGAAGAGACATTTGATGACGGTTCAATGGAAAAATTGTCATCAAATAACACCTATGACGATGGTTCTTTTAGAGAACCATCGTCAAAAGGTTTCAGCTTAACCTATGACGGCGGTTCTCCGAAAAAACCATCGTCATAGGTGTTATACAATGCCGCTTATTTACAAAAATGTCATTAATCCATTTTTTATGACGGTTTGTCCTTTTAACCGTCGTAAATCGACCGTAATAAAAAGTCATATCTGTTAAACATTGCAACTCTAATATTACATATTTATTTTTCTTCTCAATATTATATAATATTTAAAGTACATCTATATCTCTATCTAATTTTAACTACAAATATATTTTATTTACTATTGATTTACTTTGATTTTTAATGATATATTTAAAATTTATATGAAGAAATTATTTATTTTTTATGATTAGCGATGAAAATGGGACATTCCTCCTTTAATCTCGTCCCAACCTAATTATTAACAATGACTCCCCAATCCATACTAATTTATTTAAAAGTAACATAAATCTATCTTATGGCTACGTTGGAGTGAATAGCTGTAGATTCGAGTTCATTTGTCCTCCCAAATTATGATAGACTAATAAATAGAAATTATTTTAATTTAAAAAAATTAATATTAAAAAACGTAACTTAAACAGGTTTTCTTTTTTAAAGGTATTTAGTTTAATTTTGTCGAATTCATAAGGACAATATGATAATTTTAGATATTAATCTTAAAAAACTCTTTTAAAAAGCTATTGAAAATAACATTTCACGGAAGAGCTTTTTGAGTATAAAAAGTTTTTTCAAAAACTTTTCACCAAATAGTTCAATTAGCTTTTTGACTAAAAAACTCTTTGTCAAACACCCCAATAGCAATTTATTGATGACCTTTTGTAAATGTTGATTTTGTACAAGGTAAGCCCTATGGGTGAGCAAAAAATCGGAACCGATAAATCGAAACGAAAACCAGCAAAATTGGACCGATTTTTTGGTTAATCGAACCGGTTTAAAAATCCGATTAACCAATATTCAGTTAACCAATGTATCCGGTTACAGTTATGGTTCATGATTTTGAAACCTTTGCTTTGTTAAACAAGCTTATTAAACCAATTATCGACATAATTGAAGTCCACTTGAATATAAAATGATCGAATTAAAACGAAGTCTAAAAAAATTTTATTAATCCAAAAATTATCCGATATAAAATTAAGTCAAGAACTCTTTACCAAGTCTAACTACTCTTCAAATAAACAACAAAAAAAATTTCAAACTTTGCAAGCCTTGATAGAGGAAGCAAATCAAGCAAGCAAGAAAGCTGGAGTTGGTGGAAAAATAAGCATACAAGCTAGTCTGTAAAACAAAGAGCATAAAAATCGAGGCAAAACTACCTTTTCTACTTTAGAAGAATATATATATATATATATATATATATATATAAAAGATGTATCTAATAAGAGGAGATGGATAGGGTGAGAGTGAGAGTATTAAATATGGGCCATTGGATTAAAATAAGTGCCTTAAATTAATATATCAAATAAAAAACCCTAATTACTTCTTCCTCTATTATGCCACCCTAAAACCACAACACTCCATTGCTTTCTTTACTTTGCCGCCGGACTTTATGAAAATCCTACCCCAAATGCATCTAATTTAGGGCATGTTGAACCCGAAATTGAAAATTCATATCTTTCACCCACAAATGATAGAAAATAATTTTGTTTTAATCTTAACCCTTATATTTGAAATGATATATATATATCCATTGAGAACTCATGGTTAAATTAAGAACTAAGAACTTTTAATTGTAGCCATTGATTAAAACTCAAAGATTCAGATTAATGCCACGTCATCTCCTAAGACCACCAGCCCCCACCCCTTGAACCGCCTGCACCCAAAACCTAACCACTGACCACCATGACTTTGTGGTTAACAATAGCCACCGGTGGCTTCCTTCGCCGGACAGGAACCACGGATCGGCGCTTGTCGTGCACTATCGAAGCCAGTGGTGACCAGCCCCAAAACCACCAGCCCCCACCTCCATGATTCCGTTACAACACCTCCATCCAAAACCCAACCACCAACCTCGCGACAGTCTCTCTCCCTCGTCCCACATCCTTATCTCCCATCCCACCACCACCATATTCGCCGTTGGGGGTTCGTTGTTAGTAGGCGAGCTTCACGGTGACCATAATTGGGCCTAGATCTAGCATCTCGCCATTGTCGCGCAACCCCCAATTTTTTGTTGAAGCCATTTTTCCGTCGGCTAATGAAAACCCTAAACAACACATGGTGAACCCTATCAAGGGAATATTTTCTCTCTCTTCGTGTCAACCACCAATTTGCTAGAAATCTCTCTCTCTCTCTCTATATATATATATATATATATATATATTTATTTATTTATTTGTGTTTTAGTTTTTTAACTAATAAAATCTATGTATTTCTTTTTGTAATTTTATCCACCTTTATTCTATATTTTACTGGTTCTAGGGATTCTTTTTCTTTGTCTTTCCCTGATTGTTTTTCATAGTAGACTTTGTCTTTCTTGATAAATGAAGCACTAAGATTTATAGATATAGCCTTGTTGGCACCAAAATTACCTTCCAATTAGGAGGTCTCGGGTCCTAGTCCCAATATTATTATAAGGTTAGTATGATGTTGTGGCATATGTAACATGTAAGAATTATCAATCTCATTTTCGCCTCTAGCCATTCAAACTAACCTTTCGCCAAAACAAAAGAATTCTAATGTGTTGTGATATCATCTTTCAATGTTTTATTAATTGAATCAATAGTCACCTTTATATGAAAATCTATTTGATTGCTCTTTTTGACAGGCAAATTAATAACTAAACAACCTTTTATTTTTGAGGCCCTTTGCGAAACCCCAAATCTTATTTGAAAAACAAAGGACGAAATTTCCATTAGGAAGTTGAATCACATATTTCTAGTCTTTCAATTCTTCAATGAGATAGATAGACAACGAATCCAAAAAGGATGCCTTGTTCGTCCACTAACATGTTATCCAAGAAATCCCACTAAGCATTCAACCCTCAAAGATGAAATTCACAAGCTCTCGCTTTTGGGTTCTAGTGTACAATATTCCTTTTTACAAGCGTACGTTGAAGTTCTTGAAGGAAATACTATGAGATGGTCTCTTTACAAAATATGACGACTTCAATCCTTTAGGGCTGGACTATGGAATGGGGATTAAGGTTAACTTCGACACAAATAAATTGTTATAACTAGAGACAATAATCATAGTTGGAAAAGAATAGTTAAAGTACATTAATTTAAAATATGAGAGATTCTCCACTTTATGTTACTATTGTGGCAACAACTCATTTACATTGATCGAGATTTCACCAATGATCTTGGGACAGTGTTAAAAATGCAAAATTTTTGACATTATGAATGGAGGAAAATGGGCCAAAAAAGAGCATAGCACAAATTGTTAGAGTGCTCGGATTAAACTATCCTTAAATTTTCTAAAATTGTCAAAAATGCTACTAACTTAATCGATGGTAATCGTCTGCCACTAAACTAGTAATTAGGTAAAAAAATGCCACTTGGAGGTTAAATTGACCCGCTGAAGCCGGTAAAAATCCAGGCAACCGGTCGCAACCCACGAATGTTTTTCTCTCTCCTCATCTTCCTCTGTTTTGAATGAAACCGGTCCCGACATTTTCACTCACGCTCTCTCTCTACTCTCGCCATTTTCACTCACACTCTCTCTATCTTGCTTGTAATTGGAACCCACCACCTCCTGGGCATCCCATCCGAACCCACCATCTCCAATCCCCATCCTCATCGCCGAGCACCGCGCACCTCGACTCCCTCCTCAACCTTTGCCGCCAAACCCAGCTCGTGCTCAATTGTGTCGGGCTGTTTCGGGTCCATGGGGAACCAGTGGTTTGAGCCTGCGTCAAAGTGGGGTGCGACTGCCTCGACATTTTCGGCGAGCCGAAGTTCATGGAGAGAATGGAGGTGGAGTACCATGATCGGGCGGCGAGTCGGGGAGTCCGGTGGTCTCGGCTTGTGGATTCGATTCGATCCGGCCGAGCTCGGGCTTATGTTCAATTCTAAGCAATGGGTGCCCCGTGCAGTGCGGAATAGGGTCGAGGCTTACTTGTGCTTGGAGAGTGAGAAGAGGATTGTGGGTAGTTTTGCGTATGAATCGGCGGTTCTTGGGGTTGCTAATGTGGACGTGCTTCGGGAGGCGAGGAAATCTCGGCCTAAGAGGTCTCGGCTTCGGGTATAATTATGTACTTCTTGATCTTCATCTTCCTTATTTGGGAGTTGGAACTTGTTGAAGGTCTCAACCTTAAGTAATTGTTAAACCTCATTTTTGCCGATTTCTAAGGCATTATTTAACCCAATTATGAGATGATTTCAATGATATTTATTTAGTTTTGGGTTAGATTTTGTTCATTTTCTCTTTATCGTCACCTAAGCTCGTAAATCTCTTTATTACGGGTTTTGGGCTTAAATTTGAGAGATTCGAGGTAAATTTGATGAAAAGCGATGAAGAGAAGAGTTCGGGCCCAAGAGGAGGCAAGAAAGAAGCCTAAAACACATCAAAAGAAGTCGCACAACCCCTCGTGCAAAGCTGCACACCCGTGCGGATCATCGAGCGAAGGGTCCGAAGTCAAGGAAGGCCGCACGGCCCCCTGTGCACATCTTGCACGGCCGTCGACAAGTTACGGAAGACGCGCACGGCACCCCGTGCAGAATCTGCACAGCCGTGCAAAACAGGCAGAGAGCACAAAGCTGCGGCAAATATTCGCACGATACCCCGTACGACTTTCGCACGGCCATGCGACTCGTTGTTTCGGCGGTTATTTAAGTTTCCTAATTGTAATTGTTTGGGGATTCTATTCCATAAATTGAGAATTTAGCTAGGGTTTCGTGGGCAGCTCCGAGAGGAGACTCAAGAACACTCTTTATTGTTCATCTACTTCAAGTTTTTATGATTGAATCGCATCAAACTTTTTATTCGATGAATCGTAATTTCTTCTCTTTATCTTTTCTTCACAATTTCTGTTTGTTTCTCTATGGCTATTTTCCCCAATCTTTGTCAATTGTTTAGTATCATGTTTAGGGGCTAATTTCTCTACTTAGGTTGGGATTGATCCCTTTTATGCCTTGATAATCATGAATTGAGTACCAATTGAGTTGTTCTATGCTTGTTAGGTTAGAATTCACTTTGTTCATTACTTTTTCATTGATTACCTCGAAAAATGACTCTTTTGCTTTTATTAGGGTTTTGTGAACATCGAAAGATGAGAACTTACCTAGAATGAAGTTGTGAACGATTAGAACTTTGATATGAAAATAATTAGGGTTTTAATCGGGGTTGTGAGATGCATTCATTGATATTTTGCTCTTCATTAATCCCATGAAAATAGGTGATTAGATTGTGCAAGATTAGTCTTTGACCTTCGAAAGTAGGCGAAGATAGGCTTAATTGGTGTCTCCCTCTTCTAAACTACTAGCATAGGCAAATCTCAAACGGTATTCAATTTTGGTTTCGGGCATATTAGTGTGATTAATCCCAATCTAAGGCTTTTTATTCATCGGTTTCTCTTAGTTATTTTGTTATTAGTTGATCCAAAAAACAAATCATTGTCGAACTGAGTTTTTGCCTAGATAGAAAGTTTAAGTTAGCTTTGATATTTGAAACACAACTCTCTGTGGACACGACCCGTGCTTGCCGGCTAGCTACAACCACGTCGTGCACTTGCGGTTACAATTTTAGAACTTAAATCCTTCCCAACAAGTTTTTGGCGTCGTTGCCGAGGAGTTGTTTTGTTTCAGTATTGGAGCTTACTCGAGCATTCTAGATTAGGCATTTAATTAAAAAAATCCAAAAAAAAAAAATGAAAGCATGTCTACTTACCATTATCCGCGAGTATGAGCATGAATTGTTTTATCGAGTACTTTGATCGACTTAATGTTCTTTTTGCTCTTTACGGTAATTGTTTGGAGAAATGGGAAGTATTGAGTGTTGTCTACGAGGGTGTGAATAGTAAAACCCGTGCTCTTTTAGAGTATTGGGATTTTTGTGCTAAAAGTGTTGATGAAGCTTGAGATTTACTTGAATGGATTGCTTGGGATACTCGTGAATTTGAAAAGGCATGTACTAATTCTGGATTTTCATGTCCCGACCCTTGTGCTTATCATGCTAGATCTTACATCCAATCCCCTTGTATTCTTGATCCTACCCCTCTTTGGTGTGAAAAGTGTAACTCTTCCGATCATGATACTAGTTCTTGTCCTTATCATGATACTTTATCTCCTGAATGCTAGGATAATTGTTATAAAATGATAAGGGTTATGAATGACTAAATTAAGCAACTTGCATGTCTTACTAAGATTAGGGAGCCTGACCTATCACATGAAACCGATCTTAGTCTTGGTTCTCGCTAAAATTGAGGCATTTTTCTACGATGATGACGATGATGAGTCCTCCTTTTCTTTAGAATCCAGACTAGAGAAAGAGATTGACCCTCCCTTTACTACATTACCCACAGTTGCTCCATCCTTACCTAGTACACATAGGGACAACACTGAGTCTACCTTTGGTGTTGATGCTAGTTTAGATGGTGAGGGTGATTTATATTATGAATCGGAAGATGTTTTAGTTGAGGTGTTTGATCGGGAGACTCCTTTAAAGGAGTCATGTGAGGTGGTTGTGGTCGAGGCATCGCCTACTAGTCTTGATGTTGATGATCATGTGTCCCCCAACCCGCTTACTTTGATCCCTGCTTCCCTATTTGTTCACTACCCTCTCTTTCCCCGAGTATCATTTTTTGAGCCCACTACCTATGTGATTTGTGATTCTAATTTAGATGTGGGCACTGTGATTTACTCATCTAACATGCTTGAGGGGGATGTGGTTGACAATACTGTGTCCCTAGGTACCTTTGGAGGTTACATTCCTTCCTTTGACCCTTTTCATGTTTACCTAGAGGACATGCCTAGAAAAATCATGTGGACTAGCTTCTTTTATCACTCTTTTGATTTTTCTAA
Source organism: Talinum fruticosum (assembly GCA_021018815.1). Taxonomy (NCBI): domain Eukaryota; kingdom Viridiplantae; phylum Streptophyta; class Magnoliopsida; order Caryophyllales; family Talinaceae; genus Talinum; species Talinum fruticosum. The sequence goes on from JAITYX010000022.1 coordinate 7,415,005, forward strand.
GGCTTCGATAAATTTAAGAGATCACTGAATATCACCGACATATTTGCTTGTTGTGTTCTCTTATTTACATTCATCTGAGTTTTGTGCTCAGGAATTTGATAAGCTCCTTAGAGCTCCGACAGACATCCGAGTTGGAGCTTGATCTTGAGATGAGGAGGAGTGGCTGATGCTCCTCGAGCCTTCTTAGTACTATTTTAGGAGGCATTAGTTTAGGTGCACCTAGTACCTAACCTAGTATACCCTTCCCCTCTCTTTCTCGCATATTTCTTTCATTGGGGACAATGAATGACTCAAGCATGGGGGGTTCTTCATTGGCATTCGAGGCATTCGATTTGATTGACTGCATGAGTTGCGAGAAATTTGGTGATTGTTGGATGATTCGAGGAAAGTTTAGATGCATATAGTTAACAATGCACTCAAGTAGTCGCGTTAGTTTTTGTTTTCCTTATTTCCTTCCTATTTCTTGCATATAGGACTAAGCATGAGCATATTAGTTAGGAATTTGCATTGTATATCATTTTTTTCTTCCTCCTAATGTACTCACAAAAAGCGATACGAGGCGATGGGCATCCGTAAGCAATTGAGGTAACCACATTCCACCCTTTCTTCGTTTCCTTTTACGTGAGTTTCTTTTAGTTAATTTTCTTTGCTTAAAAATAAATAAATAAAAAAATAGTTTTGAAAACCCCTCTCGTGATGATGATGTGAATTGTGATAGTCGATCTTTGGGCGTGATTGTGCATGATTTAATTGCCCATTCTTGGTAGAAACTTTGTGTGGAAATGAACTTGCGAATGAATTTGATTGTGATGTCTTAAGTTGCTTGCCGGTGTCCTTGAGAATTTCTTTGCATGATTGGTAAACTTGAGCATGTGGTAAAACCTTTTGAGCTAGTTGTTGACTTGTGGTGGATAAGCATGTGAGACTTTGAGCCTTATAGACTAATTCATCAATTTTGGTCTCATGTTTCGTTCTTTGTGTGACTCTTCCTTTATGCATACCTCTAGAACTTGCTCTATTTCTCTTTGAGACCACACTTGGCATATGCATTGTGTAATATGATAGAGGCATTCATTTGTTTTCAAGCTACATGAGCCAAAAAGTCGTCCCATTTATTTATACCATTTTGCTACCCCTTTGAGCCTTAACCTATTTCTTGGTACACCAGCATCCGCTTTACCCATGGCCTATATACATTTCCTATACCTAAGCCGGGTCTAGTGGAGCAATACTTTTGGGTAGTTTTGGATTAAATGACGGAGTGTTTCATTCGGTTTGTAGTTTGATTCGGGGATCCATGTTGAAAAAAAATGATAAGTTCCCCTTTTAGACTCTTTTAGAATTGAGTGTTGTTTATGATTCTCATGCCAATTATATCTATTCCTGAAAGTTTTGAATTTTTGAAAAAAGAAAAAAATGAATGAAAAAAAATGAAAAAGAAAAAAAAAGAGAAAAAAGAAGTGAAGAAATAAATGGTTGGCATGTGGAAAATTCAAAAAAAGTTGTATGGTCATTCCAGAAGTTGTCCTAAAGTATGTTGTGTTTAAAGAGGTGAATTGGAAGAAAGTTTTTAGTCATATTTGGAAGTGTTTTTTTCGCTCCTTAGCTGTTAGGCCTCGGCTATCTAGCTCCACATATCCCAAATTGGTTCTCCTTTCTACTAATGAACCTTGGCTACGTTACAAGCTTTGAAAGACCTCTTGATTTCACTTGCATTTTTGCCTCTATAGTGGTAGAGAATGAGAATACGACCAAGCCTATGGTAGGTCTGTGTTTTGGAAAGAGACGTTGAGAGAAACCTCAAAAGAAGTTTCAAATGAGATGGAGTGATCCACATTTCCTAAAGTGAGATTCCACCAGTCAAGTTAGTTCGCCATTTGTTTGAGGGAGTCATGAATGTTATTGTAGTTCAATATGAGACAATTGTGCATTGCAACCAAGCATTGTAGTCATTGAAGTTTTCAGGCAAGTTTTCATGCAAATATGACACTTTGAATAGGTTGTCTTTGTGCATGGTCATCCCCATTGATTGAACTGTTAACTTGTCACCCGAAGAGGGTGAATGCGAGGTTTTAACCCAGGATCGTTCATTGCTAGTCTTGCTTGGGGACAAGTAAGAGCTAAGCATGGGGGAGTTGTTAAACCTCATTTTTGCTGGTTTTTAAGGCATTGTTTAACCCAATTATGAGATGATTTCAATGATATTTATTTAGTTTTGGGTTAGATTTTGTTCATTTTCTCTTTATCGTCACCTAAGCTCGTAAATCTCTTTAGTACGGGTTTTGGGCTTAAATTTGAGAGATTCGAGGTAAATTTGATGAAAAGCGATGAAGAGAAGAGTTCGGGCCCAAGAGGAGGCAAGAAAGAAGCCTAAAACACATCAAGAGAAGTCGCACAACCCCTCAGTGCGAGGCTGCACAGCCGTGCGGATCATCGAGCGAAGGGTCCGAAGTCAAGGAAGGCCGCACGGCCCCCGTGCACATCTTGCACGGCCGTCGACAAGTTACGGAAGACGCGCACGGCACCCGTGCAGAATCTGCACGGCCGTGCAAAACGAGCAGAGAGCACGAAGCTGCGGCAGATTTTTGCACGGTACCCGTACGACTTTCGCACGGCCGTGCGACTGCTTGTTTCGGCGGTTATTTAAGTTTCCTAATTGTAATTGTTTGGGGATTCTATTCCATAAATTGAGAATTTAGCTAGGGTTTCGTGGGCAGCTCCGAGAGGAGACTCAAGAACACTCTTTATTGTTCATCTACTTCAAGTTTTTATGATTGAATCGCATCAAACTTTTTATTCGATGAATCGTAATTTCTTCTCTTTATCTTTTCTTCACAATTTCTGTTTGTTTCTCTATGGCTATTTTCCCCAATCTTTGTCAATTGTTTAGTATCATGTTTAGGGGCTAATTTCTCTACTTAGGTTGGGATTGATCCCTTTTATGCCTTGATAATCATGAATTGAGTACCAATTGAGTTGTTCTATGCTTGTTAGGTTAGAATTCACTTTATTCATCACTTTTTCATTGATTACCTCGAAAAATGACTCTTTTGCTTTTATTAGGGTTTTGTGAACATTGAAAGATGAGAACTTACCTAGAATGACATTGTGAACGATTAGAATTTTGATATGAAAATAATTAGGGTTTTAATCGGGGTTGTGAGATGCATTCATTGTGATTTTGCTCTTTATTAATCCCATGAAAATAGGTGATTAGATTGTGCAAGATTAGTCTTTGACCTTCGAAAGTAGGCGAAGATAGGCTTAATTGGTGTCTCCCTCTTCTAAACTACTAGCATAGGCAAATCTCAAACGGTATTCGATTTTGGTTTCGAGCATATTAGTGTGATTAATCCCAATCTAAGGCTTTTTATTCATCGGTTTCTCTTAGTTATTTTGTTATTAGTTGATCCAAAAACAAATCATTGTCGAACTGAGTTTTTACTTAGATTTGAGTTTTTAGGTGGATTTAGTATTTGAAAACGAGTTCCTTGTGGACACGACCCGTACTTGCCGGTTCCTAGCTACAGCTACACCGTGCACTTGCGGTATTATATTTCTCTCAATAGTAATATGTGAACCGATTGGCTTGATCTTCTTGTTCCTGGACCCTATCATTGTTGCCATTGATTTAATTTTCTCTTCATAAAGTAAACTGGCGAGAGTAGAGAGAGAGAGAGAGAGTGAGAGGGAAGAGATATGTTCTTCAATGGTTGTGACCGGTTTCATTCAAAACGAGGGAAGAGAGAGAGTGAGGTAGTTCAATTGCATTAAACAGCTTAACATTCGTGGGTTGTGACCGGTTGCTCGGGTTTTTACCGGCTTCAGCTGGTCACTTTAACCTCCGAGTGGCATTTTTTTACCTAATTACTAGCTTAGTGGCGGACGATTACCATCGATTAAATTAGTGGCATTTTTGACAATTCTAGAGAGTTTAAGGGTAGTTTAATCCGAGCACTCCAAATTGTTATGCTAAGAGATAAAAGGACAGAACTAGATTAAAGAAGTTTTAACAAATAAGAAAAAGGGAGGCAATGTAAAAATCTACAACATATATGACCTGTGGCACAATTAATGATAAGTTAGGGAGGCTTTGATTTTAAGGAGGAAGGAAAAGAACATGCAATATGGAAGACTAATAGCAAACTAATACTCAAGGAAAAAAGGGGTGTAGCTCTTCTCCCACCCATACAATTGTCCAACCTTTCAAAAGATAATTATACCACTACATTTACCAAACCTATAACCTGTGGAACCATTCATAATGAAGCAAGAAATGAGGTTAGCAACCCCTTTTATGGTAAAGAGAGATAATGTCTGTTGGACCTACAAGTGGAAGAGAGGGCTAAAGGAATAAAAGACTAAGTAAAAGGTGATCACTTCCTGAACCAAACTTGAATATTTCAATTCATTTGGCTCTCGTGTTCAATTACTACAATTATTTACCAAAACCAGTCCTGCCAAGCATCATGAGGGCCCTATGTTGGACCTGCAAGGGGTTAGCAACCTCAAACAGTTTAAGTCCTCCAAAATTATATTGGTAAAATTAAACTAATAGTATATTATGAGATAATGTCTGTTGTCGATAAAATAGAGAAATTGACACTCATTTTTAGATGCATGACTCATTAATGACAAAGAGAGATAAATCGAGTTGTTTGGTTTTGTAATGGAAACATAAGTTGGATTTAGGAGGTTATAAATACTCTAGAAATTTCACTTAAGGTGATAGCATTGAAAGGGATTAGTTATGCGTTAATTCGAAACTTACGATTGGTCGAAAGCTTACAAGAGGCATCATATCTAGAATCTTATTAAGGAAAGAACTAGAAAACTTCACATTCCAACTTTGTAGGAGACAACATTAACGAAATCATCTACTAATGAGAAAAGTGTAAGTATTGATCGGGAAGAATGCTTGACAGACACATTTAGAGGCATTTTTAATGGATTGTAAGTTAAGATAGTCAGTTTTTCAATGCTCTGGTATATGAGGAAGAGGGTAAAAATATAAAAACATGCTTAAGAGAAAGTGTAAAAGTATATCACTTTATAGCAAATGATGCTTGGGCCAGGAAATATCCCCATTCTAGAGTTGAAAATTCCAAACGTAAGTTCATCTATTTGTCCACGAACATATTGGAAAAGAAGGATTAAGAGAACAATTCTTCAAATTTGGGTTATATTAGCTAAGCAGTAACGAACAAGAAGATGTGGTTAGAGAGACTTAATCAATTGTAGATCCAAGCAACAGAGTTGTAAAAAGCTCGAATACGCAAACAAATTTGAGACATTGAGAATAACAAATTTTGGTAGCATGAACAAAGAGATTTTCGACTTGGAGAAAGAACTCAAACTCATTCAAAGCCTTGATGCACTCAAACCAACTTCGATCATTCAAACTTTTGTGACTGAGGAGATGAACATGGAACTCAACCAACCTCACAGCTCATAAGAGATCATATCTTCCCTCTTTCAAATGCACCCTACCAAGGTCTTTGATTTAACATTTCAAATGCACCCAACAAAGGTTTCTGATCTAACGTACTCATGCCTTTTTTCAAAAATTTTGCCATATTATTGGCCCATATGTTGTCTACCCTTAACAGATTTGTGTAGTCCTGAACTCATAAACCAAACTCTTATAGCCTAAATCTTGACAGTCAAGGCGCCTATCCTATCCTGTCAGTATTTGTAGTTTCTTATATAAAATCATCTTTAAGAGGATTGCAAACCGTTTGGAAAAATCATTCTAAAAATAATTTTGGAATGTCAAAGCGTCTTTGTCTCATAATATCGAATTACTGACAAAATTTTGATAGCCCTTAATTAATTGCTCCATGTAATAAGATCACACTACTCTAGTAAGATGGGCAGCCTAACTCTTACGCTTGATATGAACAACACCTATAATAGAGTTGAATATGTATTTCAAGAGTTAATTCTACCTAGAATGGGATAGTGACAATTAGTACTACAATGTATAGAACCAAATTTTATCTCACCTCTTTTTAAATTATTAATTATTTAAAAAATAATACAAAAAATATGAAGTTGATTCGTTTTTTGTATGGTGTGGCTTTCCCCTCAAAACCGGCGCCTCCTCTTTTTGTCTCTCATGACTTGCCACCTTCTCCATTTGACGAAAAAAAAAAGAAAAGGAAAGGAAAAAGGTGAGCGCAAATAAAAGGAAAATTAATTCATTTCTTGTGTGGTGTGACTTTCCCTTCTTTAAAAATTTCTCTCCTCTCCTCCCATCTCCTGTCTAACTCTATCTAATAAGCCTAGATTTCTTTTAGTTAAACTATCTTCATTAGCACACAATATGTGCAATTTTGAAATAATATCATTATAATGATATTTTTGAGATTATATCACTATGATAATAGATAATTCATTCATACGGTCTTTAATACGATTCACTTCGTTATTGAATATATATATAATAATGTTTCTTATGTTTAGAGTACTATAACAACTAAGACAATAATATATAATTTATTTAATTAGTGACGAAGTATACTAAAAATGGGTAATTTAATAGTACAGAAATAGAATAGAATGCAAGAGAAAGTTAATTAATGAATAAATAAGAATTACATATAACTTTTTACGTTGAGGTCTCGGATTAATCCAGAATAATTAATAAAATCACAAAATACATATAGGGTTAACTAAAAAATTTTAATTAAATAATAGGAACAAATAACCTACAATGTAATACCAAGTGCTTAGATCGCAAAGATAATAGAATAATTAGTTTTAAAACAAAAGTTATTGTCTATAATTAAATAGATGAAAAAACGTGATATATTAGTTTAACTTTAAATAAAAAAGAGCGAAATAAAAAGTTTGAAATTGGATTAACCATCGTCATCATGAATGACTTACAAAGAATATTTAAGAAAAAATAGTTATAATCCATATTTGAAATTAAAAGAAATAATTAGTTAATTTAGATGAATAATTTAACTAATATAGGTGAAACATACTAACGTTTACTTTGATAACTGCACCTTTTTTCAATTGACAATGATGATACATGTGACATTATAGTAATTCTTTGAGCCAATTAAAGTTGGAGGTTGTAAAAGTGTAACGTCCCTGAACTTAATGATATTTAATTACTTTAAATTTATATTTTATTGTCTTAATATTATTTAAGAGCGAGTGAGCCGTGCAAAAATAAAAAACCTCAAAACCGAAATAAAAGATGTGAACAAATTTAAAAATCGCAAATAATAATGGGTAATTCATACAAATTTACATTTGTATGAAGAAATGTGTATACATTCGAATAATGCAAAATTATGTCTCGAACTCGTTTTATTTATAAATAAATAATAAGTAAATAAAAAAGGATTAGAAAATATGTATATATAGGCAAATAAAAATGAGCCAAATGGATGGTTTGGAATTTAACCAAGTGGTAAAAGATAAAAGATATTAAAATCAACACAAAAAAAGAAACAAAAGGAAAGGGGTTGCTAGAAGTGTCGAGATTAGAGATGGGAAATAGGTCGGGTTGGGTCGGGTCGGGTTCATGTTCGTGTCGAACTTAAACGGGTTGAAACTCCCCTTCCTGAACTCGACCTGTTAAATAAACGGGTTAAGAATCCCCAACCTGAACCTAACTTCGTTTAATAAACGGGTTGACCTTATTTAACCTATTTATCCATTTAACATGTTTTTTTAATTTAACTAATTAAACATACATTGAAGGTTTGCTCGGGAGAGTCCGAGTCACCCTAGAGCGGGGTGAATAGGTTGATGGAGGATTTTCTTGAAGATTGAACTCTTTTTGCCAAAGTAGAGACAGAAATGATTCCGAGTCCGAAACAAGGTCGGAAAAGTATGAACTCAAAATCTCGGTAAAAAGTAAGGAAACAGATTCAAGTCTGCGATTGAGTATGTCCGAGTCTAGAATGAACTCGGAAAGTAAATACACAGATATTACGTGGAAACCCTCCTGGGGCAGAAAACCACGGACCGTGCTAATCCAAGCACGAAGTCAAATCCACTATTTTGAGTCCACAAAATACCGTAGATCGATCGAACCCGAGTTGCTCCCTTCGACAACTCTTTACAAGTTTTTCCTAGACTCGAAGTTCCCTTATCTCGATCTAGTACTTCCTAACCGAGATAACCCTTACAGCTAGGCACAACTAAGCTGAGTTAACCTTTACTGACTCGGTCAAGGGACCTTACTTAGAAAGTAAGAAGAAGGTGATTGTAACGAAGTACAAGACCTTACAACTCGGAATATAATGAATTACGAGTGGGAGTTGTAAGTAGAAGATTGAATGTGAATACAATGACTTTTGTTCAAGTATGTATTAACAATGGATTCGGCAATCTCCAAGTCTTGTGAGTTGGCTTCCTTTTATAGATGACCGAGCAGAAGCAGTTGTTATCTCCATCTTCGATTGGAAGTCCTTTGTGACCAGTTGTTAACGACTTTCCGAGTCACTCGAAAGTATCCGTTGAAATATGAACGTTGGACAACGGTTCTTAACTTATTTGGAAGTCCCAAAACCACTGGCGGTGTCTTAAAAGATAAGGTGGAAACCATCGTTAATCTTTTACAGGGCTAGGTCGAGAGAAGAGGAAAAGTCATGTCTGCTTGGTGATTTGACGTCTTGAAACCGATTACTTTTGTATTTCAAAAAGTGTATCCTCGTTTGAATAACCTACAAAAGTAAATCAAATTGGTTCTCAAAGTATAAAATATTTTGGTCCAAGATAATAATATAATTAAGATAATTGATCGACTAATTATCCGAGTCGGAAAAGGAATGGAATTTTACGAGTCTAATATCCATGAAACTCAAAATTCCATCTCGAATTAGTCTAAGCGAGAATCAAGTTATACAACAAATATCGAGTGAAACAAACTTGATCTAGACTAAGCATGGTTCGGACTAGAAGCGCCGACTACAACAGAATAGGACTTATAACATGAAGTCGGACTCGAGTGCGGTTAAGCGAAATAGTAGTCATTTCAACATGCGATAAATCTAAGTGATGAGGGACTCATAACCGAGTGAGACAGACGAGAGTGCATATCCGTTTTCGAGTCACTTAGAGACAAGTAAGAAATACATGAAGTCAATGTCATATCACTTAGAGAAAAATACTATATCACTCGGAAAAGTTTCTAAGGTACGAGAGAATGCCTTGGAATCAAAACTCTATATAGAAGAAGATCTTATACCCGATTCCTTTGGTTCAACTCAGAATTGTGCAGAGTAAGGTCCGAGTCTTCAATCTCCCCCTTTTGATGAAAGACATTCCATACTGAAGACTCGAGACACTTGCTCAACGCATTTCGAGTTGCATTAAATGAATCAGGTATAACCATCTCATACTTACATAGTTTTGATTCCAAGGCATTCTCTCGTATCTCGAAACTTCTTTGAGTAAAATGGTATCTTCTCTAAGTGATACAGCTTTTACTTCTTATATTTCTTGCTTATCCGTAAGTGACTCGGAAAACTGGTTCTTTGTTCCGAGTCCAAGCATCACTCAGATTTATCGCAGATTGAATAGACTAGTATTTCGTCTTTTCTCACTCAGAATCTTACTTCGATTATAAGCTCTATTTCGTTAGAGTTAGTACCTCTAGTCTGTTTCATACTTAGTTTATATCAAGTTATCTCACTCGATATTCTTTACTGGAACTTGATCTATCGCTTAGACTAAGTCGAATGGAATTCCGAGTATCATTGTTATTAGACTCGGAAAATTCCACTTCTCTTCGACTCGGATAATTAGTTATTTAATCATCATAATTATTTTATTATCTGTGTCTAACCTTGGACCAAAGTATTTTATACTTTGAGAACCAAAATTGATTTACTTTTGTAGGTTATTCAATCGAGTATACACCTTTTTCAAACCACAAAAGTAACCGACTTCGAACGTCAAATCACCAGCAGACATGGCTTTCACCTTCTCTCGCTCCAGCCCCAAAAGATAGTGTCGGAGCTGTCTATTTCCAAATCTGGAAAACTGGAACGCCAAGCTTAAAGGTGGTTTCCACCTTATCCTTCAAGACACTCGCCAATGGTTTTGGGACTTCCAAGAGAGTTAAACCATTGTCCAACGTTCACATTATAACGGATACTTTCCGAGTGACTCGTAAAGCTTTTATCAACGGTCACAGAGGACTCTTGGTCGGTAGATGAAGATAACGGCTACTCTGCTCGGTCATCTATAAATAGAAGCCACTTCACAAGACTTGAAGATTGACGAGCCGAACTCATTGTTAATACACGTACTTGAGCAAAGTCATTGTATTTATTCTCAATCTTCTACTTACAACTCCCACTCTATAATTCCGAGTCTAGGAAAACTTGTATAGAGTTGTCTAAGGGAGCAACTCGGGTTCGGTCGGTTCACGGTATTTTGTGGACTCAAAATAGTGGATTTGACTTCGTGTTTGGATTGACACGGTCCGTGGTTTTCTCGCCCCGGGAGGGTTTCCACGTAATTTCTAAGTGTTATCTTTTTGAGTTCATTCCGGACTCGGACGAGCATATTACTCCTGCTTGACTTGCTTGTTTATTCATGATAGCATTTACGAGTCCAAGCTTTTCCGATCCTGTCTGTTTGACTCGGAACTCGTCTCTGTCTCTTCGTTAACAAAAGAGCTAACGTTTCCACGAAAAACTTCTATCACCCTATTCACCCCCTCTAGGGTGACTCGAGACTCTCCCGAGCAAACCTTCACATACTTAGACAGAAACTTTGTTAGTAATATCGATCCGATGATTGTAAACTTGCGCGAGAAAATAAGACAAGTATAGCATTCTTTAAAGTAACAAATTAAACGCATTTAAGCTCGTAAAGGCTTGCAGTAAACAATGAACTCGAGAGAATTGAGAGAAAATGCATTAGTTCATTGAAGTTAAAGAATATAAACGAGAGAAAGATAACATAGGAAATAAGAAACAAGAAACATTTCTCCCCTAAACAAGACAACAAGTTTTTGGAACTATATTTCTCCCCCTTGCCTTTCCGCAAAAAACAAAAAAAATGAAAGAAATACAACAATTAGTACAACTTTGATGTCTGGACAAAATAGATAATTAAAAACATTTCGAAAGAAGAAGAATCGCGGACTGTGGAATTGTGACACGGTGCATGGCGCCTACGAGGGAGAGGGGATGTCTGAGTGGAAGAGGAGGGACGAGAGGTACGCCGAGCACTGGTATGATCTTGACGATGTGCTTGAGCGCGACGGAGGGAGGACCGGGATTGCCGTCAAGGGCTCGGCTCCGAGTGGCCGACCCGGAACGAGAGGGTCTAGAGGTTCCTCCCTGTGAGCCTCGGTAGGCTGGAGAGGTCCGCTCGGCCTAACCCGCTGCATGTTGTCGTAGTGCGGCTAGGTCATCCGACCCACTCAAACTGCTGTCTAAGCCGAGTACGCCACTTGAGCGTGAGGAGTAGGTTGACCCTCGGCGGTCCTTCCTTCTTGTTCTTGTGGTTTCTCCCCTTGCCCGAAGGAGCTGCCTCGGCCGCGAGCTCCTCGGCGTCTGCTTCTTCTTCCTCTCCGCTTTCGAGGAGGTCGGGGCCGGGCTCGAGGACGCTTCGGATTGTCCGAGTCGCCGTGGTCTCGAGCCGCCTTGGACCTTCTCTCCTGGAGGAGCTCGACCAGCTCCTTTTGCTCCTTCACTAAGCCTTTCATCTCAAGAACCAGTTCTTGCTTGCTCTCAAATTTGAGACTGGGCTGTTTTTTGGTTGATGTTCATGGACTGATAGACAGTTTTAAATGACCGGAGCATGTCCTTGAAATCCGAGGACACGGAATTAATTTTGTCCAGAAAGCGGAGGACAAAATGGCGGAGAGAGACTTAGAAGCACTTGAGGTGGAAGCACCAACAGGTGGGGCGGGAGAGAGAGAAGGGTTGCTTTCCGAGTCCGAGGCGGAGAAGGAGGCCTCGGCTCCGAGTTGTGTACCTAGATACCGAGGTTGAGTTTCCGATACCCGTACCCTCGGAGTTCCTTTTTGCCGACCACAACGGCAGCCTCGAAGCAGCGTTTGGGTCCGAGGGGATAGGAACCTTGAATTGTTTGAAAACAAGGGTGAGAAGAGCACCGAGGGAAGAGGGGTGTTCTTCTTATTTTGGAGTTGAGCCGGCACAGTTGTCATCCGCTCGATTATTGAGGGAAGAGGTCTACTTCGTAGCCCTCAAGGATGTCAAAAAGTGCTTTTAAATGCTTGGAGTTGGGGTTCTCCTTGCTTGGAATGCTTGAGAGAAAAAGGTTCTCATTAGTAGGAAGCACGAAGGCGTGCTTCGACTTCAAGCGAGTCTCTTAGGCATTTTGGGAGGAAGAGTAGAAAAGAATGAAACTTTGAGGAAGAGAAGAGAAGAGAGTAGGTCACCGAGAGTGAAAGAAAAAGAGTAGAAGAAAGAGTTGAGAGCAATCGAGTTTACTTGAGATGATCTTTACGTCGCTTGAAAATGTCCAGAGACCACTCTGTAGACGTAGAAAGCTTCCGCGAGAAGTTTTGCTTATGAGAGAGAGATAGTGAATGAAATGTGAAGTAACGAGACGAAGATGAATAGGCGCTATTTATAGAAAGATAAAAGTCCATTAACTATCCGTTCGACTCGGCTCGTCCATCAGTCACCTTAGACCGGTGTGACGGTTTTCTTCTTCAACGGTTAGGATTCAAGTGGTTTGAAATCAATCGGTTAGCGTTTGATCACAGTTCACGAGAGAGAAAGAGAGTGAAAAAGATTTTGAAAATAAAGTGTGAAATTCTCCACTTATCTAGAGATGATCCCAGAGATTTGATGTCCATTTTTCTCAAAAATCTGAGTCCGACTCAGCTGAGTTTTCCGAGTGAGTCGAAACTTCACACAAATAATAACTATTGGCTCAATATCACTGAATCAAGCTGAACTAATGGTTATTAACAATTTGAATGCATATAACTCATAATTATGCAATGAATATTTTCATATAAGAAAACACACAATTATGCATTTAACATACCAAGCTCATTCCGAATAAAACAAAACCGATCTTCACCAAGAGGCTTAGTAAAGATATTAGCTAGTTGAAGATTAGTAGGAATGAACTCAAGTTCAATATCACCTTTCTCAGAATGGTCTCTTAAGAAGTGATACCGACCTCAATATGTTTTGTCTTTGAGTGCTTGAACTGGATTCTTTGTGATGCTGATTGCACTACGATTGTCACACTTGATTAGAACCGATTTGAAAGAAAGTCCAAGATCTCTCAAGTGTTGCTTTATCCATAAAATCTGGGCGCAACATGCTCCAACTGCTATATACTCAGCTTCGGCAGTTGATAGAGTTACTGAGTTTTGCTTCTTTGAGTGCCAAGATATTAGGGATTGACCCGAAATTGGCAAGCTCCTGAAGTGCTTTTTCTATCAACTTTGTATCCAGCGTAATCTGCATCTATCCAGGTGAGGGTTAGTTACGAGTCTCTTGAGTACCATAGACCTAAGTTCCGAGTTCCCGCAAGATATCCGAATATTCTCTTCACCGCGAGTGAGATGTGATTCTTTTGGATTAGCTTGGAATCTTGCGCATAAACAAACACTCGAACATTATATTTGGCCGGCTGGAAGTAAGATATAGCAAAGATCCAATCATACCTCGATAGAGTTTCGATCTATTGCTTTACCTTTCTCGTCCGAGTCAAGTTTTATCTTCGTTGCTCATGGGTGTAGATGCGTGCTTTGCATCTTGGAGTTTATATTTCTTCAGCAGCTCATTGGTATACTTTGATTGATGGACATAGATTCCATCTTTGTCTTGTTTGATTTGTAAACCAAGGAAGAAATTGAGTTCTCCTCGAAGACTCGAGACATCTGCTCAATATCTTTACGAGTCATGCAAAAGGAATCAAGTATAACGACGTCATTCTTATAGAGTTTTGATTCCAAGGCATTCTCTGTGTCTTAGAAACTTACTTGAGTAAAATAGTATCTTCTCTAAGTGATTCAGCCCTCACTCATCTCTGTTATCGCTTTTCGGTTAGCGACTCGAAAACCGGTTCTTTATTACGAGTCCACTCTCACTCAGATTAATCGTATTTCGAATATACCAGTATTCCGCCGTTTCTCACTCAGAATCGACTTGTGGTTATTTACTCTATTGTTTGCATAGTCGGCATTCATAGTTCTTTTCGTACTTAGTCTATATCAAGTTTTTCCCTCTCGATATTCGTTACTGAACTTGATTCTTTGCTTAAGACTAAGTCTTATGGAATTCCGAGCATCATGGATTTTAGACTCGAAAGTTCCATTTCTTTTCGACTCGAGATAATTTGTTGGTTAATTATCATGATTATTTTATTATCCGTGTCTAACCTTGGACCAAAGTATTTTATACTTTGAAAACCAAAGTTGTTTTACTTTTGTAGGTTATCCAATCGAGGATATCTTTTCAAACTACAAAAGTAGCCGAGCTTGAACGTCAAATCACCAGCGAGACATGGCTTTTCACCTTCCCTGCTTTAGTCCCGGAAGATTGTGTCGGAAGCCGTGCGCTTCCATATCTGGAAAAATAGAACGCCAAGCCTAACGGTGGTTTCCACCTCATTTTTCAAGACACAACCGATGGTTTTGGGACTTCAAGAGAGTTAAGCCGTTGTTCAACGTTCATATTTCAACGGATACTTTCGAGTGACTCGAAAGCTTCTACCAACGGTCACGAGAAGACTCTCGGTCAGCGAGATGAAGATAACGGCTACTGTGCTTGGTTATCTATAAATAGAAGCCACTTCACAAGACTTGAAGGTTGCCGAACATATTGTCTATACGCTTACTTGATCAAAGTTATTGTATTTACTCTCAATCTTCAACTTACAAGTCCCACTCTGTAATTCATTACTTTACGAGTTGTAAGGTCTTGTACTTAGTTACAAACTCTTCTTACATTCTTTGTAAGGTCCCTTGACTAAGCTGTAAAGGTTAACTCAGCTTAGTTGTCCCTAGCTGTAAGGGTTATCTCAGCTAGGAAGTACTAGATCGAGATAAGGTAACTTCGAGTCTAGGAAAATCCGTATAGAATTGTCTAAGGGAGCAACTCGGGTTCCGTCAAGTTCACGGTATTTTATGGACTCAAAATAGTGGATTTGACTTCGTGTACTGGATTGACACGGGCCGTGGTTTTCTGCCCCGGGAGGGTTTCCCAGTAAAATCTCTGTGTTCTTTTTCGAGTTCATTCTAGACTCGAGACGACCTTAGTGCTCTTGCTTCTTCGATTCATTGCTTTACGAGTCCAATCTTTTCGACTCGTTATTAGACTCGGATTCTGTCTTTGCCTCTTTTACGCGCAAAGTGTGTATTTTCGAGAAAGAATTTTCTATCACCCTATTCACCCCCTCTAGGGTGACTCGAGACTCTCCTTGAGCAAACCTTCACTCCCATCATGCTCATTTGGAATTCCTGACTCATTAACTCGAGAAAATTCTCGGCATAAAAATTCATTAGTAGCTCCAAAAATTATATCATCAACATAGATTTGAACAATAAGGAAATCTTTCCCCTTGGTTTTTATAAAGAGAGTCTTGTCGATCCGACCTCTTCTAAAATCATTTTGAACTAAGAAATTGCTCGAGTCTTTCATACCAAGCTCGGGGAGCTTGTTTAAGACCATAAAGAGCTTTTGGAGTTTGAAAACATAATCTGGAAACTACGAGTTTTCAAAACCAGGAGGTCTGCTCGACATAGACTTCCTCTTCAATAAAACCATTAAGAAAGGCACACTTAACATCCATTTGATATAATTTAATATGCATGCTAGATGCAAATGCCAACAGGATTCTAATGGCTTCGATTCGGCAACAGGTGCAAAGGTTTCCCCAAAATCAATCCCTTCTTCTTGATTGTAACCTTGAGCCACAAGTCTAGCCTTGTTTCGACTACCAACCCACCTTCATCCAGACTTGTTCTTGAAAACCCACTTGGTTCCTATAGCTGGGTGGTCGGAAGGTCGTTTGGTCAAAGTCCGAGACTTGGTTTCTTTCGAATTGATTGAGTTCCTCTTGCATGGCCTCTACCCATTCAGGTTCATTTAGGGCCTCTAGTGCATTTCAGGGTTCGATTAATGAAATGAATGCGGTGAATGCACATAGATTTTTAAGAGAAGAACGAGTTCTTACCCCACTTATTGATATCGAGATAGTATGTTTTCTAGTGGATGACTAGAAGTGAACTTGAAAGCTCTACTGTTCTCCGATTCACTAGATTTGTAGGTTGAAGTATTTGATCTTCGAAGCTTGTTCGTGTGATCTTCTTCGTTACGAGTAGGCTCTTGATTTGTCTCATTCCGAGTCACTTCGTTCCGAGTGACTTCATTACGAGCTGGCGAGTTTGAGTCGTTGTAGACTCGGTTTCATCATCTTCTCTGCTGATTTTCAGATCCGAGTATGAAGACTCACTTGGTTTGTCTGTTCAAGCTCATCAAACACAACGTGGATGCTTTCTTCCACTTTGTTAGTTCTCTTATTGAAAATGCGATAAGCTTTACTATGAGAAGATTAACCCGGAAAAATACCTTCATTTGACCGAGCATCAAACTTGGTCAAGTGATCCTTACCATTGTTATGAACAAAACATTTACATTCAAATGGTCCGAAATAGGAAATATTTGGTTTCTTCCCTTTGTAGAGCTCATAAGGTGTTTTCTTCATAATGGGTCCGATGAGGCATCTATTTAAAGTGTAGTTACCTGTGTTGACTACCTCGGCCCGGAAATAGTAAGGTAAGTTGTGCTCAATCATCATTGTCCTTGCTATTTCTTCAAGAGTTTTGTTCTTTCTCTCTACTACTCCATTTTGTTGAGGAGTTCAAGGAGCTGAGAAGTTGTGAGAGATTCCACTCTTGTCGCAAAACTCTAAGAACTCCGAGTAATCAAACTCTCTTCTATGGTCGAGTTCGATTCTCTAAATGCGAGTCTGCGACTCAACTTGGATTTTTCTGCGAGCTTGCTTGAACTCCTTGAATGCTTCATTTTTGTGCTTAAGAAAACACACCTAGGTAAATCATGAATAATCATCAATAATAACAAATATATATGATTTACCTCCGAGACTCTTAACTGGGATTTCACCACATAAATCCATATGTAGCAGCTCAAGCACTTTGGATGTGGAAACTGTCTTCGAGAGATTTGAATGAAGATCGACTTGTTATCCTCTTGTGCATGCTTCACAAACTTTATCTTTTTCAAAATCATAGTTAGGTAGACCCCTAACCAAACCATGAGATGCTGATTTCTTGATAGTATGCACGCTAATATGGTCTAATCTACGATGCCATGTCCATGAGTCATCATGAAGAGATGCTTTTAAGCAAGATAAATTTTGACTCGGGTCGAGAAGAGGAATAATATAAGTATTACCTGATCTTTTACCCGATAGTTTGATCAACTTGGTGGTAACATCGGTAATGTAACGGTTGGTGCGAGTGAATCTTACCTATTGACCTTTATCACACGATTGCGAGATGCTAAGCGGATTGTACTTTAATCCTTTGACAAGGTAAACTAGGTTGACCAGATTGCATCCTTTTCCAATCTTGCCTATCTCAACTATCTTGCCTTTGCTTGTCATCCCCAAAAGTGACCTTTCCTCCCTTATGTTTTTCTAACTCAAAAAAGAGTCCCGAGTCTCTGACATGTGATGTGAACATCCATTGTCAAGGTACCAATGTCCTTTTGATCTCTTCGAGTGACCTGCAAAATAGAGACAATCTAACCCTTCTCACTCCCTCTAACGAACCCGAGTAACATTCTTTATTGTGGTCCTTTTTTGAGGAAGAAGGTTTTCGGAACCAGATTTGAATGACTTTGGGTTTAGTCCGATTCCGAGTCTTTTCTTTAAAGAAGCTGAGTCTGTGTCTCTTTCTTTTGAAAAACTTTTCTTTTGAAATCCTGAGGAGATGATTTCTTCTTGTAAGCTGCTCTGGGCTTAGTCCTCTCTTCATTTTTATGAATGGGATCATGCTCGGCTTTCCTGAACTTTACGATTCCGGAATCCTTTTGAAGAGCTCCGAGTAGGAATTGGATTCCTCCTCTTTGTTGAAACCAAGACCTTCTTTTACTGAAGGAGACACCTTGAGATTCTAAGAGCATGTCAAGGTTTTTCGACCTTGAGTGAATTTTAAAACAAGATCTTGAGACTCGGTGAGCTTTTGCTTTAGTCTGCTCATTTTCTTTTACGAGTAACTCGGACTCGGTCTCATTGGATTAAGCACTAGTCTTGAGTTCTCTAAGTGTAAGTCTCGGTTTTCCAATTCATTCTTCAAAGATATGCTCTCGAGAGGAAATTGACTCAAGTTGTTCTACGAAATGAGAAAAGTCGAATTGGACTTTTCTTCCAAAGTAAAAATATACTTAGCCAAATCAACTTTGGAGAATTTAAGGAAATATTCAATTACCTCTTGAGGATTAGAATCCTCATTATCTGATTCTGAGTCTAACTCTATTTCGGCTTACGAGTCAAAGATTGCCATCGGACATTTTGAGTCGTCTAAGTCCTCGTCATCTTCGATGAGTCCTCATCGCTCCATGTTGCCATGATAGCCTTTTTCTTCTTTCTGTCCCTTTTTCTCTTTGGACAGTCTTTGACTATGTGGTCTTTGCTTGCCACACTCAAAACATCCAGAATTCTTAGTTAAAGATAACTGTGAAGGAGAAGAATACTTACCTTTCTCGTCCTTCTTATCTTTTTGTAGAATTCTTCTTTTGCCTTTTATCCTATCTTTTGTGCTTCATCATTCTCTTGAAACCTCTTGCAATAAGTGCCATGGGATCCTCCTCCGAGTCGGAGGAACTCAGATTTGCTTCTCGGGTTTCGAGGCTTTCGATGCTATGTTCTTTTTGGTGCTTGCCCTCGGCATCCTCCTCTTCCAGTGGATTTCATGAGTGAGAAGCTTCCCAATGAGCTCGTCCGGCTTTAGAAGTGATAGGTTACGAGCCTTCTCTATGGCAATCACCTTGGGACCCCAACTTCTCTTTGGTAGGCTTACGAGTATCTTTACGCACATTTCCTCGTGGGTAATCTTCTGACCCGGAGATTTGAGATTGTTGGTAATCTCGGTAAATTGAATGAACATCTTAGTGATGTTCTCTTCAGCTCCATCTTGAATAGCTCATATTTATGAAGATATTGACTGATCTTCGCTTGTCGACCTGGCTTGTGCCTTCATAAGTGTTGACCGAGTGTGTCCCACACTTCTTTGGCTGAATCACGAGCGAGATACTCGATTATATTCTTACGAGCTGATGGCGCACATCAGAATGTTCATTGCCTTGAAATTCTTTCGAACTTCTCTGTTTCACACTGGAGTAAACTCGGCCTTAGTCTTGGGAATGATTCTTAATTCTTCTGTCTTCATGGGAATGTAGTTTCCTTGTTGTATGATGTCCCAAACATCTTCATCGTGATCCGAGGAGGAAGCATTCCATGAGCTTCTTCCGAGTGCACGAAATTTGATCCTTTGAATTTTGGTGGTTTGCTTGGAAGATCTTCCTTCATCGAACTATCCGTTATTCCGAGCCACTTGATCTTTAAACCTTTGGATGGTTAGATCCTTTACGAAAGGCTAGGTTCGATACCAATTGAAGGTTTGCTCGGGGAGAGTCCGAGTCACCCTAGAGGGGGTGAATAGGGTGATGGAGGATTTTCGTGAAGATTGAACTCTTTTTGCCAAAGTAGAGACGAAAGCAGATTTTGAGTTTGAAACAAGGTCGGAAAAGTATGAACTCGAGAATCTCGGTAAAAAGTAAGGAAACAGATTCAAGCTGCGGTCGAGTATGTCCGAGTCTAGAATGAACTCGGAAAGTAAATACACGAGATATTACGTGGAAACCCTCCTGGGGCAGAAAACCACGGACCGTGCTAATCCAAGCACGAAGTCAAATCCACTATTTTGAGTCCACAAAATACCGTAGACTGGCTGAACCCGAGTTGCTCCCTTCGATAACTCTTTACAAGTTTTTCCTAGACTCGAAGTTCCCTTATCCGATCTAGTACTTCCTAGCTGAGATAACCCTTACAGCTAGGCACAACTAAGCTGAGTTAACCTTTACGGCTCGGTTAAGGGACTTTACTTAGAAAGTAAGAAAAAGGTGATTGTAACGAAGTACAAGACCTTACAACTCGAGAATATAATGAATTACGAGTGGGAGTTGTAAGTAGAAGATTGAAAGTGAATACAATGACTTTTGCTCAAGTATGTATTAACAATGGATTCGGCAATCTCCAAGTCTTGTGAGTTGGCTTCCTTTTATAGACGACCGGGCGAGTAGCCGTTATCTCCATCTTCGATTGGAAGTCCTTTGTGACCAGTTGTTAACGACTTTACGAGTCACTCGAAAGTATCCGTTGAAATATGAATGTTGGACAACGGTTCTTAACTTCTTTGGAAGTCCCAAAACCACTGGCGTTGTCTTAAAAGATAAGGTGGAAACCACCGTTAAGCTTGGCGTTTCAATTTTCAGATTTGGAAACAGATAACCCTAACACAATTTTTACGGGGCTAGGTCGGAGAAGGGGAAAAGCCATGTCTGCTTGGTGATTTGATGTCTTGAAGCCGATTACTTTTGTATTTCAAAAAGTGTATCCTCGTTTGAATAACCTACAAAAGTAAATCAAATTGGTTCTCAAAGTATAAAATACTTTGGTCCAAGATTAGACACGAGATAATAATATAATTAAGATAATTGGTGACTAATTATACGAGTTAGAAAAGGAATGGAATTTTACGAGTCTAATATTCATGAAACTCAAAATTCCATCCGAGTTAGTCTAAGCGAGAATCAAGTTATACAACAAATATCGAGTGAAACAAACTTGATCTAGACTAACCATGGTTCAAACTAGAAGCGCCGACTACAACGAGAATAGGACTTATAACATGAAGTCGAGATCCGAGTGCGGTTAAGCGAAATAGTAGTCATTTCAACATGTGATAAATCTAAGTGATGAGGGACTCATAGCCGAGTGAGACAAGCGAGTGCATATCCGTTTTCCGATTCACTTAGAGACAAGCAAGAAATACATGAAGTCAATGTCATATCACTTAGAGAAAAATACTATATCACTCGGAAAAGTTTCTAAGGTACGAGAGAATGCATTGGGATCAAAACTCTATATAGAAGAAGATCTTATACCTGATTCCTTTGGTTCAACTCGGAATTGTGCGAGTAAGGTCCGAGTCTTCATACATAACTTGTAATAACATAAAACATTGCATGTATTGAAGCTAAGTTTGCAACAATTATAAACCAAAATACGAAACCACAAATCAAAGTCTAAGTTCTTAAACATCCATGTCCACGCACACCAAATATCCATACACCAAATATTGTTAACTAGGTTATTTTTCGTGTTGAAAATCTCAACCTTAACCTAACCCATATAATTAAACGGTTTAATCGTGTCAACCCAATTAATTAAACGGGTTGAAAATTTCTACCCAAACCCGCTTATTTTCGTGTCGGGTTCGTGTCGTTAATCGTGTCGAGTCGACTTTTCCCATCTCTAGTGGAGATATATGAGTGAAGACGGAGGGTTTGGAATACTATTTATCTTCATCTCTCTCCCACCTCTCTTCCACTCCCTCTCGCTGCCCTGCCCTCCTATACCACCGCCGGCCCGCCAGCCTTCGCCGACTCCTTCCGCCACCACCGACGCCTCCACCCCCACTTGTGCTGCCATCGGACCGGGTTCTCTCTCCTCGCCCCTGTCTTGCGCCGGTAGGGCGGAACAGCTCTTGCTTGTTGATGCCGCTGCTCGGTTGGGGCTGCCACCTCCCCGGCCGCGCCTTCCGACGCCGACGCCGTTGTTCAACGAGGCCAACTTCACTACCGAATCTTCCACCACCCAATTTCACATCTAATCCCTTTTGAGGTATATCTCAAAAACCTTAAACTTTGAGTAATTTTATAGAGTAAGTGGCTAGGAGACGAGAAATTTATTAAAATTAGATACGATAGATACGAATGTAAAAGCTTATAAAAAATAAATACAAGGAAGGTTAATAAGTTTATTAATGCAAATATTAAATTCTGTTTGAAAATAAAAAATTAATAGGAAAGATTAATTAGGGAAGCAAATAAACTCAAAATTAAAAAGGAAATGATCAAGCGAAGTACGTTATTGCTTGTACCCTTCCAAAATAGTTAAATTTTAATTGTTATATAAAATGTTATAGTGATTGTTTTTATATCGGCATACAACTCTTTAGGACCCAATTAATTGTTAATTATTAATCGCTAATCGTCCGCTAGCAAAATTAATCGTATTGGGGCCTTCCCGATAATTAGAAATTTTAATTGAATCGTTTAATGGAGGTCATGTATTGGGCCTTCTCGGCAAACGGGAATTTTAACCGAATCGTTTAATCAAAGGCATGGATGTAAATGCATATAAATTGGGGTCGTAGTGTCGGCCCAAGACCAAAATATTTATGAAGTTGAAACAAAATTGAAAAGTTTACGAGAAAAAGAAATTGAGAATCTTGTTAAATGTTGAGATTTTAAATGAATTTAAAATCGCGCGCGCTCACCGATTCTTTGATATTATTTTACGGTGTAAGAGTAACGTATTGAGCCAACCACTCACTTTATATTTTATGTTTTATGTTTTAAAGCTGTTATAGGGAGAAACAACCATTATTTATACGAGGAATTGCATGACGAGAAGGAAATTGAGGAAAGAGATCCCTAAAAGACTGGTTTCGAATAGTGACTTGCTTGTTGACTTTTGATGTTAAATGTATTTTGGATTATGTGTTAAGAAACGGATGGACTTTTGTACTATCGAAGTTAAGTATATAATGTATAACCCTTGTGACTATTTGTGCAAATAAATATAATATGTACAACATATGGAATGTTTGGGTTTATGCCTTGTCTCTACTATAAGAGACGGCAGTAATGCCCCAACTTATGTTAGCTTCCGTTGCCAAATATTTTTGAACGTAATTGAGGTATGAATTAGCTTTATGTACAATTATAGTACGGGGCGTTATAAAAAAGAATGCATACGATATTAACATGCATGATTGACAATGTTTCTTAGAAGATGAATTCCATTGTCGTAACATATAATACATAAAAAGTTAAAACAAATAAAAAAACCAATTAGTTGAAAGTATATCATAGTAAAAGATAATATTAATATTTGTAATTTACCACTTGAATCTTGAACATTCATATTCACCATACATCTTAAAAATTTAATCAATCAAAAATTAGTTGCAAAAAATAATTACTTATAGGAAAAATGCAAAACAGATTGAAAGTAAACATATTTTAGTATAAAAGATGCAAATATGGAAAATTAGTTAATAAAAAAATTATGACACATACTCTAAGATGACATTTGTGTCCCTTTTACAATGAGCACATACAACCTTACCATGATGATAATATATTTTACTTGTTGCAAGTAAAACTTGCATTATACCAATAAAAACTTTCTATATCCACATCAATTATGTTTACAATCACTCTGAAGCTAATGATCTAGATGACAAAATTGATCCCAATAATATAGTTAGATCTTGAAAGAGAATAGAAATTTCTGAATAAAGTTCAATTTGTTATATTCATATACATTTCTAATATTTTTAAGGTGTATGTAAGAACATTAACTTTAGGCGGAACATGCAAGCTAGCAATGTGAATTTATCATGCACTTGTGACTAATAATGATTGGTGTAATGGCAAACAACATGAACAAATCTAATTGAATTTTTTGAACGAAATTGTCACTATTGTACCTATTTAAAAAGTGATTGATTAAATATATGCAAAATATCAAAGCAATTATATACCTATGTTATATATAAACTTAGTATGGTATCATTATGAATAAATTAAATATACTACTATTATACTATTCTGGTTGTTTTGTTGATGTATCATCTTTGTAATCGATATAGTCTGGGACCTAGTAAATCTTCTTGTTGAAGGAAACGACTGACCTATAACAGTTTAAAATAAATCACAATATCATGTACTTATAATGTAGGTAGATGTGTATGAGCATGCTCCAATTTAAAAGAAGCAATATTATATGAAAAATTAACATACCATTAAATTACTTAACATGGAGCCCATATGCAAGCAAAATCATATTGTTCTCATTTCAATGTAAAAGTTGGCTGGAATAGGACTGCCATGTTAAAGCTACTAATTTCAGACGTGAAATATTCTCAAAGTGTAACTCTCACACTAATGCAATTGCAAAGGTGTCAAATTTAAAAATATTTTACTATTATTTCTTAAAAATGATAACTTGATATATATGAATATCTTAAGAAGTGTCATGAATTTATCTCCTATCCACTATAATCATCTCTAGTAAGCTTTTTTTGATTATTGGATGATTGGAAAGGAGCCAAAAGCACCACAATTTCCATGATATCTATCGTATATGGAAGAAGAAAGGAAGTCAAAGGGGTATAATTATAACAATATTAAGTGTAGTTTTGGGGAAAGTAAAACATGGTAAGACAAAAGGATGTATCTATTACCATGGTGTTGTCATTTAAGAATGACCGGATAGCACGTAAATCCACTAGATTGTAATAGTTAATGAAAAAAAAAAAGGTCAAACTCTGTTGAAGCTTTAATAACTTCGTGTCTAGTTAATTGCGATTGTTATTGAGTAGGAATCGCTTTATGATGTTTATCTATTGGGATGACTTGTATTCCTTTAGGGCGATAAATTAATTCCTCTTTCAAGCATCCAACAAAATAATTTACGTCTTTTAAGAAGATGATGCAATGAATAAGTTCTCCAAAAATAAATTAATAAATGTTGATGATACCGTAATATGTACAAAAATTATATAGAAAACTTTCAAAAAGAGAAATGTACTAACCATATGTATTGGCACTACTTTCTAGAATCGCAATTATGAGTACTGTTTAACATTAAATATCTAAAATATATATGAAAATGGTGGAAGATCAATTAATTAAGGATGAGAATAAAGCTTGTGATTAATATATTCAATTTTATAAAAATAACGTAAGGTATGAGTGTGACTCTTCTCTTCCTAGTTGCTTTTTCTCCTCTGTATCATTACCAATTCTGAAGAAAAAGGAAGAAACAAGTCGTTTACTATTTTTTTTAAAAAATAAATAATTAACATTAATTTCCTAAAAGAGGAGATTACATGGTTTGTGTGGTAACAACTCACTCAGACAATAATTACGTTTCAACTATGAATGTAATCTTCAGGTAACTTTAAAACCTAAAAGAGAGAAAAGATTAGGAGCTTTTCTATAGCGAAGAAATCTAAAAACCCAACAAAAAAATCTCCGACTACTCATGTTCTTGAGCAAAATCAACAGGTCGAAAAGGTTTCGAAGGATATTAGGGAAGAGGTAGTGATAGATCCAGTGGAGCATAATACTACTACTACTACTACTGAATCGTGAAATGGAACAGTACCAACGGAGAACAATTTGCAACAAGATGAAAATGACCTTGGGGCAAGCTTCTCCGGTTGGATTAATGAACTTAGAAGAAGACGACGGAGAGAGCTCAGTTAGAGGAGGAATATGAGAATCGATCTACACTTGAAATAGATATGCAATTGGACTTTGTCCCTCCCATGATCCATAATGATATTAAATTTCAGTGTATTGATGTGGTTGACATTGAATCTGTGGTTGAGTTCCGGAGCTCTTCAACATATTCTTTTAGGGAAACCCCCGGGCCCCGTGAAAGTCATAGATGGTTTTTTTTTTTTGAGGATCTGGGGGGCAAAGGGTATGATAGTGTAATACCTAAATGAGATGGTGTATTCATAGTGAGGTTTCAGTTTGTAATGGAAAGGGATGTACTAAGGCAAAATTTTATCTATTTTGATTTTTTTTTTTTTAAAAAAACCTTAGTGATGAAACCTTGGTCAATTGGCCAAAAAGTCAGCAAAGAAATAATTGGTAGAATATCAGTTTGGGCTCAATTTCCTGAATTAGATTTCAAGTTTTAGAGTAAGGAAGGTTTGAGTAAAATTGCTAGTAAGAAATGTCCTGGCGATGTAACACGTTAGCTTAGTCGAGGTGGGGTGTTTACACATATATTGTTTTAAGAGACATTCGACCTCAAAGATGCGAGAAAATAAAATTCAGATGCATCCGTTAATGACAATAGTAAATGTTATTATAAAATATTATGTAATGTGTTAGTAAATGAAATTAGTTGCGAAAGATAGACTTGAAGAATTAACGCATAGAATGCTCTTTAACGTATAGTTCTCCCATTACTTCTTATGGTATCGATTGTCCAACCATATGAGCCCAACGGATACAATAAAGGATATTGCAAATGATCATAATAGACAACTATGTCCCCAATATTCACAAATTCACCGGAAGTTGATTGAACCATGATATCCCTTGGATTTAAATTCTTGACTTCTTCTTCGCCAACAATTATCCTAGCCTCTTACGAAGCGGTAGGTAAACAATATTGAGGTATGTCGGAGGGTTGCTCTAGAATTAGAAGTATACAATGTTGTATGTCTTTTCGTCGTGCCGATTTTGGAAGTTTTGAGCAAAAGGATTACATATGCTAAGAATATCCTTGAGTTTTTAAATCAAATCAAGTCGTAAGGTATTATTCTCTTAAAGTCGGTACTCAAGTTCATGAACGATATCATATATATACAATTGAAGAAACCGAGATTGACATCAAGGTGTAGCTGGTATGAACCGACTATCCTATAATATCCTATGATATCATGTGGTGTCCTACAAACTCACTTTTGCAATAATCTGTGGTCTTTCTCAATTAGTGGAGAATGAGATGGGTTGAATGATGAAAATTTCTCTATAAAATGATCGTTGAAGATGAACGCAATTAATATAACCTGCTTATGATTATGACTATAAGCAAGTGGAGGTATGCATCTGCAACACCTAATGTTCAACGTGGCCATCTTCCATGCTACATAACATATAACCAAACATTAGCCAAAGTTAGAAACAAAGAAACCCATGCACATTTTTAGATGGCCTTGGTTGAAGAAATATAAGAACAAATTTGATACGGTAGAGAAGTGGGTGACTTAGTCTATTTTAATTAATTTATGACATTTAAAATGTGCTGCATTCACATGTTAGTATCTTTTTCATGTTGTAGTTTTCTTTCGTAACATCTTTTTTTTTTTTTAATGTTGTACATTTTTTAAAATCTGGTTTTTGTATTGTATTTTTCTCAAATTTATGTATTGTATTTGTAATGTTGAACATTATTTTTTATGTATCTATCTTCGTATTTGGACTATTATTAATAAAATTTCTAATATTTTTGTGTCATTTTTTAAAAATAAATTTGCAACTTAAAATATTTATTTGAATTTTCACTATTCGTTCATAATTTTCCTATTACTTATGAAATCAGTAATAATACAAAAGAAAAAAGATAAACAAATTAAAAAGGTTAAATGTGCGAGCTCATTGAAGTTGGTGAGTCTTGCATCCTTAGGAGCTTCTGCGGCGCTGGGCGCGCAAGGAGGGTGAAGGCGATGTGACACGCATTACGAGATTCGAGCGAATTGCAACGCAAGAGAGATGGAGCAAGGCGTGCGTCGTGTCCCGAGGCGGCGGCGCTCGTTCATGGACTTTTCTCGGCCAAATGGACAACTTTCAGCTTTTTCTTCTTTTTTTTTAGTATTTGAATTTGGGTTGGTGAAAGACCCTCCCCAGCTCATTTAATTAGGAGAGAAGTATGCTGTGAATTAATAAAAATGCAATTAACTTCTACTTGGGAAAATGAGGAGGTAGGAAAATGAAATTTGACATTAATATTGCTACTAATTAGTTAGTAATTAATTGAAAATGTAACGGCTTGCTGTCCTTCTCTCTCTCAAAATAAATACATTGATATTGCTATTAATTTTTTTATATAAGAGAGATTATTAATATTTTAATACTATTATTATTGTATAAAAAATAAATTATTATTATTTTAATATTATTATCATTTAATTTTTTTGGTATTTTTTAAATTTTTTTATAACGGTAATTTTTTAAAACGAGTTACTTTTATATATTTATTTTGGTATTTTTACTCCACAAACCCCTATCAATTTTACAAGTATCTTTTTCATTTAATTTAATTTTAAATATAATTGCATCACTTGTTTAAAAATTTTTCTTAACCTTTGTATCAAAAAAAAAAATCTATAACCTAAATTAATTAATTCAATCTTCATAGTGTGCCAAATAATTTTTTATATATTATAAAAATAAATAATAACCTTCGTATCAAAAAAGAAATTTGTAACCTAAATTATAATTCAATCTTCATAGTGTGCCAAATAATTTTTTTATATATTATAAAAATAAATAATAATGTAAAATATAAGATATAAAAATAATTAAATATATTGATGAGTAGGTTGTACGAAGATTATTCAAATAAGTGAGCAAGGAAAGAGAAAAAGTAAACCCTTTGTTAATGTGTCAATGTAGACACACTTGGATAAGCATAAAGCAGGCTCGCCAACTAGAAACCCTCTAAAGTAAAATTTTATGTATCCCTTATACCATGGTCATCGATCGATAGACCGAGGGCATGTGTACGTCAATGGCGAGTGGAAGGGAGGGTGTTTTTGGGCAAAGAAAAAAACTAATTTTTTTCGATTACGGTTTCTGGGACTCGTGTTACGGGAATCGGATCGAACTCGTCGGCCGATCGGTTGAACCAGATTAAATCGGTCACCGAGTCCGATCCGGAGAATGTAAAAACTTGTTTGCGATGTCGAATTGGAGAGAACCATCGAAACCCGGTTGACCCGGCAAACTCGCCCAACCCGGATAACCGTGATTCGACCGAATTTTGACCCATCTCTCTTTTGCTTGGCTAGTGGCCCGATCTACTAGCATCTTCTGGGCCTAAAGTTGTCAATAATGGCAGATTTTAGTATCTTCTGGGCAAGAGGGAGGTTAAGAAAGGGGAAAGAAGCCAGAAAGAAAAACCAGAGACAACGAGGAAGAGAGGGCGCTGGGTGAGATGGGCAGGGGGCTGCACTCATAAAGGGGAGTTTGAGAGAGGGGAAAGAGAAAAAGCCAGAGAGAAAAGAGAGAGGAGGCAGAGGAATCAGAGAAAGAGGATAGAGGTGATGAGAGAGAAAGAAGATGGGGAGGGGAGCTTGGCAAGGGTTTTCTTTTCCTTGGCCAAGAGTTTTACTCTATTTTTGAGTTGAATATATATATATATATATATATATATATATATATATATATATATATATATATATATATATATATTAGTGGGTTTTACCGATCTAATCTTGGTTAACTGTTTTAATTCGAGCTAAACGCCCCAATCGGTTGAATCATTGAACCTTTTTGCTAATCGAGTTGATTATCTTAACATAACCTGGTACCATTGGTCCCAAATTCACTATATAATTAGTAAACTTTTAGGAGGAAAAAAAGGCAACCCTTACATGATGTGCCATTGTAAACCTTACGCTTTTGTGAGCTTAAAATTAACCCGTGCATTACAAGTGCTCTAATAACTTAATCTAGTAGCCCTGACCGATGTTTGAATTTGTTCAACCCGTAAAAAATCGAGTACTGGTCAACAAATTTTTGTCCAAATTTAAAATTCGGATAATCGTCCATACCTTAAATGAAATTTGAGTCCGGTTCATGTTTGGCAATTCGGGTCCGAGTTGTTCGAATTTTATAACTAAGTCAAGTTTGGACAAATTCGGACAATTGGACAAACGGGTTTGCAAAATTCAAGCGTAAGTATAATTTAGCCTAAAATCCACAAAATTTTCAATAAAAACTCCAAACATTCAGGTTCGGATATCAAAAGTTCGGATCGATTTCAGCCAAATACGTAATTTTAGTCCAATTTTCAACAATTCATGTCATAATTTCGGACGTTCGAACATTCAAGTTTGAACATAGGTCGTTCAAGTTACGGTCGAGGTGTCCAAACTGTTGAACATTGATCAATTAAGTTCGGGTATGATTAGAGTGTTTTCAAATCTACAATTCGAGATAGGATTCGAGTATGATGTCTTTGTCCTAAATCGTCCGAACCCAAATTTTTGTCAATGCCAAGTAAACCCTTGAACATATTAGATTTGAAGTTCAATTCCTCCCTCTCCTATTATATTACAATTATATTATGTCGACCTTTATGGCTCCTCTAAAATCTAAACCAAACAAAAAAGGCAAGTCTCACATGAAATTTCCCATAACTAAATCCAGACAAAAAATAATGTCAACAAAAATATATTTGATTCGATCCCTCAACAAGAATGAACCATAAAACATAACTACAATACATTCCTAAACTAAACCATACACAATATTTGGTGAGAGACTCTCTTTCCCCAAAGCTATGGTAACACACTAATCCTAATTCCATAATACTATTTCTTTAAACTAGATGCTCGATGAATGTATTTATATTCCTCAAACCCAAAAAAGGGAATCTACCCTAAACCTAGCATGTACAACGATAATGTCACTACCAGCTGAAAAATCCCAGGCCAGGGCCATTCTCAACAACAGTCTCATCCGTGGAATCTGAGCCACTACCAACTTCATCATCTGAGCTATCCTTGGGGCGGATTTGTATTCGATCTGCATGCTCGATTAACCACTCAGTGAACTCCGGGGTGGACGCTAATTCTGCCATGGCTTCTTGAGTGGATTCTCGGGTCCACTCCTCCCACTCTCTTTTCGACATCTTTCGTCTTGGCACCCCATGGAATGTCGAATAGTAATCCCTTTGAGGACTGGCTCTCTGATTTCTGGTAGTAGGTGATGTCAAACCTATTGAAGCATTAAAAGAAAAATAAGGACATTGCTGACAACTTGTAATACTTCTGTGGAGATGCCATACACACCAGTGAAGTGAACTTTCAATGAAACATAGAGTTCTACTCTTAATACAGAGTTCTATAGAAATACTCTAGGTCGGATTAGTGCTAGCTAAACCTGGCAAAAGTGACCCAACCTGAATGACCCAAACCAAATGACCCGAATCCATACCCAAATCGACATCTAAATAGTTAGCCCAAAGTTGACCAGAAACTGAAAATGACAGGAACTGAATTGAACCTATCCCGAACCATTCCAATGGACACTATTTCACTTTGCAGACAAACTGATTGCACCAATGACCAAACATCAATGGACGAACCAACCAAAATTGACCCAAAACCAAACCAAGTGATCCATTTGCCTGGTTAAGTGCTAGCAACATTTTACTGACCTAGAAAGATGTTAATGTCATATAAGAAAATTTATCCAAATCTCATATCTGGATAAAAAACTTTTCCTATTTGTATCGTCTAAACCCCAAAATGACTCAAATTTAGCCTTGTGCAATTTGTGTAACATGAAATAAACCGGGTACTGGATGACACTTTTGCCCGAATTCATGCATTTGATTATGTAAAGCTAAAATTTTAGCCGCCTCTAGTTCTAGATAGGACTCTTGTAAGGTGAGTCCAGGGAAAATTTCAGCTGCCTATTTGGAAGGATGCCTTTAGGCCCCTATAATACCTCCTCACCCTCCAATACTCTTGCCAACCCAACCGCCATATCGTGGGCAGCTTTTCACACCCAGAAAAAAAGGTTAAAAGAACAGAAAAGAAGAAGAATAAGTAAGCTGGGACCATGAGAGTTTTTCACCTCTAACAGGGGAGCCCCACCAACTGGGAGCGGTTTTAGGAGACCTCAAGAACTTCCCTTGTGGACTCGCCTTGGGTGATCTCCTGAGAAATTCGGCACGTTTATTCCTTGGAAAAACCTGCTTGTTACTCCTCCATCTGGAGCTCCAATCACTGCATGAACAAACGCCTAATCAAACTGAGAAAATTAGCACTGTACAGATGCATCAATGCAGTAAAACAGAACAACCCCCCCAAAAAAAAAGGCCATTTCCCAAGACAAGCCCCCAGACCAGAATCATATAGATTTGTTAAATAACTTATATTGACAGAGTATCATTCCAATTACGCACATCATAAATAGCATACAGAATCAGAGGAATTCAACAAATTAGTCTAAAATTAGCCTCCTAGAAATTACTGCATGACAGAATTTTTGTTCTTCCTTGGCGAAGATTGGTGTGAGAAAAGCTTGTAGATCCAATCAAACCCCAACTCAAAACCAACTATTATTTGGCTCACTTATAGCTATCCAATTTGAAATTTGGATCCTGTTTAATGAACCATTCCATCTGCCACATACATCCTTATGTTTTTAACCCCAATGCACCAACTTTCCCAGAGGGCATACATTATAATATATTGAAGAGCATGAACTCAAGTCACTCATTCAATTGATCTTTCTACATTAATAAGCATGAGTACCACCCATATCTTGTTATCTATTTCCTCCAATTTATCTAGTTCTATCCCTGTTCCCATTCCTCTAGCCTATGTTAAGAGTTACTTTGTTGGTCATCATTTGCAAGATATACAAGCCCAGAGTTAAACAGGTTGCTCATACATCTCATAAATGCTTTTATACAATAAAAGTCAGAGTGTGAATAACCAGGTAATACGTACCCAGAATTTAGCAGATGAGTGATTGATGAGCACATAATCCAGCTCAATACCACAGTGGCTAATGCAAAAGAGGATCGGGGTGCCCTGTAAATACATGAGAAGATATTGAACAAATAAAGAATAAAGGATGTCCGAGCAGAATAACTCACAACTAAAGCTATAGGAATCACACTGATGATATACGAAAGTTTGAATAGGAGCTCCAACCTCATATGACATTATTCATATATTAAAACCAGTATCCATCCACTGTATGGACACCACAGAAATGACGAGCTTTGATCCTATTTATCATATATATAGGAATCACAGTAAACAAACTTCCCAAGGACTAAAATCTTTACCAGAGAGGGACCAGACAAGCAAAAGCATTCATACCCTGCAAAAACTTCACATCCCCTTTGGTGATTTGCAGAATGCAAAACAATACCATTGTTATATTTAATATTCTCATCATGTTACTGACAACTAATCTTGCAAATGAATAGTTTGATCAATCCGTTCATAAAAATGAGATCATCATAATGAACGTAGACTACCTGAAGAATAAATGTAGTTGCGATAATCCGGATCGCCCATTTCACAAATTGAGCAATTCCAACATCGACGCTCCCGTCATCAGATATGACAAACCTTCGCACCATCCAGTACCCTAATGCGGCTCCTGCAAGGACAATGCCAACTAGCAAGAAAATAGAAACCTGCAACCAGGAAGAAGGAAGAAGGATTTACACTATGCTTATAAACTTATTCACAAGAAATAGAAGAGGGCTCATCAATAAGCAACAAAAGTAAGCATTTTTCTTAAGACATGGAAATCTCACACCTAGACACATAACCTTGGCCGAACCTGTAAGGAACATGACTATATGATTAATAAATATAAGGATCATGACTGGGCCATGAATACATAAATTTTCTTTTTACCCCATTAAAATATTAAGTATCAGTACAAGAAAAAAAGACAAAATTCCTGTGCCTGCCTGCCTATGAACGGCTCTTGCCATAAGGAAATTTATCAACATCAGCATTTATTAATTACATATGACTATTCCACATAGAATGTGCTTTATGTAACAAGTTACGTCAGGTAAAAAGTGAGTTTAACGTGCTTAACTTTATAGGACTACCTAGTGCCAGCACATCATGAATCATCTTTCTATTAATTCAATATACATGTACAGCATCTCTCCTCCATAGTTTTAACATCCAATCCATGCTATTGGCACCTGGATTCAGAAATTGTCTGACTATCCAGGTGTCAAAATTTGCTCATTACTAGAAGTTACCCTTTTTTGATCTGAAATGAATGTCAAGTGTGCATAGGATGCTTCAAAAAGAACTTAAGAGGATGAATTACATAGTGTACCATGGCATTAGACTACAACAATAAAACATTCCTTTAAGACATACATATAGAAAAGGGGGAAAAGTATTTGCACTTCAAGCCAACCCTGACAGAGAACCAACAATGTCAATAAAGCCAAAAGATAATGATCAAACCCATTTCAGGCAATTTTGTTCACGGGGCTTGGACAAAGGAAATGTCCATTCTTTTGTTAATTTCTTTTTATGTTTTAGATTAAAAGGCAGGGACATGTTCTCCCTCTATTTCAAATAAATGTCTCCGCCAAGTATGTCAAACGCTGTTTCATAGGCTCATAGCAGAGTCGCAGTTCCAGCACCAGGTGCAATATCAATGAAGTACAACAATTTGGTTACCACAGAGTGAAAACGCAGGTAGCTCAACTTCCAAAACCTCTCCGAAGTCCTCATTTTCAAACCATTCTCATGACTTTCATACAGCAACAACAATAAATTCCATTGTAGGTCCCGCTTGCACGGGGTTCGGGGAGATCCAGATGTAGGCAACCTTACCTCTGCTAGCATCTATGTCCACACCTCTGTTAGCATCTATGCCCACAGAGAGGCTGATGTTAGAATTTGTTAATAGAAGTTGTCATGCAAGAGAAAGAAAGAAATAAGTAATTTGACAGGTCTATCTCTCAAACTAAACCCATTGCTTGCCATGGAAAAATGGCTATCAGGTATAGGTGCCGGCACTAAAACTATGTTCCATCCGAGTAGTAACATAATCTCAAGATGAATAAGTAAGAGCAATGGAGTCTTTCTGTAGGAAATAACTAAATGGCTGCTGCATAAGCCACTACTACAGAATCCTCACTTAGAGCCCTAAAAGATAGAGGTAAGGGTGCCTAAACTCACTATACTCCTACAGGTTATAAGTCCAGCCATCTATTTCAATATTTGCTCTGAAATCCATACGGATTGCTTCGTTGCGCTTGTGCAATAGCATGAAAGTAACTAGATGTCACCAGAAAGCAAATGACAGTGTCTGACTTACAAGATACCACAAAACAAATGACAGTGTCTGACTTACAAGATACCACAAAACAAGACTGTGTGGCTGTGTAATTGCTTTGACATCCTTAAGGCCCTATTTGGTATGGAAAAATGAAATGGAATGGAATCAAGGAATGATACCGAGAGGATTAGAATGGAACTTGAATATTTTTTTCATGTGTTTGGTAGAGAACAAGAATGGAATCAAGTTCCATCCTTGTTTGGCGGCAATTATGGAATGGAATCAAACCTTTTTTATTTTTGAATATCATCTGTCATTATAATTTTTTTATGTAAAAAATATTGTCATTGTAAGTTAATTTTATTATTATCATTATTTTTTGATGGAAATAATAATTTTTTTGAATATCATATGTCATTATTATTATTATTAATTTTAATTTTAATTCAATCCAATAATAAATAAAGTTGTTATCTTATTTCCTATTTCCCTTATAAAATGAGACTTAACTTTTATATTATTTATTATAATTAGTTATTTTTGTTTGTAATGTTTAGTAAACCTATATTTGACAATAATATTTTATCAAAAGATGAGAATAGTAACAAGATTTTTATCAAATAATAATGATAATAATAATAATAATAATAATAATACCAAATAATTGTAGTTGTTAGTACTATTAACAAAAAAAATCCTTACCCACCCCCACCCCTCTCTCTCTCTTATCTCACCTTCAGCTCTCTCCTCATCTTCGGCTATTGACATAAACCCACCACGAATGCATCGAAAAAGGAAAACAGAGATCCATGACCAAATTACTTTCGCACAGAAAGTACAAGTACGACAAATACGACGCGTTCATTTCATAGCAAGATCTTTTCAATAGATATCTAAGTACCACATCTTTTTCCTAAATTAGTTGTTTATTAATATCAGGCCAGGGGTTACACATTTATCTCCCTTCATATTAACAGAGAAATTGAAGATAACAGAATCAAAGTGTCCAAACTATCAAACACTAAAAACTAAATCCAAACATAGAAGACCATTCAATGCCACAAAACCCCGACATCATTGTTAAAAGCTTCCGCAAATAAAATTTACCAAATGCAACACTATACCAAATGCAAACAGAATGGAATGAGAAACTTGTAAATTAAGGCTACAAACATCGACGCAAGTAAGCAACCTAGTCAAATACATCAATAGTCAATATATTGGAAAAATTGGGGGTGGAGGGGATACTACTTAGTCCAGCCTAAAATTAACATTGATAACTTTTAGGTGTGCCCATTAAATTGTAAATCAAGGCTACAAACACCAAAACAAGTAAGCAACCTAGTCAAATACATCAATAGTCAATATATTGGAAAAATGGGGGAGGGATACTACTTAGTCTAGCCTAAAATTAACATTGATAACTTTAAAATGTGCCCAGTAAATTGAGTAACAATCTTTACAACTTAAAAGGGATCTTGATGTAACTGCACTACTGACAGCAGTATATTTAAATGAAATAAGGTTAGATAAATTTCATGTACCAAAAATGGACATAATTCCATAATAGGAATCAAAAGACACACTATATACTACACTATAGTTATGGCAGGAGATGTTTAACATTGGAGAAGAGAACACCTGGATTTGAGAGATAGTGCTTGGTCTTGAAAAGATATATCGAAGATAATAAAGGATGCATGGGCACAACCGCAAAGAGAAGTTCTGAAACAAATGACAAAGGTTTAACGAGGGCTTGTCCTAAAAGAGTTAAGATTGTGGCCAAAAGTACATTATATATTTAGATTCCAGTATTGATTCCCCCTTTCCTGTTCTACAGCATAAGCCTTTTGCCTTATTTGAACCACACCGCCCTCAAAAAGACAAAAAGCATACAAACGAGAAATATGGACCGAACCAAAGAAAAGTATCGCCAAGATTGAGACAATAGGCCATAAAAAGAATGAGAAAATAAAGATAAAATAGAACTGCCTAAAATCTACATAAACACTTGCACTAAAACGCAGTCCCCTCAGATTAGTACTTCCGCAGCCATGAGTGCAAACTAAAAAAAGTGATGCAAGCAGTAAAGATGTTTCATTTTTGTTTTTCCAATACAGAAAAATAGAATAACCATGGGAATGGGTAGAGAATGAGATGGAAGGATAGCAAATTGACGATCATCTATCATTTATTACAGCCTCGATGCCTTCAATAATCTTCAAAGATCTCTCATCACATTGGTGCAGAATAATTTAGGACTTACCGGATTGTGCAACTCTTCACTCAGCCCAAAGTTCAGAAGAATGGAGTTTACAAGCATTGTAAACTGACGAATAAGAAATGATCCTACTCCCACCTAGATAAATAAGACAAGGAAAGTATGAGTTGCAGCTTATAGACACGATCTCACAAAAGAACAAGAAAAGCATACAGGTATTTACCAGTGAGCCATAAATTGCCAGATAAAAGAAATTTTTGCGACCAGTTGGTAATAGTTTCATTCCCTGAGCATAAAAAGACATATGTGTGAGATAAAAGGATCAAAAAGCAGTTTAATGAAGTAAAACACAAAGAACAGGAAAACTCAATTACTTAGAAACCAATTCTAATGCAGAAAAACCAGGTCACTCATTCCTCATATAGATTATATAAAAGTATAAAACCTTTTCTAATGGTTGCAGTCTATATAAAACTTAATAAACAATATTTGTATTTTTTCATATTCCACTTATTTGAGCAGAATATACAGTGCACAAAGTAAATTGATAACACATGAGAAACCTTAAGCAATTTTCCTTTCTGTTTTGGTTGAGAAATAACTCATTCAAGAAAGATACTAATTTATCTTGTATTTGACAAAGAAAGATTAACTAGAACTTAAGATGAAAATAAGGATAATATACATAAACGATTCATATGAAAAGCATCAGTAACCCCTACAAAACTCAACACAAGAACGCTATACACCAGGGTCTTCTGAAACAGCTCCCTTTAGATGGGCTGCTTTAGTTCATAAGCATAAGCAAACAATTTTTCATCAAAATGGAGCAACTAGCCAGCATATGATTAGAAGCATAAGCCATTGTATAATCAAAGGATTACACCACACCAGTTCCTCTGCAACCAAGTAGAAAGGAATTTAAGGAAATGGGAGCAAGTGCAAGTGATGACTTAAATTGAA
The DNA here is from genome assembly GCA_021018815.1 of Talinum fruticosum. Classification (NCBI taxonomy): domain Eukaryota; kingdom Viridiplantae; phylum Streptophyta; class Magnoliopsida; order Caryophyllales; family Talinaceae; genus Talinum; species Talinum fruticosum. The sequence goes on from JAITYX010000022.1 coordinate 7,453,078, forward strand.
GAGGGAATCTTAGTACCTGAAAGAGAAGGATAATGACAACAAGTAGAATTCCAATGGCCATTGAACTGCTATAATAAAAAGGCACCCAATCGCTAACAAGTGGTGCCAGAAGTAACATAATGACTCCAATGGCAAGACAGATAAGACGCCAATGCTGGAATACTGCCCAAAAAAGGAAATCAATTTAACAAGTGGTATGGGTATCATGCTAAAAGGAGATGATAAGAAAGCTGTAAAATTAAAGTGGAATAACTCAAGCCCCTTTGGCAATAGTGCACTGATGGTATCCTTGGTTCCCGCAAGGAAGACCAAGGTTCACTAGCCCATAAGTTGTGTACATGTGTAAAATTTACTCATTAAAAAGAAAGCAAAATGACTAAATCATGAAGCAAATTCTCAAACCTTCTTCAACTGAAACTGTGACTGAGCCTGAAACATCACCAATGAATTTCAAATCAATATATTTCTCTTCATAGGGTGAGGTCATAGAGCTCCATAACCCCTTCTGAACAGATTTCCATTCATCCTTTTCACACTGACACGATCCAATTGAAGCATTCCTACAGGACATTTTATCATCAGACATAAATCCCCAGCACTTCATATGCAGTATAGCAAGAGCTGCAACAGGAAATTTAAAAAAAAAAAAAAAAAAGACAGAAAGTGCATTCATGAAACCTTTCACTTACCTATGCAAGCAGATCTGGATTCTACTATGCAGCTTCTCCGGAATGACTACAGAAGGTACCACTGTAAGACGAATAGAGCTAGCATAGCTCTTAAGTTCATGTCTCGAGACAGGAACAACATGAACACGCTCGCATGATAATGGTTCTTTAGTGCCTTTAGATGAAAGCCCCGGCAAGGGCACAGGTTTGATAGTGAGTACAGGTCTCTCCAGATCAATATCTGGAATCATAACCAGGTTTAGTCACACTCTCACAAGGATGTAAACACAAAAATCAACATTAGCAAACTTTTCAAACAAAATCTCACACAACATTAAGGCTTCCCCACCCAAGATACAAGGGATTGAAAGGTGCAAACCAGGCAAAACAAGACTATTCAAATAACTGCAAACTTTTTCCACTGTGGATCCTCTAATTCCAACAAAATCAGCCAAAGATACGAAAATTTTCAGAGTGGAAAGACCCCAAGGCAAGACAGTCAAAATGCTCCACTAGATTCATCAAATTAAAAATGTGAAAGTTAAAGTGTTGGACAACGCCAAAGTATATTTACTAGGATCACAGTATCCCTGGTATGTGGAATGTGGATAGCGAACATGCAAGCTAATCCTTGAAAACCCAAATGATAGGGTTGCGCTATTCGGTATATTATTTAGGAACGAAATTTGTACTTTTTGGTACACTACCTAGAATTAATTAGGCTTAGTTTACTTTTGTTAATTGGGGGGTACCATAGGTATCATTAAATATACTCCAATTTTCCATTAAAATTTACAGAATAGCATAAAGCAAATTACAAAATAGCATAAAGTAAGTTTCTAAATCAGATTTTTTTAAAATCTCTTACCCAGTCCTATTTTATAATTGATCAAAGGCTGCCCAATTTATTTACCACTTTAATCCACCATCTTTCCAGTACCACTTCTCCACTTCCCAACCTATCTGGTACCCATTAATGCAGCTAGCAGTTTTCAGTTTTCAATTTTCAGCCATTTAAATTCCCTAAAACCTCCCCCTCCTCCTTTGACTAGCACTTTACGAAGTGAGTTCAAGCCACTAACTGGTCTCATCATCTCTCTCTCTCTCTCACACACACACAGTCTCAGTCTCTATCTGTATCTCATTAACCTAATCTCTTTCCTCACTCAAAAACTTAAAACCAAAACTTCTCTTTAGTCACATTAAAGCAACAGTTTCAACCAAAACAGGCATATATGATGCCATGAAATCCCAAGGTTTTCAATCCCGAGTGAGATGTTGAGTACATATTTGTTGTTGGCAACGAAAGTAAGGCTACATAGCATATATCCGGCAACTGTCATAGTTCATATTATTTCAAGATTTCTGCTTTTTTCCCTTCAGATTCCAGGCTGAATTATCTGGGCCGCTAGCACATGTGTACTGTAACTTGTTCCAGCACAAAAACAAACCACCTTTGGAACAGATGATCAAAATGCGGTACGCAGGGTAGGAGAGGTCCAGGTATATATGGTCCAAAGACAGAAAATTTCAGAAATTCAATTTATTAGGAAGGGGCAGAGGCCAGCATAAGTTTCATGCCTCCTAAGTTCAGCAAACAAAGGGTTTAGGCAGAAAATTTCAGATATTCTATATCATTAGTTTCCAATTCCTCGATCTGTGGAGTCTGGACTCTTGTTCATGCAAATTAATCAAGATAAACATGATCTTTCCATCCCCACGGAAAACAACCAATTTACGTAGGACAGTGAATAACTCACCCACATATATGTGGGGAAAAGATCCCACCTCCGTCCCGCTTCCAAAAAAGAAAATGATTTTTTTTTTACAAAAAGGGAGGAAACTCGCTTTATTATTGGTTTTATTTCACCCTACACCAGGAAGCATAAAATTGTACTTCACCCTTACCAGCAGATTCCACAGAAAATTCAACTTAATCTCAACCAAACAATGTATAGACAACGAGAGATATAGAGAGGACATACCTTGGATTGAGGTGACAAGGGTTGTGCGAGAGAAGATTGCCACAAGTAGTGTAAAAACGAAAAGATAAAGAAATCCAGCGGAAAACTCCATTCCTTAGGGCGGTCGTGCCTACTCAGTTCTTGGGCATGTCTCTCTCCACTCCCTCTCTCTCTCCAACCTTTGTTCAAGCTGAACCTTATAATCAGCTTAGCAAATCGGATGGCTCCCTAGAGCCAAATATTCCATCATGCACATACAAAACCCTAAGCACTCTTCAATATATCTTCTTTTTCTTCTCAGTAATTCACCGGGAAGTATAGATTATACCCATTTCTCACCTCCAATTTTTCTCAGACAGTTCACTACAAAATCAAATCACCCGATCAAAACAAGCAGCCCTTCAGTCTTTGACGAGCAAACCCTAATTTAACAAAAAATAATAATAATTAAAAAGAAGAAAACTGAATCAACACATAATTGAAACTGAAACCCTAGACTGAAATTTGGAAGAAGAACTTACAGGCAAATAAGGGAGGCCAAGGAATCAGAGAGAGAGGAGAGAAAAAGTTCGCTGAAAAATTTGGGTGGGAAAGGTTCGCCGGCGAGAAGGAAAGGCAGTGGTAAAGGCGATACGAGAGAGAAGGCTTGAGGTGTCCGAACTCCGAACCGGGCAGAGAGAGAGAGACAGAGGGAGGAAGGAGAATTTAAATTGTCGAGGGTTTTCTAATTGGATTTTGGACTTATATATATATATATATATATATATATATATATATATATATATAGTTCATGGCGGATATTCATGAATGTTGATTCCCTATTCATCCATGATATTCAAAATGATATGACATTACTATGTGAAATTATGCAAGGCCACTAAAGTCAATCGTCAATAGTAAGTGTCCATGTGATGCTAAACTATTCAATCATGATGGGTATTACTTGTTCAAGCTTTTCATTCGTCAGAAGCTGTTTAAGATCTGTTCGAAAGCGGACATTAATGTTATCGGGTAGAACTACTTTCTGTCCAATCAACACTATTTCGATAATTCAACATTATCGGAAGATATTATCAAGATGATTCCATTCCAATCAAGAATCCTCATCCGTCCAAGCTTTCCTTTGTAATTCAACATTGTACTCTATATATAGTTACTCATTAGTTCAATGGAAAGCATCGCCTAACATCGCAAACAACTTGCCTTCACAAACATCCTTTGTAATCAACCCCACTACTTTCTTTCAATTTCTCTCCGAGAGCTTTTTATCAATTCTCTGTACAAGTTTCATTATATTAATCAAAGTAAGTTTTGATTCATCATCTTCTCCATTTCAATTACTCTTTATTTAATTATTTTCAATTGCTTGTTTTCATCTTTTGCTTTGTAAATTCAATTTGTTAAATTAATTTGTCACCCTACTTCCTCCGCTATCCAACCATATACAGTACCGAGTTTCATCCACGAGCTCTAGATCGATCCTATATATATATATATATATATATATATATATATATATATATATATATATATATATATATATATATATATATATATATATATATATAGCTCCTTTAATTTTTGAGTAATAATAGCATTGATTTGGTCAAGGTTTGAGTGTATTAGGCCTGAATGTAAGCTCCGAGTCATGGCAAGAGCAAATAGAGGGCGCGGTAGAGGGAGAGTTCGAGGACGACCAAGGCCCATTAACTATAGGTGCTCGGTGATTCTTTCCCAAATAAATTTAAAACTATCAAGAGCCAACAAATTGAGACGAGAGAACACAACAATGGAATAATAACCACTCCTAATTGAGAAGAGGACGGATTTGTAACCCCAGAAATTAGAGTTTCTCTAACGGAGGGATCGAAGGCTTGAAGCAAAACACATTATCTTGGGCTGATGAGAGTGAAGCATATCTAGTGGCGAATTCGGGTAAATCATATGCCCAAATACGTAATGGTGATGATGGTGAGGAACTAGAGTTTATACAATGTGAAATTAGTAATGGTGTGCGAATTGTTAGAATTGAAAATGTTGATGTGCTTCACGAAATTGAGTTATGGCAATATCCATTATTATCTTTGTGTAATGGGTGCAACCCCCTCCCGCCTCCTCCTCTTTGTAATGGAGGAATTTTTCAAAAGAGTATGGAACCACTTGGACTCGGAAAGACTAACGAGGAGTTAAAAATGGCATATACATGGTAAGATTTGACACTAAGGAGCAACAACGGGAGGCATGTAAAGGAACATTGTTCTTTGACAAAAAACTTGTTGCGATCAAACCATGGACCCCAAATCTAGTGATGGATAAAAAGAATATCCAAAACTTACCAATTTGGATTCAATTCCCTAACACTGGATGCAAAATACTAGAGTGCTTCCAATATGAGCAAGCTAGGGAGTCTTATGGGAAACCTTTGAAGATGGACAAGACAACTACAAAAAGACAAAATGAATTTTGCAAGAATCCTGGTTGAAGTCCAATTGGATAGTCCACTACCTAATATAGTGAATTTTATTAATGAGAAGGGAATACAATGCAGCAAGTAGTTGAGTATGAGTGGAAACCCATAAGATGTGGTCACTTGCCAGTTCTTTGGGCATGAAGAGGCTGACTTGTAAGAAGAAAAATATCACTAAAGAATGAAAAGCTATCCAAAAGGAGACCCATGCCCAAGTAGAACAAAATTACGGGGAAGAATTTACTATGGTCACGAGACAAAAGAAGTTCACACAAGAAACAGAGTCCACGTGCACCACCTCGGTACCTATTACAAACACCTTTTCATGCTTTGGTGAATGAACGATTGGTGGTGGAGCAAGTGGTTATGGAACCTGTGGGAGAGCCACCAACAAATCATGGATAGTATAGTTACTTGGAATGTGAGAGGGTTGAATGGGCCCAATAAACAAGCTGATTTGAAGAAGTTTGTGCAACTTAATAAAGTTGGTTTATTAGCCATGCTAGAGATTCAAATAAGAGACAAGAATTATGATCAAGTGTGTAATCGGCTCTTTGAAGATTGGGGAGTTTCATAAACAACTCCCACCACCCCGAGGGGAGAATTTAGGTCGTTTGGAGAACTCAGCGAGTATAAGGTGAAAGTAAAACGCAAGTAGTGCTCAATTAATACATTGTAAGATCAAAAAGGGTTGCGGCCGAGACTTTTACATGACCTTTGATATATGGGTTGAATAAAGAAGAAGAAATATCTCCACTTTGGCTACAACTCAAAGATATAGCGAGTACATGACCCTTGGTGCGTCATTGGGGACTTCAACTCTGTGACTTCGAGTTGAAGATAGAGTAAGAGGGGCTCCAGTGTAGGTGCATGAAATGATGGACTTCCTTAGTTGCATACATGATTATGGATTACTTGAAATGAGAAGTAATGGGGCAAGATATTCATAGAGTAACAACACAAGAGGGAAGAGACATGGTCTACTCCGGAATTGACAAATGTGAAGGTTTGCTCGGGGAGAGTTTGAGTCACCCTAGAGGGGGTGAATAGGGTGATAGAAAATTCTTTCGAAATCAAACTCTTTTGCGCAGAATAGAGACGGAGACGGATTCCGAGTCTATCAACGAGGTCAGAAAATATTGGACTTAGAAGGCGATCAATCGGAAAGAACAAGAGCGAGTAAAGGCATGTCGAGTCTAGAATGAACTCGGAAAGATAACACTTAGAATTTACGTGGAAACCCTCCTGGGCGGAAAACCACGAACCGTGTTAATCCGGACACGAAGTCAAATTCACTATTTTGAGTCCACAAAATACCATGAGCCGGCGAACCCGAGTTGCTCCCTTAAACAACTCTATACAAGTTTTCCTAGACTCGGAAATTCCCTTATCCGATCTAGTACTTCCTAGCTGAGATAACCCTTACAGCTAAGGACAACTAAGCTGAGTTAACCCTTACGGCTTAGTCAAGGGACCTTACAAAGAATGTAAGACAGAGTTTGTAGCGAGTACAAAACCTTACAACTCGAAATTAATGAATTACGAGTGGGAGTTGTAAGTAGAAGATTGAAAGTAAATACAATAACTTTGAACAAGTATGTGTATAAACAATATGTTCGGCAATCTTCAAGTCTTGTGAAGTGGCTTCTATTTATAGATAACCGAGCGAGTAGCCGTTATCTTCATCTGTCGACCGAGAGTCTTCTATAACCGTTGATAAAAGCTTTACGAGTCACTCGGAAAGTATCCGTTGTAATGTAAACGTTAGACAACCGTTTAACTCTCTTGGAAGTCCCAAAACCATTAACGGTGTCTTGAAAGATAAGGTGGAAACCACCGTTAAGCTTAGCGTTTCAGTTTTCAGATTTGGAAACAGACGGCTACGACACAATCTTACGGGACTTGGAGCGGGGAAGGTGAAAAGCTATGTCTGCTGATGATTTGACGTTCTAAAGCCGGTTACTTTTGTAGTTTGAAAAGTGTGACCTCGATTAAGTAACCTACAAAAGTAAATCACCTTTGGTTCTCAAAGTATAAAATACTTTGGTCCAAGGTTAGACACGAGATAATAAAATAATTATGATAATTAAACAACCGATTATCCGAGTCGAAACCAAATGGAATTTTACGAGTCCAATATCCATGATACTCATAATTCCATCCGACTTAGTCTAAGCAATAGAACAAGTTCCATAAAGAATATCGAGTGAGATAACTTGATATAGACTAAGTATGAAATGAGCTAAGAATACCGACTATAACAAAATAGGACTTATAACCACAAGTCGGATTACGAGTGAGAAAAGATGAAATACTTGGTATGTTCAATCTGCGATTAATCGAGTAAAGCTGGACTCGGAACAAAGAACCAGTTTTCGAGTCACTTACGGATAAGCATGAAATATAAGAAGTAAGAGCTGTATCACTTAGAGACGATATAATTTTATTCAAAGAAGTTTCGAGATACGGAGAATGCCTTGGAATCAAAACTCTATAAGTATGGGATGGTTATACCTAACTCATTGAATGCAACTCGAAATGCGTTGAGAGATGTCCGAGTCTTCAAAATGTTTCCACAATGCTGATTGGCTCTGTGATAAAGGTGATCCGATAGTTGAATATATAGTTGAATTTCTATCGGATCATTGCCCATTGAGGTTAAGATTGGGGCCTATCATCAAAATAAGAAAGGAATTTTAATTCTATGACATGTGGACCAAGTGTGAAGAGTTCCCATGTATAGTCAACATGGCTATACGGGAGGGGGAGCAGGTTTTGCAATGGATTAGCTACTAATGTGCATGAGGGACATCAAGGTATCCTTCCTGCAACTTAATAGGAGAGAGTTTGGCAATGTGCGCCAAAGAAAGAGAATTTGAGAATCCAGACTTCTTCGAGCACAGGAAATTCTATAGGGTAACCCCTAAACCTCCATCTCTAATAGAGGGAGAAGCAAGTTAGAGATAAGTACTGCCGAGACATTTACACATTTTTTAATGCTAATGAAACAGCAGAGCAAAGCTGGATTGTGCTACAATGGGTGATCGGTGCTCAATTTTTCTTTGCGAGTGGTGAAAAAGAGAAAGACGGAGAAGCTGCATTTACTAGCTCCAAAATGACATAGGACTAGTGATTGAGGAAATGGAACAAATAGATCAAATTATATTGGAGTTCTATAAAAGCTTGTTGGGAAAGCGAGGTTGGTAGAGTTCGAGTGTGATACAAGCATCTTTCACAGGGGGCAAAAGCTTATGCTAGACCACCAAACACATTTGCATAAGGATTTTAGTGATAAAGAAATAAGGAAAGCTATGTTCTTTGTCCCTAATTCAAAATCACCAGGTCCGAGATGGGTCCAGTGATTTCTTTAAGGCTTCATGGAAGGAGTTTGGGCATCTAGTTTGTAAAGCGATCAGGGACTTTTTAACACAAACAAATTACCAAAAAGCTTCAACAACACCAAGGTGGTTCTCATTCCAAAGGTGGCAAACCCAAGGCAAGCTAAAGATTTTAGACCAATTGCGTGTTGCGTTGTGGTCTATAAATGTATTACAAAACTTATATGTCAAAGACTGAATGAGGTTCTTCCTTACATAATATCCAATAGTCGGTGTGCCTTCATCAAAGGAAGACTGCTTGTCCACAATGTCATGTTGTGTCGGGAAATAGCTAGATGTTACAATAGGAAGAATGCTATCCCCGGATGCATGCTCAAGATTGATATTCGGAAAGCATATGACTCACTTCATTGGGATTTCTTTGAAGAAGCCTTATATGGCTTACACTTCCCACAAAAGGTGTCTAATTGGATCATGGCTTGTGTCAAGAGTGCCTCCTTTGCCATACACATTAATGGTAAAAGTTTTCCTAGTTTTGAGGGTGCACGAGGCATTAGACAAGGGGACCCAATGTCCCCTCTGCTGTTTGTGATCGCAATAGAATATTTCTCTAGGATGCTTGGTGCAACAGGTGAAGAAGCTGAGTTTAAGTATCACCCTAGATGCAAAAGCCCGAAAGTCAATAATCTCATCTTTGCTTATGACCTTAGCATTTTCTTAAAAGCAAATGCTAAATCGGTGGTTGCAATTACCAGGTGCCTTGATAGGTTTTCTAGGATGTTAGGGCTGAAGGCTAGTCTAGAGAAGTCCTAAATAGTTGTTGAATGGCTCAATATTGAAGAAAAATAGAAAATAGTGTCTTAGAGTGGTTTTACTGAAGGTAAGCTTCCCTTTAGGTACCTTAGGGTCCCTATAACTGCAGCTAGGCTTTCAAAAATGAGTGCTCCATGTTGGTGGAAAAGATCTGTGCAAAAATTAAAGTATGAGGGAGTAGGCATTACTCTTATGCTTGGTTGAGTACGAGTTAATAAACTCGATTTTGATGGGGATTGTGGGATTTTGGGCTAGCACTTTTGTCCTCCTACAGCAAGTGATTAAGGAGATAGAGGTTAGTCTGTAGAGTCTTCCTGTGGAATGGTACAAACCAACCATTAAGGCAACCATTAATGTTATGGGATATTGTCGCACAGCGTAAGAAACATGGAGGTGCAAGGATTAGAAATATCAAGCAATGGAATAAAGCTCTTATAGCAAAATATGTTTGGCGGGTTGTACTAAAAGAGGACACACTATGGGTCAAGTGGGTTCATGGCCATTATTTGAGAAAAGATACTTGGTAGGAATATATCCCCAAGATGGACACTTGTTGGTACTAGAAGAAATTATGCAGAGTGAAAGAACTTTTTAAATTTGGTTTCTCGAGTGCAATGGGAATGGCGATCGAGCAACAAACAAAAATACCAAGTGCAAAGTGGATATCAATGGGTGATGGGGGAGAGGAATAAAGTCCAATGGGGTAAGCTGGCATGGAATAGATCCAATGTCCCTAGACACTCCTACGTAGTGTGGATACTTATGCACAAAAAGAACCCCACTGCTGTGAAACTAGCCCGAGTACATTGAGGGGATCGAGTCTTAGTTGCATGCTATGTAATGTTGAGGAGTAAGATGAAAGAGACCATATCTTACGGAATTGTGCCTATATAAGGAGCGTGTGGGACAAGATTAGTGAATGGGTGTAATGTAACATCCAAGCAAATACCCTGGAAGATCTTCACACAATCTTACTTGGAGACTAAATGGAAGCATAATCAAAGGAGCTTGCTTTACTCAACGTATGCAACTTTTCATTACCACATTTGGCTTGAAAGGAACTCAAGGTGTTTCAATGGCGGATCAAGGGATGCGAACCAAATGCGGAAAGACATCCAGTTTTATATATGTTCTAGATTCAATTTCTGGCAAAGCAAAGCGAAAATTTACATGAATCGAAGAAGTATGATACTAGAACAATATGCATAAGCTTGTAATACGGTGATCTTTCACCCCCTTTTGCATCTGGAAAAAGGGGTAGTTATTGGTAATAAAATAACCTCAACTTATTCCTAAAAAATTTCGAGTAATAATTTTAAGGTTTTGTTCAATGTCGTCCTTAAGGTGATGAATAAGGAGTATATTTATCTATTTGATACATAAAATCTTATTTTATAGATAGTATTACATATAAAAAAAATTGCCTAATATGTTATCTTATAAATAGAAATTATGTTTCCTAATTAAACTCAAACTCAATTTTTAAATTTTTTTGATAGACCGGGCACTAAGGTCTTCCCCTCTTAAAGTTTCATTTTCCTAATTTAATAAGTGAATAATGGAGCTATCATAACTTTTCTCTCAGTCTATTTACGATTCTCAACTTTAAAAATTAAATCTGCTACTATATTTCGCAACTCAAATCAACAAAAATAATTAAAATTCAAATACAAAAACATTTAAACTAGATTATTCAAATAGTATAACAAAGGCTTATTGCAACAAATATTTGTCTCTTTTTTTGCATGAAAATGACAGTGAACTTAATGATTGATTAGTGAATAGTAGGGGAAGGAGACAAATCATGATACAAATAAAATAGACAAGCAAAACTAAAAAAAATGGTTAAAAGAATTGAAAAACTTGGTACAACTATAAAGTTTAAAAGTACATATATAAGAGGCCACTAACACTAATCACTTCAATCTTACTCCATCCCAGGATGGAGCTTAACGTAGATATGGGTATGGGAGGAGTGCGTAGGAGACGTTATTGCCTATACTAAAAATAAAATAAAATAAAATGTTAATGAGTTTGAGTTTAATTAGGAAATAAAAATTGTATTAATATGAATAATATTTTAGAATATTATTTTTATACGGTATATATATCCACAAGGCTCGATTCTATCTATAAATAAATAAAAATACTCCTTATTAGGGCGATGTTTAGCAAATGATTTTGCTAAATGTCAGCCCTTAAGGCGATAGATAAGGAGTATCTTTATCTATTTTATACATAAAATCTTACCTTATAGATAGTATTACATATAAGAAAAATTGCCTAACATGTTATCTTATCAATAGAAATTATATTTTGTAATTAAACTCAAACAACTCAATTTTTTAGTTTTTTTTTTTTATGGACCGAGCACTAAGGTCTTCCTTTTTTAATGTTTCATTTCCCTAATTTAATAAGTGAATAATGGAGCTGTCATCACTTCTCTGTCAGTATATTTACAATTCCCAACTTTGTTCTATTTAAGTTTACAAATCCAAACTGCTACTATATTTTGCAACTCAAATCAACAAAAATAATTAAAATTCAAATATAAAAACGTTCAAACTAGATGATTCAAATAGTATAACAAAGGCTTATTGCAACAAATTTTTATCTTTTTTTTGCATGAAATAATGATATTGAAGTTAATGATTGATTAGGGAGTAGTAGGGGAAGGAGACAGATGATACAAACAAAATAGACAAGCAAAACAAAAAAAAAAAATGCTTAAAAAATTAAAAAAATTGTGCAATTATAAAGTTTAAAAGTAGATGATATCAGAAGCCATGACTAATACTAGTCACTACCATCTTACTCCATCTCAGTATGGAGTTTGGCGTAGATCTGGGTATGGGAGAAGTGTGTGGGAGAGGTTATTGCCTAAACAAAAAAATAAAATAAAATAAAATGTTCATGAGTTTGAGTTTAATTAGTAAATCAAAATTGTATTAATATGAATAATATTTTAGGATGTTATTTTTATATGATATATATATATATATATATATATCCACAAGGCACAATTCTATCTATAAAATAAATAAAATTACTTCTTATCTCTCTCCCTTAGGGCGGCTTTTAGCAAAAGTTTTTGCTAAATGTCGCTCTTAAGGTGATGAATAATGAGTATCTTTATCTATTTTATACATAAAATCTTACCTTATAGATAATATCACATATAAGAAAAACTGCCTAATATATTATCTTATCAATAGAAATTGTGTTTCCTAATTAAACTCAAATTCCTCAATTTTTTTTATGGACCAACCACTAAGGTTTTGCACTCTTAATGTTTTACATCCCTAATTTAATAAGTGAATAATGGAGCTGTTTGTCATCGCTTCTCTCTCAGTCTATTTACAATTCTCAACTTTGCTCTAGTTAAGTTTACAAATCCAAACTGCTACTATATTTCGCAACTCAAATCAACAAAAATAATTAAAATTTAAATATAAAAGCTTTCAAACTAGATGATTCAAATAGTATAACAAATGCTTATTGCAACAAATTTTTGTCTCTTTTTGCATAAAATAATAACATTGAAGTTAATGATTGGTTAGGGAACAGTAGGGGAAGGAGACAGATGATACAAACAAAATAGACAAGCAAAACGAAAAAAAAGGTTAAAAAATTTAAAAAATAGGTACAACTATAAAGCTTAAAATTAGATGATAGAAGAGGCCATGACTAAGACTAATCACTATAATTTTATTCCATCTCAGGATGGAGGTTGGCATAGATGATTGTATGGGAGGAGCGCGTGACAGACTTTGTTGCCTAAGCAAAAATAAAATAAAGTGTTCATTAGTTTGAGTTTAATTAGGAAATGAAAATTATATTAATATGAATAATAATATTTTAGAACGTTTTATATATATATAGGGAGGGTTCAAGTGAGCCCTCCCCTTTAAGTGAGCTCAATTATTAGGTGAGCACTTTTAATCTCAACCATTGAATTTTGATTCAATGGTTGAGATTAAAAGAGGAATTTTGATTTTTTTTTAAAAATTTTTTTCCTGGGAGAGGGGAGGGCTGGAAAATCATCGTCATTTTCCATCCTCTCCAGCCACGCCAAGCGCTCTCCCTCTCTCTCTAACTCTCGCACTCTCGCTCTCGTCTGCGGACATCCTCTCGCCGGCGTCTACCTCCGACCGGTATCCTCTCTCTTGCTGCCCTCCTTCCTCTCGCTCTGAATCAAGATCGTCGGTATCTCTGTCGCCTGAATCCCTGACATTCCCTCTCCCTCCGCTTTCGGTTCTTTGCTCTCGCTCTCACACACGGCTCCACGACATTCCCTCTCCCTCTCGCCTCTCGACTCGCCGGAACACGTCGGCGTGTGCTTGTTGCCATCGTCTGTCTCTCTTCTCTCTGCATCCCTTCGTGGCTGTCGCCGGACTCTCCTTCTCTCCCGGTCGTAATCCCCAGTCCAAGCACCCGGTTGCTGGCGAGATTCACATTTAGTCGAGTTCGTTCTCTCTTTCTTCCCACTCCTCAAAAATCGGATATACGATTTTATATAACTCATGCTTAATTTGTTATTTCTGTTTGATGGGTTTGTTTGCGCTAATTTGGGACATTTGGGACAATTAGTTTGGTTTTGTATAATTCATGCTCTCTCGAGTCGAATATGCTTCAAAATTCTTCTTTGAAATTGTGCTATTTTGGGTTTGTTTGGTTGAATCTCTCTAGTACATCGTTGAAATTGTGTCTCTCTATGTCCGGAAGCGGAATGCTTGCTTGAAATTGTGTTAGGCGATACATGCTCAAAGAATTCAGTTTTGTCTTCAGTTTTTGATTTGAGTTTGCTGATTGAAATTGGGTAGCTTGGAGCAATGTGTATCCGCTCTAAGCACGGCCGTTGGAAATCCTGCTTCTTTTTGGATGGAAGATAGGATTCATGGATGAGGTATTTGATGTTGGATATGGAAGATAGGGTTAAGTTCGAGTGGTATCGGATCCGCTTCGTAGTAGGATGATATTACCATCCTCGGTTCTAGTAAGATGCTATGTATGATGGCGAGAAGAAAGAGGGGGTGGGGGTGTTAGGACGTGGCAGCATGGCCTTTTCTTCTTGAGCTTTTAGGGGATAATTCCAATAACCAACTCCGATAATGGCAATGGTTCCTTGTGCCAATCTCACATAGTAGGAAGCACTAGAATCTAAATGCTTTTATAGTATCAACGATAGTCCTGTTCCTCCCGCTCATTGCAACTTCAATGATTTTTGGCTTTCAAGTCTCTTAAATATTAGTGTTTTCTATGTGAATTAATATAGTTCTGATTTCAACCTTGTTTGTGCTAAATCTTGAAGATATTTAATTAAACTTGTCACTCATGCAGATTTGAGAAAGAGGAGCATAAATTGCTTACTCGAGTTTTGATGTTTTCTTCCTCTGTAGAGTCTAAAGAAGTATAAAGCTGCAAAATTGACCCCTGTCGAGGCTGGTTGCTACAGACCGCCATCCGAGTAAGGTTCCATTCACTCATGCAGCTGGACATTCAACAATATCAATGTCAAATTAGGAGTTCCTTGCTATCTTTCCCAATGTCCGTGGTGGATAGAGTTGTAGAGATCACTTTATTACTATTAGCAAATAGAAATGTTAATAAGTTATGTTACCTGTTTGTCATGTTTAAAATGAGGAGATATGAGATATGGATAAATTTGGAGAAATGAAAATTATGTGACAAAAGGTGATTAGCCCCTTTTTTCTCCTTTTCTTTTCCTTTGGGAAATTGTTGTTTTACTTTTCTTTTTTTCTCTTCCTTTTGCAAGTGATTTTTATGTAGCCTATTAGCTCAATGGAAGAGCGCTTGTGTAAAATGCACAAAAGGTGTAGGTTCAATTCCTACATAGGCTTTGTTTATGTTCAATTTAGTTCGAGAGGAGCATACATGTGCATTTGAATCCAAGAAAAATTTAGTAGGGTTTATATTAGGGCTAGGCCTAAGTAAACTAATAACTAAGGAAAAACGGGGAAGATCCGCTAGTGGTTGTCTTCTACAGTTTAGCTCATGGGTAGATCAATTTGTGTGTTAATGATAAATAATAATTTGCATGGTGGATATAGATTATACTAAGTGTTTTTATAAATTTGCTATCTTTGATAATTATTTGTTTGCTTTTTAGTTATTTTCTTTAGTTTGTCAATTTTTATTTATAAATATATAGTCTTTTATTATTAATTTCGTTACCCCCTAAAGATCAGTATTTTAGGTTAGTTTTAGTAATTTTATTTTAATTTAATTTTGAGTCTTTATATATTTTAATTTTCAGAATTAATTTTCTGTTAGTGTTTATTATTTTTGAGTCAGTTTGTTAGAAATTAGTTTTAAAATAGTTTCTTTTGTTATTTTTCTTGTTTTATTTTCTTTTAGGGTTTAGATAGAGTCCTAGTTTGCTGTGATTAAATTTTAGAATTTTTGGAAATAATTTGATATTTTTTCAGATTTAATTCTTGAATTTAATTACTGCAGGTTTTTAATAAAATAAATTCGTAAATTAGATTTTAAATTTTGGTTTTATATTTTTAGGGTCTGGTTAGGTTTAGAAAATTAGTATTATTATTCTGGGTAATTTTAGTATTTATTTTCGTAATTATTTTAGTGCAGAATTTTACTTATTTAATTTTCTGTTTTAGAATTTGTTTATTTTCTACTTTAGTTTTCTGTTTTAATTATTCTAAAAAATATACAAAAATATTTCTGGGTTATTGTAGTTTTATTATTCTGTATAAATTATTTATTTAGTTATTAGATAATTTTCTATGAATTTTAGTTATTGATTTTAATTTATATTTTCTATTTTGTTTTTAAGAGTAGTAAATTTAATTAGATTAAAACTTGCATGTTATTATATCTTTCCTCGTGGATTCGATCCCTACTTGCCCTTGCTATATTGTTTATTATAAGTTTAAGTAGTGGTTTAATTTGTTGTCTGTACGACAAGCTTAACAGCCATCTATTACTACGGTTTTGAATCGTAGTAAAAGATGCTAGAAATAACGACGACCACATAGACGACGTCGGGTAACTCGTAGTCAACTCGTTGTTTTTAACCATAGTTAAAAGTGTTTCTTATAATAGTGTAATAAATAACCATTATTAAAAAGTCTGATAAAATGAAATGTCATTATATTAGAATCAATTAGAAATTGAAAAACATCTATAATAGAGAAGTGCTGCCTTTTTCTACCTAAATACCAATCCCTTAGAGTTAAATGTGTCAAAAGAATCAATATTAATATAAAAATGTGTAATAGGAGAGTTCAACATTTGTCTCAGACAGTTAAATACTTCTAATGACTTTTAAAACGAGACACTTTTCAATCAAGTCTCTCTTTTTAAGTGTAATATGAAAGGGCGTTAGAAATTTAACAACACTTTTTCATGCCAAAATTTGAAGTCCTTGACGCTTTTATATCTAACAAAACAAAATTAAGAAACTACTTATCACCAGAGTCAACTATAAAATTTTAGAAAATAAAAATTATTTTTTAGAGAATTCTTTTAAACACTCACGTAAACTTGACAAAATTTATACAACACGAACTTGCTAAAAAAACATAGGGTACTCAAACCCATTTTGGTCAAACCCGGTAGGTAGAGTTGATTTGTTTCGATTAGGCTACTTTTTTTAAAGACGATTTTTCCACACAAGATTTCTATTTGTCCAACTATTTATAATTTTTTGTATTTTTTTGGTAAGAATGTTCGATTCTATTACCACATTGGAAAATAACTTCTCAACTACAAGAACCTAATGGGGGCACTAACCCAAGCCTTTAGGTGAGATATTTCATTAGTTTATTTTTGACCGCTTGTTTCCTAGAGACCTTGGTTAAATAATGAATTCTAGAAAAATTTAATATTTACAATTATCGGAAGTTTGGGCAACATCTTTAATTTCCTTTCTAAATAGCTTTACATTCCTTTCGGTCCGGAGGTAGGAAACAACAACAGTTATACCAAGCATGAAAACCATTTTCTCAACTTTCATGTTCTGAATTTTTTAGTAAGCTACAACAGATCGGGATCGGTAGTCGAGTGGACCAAGAAAATGCAGCACGATGATAGGATATTATGAAAGATAGCCTGATTATAATCACATGAGAAGAACATATGTTTATGGCTCTCACTATAGCCCTTAACCGACAACAATTAGATTGAATAGGATTTTGATCGTCTAAAGTCCGTCTAAAGTAGGCAATATGTACAAGACCATTCTGCGAAGCAAAAGGAATGTTTAGGGATCTTGAAGCTACTAGGGAAGTCAATTTGATTCCCATTTGACCAATGATATCCACTAGATATATTGTATGGGCCAGATCTTGGGTGGATCCATTTATTTTTAACAAATTTACGAGCCATTTTATCCCTAACATTTAGGGTTTTCTTCCAATACCAAGTGGATTCAACAAGACCTATTGAATCCATATTTGTTTGGAATCAAATAGGTTCATATGATGATGGTTTGTTTGGAATTCCGTCGTCATAGAGTGACCTATGACTACGGTTTTCCATATGAACCATCGTCATATAGCCATCTATTTCATAAATCATTGGTTCTTTCTTTCTTGTTTATCATGCATAATCATTCGTTTCTTCATATCATAATTCTTAAGTATTCTTAGTTTCGAAAGGAAAGAAGATTTATGTTATGCTCTAAAGACCCAGTTCTTGGAGCCAAAATAATTCGTGGGCTCGGTTCTTGGAGGCATAACAATTCGTGGCCTAGAGGCAAATCAATTCGTGGCCTTGAGGCAAGCCTCAAACTCCGAAGGATGCATACTGTTAGGAATTTGTGGAAGCAATTCAATCCGTGGCTTGAGTTTGATAGAGCTTCTATGGCCATAACTTCAGAGGGTTCTTTAATTTGTGCGGTATTAGATCAATAACACAATCCTTTTTCCCTTCTTGAGTTGTTTATATTTTCTTATTTTCTTATATCTTCTTATTACTTATTGAAGAGATACACTTAATTCACGTAAATCATGTTCAATAGCTTTATACGTAACATCTTCACAACTAATAATTTACATAAGCAAGTTCCAACTCAAGTACAATTGATCCAACTCATATAGGCATGCTTATTTCACTTATAATCCATATACTTTAAAATAAACACATCCTCACATAGACATATTAATTAGGATTTCTAATTAACAAACTTGTCGTTTTCATAATTACATAAAATCGCGCATAGGTGGTTTAAGGTTCTAAAACTTTCCTTAATCATTATGTATCTCTTAATCTAGTCATATAACTTCTGAAATTTCAGTTCTTAACTCAGTTACTCGGTTCCGATTTTGCCCAAAACAAGCACATTTTCACTCAAAAATCCCTATTTTCGAATCTACTCATCCAACGCATACCCACAATTTACAGGAAATTCCTATAAATTATCAGGAAGCTATAGTAAAAGTTTCAAGAATTTTGGGCTACACATGAATTCGCAGTAATTCGGACATGTAGGATAAATTCATGAAAAATCTATACTCAAATCATGAAATTCAATTTTCTGATTTTTCTCACAATTCTATTCAAGCTAATTTCATTAAATTCTCAATTAAACAACTCAATAATCATGCTCAATAATGCTCAAATATCATTAAATTCATGAACTAGGCATAAATCGCAACATGCTTTTCAATTCGTGAGTTGCTAGTTTTGTGAATTTAGGCCTCTAGCTTCTTCAATTAACTTAGGGTTTCCGATTTCATACTTCAAATTCAAGTTCAATCCACCTAATTCATTGTATTTTAGAGGATGAATTCAGATTACTCACCTTGGATTCTTAGTGATTCTAAGAATTTCGGTTTTGGAGGGTTTCAAATTGGGTTTTGATTTCTAGTTTGGCTCCTGCTCCCTCTAACTCTCTTCTTTCGCTCTCTGCTTCCCACATTCTCTCTCTCGCTCTCTTTCTTTTTTTCCTCTATTTCTTTGCTCTGCCCCTTGTTTTCCTTGCCCCTGGTTTCGATTCCGTTGGTTTTGCCGTCTCCCTCCTCGCGCTTGCCCTTCGGTCTCTCTTTTACTCTTGCCCCCTAGCTCTCGCTCGGGTCTCGACCTCAACCCCTCTCGCCCTTCCTCTCAATCTCTCGCTCTCTTTTCTCTGTCTCTCCCTTCGGTTTCCTTTTCTGCTTCTTCGATCTCTCCTTCCTCTCGGTCTCCCTCTACTCTCTTTTCTTTTCTCTCGCTTCGCTTCTTTCGTTCCCCTCTGTTGTTCTCAGTCTCATTTTCTCTCTCTTCATTTCCTACTTCCACATAAGGGGTTTTGGTGGTTAATTCCCATTGGACCCCTTACCTCTTTGCTCTAATAATCTGCCAACTCCTCCTCCTCAAAATGCCAGCCATCTCCATTTCTCATTTTCTTTTCTTTTTCTTTTTATTTTAATTGGGCTCAAATTGGCTTCACAAAGCCCACTTACTTAAATCACACTCGGGTTTCATTTTTCGGGTTTTAATTCCGACTCGAAAATTTTTTAATTCATCTTAATTTAATAATTTCGAGTTTTTGACTTAACTTTTAATAACTTAATTCATTCATTAGCAAGCAAGCACCTGAAATTTTTGGGTCTTACACTAGGTTTGGCCTGGGTATTTCTTATTCTATGTATTGGTTGTCTTTTCCTTCTTCCTTTTTCTCCATCCTTATAGAGGAGAATTAGGCGAGAACCCTTGAGAGAAAGGCTACCAATTAGTTATTTCACTTATCCTTTTCAAAAAAAATTTAAAACTTTTATAAAAATAACCACACTATAGGATAAATAAATAAAATTACTTGTAATTCTTTAAGACGAGACTAACCACCCCCTCCAAACAAAAAAAAAGGAACTAACTCTTGGTTTTATTTAAATTCAAGGGAAGGAAAAGGAATCTCAGTTCATTTGCGAACACACCTTACTATGGCTTACCCAATATATTGTTTACCACACTTCTCCCGCAACCTTTTTTTATTCGAATTTTGGTTTTGGTTAGCTCTTGGTTAACTCCTCAAGATGAACTAGTCACAAAGTGCCCCATAGTTTCCGAAATTTCAAAGGTAGAAAAAGCTACATCACCTTTGTCGGGATACTAAAATAAATATACTTGTTTGTATTATATTGATTCTTTTTAAAGGTTTTCTCTTGGAGAGACTAAGTCACCTTAGAGGAGGGGGTGAATAGGGTGATGGAATATTTTTCGGAAAATACAAACTGTTTTACACAAAACAGACTTAGAAAATAATTCCGAGTCTAGAATGAACTTAGAAAGTGCAAGTACACGAAAAATACGTGAAAACCTTCCCGGGCAGAAACCCACGGATAGTGCTAGTCCAAGCACCAAGTTAAATCCACTATTTTGAATCCACAAAATGCAAGGATTGACTCTTTTACGAAGTTCTCCCTTCGGCAATTCAACTACAAATTTTCCTCTCGCTCGAAATTCCCTTATTTGATTTAGTACTTCCTAACCGAGATACCCTTTACAGTTAGGGACAACTAAGTTGAGTTAACTCTTAGAGCTCAGTCAAAGGATTTATGAGAAAGTAGAAAGAGTATAAGTGATTAAAAGACTTTCTTTTACAACTCGGTAAAGGTTTGCTCAGGGAGAGGCTAAGTCACCCTAGAGGAGTGGGGGATGAATAGGGTGATGATGAAATTTGCTTCAAATTTAAAATAGATATGAATCTGATGTGAGTGAGAGTTAGAGATGAGCTCGGAAAAGCACTAACTCGGAAATCGGTTAAGAGTGAAGAAACAGATTAAACGAAACTTTAAACCTGTTTGAGTCTAGAATGCACTCGAGAAAATTAATAGCTCGAAAGTACGTGGCAACCCTCCCGGGCGAGAAAACCACAGACCGTACTAATCCAAGCACGAAGTCAAATCCACTATTTTGAGTCCACAAAATATAGTAGATCGACTTGACCTGAGTTGCTCCCTTAGACAACTCTTTCCAAGTTTTTCCTAAACTCGAAATTACCTTATCTCGATCTAGTACTTCCTAACCGAGATCACCCTTACAGTTAGGGACAAGCGAGCTGAGTTAACCCTTACAGCTCGATCAAGGGACCTTACTTAGAGAGTAAGAAAGAAAGTGTTTGTAATCGAGTACAAGACCTTACAACTCGGAATATTATGAAATATAGAATTGGAGTTGTAAGTAGAAGATTGAGAATGAATACAATGAATTTTGATCAAGTATGTATATTAACAATAGATTCGGCAATCTTCAAGTCTTGAAAGTTGGCTTCTATTTATAGATGACCAAGCAACATAGCTGTTGTGTCCATCTTCTGACTGGAAGTCCTTTGTGACCGTTGTAAAGGATTTCGAGTCACTCGGAAAATATCCGTTGAGATATGAACGTTGAGCAACGGTTCTTGATTCCTTTGGAAGTCCCAAAACCACTAGTAGTGTCTTAAGAAAAATAAGGTGGAAATCACCGTTGAGCTTGGTGTTGCAGATTTCCAGTTTTGGAAAGCAGACAACCACGACACGATGTCCGGGGCTAGGTCGGAGGTGGAAAAAGCCTTGTCTGCTGGTGATTTGACGTTTTGAAGCCAGGTTACTTATGTAATTCAAATTTAGGATAGCCTTGTTTGAATAACCTATGAAAGCAAATCAATTTGGTTCTCAAAGTATAAAATACTTTGGTCCAAGATTAGACACGAGATAATATTATAATTAAAATAATTAAGTGACTAAATATCCGAGTCGAAAAGAAAAGGAATTTTCTAAGGCTAATATCCATGAAACTCAAATTTCATCGTAGTCAGTCTAGAAGGCAATCAAGTCGGACAAAGAATATAAGAGTAAACAGACTTGATCTAGACTAAACAAAATTCAAACTAAATATGCTAACTTGGAACAATGTAATTCCTGAATCATGAAGTCGGACCTGAGTTTGAGCGCGGAAAAGATAGTGTTTGAATCATGCGATATATCCGAGTGTTGGGTGACTCGGAACCGAGTGAGAAGTAGCATATAGAATTATGCTTTCGAGTCAATCGAGTCGGCGAAAGCTCCATGCTAGATTCTATAACACTCGAAGAAATGTTATATCACTCAAAAAAGTTTCTAAGATGCATGGAATGTCTTGAAGTTAAAACCTTATAAGAGATGAAGTCTTATACCTGATTCCTTGATGGAACTCGAAACGAGTAAGTAAAAGTCCGAGTCTTCAATCTCCCCTTTTGATGAAAGACATTCCATACTTAGACAGAAACTTTGTTAGTGATAAAAGTTTGAATTTGTAAACTTGCTTAGAAAAGAAACTTAAGATTTTATAGTTCACAGAGCAAGAGAAGACATAAGTCCGGATACACGAAATTATTAATGAAATGCATTGATTTTAATGACAATGCTTGAGCAAGAAAACATATTGGATGGAAACTCGAAATACTTGCATTAAGCAACAAGCTCGAAACATTGGAATGAAATGCATTCTCATTGACTTCACATAAAATATTTACAAAGGGTGAGAGAGACTCCCCTAAACAAGACATCTAATCTAATTTTCTATCTATTCTCCCCTTGACTTTTAGCAAAAACAACAAAAAATATGGGAAGAATACAACAAGTACATGATGTCTGGACAAAAAAATAAATAAATAAATAAAACACTCGTAAATAAAAGACTAAGAAATTAAGGAGGGGATGGGTTTATCCGAGTTGAGGAGGAAGGACGAGTGGAGCGCCGCGCCGATAAGATCTTGACGATGTGCTTGAGCGCGGCGGAGGGAGGACAGGGATCTCTGGCAAAGGCTCGGTTCCGAGTGGCTGGCCCGGAACTAGTTCGTTCGCAGGCTCATCCCGAACGACCGGAGGGGTGTGCTTAGGTTGACCGGCTCATCGACTATCCTTGTTCGACGAAGGTCTTCGACCTACTCGGACTCGCTGTCCGAGCCGATCACTTCCGGTTGAGCTTTAGGAGCACTTGGACCCTCAGCTGTTGCTCCTTGTCCTTCTTGGTCTTCCTGGCCTTCGGCTCACCGAGGCTCGGAAAGAGCTGCATCAGCCGTAGGCTCTTACGCTTCTTCTCGATCTTCTTCTTCACCCTCTCCTCTGTCCGAGGAGGACTTGGCAGGGCTCGAGGATTCCTCGAAGTGTCCGAGTCTTCTTGATCCTGAGCTGTGTTGGATCGTCTCTTCGAAGAAGCTCGATCAACTCCCTTTGCTCCTTCACCGAGCCTTCATCTCGAGGAACACGTCTTGTTGCTCTCGGAGTTGAGATTGGGCGGTTTTCGGTTGATGGTCATAGATCGAAAGACAGTCTTGAATGACCGGAGGAGGTCCTTGAGTTCCAAGGCCACAGAGGAGATTTTGTCCATGAAAGTCGTGGACAAAATGAAAAAGAGTGTTTTAGAAGCACTCGAGGTGGAAGCACCACCAGGTGGAGCGAGGAAGCAAAGAGGGGCATCTTTTTGAGTCCGAGGTGGAGAATGTGGCCTCGGCTCCGAGCTGTGAACCCGGACACCGGGTTCGGTTTCCGGTATTCGTACCCTGAAGTTCCTTTTGTCCACTACAATGGCAGCCTTAGAAACTGCGGTCGAGATCCGAGGGAAGAGAAACCTTGAATTGTTTGAATATAAGGGTGAGAAGAGCACCGAAGGGAAGAGGGGTGTTCTTCTTGGTCCGAGTTTGCCTTGGCATAGCTGCCATTTGCTCAATAATAGCAGGAAAGAGGTCTACTTCGTAGCCCTCTAGAATGTCAAAAAGTGCTTTGAGGTGCTTGGAGTTGGGGTTCTCCTTGCTAGAGTGCTTTGTGAGAAAAAGTTCTCATAAGCAAGAAACACAAAAGACGTGCTTTTGACTTTAGCTGAGTCACGTAGAAAATTTTTACGTGACCCGGGGAACTCTTTTGCATACTTTTCAAAGAAGTCGTCAGCGACCTCATTGAAAGGAATAGGGTTGTTGTTCAAGAAGAGGGAAGAGACCTTGAGCAGGACGATGGAGGAGGGAAGTATTGATGCGAACAGTTATGTTCTAAACCCCGGAGGTGAGAATACCTTCGGAGCTGGAAAGATGAGTGTAAAACTCGAAACGAGTTCAGGATAGATGAACTCGCTGAAGCAAAGAAAGTTATAAACCCCGGTCGATTGTATGTGAGGCAACCACGAAAATTTGGTGGTTGGAAAGAATTTATCATCCAGCGCAAGGTGTTGGGTGACAAGGGGTTTAGAATTTGAGGGGCCTTCTTGGCTCTTGGTGCGAGGTTTCTTAGTGGCGGAACCAAGAAAGTCAGGGTGAGAACCTCTTTTCGGCATTTTGGTGAGAAAAGAGAGTGTAGAAGAGAAGAAGACTCAAAGAGAGTGAAGGATAAAAGAAAAGGATAAAAGAAATGAATTTGAGAGCGACGGAGCTTACTTGAGATGATCTTCACGAAGCTTAAGAGCACCGGGTGTCGCTTTGATCACGGAGCGCTTGTTTATGAGAAATTTGATTGAGAGAGAGAGAGAGAGAGAGAGAGAGAGTTCGCGAGGAGTAAAGTAAAGAAATGAAGGAGAATAGGCGCTATTTATAAGAAAATAAACGACTTTCAATATCCGTTCGACTCAGCTCTTTCAGCGAGTCACTTCGACCGATGTGACGGTTCTCTCCTCAACGGTTAGAATTCCAGCAGTTTGTCTCTCAACGGCTAGTTGTCCGAACAGGGCGCTAAGAGAGAAGAAGAAAGAAAAAAATTGAAAAAAATCCGAAATTCTCCACTTATCTAGAGATGATTTCGAAGTTTGATGTCCATTTTTCTCAAAGTCCGAGTTTGACTCAGCTCGGTTTCTAAGTGACTCGAAACTAGAAATAAATAATAACTATCGGCTCAGTATCACTAAGTCAACTGAACTAATGGTTATTAATGAATTGTAAACATAGAACACACAATCATGCAAAGAGGTTTTCACATAGAAAGCACATAATTATGCATTTAACATACCAAGCTCATTCCTAATGAAGCAAAATTGATCCTCACTAAGTGGTTTAGTAAAGATATCAGCTAATTGAAGATTTGTAGGAATGAATTCGAGTTCAATATCACCTTTCTCAGAATGGTCTCTTAAGAAATGATACCTAACCTCAATATGTTTCGTCTTTGAGTGCTTGAACTGGATTTTTGGTGATGCTGATTGCACTCGATTATCACACTTGATTGGAACCGATTTGAAAGAGAGTCCCGGATCTTTCAAGTGTTGTTTTATCGATAAGATCCGAGCACAACATGCTCCAACTGCAATATACTCGCTTCGGCAGTTGATAGAGCTACTGAATTTTGCTTTTTGAGTGCCAAGATATTAAGGATTGACCCAAAAATTGGCACGCCCCGAAGTGCTCTTTCTATCAACTTTGTATCCAGCGTAATCAGCATCTCGAGTATCCAGGTGAGAGTCGGTTCCGAGTCTCCGGAGTACCATAGACCTAAATTCCGAGTCCCCGTAAGATATCCGAATATTCTCTTCACCGCAGTGAGATGTGATTCTTTTGGATTAGCTTGGAATGTTGCGCATAGACGGACACTAAACATTATATCTGGTCTCACTGGAAGTAAGATATAGCAAAGATCCAATCATACCTCGATAGAGTTTCGATCTATTGCTTTACTTTTATCGTCCGAGTCCAGTTTCAAGCTACTACTCATAGGTGTTGCTTGCATGCTTTGCATCTTGAAGTTTATACTTTTTCAGCAACTCCTTGGTCTACTTTGATTGATGGACATAGATTCCATTTTTGTCTTGCTTGATTTGTAGACCAAGAAAGAAATTGAGTTGTCCCATCCTACTCATTTGAAATTCCTGTCTCATTAACTCGGAAAAATCTTGACACGGAATTTCATTAGTAGCTCCAAATATTATGTCATCAATGTATATCCGAGCAATAAGGAAATCTTTCCCCTTGGTTTTTATAAAGAGAGTCTTGTCGATCTAACCTCTTCTAAAATCATTTTGAACCAAGAAATTGCTCGGTCTTTCATACCAAGCTCCGGGAGCTTGTTTAAGACCATAAAGAGCCTTTTGAAGTTTGAAAACATGATTTGGAAATTCCGAGTTTTCAAATCCAGGGGCTGCTCAACATAGACTTCCTCTTCGATAAAACCATTGAGAAAAGCACACTTAACATCCATTTGATATAATTTGATATTCATGCTAGATGCAAATGCTAACAAGATTCTAATGGCTTCGATTACGGCAACAGTGCAAAGGTTTCCCTACAATCAATCCCTTCTTCCTGATTGTAACCTTGAGCCACAAGTCTTGCCTTGTTTCGACTACCAACCCACCTTCATCCAATTTGTTCTTGAAAACCCATTTGGTTCCTATGACTGGGTAATCGGAAGGTCGTTTGGTCGAGTCCGGACTTGGTTTCTTTCGAATTGATTGAGTTCCTCTTGCATGGCCTCTACCCATTCAGGTTCATTTAGGGCCTCTAGTGCATTTTTAGGTTCGAGTTAATGAAATGAATGCGGTGAATGCACATAGATTCCGAAGAGAGGAACGAGTTCTTACCCCATTGTTGATATCGGATAATATGTTTTCTAGTGGATGACTAGATGCATATTTGAATGCTCTACCTGTTCTCCGATTCACCGGATCTGTAGGCTGAATTGGTTGATCTTCGAAGTTTGTTCCGAGTGAGCTTGTTGATCGGTTTGTCCTTCATCATTACGAGCGGGTTCTTGAGTTGTTTCATTCCGAGTCACTTCATTCCGAGTGACTTCATTCCGAGCTGGTTGGGTTTGATTCCTAATAGGCTTAGTTTTGTCAAGGTCATAATCTCTACTGAGCTTCGATTTGAGAATGATGATTCACATGGCTTTTCCTGTTCAAGCTTATCAAACACGTGGATACTTTCTTCCACTTTGTTAGTTCTCTTATTAAAAATAAGATAAGCTTTACTATGAGAGGAATAACCTAGAAAAATAGCTTCATCCGACTGAGCATCAAACTTGGTCAGGTGATCCTTACCATTGTTTTGATTAAAACACATCCAAAGGGTTTGAAATAGGAAATATTGGGTTTCTTCCCTTTATAAAGCTCGTAAGGTGTTTTCTTCAGAATGGGTCCGATGAGGCATCTGTTCAAAGTGTAGTTGGCTGTGTTGATCGCCTCAGCCTAGAAGTAGTCGGGTAAATTTGCTCAATCATCATTGTCCTAGCTATTTCTTCAAGAGTTCTGTTCTTTCTCTCCACTACTCCATTCTCGTTGAGGAGTTCTTGGTGCTGAGAAGTTGTGAGAGATACCATTCTTGTCGCAAAACTCGAGAATTCCGAGTAGTCGAACTCCCTTCCATGGTCGAGTTCAAATTCTCTAGATTTGAGTCTAAGACTCAACTTGGATTTTTCTGCAGAGCTTGCTTGAACTCCTTGAATGCTTCATTTTTGTGCTTGAGAAAACACACCCAGGTAAATCGTGAGTAATCATCAATAATAACAAGTACATATGATTGACCTCCGAGGCTCTTAATAGGGATTTCACCACATAAGTCCATATGTAGCAGTTCAAGCACCTTGGATGTGGAAACTGTCTTCGAGGATTTGAATGATGATCCGACTTGTTTCCCTCTTGTGCAAGCTTCACAAACTTTGTCTTTCTTGAAAGCACAATTGGGCAATCCTCCGACTAAACCATGAGATGTCAATTTCTTAATAGTATGCATGCTAACATGGCCTAATCTACGATGCCATTTCTATGAGTCATCATGAAGTGATGCTTTTAAACAAGATAAATTCCGACTTGAGTCGAAAGAGGAATAATATAAGTGTTACTTGATCTCTTACCCGAGAGTTTGATCTCCTTGGTAGTGTCATCAGAAATGTAACAATTGGTTTGAGTGAATCTTACCTCTTGACCTTTATCACATAATTGAGAGATGCTAAGCGGGTTGTACTTTAATCCTTTGACAAGGTAAACTAGGTCGACCAGATTGCTTCCCTTTCCAATCTTGCCTATCCCAATTATCTTGCCTTTGCTATCATCTCCAAAAGTGACTTTTCCTCCTTTGTACTCTTCTAACTCGAAAAGAGTCCCGAGTCTCCGACATATGTCGTGAGCATCCACTGTCGAGGTACCAATGCCCTTTTGATTTTTTCGAGTAGTCCGCAAAACGAAACAAACTAACCCTTCTCACTTCCTCTAACGAACCCAGTAAAACTCTTTACTATGGTCCTTTTCGAGGAAGAAGGTTTTTCGGAACCCAGATTTGAATGACTTTGGGTTTAGTCCGATTCGAGTCTTCCATTTAGAGAACGAGTCCGTGTCTCTTTCTTTTGAAAGGATTTTCTTTTGGAAAACGGTGGAGATGGTTTTCTCCTAAAAATTGAGTGCAGGCTCGATCCTTCTTTCATTTTTATGAATGGGACCATGCTCAGCTTTTCCGAACTTTACAGTTCTTGAATCCTTTTGAAAAGCTCCGAGTAGGAATTGGATTCCTCCTCTTTGTTAAAACCAAGACCTTCTTTTCGAAGGAGTCACATTGAGATCCCAAGAGCATGTCAAGGTTTTTCGACCTTGAGTAAACTTTAAAACAAGATCTTGAGACTCATTGAGCTTTTGCTTTAGCTGCTCATTTTCTCTTCGAGTGACTTAGACTCGGTCTCATTGATTTGAGCACTAGTCTTGAGTTCTCTCGAGTGTGAGTCTCAGCTTTTCCAACTCATCTTTTAAAGAAATGCTCTCGGAGGAAATTGACTCAAGTTGTTCTTTAAAGTGAGAAGAATCCGGATTGGACTTTTCTTCCAAAGTGAAAATATACTTGGCTAAATCGGCTTTGGAGAATTTGAGAAAGTATTTGATTACCTCGTGAGGATTTGCTTCCTCATTATCCGATTGATCCGAGTCCGACTCTGGTTCCACTTCGAGTCGAAAGTGCCATCGGACACTTTGAGTCATCTGTGTCCTCGTCATCTTCCGATGAGTCCTCATCACTCCATGTGGCCATCATAGCCTTTTTCTTCCTTCTGTCCCTTTTTCTCTTGGGACGAGTCCTTGACTATGTGTTCCTTGCTGCCACATTCAAAACATCTAGAGTTCTTAGTCAATGATAACTTTGAATGGGAAGAGTATTTACCTTTTCTATCCTTCTTGTCTTTCTTATGGAACTCTTCTTTTGGCTTCTTATCCCATCTCTTGTGCTTCATCATTCTCTTGAAGCCTTTAGCAATAAGTGCCATGGGATCCTCTTCGAGTCGAAGAACTCGGATCCGCTTCTCTTGTTTCGAGGCTTTCGGCGCAATGTTCTTTTTGGTGCCGACCTCTGCGTCCTACTCTTCCAGGTGGATCTCATGGGTGAGAATCTTCCCAATAAGTTCGTTTGGCTTCGGTAGAGACAAGTTCCGAGCCTCTTCGATAGCTGTCACCTTGGGACCCCATCTTTTCTTGGGTAGGCTTCGACTATCTTTCCGCACATTTCCTCGTGGGAGATCGTTTTACCCAGAGATTTGAGATTGTTGGTAATCTCTGTAAATCAAATGAACATCCGAGTAATGTTTTCTTCGGCTCCATCTTGAATAGCTCATATTTATGAAGATATTGGCTTATCGTCGCTTGTCCGACCTGGCTTGTACCTTCATAAGTGTTGCCCAGTGTGTCCCACACTTCTTTGGCTATGTCACGAGGTAGACACTCGGTTGTATTCTTTTGAGCCGATGGCGCACATCGAATGTTCATTGCCTTGAAGTTCTTTCGAACTTCTCTGCTTCCTCAGTGGTGTACTCTGCCTTGATCTTGGGCACGAGTCTTGTTTCTACTTGTCTTCATGGGAAGGTAATTTCCTTCTTGTATGATGTTCCGGACATCTTCATCATGATCCAGACAGGAAACATTCCATGAGTTTCTTCCGAGTGCACAAAGTTAGATCCTTTGAACTTTGGTGATCTGCTGGAAGACCTTCATTCATCGAACTCTCCGTTGTTCCGAGCCATTTGATCTTTAGACCTTTGGATGGTTAGATCCTTTTATGAAAGGCTAGGCTCGATACCAATTGAAGGTTTGCTCGGGGAGAGGCTAAGTCACCCTAGAGGAGTGGGGGATGAATAGGGTGATGATGAAATTTGCTTCAAATTTAAAATAGATATGAATCGATATGAGTGAGAGTTAGAGATGAGCTCGGAAAAGCACTAACTCGAAATCGGTTAAGAGTGAAGAAACAGATTAAACGAAACTTTAAACCTGTTTGAGTCTAGAATGCACTCAGAAAATTAATAGCTCGAAAGTACGTGGCAACCCTCCCGGGGCGAGAAAACCACGGACCGTACTAATCCAAGCACGAAGTCAAATCCACTATTTTGAGTCCACAAAATATAGTAGATCGACTTGACCTGAGTTGCTCCCTTAGACAACTCTTTCCAAGTTTTTCCTAAACTCGAAATTACCTTATCTCGATCTAGTACTTCCTAACCGAGATCACCCTTACGAGTTAGGGACAAGCGAGCTGAGTTAACCCTTACAGCTCGATCAAGGGACCTTACTTAGAGAGTAAGAAAGAAAGTGTTTGTAATCGAGTACAAGACCTTACAACTCAGAATATTATGAAATATAGAATTGGAGTTGTAAGTAGAAGATTGAGAATGAATACAATGAATTTTGATCAAGTATGTATATTAACAATAGATTCAGCAATCTTCAAGTCTTGAAAGTTGGCTTCTATTTATAGATGACCAAGCAACATAGCTCGTTGTGTCCATCTTCCGACTGGAAGTCCTTTGTGACCGTTGTAAAGGATTTACGAGTCACTCGGAAAATATCCGTTGAGATATGAACGTTGAGCAACAGTTCTTGATTCCTTTGGAAGTCCCAAAACCACTAGTAGTGTCTTAAGAAAAATAAGGTGGAAATCACCGTTGAGCTTGGTGTTGCAGATTTCCGGTTTTGGAAACAGACAACCCCGACACGATGTGCGGGGCTAGGTCGGAGGTGGAAAAAGCCTTGTCTGCTTGGTGATTTGACGTTTTGAAGCCAGGTTACTTTTGTAATTCAAATTTAGGATAGCCTTGTTTGAATAACCTATGAAAGCAAATCAATTTGGTTCTCAAAGTATAAAATACTTTGGTCCAAGATTAGACACGAGATAATATTATAATTAAAATAATTAAGTGACTAAATATACGAGTCGGAAAAGAAAAGGAATTTTCTAAGGCTAATATCCATGAAACTCAAATTTCATCGTAGTCGAGTCTAGAAGGCAATCAAGTCGGACAAAGAATATAAGAGTAAACGAGACTTGATCTAGACTAAACAAAATTCAAACTAAATATGCTAACTTGGAACAATGTAATTCCTGAATCATGAAGTCGGACACTGAGTTTGAGCGCGGAAAAGATAGTGTTTGAATCATGCGATATATCCGAGTGTTGGGTGACTCGGAACCGAGTGAGAAGTAGCATATAGAATTATGCTTTCGAGTCAATCGAGTCGGGCAAAAACCCCATACTAGATTCTATAACACCTAGAAGAAATGTTATATCACTCGGAAAAGTTTCTAAGATGCATGGAATGTCTTGAAGTTAAAACCCTATAAGAGATGAAGTCTTATACCTGATTCCTTGATGGAACTCGAAACGAGTAAGTAAAAGTCCGAGTCTTCACTCGGAAAGTAAGAATTACGGAATTGGAGTTGTAAGTTGAAGATTGAGTAAGTATGCACTAAGTAAGTGTTAAGCAATGTGTTCAGCAATCTTCAAGTCTTGTGGAGTGACTTCTATTTATACATAGCGGGGAAGATTAATCGTTAAGACTTGTTCCGGACTGGTGAGCTTTAATAGCGGTTGTAACGGCTAGTTTGAGTCATTCAGAAAAGGATCCGTTGTAATATGAACGTTGAGTGGTGGTCCTTGGGTTAAAAGTGGTCCATCCTTGTGGTTGTGACTAAATTATGGGGTGGAAACAATTGTTGGACACAAAGTTTAAGTTTAGCGGATTTGGAAACAAACAACCATGACATGGTGTCTAAGCCATGTATAGAAATGGCTTATTTTTGTCTGCTTGGTGTTTAAAAGCTAGAAACTGGCTGCTTTTGCTTTTCAAAAATAGATTAAGCTTGTTTAATCAACCTGCAAAAGCAAATCAAAGTGGTACTCAAAGTATAAAAATACTTTGGTCTAAGATTAGGCAAAGATAACAATTAATTCAAAGTAATTAAGCACTTAATTATCTTCGAGTTAAAGAAATGGAATTTTCTGATTGTAATATTAATTAGATTCAAATTCCATCTTGAGTCAATCCTTAAAATGATCAAGTTAGTAAGAATAAGGAATCATAATACATAAACTTGATCACGTAAATAATTTCATTAAGTATGATGACTTAGAAAGTAGAATTAACGTCTGTAATTCATTTTCGGTTTGAACACAAAGTCAATACTCGGAATTTAAAGTGTTTGTGAAATTATTTACTCATGACATTATACTTGAGTTATTTACGAGTGAGTCGAAACCCGGTTAAGAGTGTTATGCTTGACGGATGATTTACGAGTGGGTCGAAAAAGAATGAAAACTTACAAAAAGAATGAAAACTTATATATGAGTTTCCTAAAAGCTTAGAATAATTTAGAATCAAAACTATGCAGAGATAGAGAGTTATACTTAAGTCTTCAATCTCCCCTTTTTGATGAAAGGCGTTCCATACTTGAGGTAGAAAATAATTAGTTAAGAGAGTTAGGTTTTCATAGTTTGTTGATCGAGCAAGAAAGAATGATAACGAATATTGAACAGCTCGGATCATATATAACTCGGAACATGCTTCTTGGAATAATCGGAGCATAATTGTTAAAGAAAAAAATATATCGGAGTAAGTAAGAAGTTTTGCTTAGGAAAAAATATGCTCAAAAATAAGTAAATTTCATTCATCGATTGAAGCTAATTTTATAGAAATTTAGATAGACTAAAAAATAAACTAACTCAAAAGGAAAAACTCCCTAAACCAAACAACGATTTTCTATCTTTTCTCTCCCCCTATGCATTTTAGCAAAAAAATAACAAAAAGAGGGAAGAAAGAACAACTTTTGGGCAATATGTGACACCTAATGTCACTAATCCACCGACGGCCATCAATATCCCAAGTGTAGCGGCGAATGACTTTGAGTTGAAGAACTCCCTCATCAACTTGGTGAGGGCCACTCATTTCCATGGCCTCCCCAATGAAGACCCCAACCGTCACCTTCACATTTTTCGCCAAGCATGTGACACTTTCAAGGTGAACGGGGCTTCACCGGATGCAATCAAGCTGCGATTGTTTCCATTCTCGCTGGAAGGAAGGAGTGGCTAGATTCTCTTCCGGCGAACTCCATCAGCAAATTTGATTAACTTGCAAGTGCCTTCTTGGAAAAATACTTCCCACCAATCAAGTTGCCGGTTTGCGGAACCGATTTCCACCTTCGTCCAAGACCCGGATGAGACGTTATATGAAGCTTGGGAGAGGTTTAAGGATCTCCTTCGCCAATGCCCCCAACATGGATTTGAGCCATGGATCCCCATTCAAGCTTTCTACAATGGGGTAGATGATCACTTGGGAGCCACCATTCTTGCGACGGCAGGAGGAAACATCATGAGCAAGTCCGTCGATGAGCTCTACACCTTGATTGAGCATATGGCACTAAAAAGCTTTCGGTGGTCCAAGCCCCATTCCTAGAGAACAGGAGGTAAGCTTGGTGTTGATGTAGTTTCTGTCCTTTCTGCTAAGATAGATGCTATAACTAAAAAAATGGACCATCTAAATGTGAATGTTGCCCTTCCCCTTCCATGCGCTTCTTGCAATTCTTTTGAGCATGAGACTTTGTTTTGTCCCGTGGGTATGGCCAGTAATGGACCAACCGACCAAGCCAATTTTATTGGCAACCCGAACCCAAGGCCAAACTTTGACCCCTTCTCAAATTTCTATAACCTAGGATTGAGGTATCACCCTAATTTTTCCTACCGAATAACAATCCCATGGGTCCACCACAAGTCCAAAGACCATCCGCCCTGGATTCCAAAGACTTACCCAACCCCAAGTGCCCCAAAAGTCTAACTTGGAGGTCATGATGGAAAGAATGCTTTTGGCTCAACAAAAGCAAGATGAGATTATCAAGCAATTGGCTTCAAAAGTTGAAATCTTAGCCACTCACAATAAGATGATTGAAACTCAAATTGCTAGCCAAGCTAGCTCTTCCTCTTGCCTTCCGGGTAAGCTTCCTAGCCAACCGGTGCCTAACCCTAGGGAACAATGTAATGCCATAACTTTGAGGAGTGGGACACAATTGGCGGGGGCTAAGGGTGCTAGTAGTGAGCATGTGGTCATTCATGTGGAAAATGAGAATGATGAGAATGATGTGAGTTTGCATGATGTTATGAATGAGGAGGTGTCTTGACCCTCCAAAGAACCTTTAGTTGATGTTGTTGTGCAAAATGAGAAGGAGACTCCTAATGACCTACCAAAAACTCCTAAAAGAATTTACACTCTGCCTTTATCATTCCCACAAAGAATAGGTACGACTAAGCTTGATATGCAATTTGGGAAGTTTTTGGAGATGCTTAAGAAATGCAATATGAACATCCCTTTCATTGATACTTTGAGTCAAATGCCCTTGTATGCTAAATTTTTGAAAGAGATCCTCTCCAAAAAGAGGACATTAAATGAGCATGAGACCTTTGTATTGAGTGATGAGTGTAGTGCGGTAGTCTAAAATAAGCTTCCTAAAAAGCTTAAAGACCCGGGTAGTTTTTCTATCCCATGCCTGATTGGGAATGTGTCCATAGATCGAGCTTTATGTGATTTGGGGTCAAGTGTGAGCTTGATGCCCTATTCTTCATATAAGAATTTGGACTTAGGTAAGTTAAGGTCGACCACAATTTCTCTTCGATTAGAGGATAGTTTTGTGACATATCCTTTGGGTATTTTAGAGGACATTCCCGTCAAAGTTGGTGATTTCTTTGTGCATGTGGATTTTCTAATTCTTGATATGGCAGAGGATACCCATACCCAAATCATTCTTGGGAGGCCTTTCTTGGCTACTGCTGGGTGTAAGATTGATGTAAAAGAGGGTAAATTGACCTTTGATGTGGGGAGCATCACGCTGAGTTTGAATTTTTTAAGAAACATGATGTTTCCCCATTTACGCTGAATGTTGTAGTGTTGAGATGACTGATGAAGTGACATGTGATAAACCTTTGCATGAAGGGCATGAACTTGTCAATGCTAAGGTGGTGGAGGTTGACAAATTTCCTCCACCAATGTTTGGCAAGGGCATGTCCTATGTGTTTAATAAAGTTTGTCTCAATGAGTGTATTAGGTTGAAGCTTGCTTTGGTTGATGCTCTATGCATTGGAGCTCTTGATTTGGACCTCAACTAGAAGGTCAAATGTGATGGTGGCCCCATCTGATGGTGACCGCCCGAGACGAGAGGTAATTCTTGATAAGGCTATTTGGAGACGGATGATTGGAGCTGGGTCTAGCTAATGACCTTAAAGAAGCGCTGCTTCGGAGGCAACCCAAGGTTATTTCTTTCTTTTTTTAAACTTTTAGGTAGTTTGCATTTTCAT
This sequence comes from Talinum fruticosum, assembly GCA_021018815.1. Classification (NCBI taxonomy): domain Eukaryota; kingdom Viridiplantae; phylum Streptophyta; class Magnoliopsida; order Caryophyllales; family Talinaceae; genus Talinum; species Talinum fruticosum. Next base: position 7,488,811 of record JAITYX010000022.1, read on the forward strand.
TAAAAGTTACCATTATATGCACTCGAAGAGTGATTGTTCTTTTTCCTTCCATTACATTGATTCTTAGTTGCATTGAGGACAATGCTTTGTCCTAACATGGGGGAAGGTTTTACATTCATGTGGTGCATGAAGAATGATGTATATAGTTGCATTTGCATCCATATAGTTGCATATAGTTGCATCTAATTTAGTTTAGTTTTCTTAATTTTCTTTTATTTGGCTTTTATCTTTAGTTTCGTTTTGTGATTTCTAGGTTTTGTATTTGCATTTGGGTTGCATGTTAGGGTAGCTTTTATTGCTTTAATTTAAAAACATTAGAAAAAAAAAGGTTAGACTTTAGGTTAGTGAATAAATCCTCCAGTGATGATTCTTAGGCTATGTAGTTTTTCTTTTGACTTTGTTTTAAGCTTGTATAGTACTGTTCGTGAATAAAAGTTTTTGAAAAGAGTTTGTAAAAGAATCTTGGTTTAGAATTGCACTTTGATAGAGATGATTGATTACCCTTCTTGATCTTATGATGTGAGATTGGCATGTGGAACATCTTGAATTAGGATTGGTTGTTGGGCCTTAACCCGTGAGACCAATAAGCCTTAAAAGACTAATTATTTTTATTAGTCTCATGTTTTCCATGTGTGACTCTATCTTTGTTGCAATCTCTAGAACTTGCTTTGAATCTCTTCGAAACCGAAATTTGTATTTGCATTGACAATTGATAGAAGCTTTCAATTGTTGATTTTGTAAGCTACATGAGCTCAAAAGACACCCTTTCATGTATGAATTACCGCTTCTAGCCCTTTTCTAGCCTTTGACCACTCTTTTTGATTGAACCTACATTAACAAGCCTTGGCCAAATACATTTCTCCTACCCTTAAGCCATTGCTTGGAGTGTTTTGAGTATGATTTGGGTTGATTGTGGTAAATTTTGTGGTTTGGTTGATGGGGATTAGTTATGAAATTTCATTCTTGAAACTTTCTCAACTTGTGTAGTTTCATTTGGGTTGAAAATCCGAAACTTGCCTAGTATTATAAATTTGTTTGTTTTGCCATTAAAAAAAAAGAAAAAAAATCAAAAAAATGTGATAGAAATTTTAAAAAAAAAAAATCAAAGTAGAAAAAAAAAGGAAGAAATAAAGTGTTTGGCATTGGCTTGTGTAGATTTAAGGCGGTTTCCAATGGGTTTTTCCGGGTTTTTTACTGTTTATGAATGGGTAGTATTGTATATATGAGATATATGATGAGTTAGCTCCAAGTTTGGCTTTTAACTCCTCATTACTCAAATAATTCCACTCCTACCCTTAACCCCTAACCCCGTTACAACCCTTGAAAAGACCACTTGATTGTCATTTGCATTTGCATACTCGTGGTATAGAGTTGAGATTCTTTGCAAGCATATGGTAGATTGTTTCTTTGGTGAGAGTATTGAGAGAATTTTCATTGTTATATGTTTTAAAACACATAAGAGGAGTGTTTTCACTTCCCTAAAGTGAGGTTTACTCTCAATCTTTCTAGTTTTATGCTTATACATGTGCCAACTCGCTATTATTGGAGATTAAGGGTGATTGATTTGATCTTGATTGTGTGATTCATACAAATCTTTTCAAAAACTTCCCTCTTACAAGTGCTTAATGGTTTTCATCACTTTCGGGCTATTATTGGTTACACTTAGTTGTTAGAGAATTCTACCGATACTTACCTGAAGAGGATGTGTAATTAGATTTTTCTTTTTCATCTTGAGTCCTTTTATTTTCTTTTTGATTTTGTTTTTGTTTGAGTCTTGTACTTGCTTAGGGACAAGCAATGTTTAAGCATGGGGGACTTTGATAAGTGCCATTTTTGCATTAGATTTCAAAGGAAGTTGCTTGTCATTTTTGGGGATTTATATTCATATTTATGTTCTTTATGCCCCATTTATGCTTTACACCTAGGTTTTGCATTTTTGGTATGTTTTTGTAGCTTCCTAGAGATTTGGACCTTATTTTTAGTCATATTTTCAGTCCAAAGCTATTTTGAATCTATGTTTCTAACTTCCTTATTGAAAGAGCTTTCCGATGACATATTATAACCTCAATTATGTTGAGGAACGGAAAAGATATGAAATGGAAAGTAAAGAGGGTGCGGTAACGGACACTACTTTACTCTCTGAATCATGTGTTTTTCCACACTTATAAAGCAATAATAATGATGAGAGAATTAGAACGTAGACTCGGTGAGCTTTCCGGCAAATCAAGAATCGCATCATTTAGACATCGGAAGAGGAAGTTATGACTGAATAAGTTTGATGTATGTCTTCTAGCAACCAACACCGGCAGCCCGTTTTTGAGGAAACGGCCCGTGTTGGAGGTGAGCTTGCCCAGGAGCCTTTACATCGAAGCGGGTAGCCCGTGTCGGTGGACACGGCTCGTTTTCAGCGTTCCCGTCCGGTTTTGATGTGCCGGCAGCCAACACGGGCAGTCCGTGTTGGAGGACACGGCCCGTGTTGGAGGTAAATTATGCTTGAGACGATTCGGTTTTGACGGTTTTGGCTCTTGATTGCTTCTTAATGGCTTATTTAAGCTGATTTTCGGGCATTTAGTCCAGAATCCATTCCTACATCTATCCATAGTTCATCCACCACTCACCCATCACCATTTTCCCTTCCTCCATTCATCCACATCAAACCAAACTTCAAAGACCGAAGAAAGAGATCGAAGCGAGTTGCGGGTTTCCATTCAAAGTCGAGAGATTCAAGTGGAGTATTTGAAGTCTATCATCTACTTCTTCATTTTTGATGTTTGAGGTTTGATTATCATGTATTGTATTTTATTTAAGCTTTTAACAATTATGTGTGAGTAGTTTAGTTTTTCTAGGGATTTGTAATCCGAAACAATGAAGTTTGATTAGTTTTCCATGATTTGTGCTTGAATTCCGATTTTGATCAATAAAAGATTGTGTTTATCAAGTTAATGAGTGTTTTGAAGGCCTAGGATATTTGTGTTTAGAGATTAATCTATCATGTACTTGAAATGAAATAGAATAATCCGATAACCAACCTTTCTACCTAGTTTACGAAATTTGAGAAAAGAATAGTAAATTAGGGGATCACTTTGATAATTTGAAATTTTTAACTTTGATTAACTTAAAAGGCATACGAAAGTTGTTTGATAGGTTAATTAGAGCAATTCTATTACGTATCGAAAGAGCGGTAGAATTTTGTGATTATCGATCCTTGATTTACTTGAAAGAATGATTGCACAATTTATGTTTAAATTATCAAACTCATTATTAGGAAAGAAAATCCCTAGAGGTTTTTACCCATTGATTTAAGTTTAGATTAATTTCCTTGATTTGAATATTTAGAACTAGTTTAGAGAAGCAAAACTCCAAAAAATCGATTAGCTTAGCAATTGAGTAGAGGACTAGCTTAGTGCGTTGCTAGAATTGAGTCCTTGTGGGATTGACCTTGGCTAGCTGCAACCATACACCGTGCGCTTGCGGCTCGTCGGCCGTCTTCGGACGGGCGGAATGAAAGGGTTTTCCTACATTTTGAACCCTCACCTCCGGATCCGATTCTCGGTTCAAAGAGCGATGGATTAAATTTTTTAGCCTCTTTTAGTCTTAGTTTTCCCATACTAAGATTGAAAGAGCAAGCCTTTGTTTTTGTTAGTTTTCTTCCCTAAAACTTACTAGCAACTCCCTTTTTGTGCTTTATTCTTATTGAAAATGCATCCCAGTTATTTTCCGGTTGCAGGGTACAAAAAAAAAAAGAGATGTACATTTGTCCGCAAGCCGAGGCCAAGGCTGAAATCGGCGCCGGTGACCGCCGAGTGTAGGCTGCCGCCTACACTCTGGGTTGTCGGCCGGCGAGGCTTGGGTCCGGATCGGTGTTTTCACACCGGTCTGTCCCTAATGCCTCACGACGAAACTCTTGTTTCTAATTTTATTTTTCTTTAACTAGGAGATAATATCCCGAGAATTCTAAAAATAATTTATAAAATTCAAACGATTAATAAAATGCCAATCAATTAAATCCGATTTAATTTGTTAGCTTGACTAAATAAAATTTGGGACTCTTAATAAAAGGTTCATCCCCACTTTCTAAAATCCAGTTTCAAAACCCTAAATCATTCTTTCCACTTTCTAAAACGCTTACGCCAAAAGGCACGTAGGGAAGCTCTGTCCGGTCCTGGTTCGGGGCCGTAGCGGTGGTTCTTACGGTGGCGACTCCACTGAGGATAAATCATTTATTAAGAGGATGAAACTTGAAAATTTGAGTTGTGTATTTTTATGATGTGCTTGCATTAGGCATTCCGTATTTAGAAACCTTTGAACATAGTTTAAAATAATGTTTTGGACCCCTAGGAATAGTTTATTCTACCCCCTGTTTACCTTTTACGGAATGAGGCTCCCGCTTAATCCTAAGTGTAACAGCCCGCCCTTAAATTACATTATTTACCTTATCAATTACGAGACTAATATCATTGAGCGCATGCACTTCAATTCGGTATTTTATATTCAATTTATTTCATCTCGTGAATTATGCAGCTAAGATGGCGAAGTGACCTCCAATAACATTTCATATTGGTAATTATAAATTCTGAGATATGTATGAAAAGAAGATTTAGAAATTCGTATAAATATATATATCGCATATAAATGTAAAGATATCCGGCAAAAGTTACCAAAGGTTATATTTAAACGAAACATTACATTTGAAAACAGATCGTATAACCTATTTACAACATTATTAGAACGAACAAAATAATAATAACGAGTAACAATGTAAGTAAGTTACATAAAATCAGACGAGATAATAAGATAATAAATAAATGAAAACATAATAAAAATAGTGACGTTGATATTTTGAAAGAAAAATCCGGAAGGAATACTCGGAATATGTAAACGACTTAAAATTCATTTCATCCCTCACAATTCACTCATCCTCTCACGCGTGCTCCATCCCTCATCTCCTCTCGCCTCACCGCCTCTCTGCTACCGACTCATAGTCCGGCCACCGGACGCCACCAACGCCGGCCGAAGTCGGCGGCTGGGCGCCGTCCGGCAGGCGCCCTCTCACTCTCTCGCGCGATGACTCTCTCTCTCCCTCGCTTTCCCTGTTTCCTCTCCTCCGCCTCTGCCTTGCCTCTCCAAACCTCCCTCGGTAGCGCCGGTTCCGGTGACCGGGCACCTCCAACGCCGGCGAAGGCGACGCTAGCACCTACCAGAGGCCACCGGCCTCCCCTCTCACGCTATCGCTCTCTCTCCCTCGCATGCTCTTTCTCCCTCATCTCGCCTCCACCTCGCCGCGGGCCACCTGTCGACCACCCACAATTAGCGGCGGCTGCCGGAGCCGGTCGCCGTCCCCTGCTCAATGGTTGCCGGGCAGCCGCCACGCACCACCACGCCCTGCTCTTGCTCTTGGCTTCCATCTCTGCGAATTCGAAGGTAAAACCCCAAACCCTAAATTACCAAGTTCATTATTTATTTGAGCAACTGTAATTGTAAATTAAAGTATATGATTAGAAATATATTTGTGGAGTGAATTTAAAGATTAATTTGGAAAATCCGAATTGGTGTGAACAATCGAGTTGTGGCATTTTAATGGATTGGTTGTGTATCGTATGGATGAGAACGAATGTGATTCTCATGGGGAAATTATGAATTAGTGAATGAGTTTGAGAGATGTTTTATTATAGAATTAGGTAAATTGATGGACTTGTTATATGTTGGAAATGGTCATATTGAGCAAATGAAGGGGAATGCATATGTAGAAGTTGAATTTCGGTAATGTACAAGTGTATAGGTGTGAGGAAATACGAGCTGTAAATACACCTAATTGTGGTTGTGAATGTGAATTGTGTTGAGAGAATAATGTTCATCACCTTAACATGGTATATGTATGAATTTTGGGCGATTCGACAAAGTTGTGAAACCTTCGATGGAAGGGCATTTGACGGATTAATTAATTACTTAACTATGGGTTTTGAGTGCGAGAGAAGGGAGAAGTGAGGAAGGAATTAAAAATAAGTGTTGTGTATATATATGTACACCATTTTCAATCCAAGTCAACTAGCAAATCGAATCACACCAACATAATTGGGTATTTAGTAGCCTAATCAACCTCTTTAATTAATATAAATTGTATTCAATAGTTGAAACGGAATCAACGCAGATAAAGCTGAGTAATACAAACATTAGTTTAATCGATTTTCATACAAATATAGGAAATGAAATAAATTGTTAAAGCTTATACAAACTCAAGCACTAAAACTCAAGAAAACATTATTAACCCTAGAAATCCATTTTAAACATAACCGAGGCCACTTCCGTTGCCGAATAGCCAGTGACTCAAATTTACTGCAAAAGGGGAGAAACAAATATTCTCGGTTCAGGTACGTGCATTGCACTGTACCTTTCGAAAACTCACATGTTTCATCAAATCCCAACATTTCTCATATATATAACTAATAATGAATCATTTGCAAATCAAGTTTTACCACCTAATCAAGTGGTCCCCGCCCAATTATCAATTATCGGGGCTTATGCCCATCAATTATCAATAATCGGGGCTTATGCCCAACCCGCGCGGCTTCAACTCGGGTTCTCGGTCGGCCCGGGAGGTGTGCACCTTACTAAGATCGTATCATTTATCAAGGGGTTCCACTTCCGGATAATAACCAAGCAAGCAAATTTTACTTATATTCTCTCCCCTAATTTCGAACTAAAATGAATTGAAATGCGCGCGCTCAATTAAAATATTTTTCAAAGTTATTTTACAATGCGAGGATGTACGTGCTGAGTTTCGACTCATTCTTCGAAATATTTTACTGTTTTTGTTTTAGGAAGAAGCATTGGTGAACTATCAACCACTTACCAAGTCCGACAAAGGCGGACCCTAGTCGGCCACGCTGCATTGGTAATTCGAAGGTGCATAGACGCTCACGGTGATTTTACCCTCAACCAGGGTTTAGGTATGACCTTGGGAATTGTTATACGTTGTATATTATCTTGTGGAATAGACAAAGGTCTAGGTTGTATATATATTGTGTTGCTAAACCAAGTAACGCGTATTTTGGGATGACCTAACTACTTGGGTAATAAGTAATTACTCCTAACAGGATCATTGAAAATATAACGATGGATGCACCAATTGTATTTCATTTTATTTCAATTATTTAGCCTTGTCCTATTTTTAGGACGGCGGTAACGTCTTCAATCGGTACCTTCCGCTGTGACCTTACGTATTAGTCCCTAATGAAGGGATTATTAAGTAATGGTGATTGGGGGCGTTACACTAAGCGAGCCCAACCGGGCTTGATTTCCTAAGGAAACAATACCTCTTCCCTCATAGCATGCGTCTTGGGTCAAACCATTTGGTTCACGAGAGAGGCACCGAGGATTCCGGCCTTTACTCCTGCCGTGCCCTATACGGAGGACCAAATTCTCGGACTATAAGTCACCATGTATTCTACCATGTCTAAACCTCTGTTGACCATAGAACGTTTTTACTAATAGGTGGTCCCTTTGCCTTCATTTGCATGCTTGAATGAGTGTGTGTGTTTTAATTTAATCTTCTACTCGTGAGCCTTTAGGGATAGGTGAGGAGTGTTGATTAGCCCTTGCATGGGTGAAAATGAAACACTTTAATAAATTTCCTAGAGTTAGTCCATTATGTGCATTTAGCCAAAAGTCAAAATGCCCTTTTTTCTACTAGGGTTATTCCATCATTTGCACTTCGAGTCATACTAAAATTTTTTCTTTGAGCGGTCTAAGTAGTTACCGCCTGTCAGTCCAAAAGGGGTCTTGCCTAAGGTTCCCTTTATCTTTAGTTGTTTAGTTTTTCTTCCTTTCTCTTTTCTTCATTCACATTTTCCATTTTTTCATTTGCACTAGCCAAATCAAATTTATTGCATATTAGGTGAGTCTATTTTTTACATTTGCATTAGCCAAATCAAATTCATCTCATATTAGGTGAATTCATTTTTCGCATTTATAGTAGCCAAGTCAAATTCATCTCATATTAGGAGAGTCCGTTTTGCATTTACATTAACTAAATCAAATTCATCTCATATTAGGTGAGTTCGCTTTGCATTTGCATTTAGCGCAAAGCAAATTCATCTCAAATATAAGGAAATGCATTAGCTAGAATAGAAAGCATCTTTTCTTTAAGGATCGAGTCACTCATTAGCTAGATCATCATCTCAACTAAGTCATACATCATTTCTTTCTCATTATTGTATTCTTTATGTGCATCGAAATAAAAACATCTTTAGTCTCTTCGGGTCTCGCACTTAAGTCCCTTCCTCCCAAAAGTGGTCTCCTCTCACATGGTCCTAAACATCCTCCTTTGGGCTGTAGAATAGGGAAGTCTACGACAGCCGAGTATGGTTGGAATCCGAGCTCTAAAAGATTAGAACGCCTCACCAAGGAGTCCGGCACATCTTCTTTTCTTTCCACTTCGCGATCTACACCGGCGCGACAAGCTTTGGTGCACACCACACCGTTTCGATCTATTCCTTTTCATAAGACAAGTACCTAGAAAGAGTTTCCTTCCAAATGGATCTAAATCCGGAGCAGTCTCTTAACCTTAGTTTACTTAATGAGAACGTAGCTGGGGTGGAAACTAGGTTGAATGATCAAGGGGAGAAGATGTCATCTATATCGAGGGATATTAAGACTATTATAAGGGCTATTAAGGACATAAGAGAGATGAGGAAGTTGAACGCTTGAGAAGAAGAGAGGGATCAAGTCTGTCACCTCTGCCTATCTTGTCTCCTCCACACAGTCCCAAACATAGATCCCCTAAACATGAATCCAAACCTCAACCCGATCCGCGTGTAGATCGGATAGAACAGATATTAAGGGAGTCATCCATGTTTAGTAATCATTACTTCGATCATAAGGGATTCACTCCCATCTCTAATGGTAAACTACCTCCTAAGTTTACTATGCCCGATATCAAGTTTAAAGGTTTTAAGAATCCCCATCATCACGCACGCAACTTATTAGGAATAATAACTCTTAAGAACATTACCGAAGACACTTACCACATCATCTTCCTCTGTACTTTCAACACTAATGTAATAAAGTGGCATAATGCGGTTTGACCCATGCAAGGTCGCTAATTGGATTGATCTATGCGAAGAGTTCCTCCCTCAATACTCCTATAACACCGATTTGCATGTTAAAGAGATTTGGAATTAATCAAGCAAGGTGAGAAAAAGAGCTTCACATATTTTCTTACCGGATGGAGAGCAAAGGTTGCCCACATGGTTGACCGACCTTTCGAGAAGGACCAGGTCGGGATCATCGTAAAAAACCTTCAGCCCAATTACAATAAGCACCTCAAGTTCCTACCCATGATGAATTTTTCAACCTTAGAGATGCTTGGTTTGCTTGATAGAAGAAGAGGCTGTCTACCGCGACCACAAAAGTCGCAACCGAGTATAAAGGTAATTATCATTCCAAAGATAAGAAAACCTCCAATACAAGCAATACTAGCAGGGCGCCGATGTCACTCGCCCTTAACATGTATACCGACTACACTCCTATTGATAATACCTACACTAAAGCCCTTGACTGTCTCTTGGAAAAGGGAAAAATAGAATTACCGCCCATTAGAGCGAGAATCGAAATCGCAAAACAATCTAAAAATTAAGACGTCTGGAAAATTTTGCAAATACCATCGTGCATGAGGACATGATATCGAATAGCGTTGGACATTCAAGAACAAACTAAAAAGCATGTTTCGAAATGGCCAACTCCCTTTGCCTAACGCTACCCACAAACCAAACAATAATAAAAATCCGTTTAGCAACACCTTAGCCATTTTCACTAAACCGACTCCAGGTCGGTGGGACCCATATGTTTTTATCTAAGATGTTGATGAGTCTAAACCACTTCTTAGCTTACCTCCATTAGATCCGGAAGTCCAGGGGCTGTCTACGAAACAAGAAGCAATGGTGACGACAATAGCGATGACTTCTAGGGCACACTACCCTTAGAAGAATAAGACTTTTGGGGAGAAACTAAAAGTCCTATAGTTTAATGCCTTACTAGAAATGTACGACACAATGCACCCCGGGTCCACAATAGACTCGGGAAGCCCCAAAAAGCCTAAAGCTACAATAGAAGAAGACTCAATCCTTAAGCGGCTTCATAAATTAAAAGTTGATATCTAAATCGGCAATTAATATCTATTTCCTAGAAACATAGACAGTCTTTGATTGATGCCCTCGGTAAGATCGAGGTCTCTCCCGAAACTACGCCGAAGAAGTGGTAAGATTGGTTAACAATGGGGATGGAACTATTACCTTTGATAAGAAAGATCTCCCGGAACAAAGCGTTGCACACAACAATGCCCTTTACTTAACCATAACTTGCATCAACAAGTTTGTTCCCCTAACCTTAGTAGACAATGGATCAGCGATGAACGTGTGTTCTTAGAGAACTACTAGAAGGTTAGGAATTAGGGAGCAACAACTCTCTACACAGATCTGTCCATCTTTGAGCTTACGATAATTCCCAAAGAACAGTCTTGGGAACAGTGACCTTGCCAATTAATATAAGGCCGGTAGAAAGATACACCGAATTTCAAGTCCTAGATATCTCAACTACCTTCAATTTACTTCTAGGATGCCCTTGGTTACATGATCATCAGGTGGTGCCTTCTACGAGTGCATCGGAAAGTTAAGATGATCATCAAAGGTCAAGTTATAACTATCAATGGGGATAATCTTTGTGCTACTATTACTTCTAAAGAATCCGTAGTCAAGATCCGAGCATGGTGATGAGGAACTGTACGGATTCGAGACTATCATCTGCCTTAGAAAAGGATGAAGCACTTCTTAACTTCAATCCTTATGGTAACCCTAGTGTCCATTCGATGCTTAGGAAAAAAGGGTACTTTCTAGGTCTTGCTCTGCAGCCGAAGGGCATACCACCCTACCTTTCCACCCCTTGAACCCACTAATAACTACAACTTCGGCCTAGGTTATCAACCTACTTCTAAGGAAATAGCCCAAGCCAAGTGGGAAGTTCAAACCAAGAGAACCGCACTCGCACACAGTCCGCTCTATCAAACCCTTTATCTCGTTCTCCGAATAGGCGGTTCCTAAAAGAAGGAGATGACTTCCCTTATTATGGTTTTCTTGAGCCTTATTATATCAAGGAAAAGAGCATCATAGTACCTACTTTGGAGATTTTTAGTGACCGCTATATTCTGGAGAAGAAGGCACCCTACCTCCTTGAAGAGGGACAATCCACACCGGATCGAACCAAACTTGATGGGAATAATTTCGGTCTTTTGTTCGGATAAGATAGTAACCTAGAAAGGAATTTTGTCTCAGATCTTGTCATGAGCTATGTCGCACCCACAGTTCAATCCATCCGGATTCATCACCGATGTTGATATTGAATGGTCCAAGCATGTCACTTGGATTGACATCAAGGAGGGCGAGGAATTCATTGTCGGTTTAGGAGCAAATCCTCTTTATGAGTCTAGTACTAGGGCTTTTATTTCTCTTTCTGTTATTTCTCGTTCTTTTCCTAATTCCGCCACTTCTAGTTACGTATCTTCGGTTTCGAGTCCGATGTAGTCGTTGCTTTATTCAATAGAGTGAACCTTTACGCTTACTCTTTGCCTCCTCTTGCTTTCAATTGTTTTGCCTCTAATAATGAACAAGAAATTCCTAAAGAAGTAGTAAAAGCTATGAAAAATAATGAAAATTACTCGCCAATAATAGAGGAAGCAATAACAATTAATTTGGGGTTAGTTGATCAACCCCAAGAAGTTAAGATCGGGAGAACATTAGATCTAGAAGAGCGGACGCAATGTACTTTGCTCTTTACAGAGTTCATAGATGTCTTTGCATGGGCCTATAAAGACATGCCGGTATAGATTCGAATATAAAAGAACATAAAATTTCACTTTTATGAAGATGCTTGAGCCGGTTAAGAAGAAGTTAAGGAGGATGAAACTTGAGTGAGCTTTAAAGATTAAGAAAGAGGTCTAGAAGCGGTTAGAGGCTAGGTTCATCAAGGTAGTTTACTATCCTCGGTGGGTAGCAAATATAGTACCGGTTACGAAGAAAGATGGCAGGGTTCGTATCTATGTCAACTTCAAAGATTTGAATGAAGCCAGTCCTAAAGATGATTTCTCGTTGCCTCATATCGACATCGTTGTAGTTAACACAAAGGGTCATGCTTTACTTTCTTTCATGGACGGCTACACTGGCTATAATCAGGTGAGGATGACCGAAGAGGATATGGAAAGACGATCTTCATCACTCAATGGGGGACATATTGCTATGTGGTGATGCCATTTGCGCTCAAGAACGCCGGTGCAACATACTAGAGGATAGCTACAACCTTATTACATGATATGATCCACAAAGAGGCTAAAGTTTACGTGGATGACATGATCATAAAGTCCAAAGATAGGGCGGGCCACCTACCCAACCCAAGGAAATTCTTCCGGAGACTCAGGAAATACAAATGCGCCTTAAAACTCAAAAGTGTGCCTTTGGAGTGGCTTTAGGCAAACTGTTAGGTTATATTGTCATTCTTAGAGGAATTGAAGTTAATCCATCTGAGATCAAAGCCATTCAGGAGATCCCTCTCGCTAAGCATAGAAAAAGAGATAAGGGGTTTCCTAGGACGTTTACGTGGATGACATGATCATAAAGTCCAAAGATCAAATTCATTCAGGAGATGCCTTTGAACTCAAGTTTGTCCCTCAAAAATCGATCAAAGGAAGGATAGTGTCGGAATTCTTAGCTGATCTACCCATACCTGAATCGTAACCCGAACACCTTGACTTTCTAGATGAAGATATCTTACAAGTAGAGGTGGACGTTTGGACAATGTACTTCGATGGCGCTTCCAATCAAAAGGGCTTTGGAGTAGGAATTCTTCTAGTCTCACCGGAGGGAGCACATACTCCCATTTCGAGTCAAACTAGACTTCAAAGTCACCAACAACGCCGCAAAGTACGAAGCTTGCATCACAGGACTTGAAGGCTGCTACAAAGATCGGGGTCAAGAATATCGGGGTTTTCGGTGACTCCAGTTTGATCATCAATCAGATTTCGCAAAGGTGAAAGGTACGTAGTAAAGCCTTGGCACCCTAGCAAGCCTATATGATAGAATTATCCAAACATTTTGAGAACATCTCTTTCACCTATCTCCCGGGGACAATAACCAATTAGTGGATGCATTAGCTAAGTTAGCATCCATGATCAATATCCCTATCGGCATTCATTCAATGCCTATTCACATTAAGAGACAGAGTCACCTTACACATGTCTACACATTAGAAGTGTCTAATACTGACCACACCAGTTGGTATCATAACATTTATCAATACCTAGATAAGCAAGAATACCTCTTGGACTCCACACGTAGAGCCCAACGAGCCATCGGGATGTTATCCGCCCAATTCTTCATCAATCAAGGGCAACTGTACAAGAAAACTAACTCTAGGATTAACTTACTTTGTGTCAACCGAGTATGAAGCCAAGCGCATCATGGATGAAATTCATGGTGGGGAGTGTGGGCCTCATATTAAGGGTAAGATGTTGATCTAGAAGGTTTAGAGACTCGAGATATTACTGGTCGATTATGGCGGCAGACTGTCATGAGTTTGTTAGAAGGTGCCATAAATGTTAGGTGTATGCAAACTTACAACACCAACCGCCGTAATTTCTTATAACATTAGCTTCACCCTGGCCATTCTCGGTTTGGGGAATAGACATTATTGGCAAGGTGACCCCTAAAGGAATAGGTGATCATGAATTCGTGCTAGTAGCAATTGATTACTTCACAAAATGGGTAAAGACAGCTGAAGGTTTGCTCTTGGAGAGTCTTAGTCACTCTAGAGGGGGTGAATAGGGTGATGAGGAAATTTTAACAAACTTAGAAACTTTAAGCTTGAAAAGAATGAACAAGATAATCCGAGTCTAGATTGGACTCGGAAAAGTGTAAACTTCGGAGATACGTGGAAACCTCCCAGGGTAGAAAACCATGGACAGTGCTAATCCAAGCACCAAGTCAAATCCACTATTTTGAATCCTCAAAATAAAACGGACTGACTTAACCAGATTGCTCCTTTAGACAATTCTTTATAGAGTTTTCCTAGACTCAGAAATTCCCTTATCCGATCTAGTACTTCCTAACCGAGGTAACCTTTACGAGTTAGGGATAAGCTGAGTTGAGTTAACCCTCATAGCTCAGTCAAGGGACCTTAGTAAGAAAGTAAGAAAAGTGTGTGACTGATTACAAGACTTTACAACTCGGAAAGTATGAATTACAAGCTTGGAGTTGCAAGAAGAAGATTGAATATGAAAACAATGACTTTTGCTTAAGTAATGTTTTTCAACAATAGTTCCAGCAATAATTCCAGAAATCTTCTAGTCTTGTGAAGTGGCTTCTATTTATAGATGACCAAGCGGATTAGCCATTGTGTCCGGTTGCTTGGTCGAAGTCTTTCTTGGCCGTTGTAAAGGCTCTTCGAGTTGCTCAAGCAAATATCCATTGGGATGTGAATGTTATGCAATGGCTCTTGGCTCCTACAGGTTCTCCAGTCAACTGCTGATGTCCGAAAAGTAAGGTGGAAACCACCGTTGAGCTTAGCGTAGAAGTTTTCCAGTTTTGGAAACAGACAACCACGACACGACGTATAAGCTTTGTTCGAAGTAGATAAGCCTTGTCTGCTGGTGATTGACGACTTGAAACCGGTTACTTTTGTAATTCAAAAATGAGATAACCTCGTTTGGATAACCTATAAAAGTAAACCACTTTGGTTCTCAAAGTATAAAATACTTTGGTCCAAGATTAGGCACGAGATAATAATTTAATTAAGACAATTAAGTGCATAATTATCTTAGGCCTAGAAGAGTGAAATTTTTTGAGTCTAATATTCTTTATACTCAAATTCCATCGAGTCGATCCTAAGAGAGATCAAGTTATATAAGTGAAAACATCGGACTATAAGGACTTGATTAGGACAAATAATTCTCAAACACACAAGCCGACTTAGAAAAAGGAATTAACATTATAATTCACTTTGCGTTCAAATATGTAGTCGAACTCGGATAAAAAGTGTTAGAGAGATTATTTGATCATGCGATAGATCCGAGTGATGTCCGAGTGACTCGAAACATCAATGTATGAAGATAAACCAGAATGTGTTTTCTGAGTCGATCAGAAAC
The DNA here is from genome assembly GCA_021018815.1 of Talinum fruticosum. Lineage (NCBI taxonomy): Eukaryota > Viridiplantae > Streptophyta > Magnoliopsida > Caryophyllales > Talinaceae > Talinum > Talinum fruticosum. The sequence continues at coordinate 7,503,995 of JAITYX010000022.1, forward strand.
AAACAAAAACTTATAGAGGAGTTTCTATAACACTTAGAATGACTTGTAATCAAAACTTAGGAGGGATGAGATTTGTACCTAAGTCTTTATGTAGTACTCGAGAATGATATAGATTCGAGTATAAGTCTTCGATAGCCTCTTATGCAACTTTGACGTCAAAACAGTACCTAAGTTTACTACTCGGAATATCATCCGTCGCTATGGAGTGCCCCACGAGCTAATTAGTGACCATGGTAGTCATTTTAAGAAGGAGGTAGTAGATTTGCTTGGACAAGTACAAGATCCAACATCGTAGATCTTCCCCTATCGTCCTCGGACCAATTGAGCAATCGAAGTTGCTAATAAAAATATTTGTAAAATAGTGGAGAAGATGGCGAGTTACTTATAAGGATTGGCCCAACAAGTTTCCTTTCGCTTTGTGTGGTTATCGAACATCTATTAGAGCATCTACGGGAGCAACACCTTACTCCCTAGTTTATGGTATGGAAGTAGTCCTTCCAATAGAAATTGTCATTCCCTTGCTAAAGATAATTATTGAAAGCCGGATTATAGAAGTAGAGTGGGCTAAACCACACTATGAAGAGTAAGTACTATTGGGTGATGGACGCCTCACCGCCCGCACAATGTCCAAATATACCAAGCGCGTATATCCAGGGCGTTTAATAAGAAAGTTAAGCCTCAAAATCTGCAAATTAGAGATTTAGTCAACAAGAGCGCCAATTCGGGACCCACGAGGGAAATTTAAAACCAATTGGCAAGGCTCGTTTATGGGGAGGTGAAATTAACTGAATTGGATAGAGTAGAGATTTTTCAATTCACGAATTTAGATCGATTAAAGAAGTATTATGTCTAGCACGACCCTAGACAGTAGGTCGAGCCCAGCTCAACTAGGCCGAGGCTATGGCGGGCGCCGACCACCACCCGGACAACGATGGGCCGGCCGGGCGAGCTCTTTCTTTTAACTCTGTAATTTGCTTTTAACTGTCTAATTAGATGGTTCCCTTATTTATTTTTTGGGTAGTCTAATTAGGCGGTCCGTTAGTGTGTTTTATTATTTTTGGGGTCTGTCCAATTAGGCGAGTCCAATTTATTTATTTATTTATTTTACCTCTAGGTGAGCAATAAAGTGTAAAAGTATAGCATAATACTTACTTTTATTTAATAACAAGTAAGCCTACTACTTACCCGAATACATAGCTAATAAAGGGAAATCATTGCAAACATACTACTTATAAAACAAGTAATACATTTGTTCTAAAGAGGCAAAATTAAACGTCCTTTTCTTTTATTACTCGTCCTAGTGTATCTTTACTTTTTTTCCTTTAGGATCGGTAGACTCAGCTTCATCATCTTGTGTGACTTCCTTCTTCGTGGGCCCTCCTCTTTTTAGTTTCTTTGACTTCGATTTCTCTTCGACGAGCTGTCCATAGGGGTAGCAGTAGGGACGGCTTCTTCGAGATCCATCTCTCTAACTCTCGGTGCCTTCCGCCGTTGGGGATCTACTTCTATTATCCACTCTAGATAATAGGAGGAAACGAAGTGTTGGGTTTGCTCGGAGGTGTCAATAACTTTGGCGGAGTTCGTTCGATATTCGGGCCAAGATTTTATCCTGTTAGAGTTACCAAACCCTTTGAACGAAGGTAGCGAGGCTAGCTGCAGTCCAACAAGGGAATCATTTGCTCTCTTCTCATTTGCCGCAATACACGATCAAGGAAGTAGTAGGTACTACTTTCTAGGCCCAGCAAGCGTACAAAGGGATGTTGCACGATATGCTTCCTGAATCGGGACACCTTCCAATACTCAATGGAAAATGCTATATCATTACTATGACTTTTGAGGTACTCCTCCCACCAAAAAGTCGGGTGATCAACTATCACCTCCTCTAATTTTCATTGGCGAAGTGAACCACTAAGTATGTATCAATTTTTAGAGGAGCTCGAATTAGCTTTAGGTGCTCTATTAACTTGATTTATACATCATAGATGCAAAATTAAAATAAGTGTCATGCACGAGTCAAAGTCCAATCTTTTTAGGCCCAACAGGAGCAAAATAAAAAAAACAAAAGCGAAAAAAGAAAAGGAGCAAAATTTAGAGACTTTCGGTGTGAGCTGGAGGCATTTTAGCCTCGGCGGCGCGGACAACGGCCACGTGGCCGGCGCCGCCAACTAGTCCACACTTGTTTGGTCTCTTCTATCATTATGCGCTTACCTATAACAATAGGGGCTCCCGGAAAAGTCTTCTTCAGAATTCAATTCAACCCGATCTAAGTCTATGATTGTCTCAACACCTATTAGGGGAGTTATAGAACAATAATTCTCTAATTGTTCAACTAAACTTAGTAATGCCGCTTCGGTAGAGTAACATTGAGGGATGAGCCATTATAGGTGGAATGCAACAGCGTGATGCTAAGGCAGGAAGTCGTATTGAAATGAGAGCCAAGACGCTTTATTTATAAAGAGAGATTAGATCAAGGAAATAACTTAGGGTTAGCTCGGCCACTTGTCTAGAAACAACAACCAAACCGAGCCAAGATATCCTAAGATTGAACCCGATAAAGAAGAGATAAAATCGATAAATAAGGGGTGGTGGGTACCAGCCACCGGGCATGCCTAGGGTTTCGTGCCCGAGCGTGCTTCCAAAGGAGTCTCCAAGCCAAAATGTAACATTTCACTTAAATTTTGGGGTGACCGATGCCAGCCATAATAGCTTTCCAAAAATGGAAAGTTTTCATTTTAGCGAGTTTCCATTTTTAGTAGGTTTCTAGTTTCGAAGGTTTCATTTTTGGTGTGGGATGCGTGCTCGTAATCTCGGGTGGACTGCCTTGGAGTCAAAATGCAGCGTCTAATGTCGTCTTGAGGTTTTCAGCTCCTTGTCTAGTTGGGCTGAAGCGAAATGCATAATTCCGATCTCGGAATTTCCCGATGCAGCGACTTGGACTCCGTCGTCTCTGGAGGCTTGTCCTGGTCTTGGATTGTCCAGAAGGAAAAGGGGATTTTGGATCGATCCAAGACAGAAGGCTATTTATTTGGTGCTTGGGGATTCTTTGTGGTTTACTGGCTTCCGCAACGCCAATCAAACTCAATCTATGATCCAAATCCTCAAACAGGACTCAATATTTCATCGTCGGGCCAACAAATAAAAACCAAAGAAAAGGACGACACTTTTTGGTGTCTACAGTTAGCCCCCACTTTGACCAAGTCTAAAAGATGAAGGTCAAAGCGGACACTAAAGGGAACTTAACTGGTGTTGTGTCGGATACTGATTGAAGTGATGTGTCTAAAATTAGGTATTTAGTGGCTTGAACTCTTAATAGAGGGGCTTGGACTTGACTGGCAAAGTCCGAAGTCTAGGTTGTTGATTCTCGAACTTGGCTGCTTAGAGACCCGATGTTCGGATTGGTGTGCCTAAACTTGACCATGTTCTTAGTCCGAAGCTTGGCGAGAGCTTGAACTTGACCGGGTAGTAAAGTCCGAAGTTCAGCTGGGGTGCTCGAACTTGATAGCTTCTTAGATCCGAAGTTCGGCTAGGTGTGCCTAAACTTGACCTTTCTTGATCCGAAGCTTGGATAAAAACTTTCCGGACTAATAGTTTTGTTAGCTAATAATCGAATGTACATAGTTTCAAGTGTTAAATGAAGATGATTTGTTACCGGATCATGTTTTAAACTATTTCGTTGACTTGGTCACGAGGAGGTCTTGAAGTCTTAGAGTGATGCCTAAACCTTGACTGCTTGTTGGGCCTTAAGTTTGATAGAGGGATGTCCGAACCTTAACCACGATTGAGCACGAAGCTCGACGAAGGGGTGTCCGAACCTTGACCTCTGTTGGACTGAAGTTCGACGGAGATGTCCGAACCTTTACCGTTCTTGGGTCCGAGACTCGATCGGGGTGTCTCGAACCTTGATCATTGCTTGGGCATGAGATTCAACTAAGGTGTGTCGGAACCTTGACCATTGCTGGCCGAAGCTCGACTAAGTTGTGTATCGAACCTTGATCGTTGTTAGGCACGAAGCTCGACTACGATGTGTCTCCGAACCTTGACCATTGTTGGGCTTGAAGGCTGGACCGGGGTTGTCTTAACCTTGACCGCTGTTGGGCTCGAAGCTCGACTAGGATGTGTCCGAACCTTGACCGTTGTTGGGCCTGAAGCTCGACGAGATTGTCCGAACCTTGACCCTATGTTGGGCACGAAGGTCGACTAAGATGTGTGTCTAAACCTTGACCATTGTTAGGCACGAAGCTCGACTAGGATGTGTCCGAACCTTGACCATTTTTGGGCACGAAGCTCGACAAAGGTTGTCCGAACCTTGACCACTGTTGGGCTCGAGACTCGACTTCTATCCACTTTCATCGGAATAGGGACGGATGCTTATGTAGATAGTCTTACTTAGACTTGGTCGTTGGATGACTTGAAGTCTAGGGAATTCTCGCTTTAAATATGATGTTCCATGAGGTTATGTGCCTCATTCTATATTTGAGCTTTTAGTTTGTGTGATAATAGCTCCTTTGTAAAGTAGACGAGTTGTGTCTCCTCCTGAATATTCTTGGAGTTGTTGTGGTTGTGTGACCCTTTCGATCTTGAGCTCCCATGTTCTTCTTGGGTGCTTATGTCTAGCCCTTCTCGAATGTTGGAGAGTTGGTGAACTTCGATATTCTTGGTTGAACTCCTTTGAAAGTGGCAATGCCGGTGATCCGTTAATGCCAACTTGATGTTTGATGCTGCTTGATTAAATAATTCCTTGTAGCTTTGTTATTAATTTTTGTATTTTTAGGAGTTTGAATCATGCTAAGGAGATGTATGCAAGACTCAATTATAAGAACAAATGCATTCTTTTATTAAAATGATGCAAAAAGTTCAAAAAGACAAAGACAAAAACTACACTTTAGCCCCTTCTTCCTAGAGTAAAGCCTAAAGAAGGGTAGGTCGCTTGAACCGTAATGTACTCGCTGCCGATGGACCTTAAACCTAACGATTTGGTGCTGAATCGGACTGGCATGGTTTTTGACGATTCAGTGCCTTTCTTGATTAGTTTCGCTTCTATGGCTAGGGCAAAGTGGCTTTTGGATTTGGAAAATTGGAAATAGGAATTGGAAATTGGGTTCAAGATTAGGATTTCGGCCGGACCTCATGGACTTCTTACGTATTCGTAATAACGGAAATCGGGCCTTTGCAGTTCAAAAAGGAAGTAATTTGGGTTTTTTTTAAATTTTGGAAGATAGGAAAAGGAAATAAAGATACAATGGATATGGAAAAAGGAAATAGGCAAAGAACAAATATGAAAGGGAAATTCGCTCTTTATTGGTATCCTTGATTACTAGTGGGCTCATTGGATGAACTCTAGTCGGATGTCCGCCCTTCTTCTATGAGCATGCCAGCATCTCTCGAGTGTTTTGAAGTTCATGATAGGTAAGAACTTTAGGTGTTGATGATACGTAGGTTGGAGGTTCTCGATGATGATTCCGACCCGATCCTTCTCAAATGGTTGATCAATCGGGTGGCGGTCGCCCTCCGGCGAGTGAGGAAGTTAGTGAAGCTCTCATCATCTCCCGTGGTACTTGATGTCGGGCATAGTAAATTTTAGAGGCAATTTTCCTTTAGGGATTGAAGTGAATCCCTGGGCCTGGTAGTAGTGATTAAACATCGAGGACTCATGTAACATTTTCTTTATTTGATCTATTCGTGGATTTGACTGAGCTTGGGGTTCGGGCGGGATTCTCTTTCTTTTGATTTCTTTTTAGTTCCTTGAGAATAAGACCGAGGGTTTCGATATCGACTCACTCTTCTTATCTTAAGCCTCAATCTTGGCTTCTACTTTAGCAACGAGAATCTTTGAATAGGGTCATAATGGGAGTTTGCTCCGGTTAGTTGGCCATTTTTTAGGATTAGGCTTTGACCGCGGGTGGCGCACCGGTGTTATTAGAAAAGATGCGGGACGTACTGATGTGGTATGTGCTAATGTGGGACGTATCGGTGTTGACCGTGTCGGTGTTTAAACCGACTTCCTACTTCCTAGCCGCTTAGTGCTAGCATCCCCGATTTTAGTTAGATTCCCTATCCTACTAATCCCAAAAGAGTATGTCCTCGGAATTGGCTTGTGGAAAAAACTTCTAGGGAGATGGGGCTTAAGTGCTTGACCCGAAGGATAACTTATCCTAAGATAAAAGAAATGATATGCTCTTTTATTTGAATGCACATAAGGGGATGCGAATCAAATGGAATGTATGCAACGATACTTATGACTTAATACGTGATGATTCTATGATTTGGCTAGTGCATAACTGAAATTCATAGAAGATTATTCCTAATAGAAGATGAATTTGTTTTAGCTAAATGAGAAATCAAAGACTCTCCTAATTTGAGGTGATTTTTTATTTTGGCTAAATGAAACATGATAATGTAAACCGGACTCACCTAATTTGAGATGAATTTTATTTTAGCTAATGCAAATGAATGACTCTTCTAATTAGAAATGAATTGGACTTTGGCTAATTCGAAATGAATGGACTTGCCTTAATTGAGATATGATTTTTTTACTTTGGCTAATGAAATGAAATGAATGGCTTCACCTATTTGAGATCAATTTGACTTTGGCTAATTCGAAATGAATGGACTTGCCTTAATTGAGATATAATTTTTACTTTGGCTAATGAAATGAAATGAATGGCTTCACCTATTTGAGATCAATTTGACTTTGGCTAAATGAAATGAAATGAATAGGCTCACCTATTTGAGATGAATTTGACTTTGGCTAAATGAAATAAAAGACTCTCCTAATTAGAGATAAATTTAATATTGGCTAGTGTAAAAATGAAATGAATGGACTCACCTATTTTGAGATGAAATTTACCCTTGGCTAATACAAAAACGAACTCACCTATTTTGAGATGAAATTTACTCTTTGGCTAATGGATTCACCTAATTTGAGATGAATTTACTTTTGGCTAATGGACTCACCTAATTTGAGATGAAATTTACTTTTGGGTAAATGCAAAAAAGAAAAGCAAAATGGAAATGAATGGACTCACCTATTTGGGATGATTTTTATTTTTGGTTACATGAAAAAAATGCTATTATTAGACCAACCTAAGGATGGAAAGTAATTTTTAACTGTTGGCTAAATGCACATAATGGACCGACTCAAAAGGGATCATTATTTTATTTTTATTTTTACACCCATGCAAGGATTATTCAGCGCTCCTCACCTATCCTTAAAGGCTCACAAGTAGAAGACTAAATCTAAAAACAATCACACTCATTCAAGCATGCAAATGAAGGACAAGCTGACCTAATAGTCAAAAGTTCTATGGTTAAAAGAGGTTTAGACTCGGTAGGATACATGGTAACTCATAGTCCAAGAATTTGGTCCTTCGTGTGGGGCACGACAAGAGAAAAGGCCAAAATCCTCGGTGCCTCTTGGTGAATCAAGCAGTTTGACCTAATAGTGCGTGCTACGAAGGAAGAGATGTCGTTTCCTTGGGCAATCAAGCTTAGTTAGGCCCGCCTAGGATCCGAGTGGGAGCCTCATTCCAAAAGAGTTAAACAGGGGGTAAAATAAATTTTTCTAGGAGTCTAAAAACAATATTTAAACAATGTTCAAAGGTTGCTAGATGCGGGATATCTAATGCAAGAACATTATTAAAATACACTAATCAAGTTTTTAGGTTTCTCCCTCTTAATAAAAAAAATTATATCCCTAGTGGAGTCGTCACTATAGGAATCACGGCCGGCGTACCGCACCGAGCTTCCCCATGAATGGTTGGCGTAGGTTTTGGAAAGCTTTTGATTTTCGAAGAGAAAAGATGATTTTGAAAGTCGGGATGAACTTTTTATTAAGATTTTCGAGTTTTATTAAATTTGATTTAAAGCGAATTAAGCAAAGTTTGAATGACGGTTTTATTAATTACTTTATTTTAGAAATTATTTTTAGAAAGGTCCCGGGATATTATCTCTTAACTAAAAAATAAAAATTAGGATTTATTGAATATGCCATGAGGCTTTAGGGCCAAACCGGTGTGAAAACACCGGTTAAGACCTGAGCCCAACCTCGTCGACCACTCGGTGCGAGATGGCAACCTGTACCCGGTGGTGGCCGGCGCCAGGCAAGTGGCCACGAATGAGGAGATCAACCTCGGCCTCTACCCGGCTGGCGGATCCAGAATTCTGTTTTCTATCCTGCAATAAAAAATAGCCGCGAGGCGTATCTAAAAGGAATAAATGAAAAGGAGTCGCCGATCAATTTTTTAGGAAAGAAAAACTAACAAAAACAAAAGTAAAATTTGCTCTTCCCATCTTAGTATGAGAGAAACTAAGACTGAAAAAGGCTAAAAGATGATTCCATCGGTCTTTGAACCAAGAATTAGATTCGGGGACGAGGGTACAAAATATAGGGATAAACTCTTTCGTTTCGCCCGTCCGAAGACAACCATTACTAATTCGAGTACTGAATCTAAATAATGCAAAAACACAAGCATACAACAACATTCTAAGTGAAATTAAAGCAACCAAACATAGTAAAAAAAAGCGATAAAGGCAGAAAAATAAATAATTAAGCCGTTGAAGATCGAATTTGTGCCCTCGAGGTTGTCCCACCTGTTGATCTAGATCTCGGATTTGGATTTGGTGATGCGACGATGGCGAATGAAAGGGCTTTTTGTGAGTATTTTGTGTAAGTAGGTGAATGATGGAGTTTAGGGATCGGATGTCGGGAGTATGATGGAAGTAGAGAAGGAATAGGCTAAAAAGGAACCGAGAGATTAGAATACAAAGATGAGTTTTCGGTAGCTCTTAGGCGAGTTTCGATGAAAGTACCATTGAGGGATGAGCCATTATAGGTGGAATGCAGCAGCATGATGCTAAGGCGGGAAGCCATATTGAAATGAGAGTAAAGGCTCTCTATTTAGGGAGAGATTAGGTGAAGGAAATGACCTAGGGTTAGCTCGGTTAGCCGTCCGGAAGCGACGAGCAAAATCGGACCAAGATATCCCGAGATTAACCGGATAAAAAGAGATAAAACCGGATAAATAATTAAAGGGTGGCCGGCGTCGGACACCTGAGCATGCCTAAGGTTTCGTGCCCTAGTGTGCTTGCAAAGGAATCTCCAAGCCAAAATGCGATGTTTCACTTAAAATTTTGGGGTGACCGGCGCCAGCCACGACGACTTTCCAAAATGGAAAGTTTCCATTTTAGCGAGTTTTCATTTTTGGCAAGTTTCATTTTTGGAAGGTTTCATTTTTAGTGCGGGATGAGTGCTCCTAGTCTTGGGTGGACTGTCTTGGAGCCAAAATGCAGCGGTTTGATGTTTGTGATCATGAAATGCGGCGTCTAACATCATCTTGAGATCTTCGACTCCTTGTCCGGTTGGATCGAAGCGAAATGTAGAATTCTAATCTTGAAATTTCCGGTACACGGCACTTGGACTCCGTCGTCTCTGGAGGCTTGGCCCGGTGTTTGATCGTCCGAATAAAAAGGGGATTTTTGGATCGACCCAAGGCAAAAGACTATTTATTTGGTGTTAGGGGTTCTTTGTGGTTTACTCGGCTTCCGTCGCACCAATCGAACTCAATCCGTGATCCAAATCCTCAAATAGGATTCGAGGATTTCATCATCGGACCAACAATTAAAAAACGAGAATAGGACGACACTTTTTTGGTGTCCACAAAACCATAACACTTTATTAACAAGTATTAGCGCAGCAGAAAGTAAGGTTGGAGGCATTACCGCTGCTCCAAACAAGGAATAAGGCAACATCCAAATTAGGTTACATATATTACGTAATAGGTTTCAGGTTCGAATAGTAAAAGCGTCCAACATAGAATAACATGAGTAGAGAAATTAATTAACGTGCCAACATGGTAATGATTTATTGACCATTACAAGGACAACTCCAAGACACGACATGTCACTACCATTGTGAGCCCCTAAGTCATTTCAACCAACAAATAGTCTACTTTCTGCTTTCTCCGCATTAGCCTTACCTAAAACAAAACAGAGAAAATAATTAGAAATAGTGAGTCGAAGCTCAGCATGCTTATCCATGTAATATAAATAATTAAGTGAAGATATATTTTTAAGTGCATGCATTTCAATTCATTTATAAATCGGACGAAAAAATATAGTAAAACAATTATTCATTTATTATCCGAGTGACTCCTTACGATCATTGGTTTTTCTAAGTATGCGCACAGCCAAACATGATTGATATGGGACGGACCACATAATTAGGTGACAAATAATATTTGAAATGATTCATTTTTAATTAAGAAAACCATTTTGATATTGATATATATAAACATGTGGATTTTCATAAAGCACAAGTAATAAATGTACCTTATGTGAGACCCCGAAATTTCGGGTGTTTGCTTACTAGTAAATTAAATTACTAAAAGTTAAGTGAAAATTCGAAATTATTAAATTAAGTGAATTAGAATTTTTCCGAGTCGAAATTAGAAACCCGAGAACCGAAACCCGAGCATGGGCCAACTTAAATTGGGCTTATTAAAGTTGAAGTTGGGCCCAATTAAGCTAAAAAAATGAGAAATGAAGGATGAGTGGCATTAGAGGAAGAGGCGCGGATGATTAAAGCAAGGAGGAAGGGGTCCAATTGGAATTAGGCAAGCAAGGCCATTAGGTGGAATTAGGAAAAGAGGAGAGAGAGTTTGACTGAGACATTAGAAGGAAAGAAAAAGAACCAGAAGCATAAGCGGGGAAAGTAAAGCACGGGAAGTAGAGACAGGGGAAAGCGAGAGAGGGAGCCGGGGAAAACGAGAAGGAGCAGAGGCCGAGCGAGAGAAAGAGAAAGCGTGAGAGCCAATGGCCGGTGGCCACCCGAACGGCGAGGTCGCCGCCGCCGGTGGGCAAGGGAGAGCTCGGGCTTGAGAGGCCGAGCACAACGAGAAGAAGAAAAGGGGAACGAAAGGACGTGGAAGCGAGGGAAAGCGAGAGGGACGCCGGAAATCGGCAGCCGGCGAGCGAGAAGAGGATGGGCAGCGGAACCGGGTAGAACCCGGACAAAACCGAGACCGGAGAGCGAGAACCGAGAGGAACCAAAGCGTAACGAAGGAGCAGGGGTCGGGAAAGAAGGAGGGGAGGGGGACCGAGAGGAAGAAAGGGAAAGGGGAAACAAAAGCCGAACCCAATTCAATCCTTCCAAAACCGAATTCTTAGAACCTCTAAGAATTTAAGGTGAGTAGTCCGAATTCATCCTCCGAAATAAAATGAATTAGGTGGCTTGAACTCGAAATTGATGCATGAAATTGGAAACCCTAAGTTAATTGAAGAAGTTAGAGGCCTAAATTCACTAAACTAGCAACTCATGAATCAAAGAGCATGTTGTGTGATGTTTATCTAGTTCGAATCTGTGATGTTTAAATACGATTGAGCATGATTAGTGAGAATTGAACGGGATTAGCTTGAACGGAATTAGGGAGAGAAATCGGAAGTTACCTTCATGATTCGTGTGCAGATTTTTCGAGTAAATAAGCATGCTTGTCCGAATTTCGTGAATTCATGTGTAGCCGAAACTCCCGAAACTTTTACTGCAGACTTCCTGATGATTGTGAGAATTTCCTGTAAAATTTCGTATGCATTGGATGAGTAGATTGGGAGATATGCAATTTTAAGTGAAAATGTCCTGTTTTGAGCAAAATCGGAACTAAATGAGTAACCGAGTTAAGAACCGAGATTTAAGAAGTTATGTGGCTAGATTAAAAGATATTCATTGATTAAGAAAGGATATAGAACCATAAACCACTTATACGCGATATTACGCGATCATGAAAACGATGAGTGCATTGATGATGTTCCTAGTTGGCATGTTTATGTGATTATGTGCTTATCTTGAATTACATCGATGATAAATGACATAAGCATGAGTATGTGATATGAATCGATTGTGTTGGAGTCGGAACTTGCTTATGTGAATTGCTTGCTTTGAGGAAGTTACGCATGAACGTGTTGAGCATGAATCATATGAATTAAGTGTATCGCGTGTATAAGAAGATAATAAGAAGATAAGAAACTTAAAGAACTAAAGAAGGGAGAAAGGATTGTGTTATTGATCTAGGACCCCATGAATTAAAGAACCCTCTCGAACCTATGGCCATAGAAGTGTCCGTCAACCCGAAGCCACGAATTGAATTGCTTCCAAGAATTATTGACGATACGCGTCCTTCGGGGATGGGAGGCTGCCTCGAGGCCACGAATTGTTATGCCTCGAGGCCACGAATTGTATGCCTTCGTGAACCGAGCCCACGAATTGTTTTGGCTCCAAGAACTGGGTCTTAAGAGCAAGTGCATAAATCTTCTTTCCATTCGAAACTAAGAATACTTAAGGATTATGATGTGAAGAAACGAATGATCGTGCATAAAGAACAAGAAAGAACGAACCAATGATTTATGAATGCACGATTGAACTCGAGAAGAAGAATGAATCCTGTTTTCATAAGAAATGTGTGCGATAAGAACTAAGATATGTTTTACGTGATGAATGATTCGCATGATGAATGATTCTATGACTTACTTGTGTAGAAATATGAATGAAGTATGTTTGATTGAATTCGTGAGTAAGTGATGTCATTATGTTTCTCGGCAAGTTGGTAAGTTTAGAATCTCGCATGTCTTAAGCATGTATGATCCGAATCGCATGTCATGAATGAGTTATGAACTTACGTGTGTTTGTTAATGAATTAATGTGCAAAGTGAAACCCGGGGTTGGGTTTGGATTATTCACTAGGCTAGTGAGCTCATGACCTCACCAACATTTTAGGTACAGAAGTTAAGACCGGCAGGAGTTGCCTTTGGCTTTTGGAAATAGCAGACGAATAAGAGATGCCTGGACTTACTTGCTTGTTTTCTGTCTTTTGTTTAGAAAGATGTTGTAAAGACTATTGTATGTGAGTTTAAGTTTGACCTTGAATGTAACTTCCTATGTGAATACTCCGAGCGTGTGGCTCGTTGAGTTTAAGATTGCATTTCGTGCGGGGTTAAGGCTTTAAGCCTATGGGTTTAGCCAGCTTACGAGAGGAAACTCTGCCGAAATTTCCAGAAAAACCTTTGAAAACCTAGAATTACGCTTCCGCCAATCCAAGAAAGGGTTATTAACCCCAAGTTGAGATCTTAAGCAGCCTTAGGGGTTCCTCTCGGGAACCCCGGTATGTAATACTCCTAGGGTGGGTCTAGGGGTGTTACACCTTAGGTCTTGATGTTATCCTTCTTTTGATTCTTCTTCTTGGATTGCTAAATCGGATGACCAACGTTGATGGCCTTAACAATAATTTAAAAATAAAGTGTCTCATTAATAAATTCAATACTTTTAGTAACTTAATTTTTTTAGTGTTGTTATTATTATTATTATTATTACTATTATTATTATTATTATTATTATTATTATTATTATTATTATTATTATTATTATTATTATTGTGATTTTCTATGTCTAAGTGTATTTTATTTAAGCAAAGCACTTCTTAACTTATTAAATCAAGAAGTGTCAATCTCAATAGGTTGTAATTTAAAACAACGGCCGTAGCTTGAATTAAGCCCCTTATCATGTAATATTTTCCTAAAGTCCAATTTCCGTAAATCGACACCCAATGCTTTAATCCGTCCCTTTTAATTTAGGCCTCTTGCTCACCTAATTTTCTTAATTCACCAACATTACTCAATTCTTACCAATCACTTGAATGATTCACTTAATTCCTATAAATCACCTAATTTACTTGAATCTTTTAATTTTTTTTAAATCACTAAATTCACTTATTTCCTTTAAATCACGAAGATCACTTATTTTTCTTAAGTCATCAAAATCACTTATTTTTCTTAAGTCACTAAGATCACTTATTTTTCTTAAGTCATCAAAATCACTTATTTTTCTTAAATCACTAAGACACTTATTTTCTTTAAATCGCTAAGATCACTTATTTTTCGTAAATTACTAAAATCACTTATTTTTTTCCTTGATCGCTAAAGTTACTTATTTTCTTTAAATTACATTTACACACATATACTCCAAACAAAAACAATATATATGCCCATTTTTCTTGAATTTCCTCACATAATATCATTTTCTCCAAGATTTCACTTTAACTTGACATGCATGCCCATTTCCTTTTATCTCTAACTTCCAAATTTTCATTCAAACTTCTAATCATAATTATCAACCAAATTTCTTTCCCAAATTTACAATCCACAATTATTCATCCAATAATCCTATTATCCATAATCACACAAAAATTTTTTAAAACTTAAATAACTTTTACAAATCTAAATTTCCACTTTCATAAACATCCAACCACATTAATTTCAAGGCCACTTTACTTTTCACCAACACAACCTCACATTAACCATTTAAAATCTGATTTTTATAGAATCAATCCTTGCATGCAACATCTAAATAATTATTTTCAAAAATTATTGAAGTAATTATTTGAAGGTTTGAGGTTTTTACCAAAAACCACAAGAAAGTGAGGTTTTTAAGGAGGTGGAAGGGCTGGACTGAGCTCCTATGGACGGCGACCGAAACGGCGGCGACCGATGGCGCGACGGACGGAGGCAACAGATTAGGTATGGCAAGCCATATTTCATTTAGATGTAAGGAGTCTGTAAGGCTGTAAGAAACTATAAGAAAAGCTGTAATGAGGTGTAAGCGGCTTTAACGAGTCATAGCGATTATAATGAGTTATAAGAAGATGTAAATAAGTGTAAAGAGTTGTAAGGAGTTATAAGCATCTGTAAGAAGTTATAAGCGGTTGTAAGGAATATAAAATGTATTACATGACTTGATAAAAATGTTTAATATATTTTTATATTTATGTACAAGATATTTGTATTTTTATTTATAAATTTAATGTAAATTATAAAATTTATATATTTGTAGTGCCAAATGCATATGTATTAGTTTGATGATTTATTTTTTTATTTTTAGAAAAAAATGAAATTATGTTTGATACTTATGAAAAGGGTTTTTATAAATGCATAAATGACTTTCATATAATAGATAGTTGAAAATGACCTTAATTTTACAAGTTTGAAATAAATGTTCTCAACTATTAAATATTCTCAACTACTAAAATTAGTAATTGAGGACATTTATTTCGGACATGTAAAATTAAGGTCATTTTCAATTACTCGTTACATAAAAATTATTTATGTATCTATAAAAATTCTTTTTATAAATATCAAATATAATTTCTTTTTCTTGAAAACATAAATCATTCAACATGACATATATGCATTTGGCATCACAAATATATAAATTTTATTATTTTATTACGTAAAATTCATAAATAAAAATACAAATATGTTGCACATAATTATAAAAATACACATATGAATACGTTAAACATTCCTATCCAATCATATACAACATTTTATATTCCTTCTAACTCCTTTCAACTTCTTACAACTCCTTATATCTTTTTACAACTCCTTACAACTTATGCTAAATGGAACATGGATGAAATAGGCCAAATGATTTCGTCACATTCAACTTGACTATTTACCTATAAACTTAAACTTTAACAAAATGTATGTAATATTATCCATGATAACTAACTTAAATGGACATGATACTTTTGAAATTAATTATTTGTTGGAATTTGTTTGTGAATTTTTTAAGACTTAAAATTAAATCAATTTATCCAATGGGTATTAATTATTAAAATCCTTACACATCTATACAAATAAATATGATATACTCGAAATACCCGATGAGAGTATGAGGATAGCAATGGGGAAAATAGGGTGTGGGCATAGCTATATCCGCCACGTACATATCCCACGACCATCCATATTAGGCACCTTTACATACATAAATATTCACCAACAAAAAATTTTCATTAGTGGTAGAAAATTAAAATCACAATAAATTTTGATATGAAAAATAATATGCAAGCTGTAAGATGTTGTAAGGAGATGTAAGAAGGTGTAAGGAGTTGTAAAAAGCTCCAAGAAGGTGTAAGGAGTTGTAAGAAGTTGTAAAGAAAGGTGTAAGGAGTTATAAGGCTATAAGTTAAAGCTAAACGGAATAGGGCTGCATGCAGCGGTTGGGCATGTAGGTCCAGCGAGTGCAGATCCAAAAGCTGGTTGAGTTGTTCCGGCAGTGACGGTCGGACGGCAACAAAGTAGCTGCTAGTAGCAGCGACTAACGATCGGTCGCGAGCGGACCTCGGTCGACCGGGCGGTAGTGATAAAGGTAGAGTGTGTGTGTGGAGTTTCTTTGGGAAGGTAAAGGAACGATGAGGGTGGGAGTTTTGAGGGGTTTGAGTTTAAATAAAGCTCCCAATCTAATTTTTTCTCACTCCTCACTAATCTGCATAAAATCTCCAATTTCCCCCACTCTGTTATTTTTATTTATTAGGCCTGCCATCCCTCCTTCAAGCCCAATTATACGAGTTATACAATGCCCAAGTTTGAAATGTCGGTTTTAGGAATTTTTCCAGCTTGGATAACTATACACAAACTTCAGGCATAAATTAAAATCATAATGGTTCCGATAACATATATATATACATGCGTCGTTATTATTATCTAAGTCCCGCAACACGTAATATAGTTATTTGCATATGTATGTAACATATATATATATATATATATATATATATATATATATATATATATATATATATATATATATATATATATATATTAATGAGAAATGAAAATGTGAATTAAAATGGACGCGCTCATTGAAACTTTTTAATTCTTTTTTCATGTATTAGATTAGGGTTAGGGCATTATATGGAGGTGGAATACATAAGATGCCATAGTAGGTACAGTACACATACTATTACAAGATGCATTCTTACTACTACAATTACACTAACATGTTGAAAATTACTTGTATTCCGGCCTGTGCGTTGCATGATTTGTTATTTATTTTTGTACATTATAAAAGATGTAGTGAGAGAAAAAATTGATATTATTTTTTAAATAAATGAATGACACTGACTGTTATATGATGAAGCTTAAATTAAGTGTGTTGAAGTTAAATAACAACTACTTGTACCAATTATTTATGATTTGTTGTGCATAATTCATTACTTACCACTGAAGCTAAAAATATTTTTTTATTAGAATTTGAAACAGTATTAGTATAAACGACAACATTTTTAGGAGTAAGAATATAAGTTAATAGGATATGATGTTAAATTGTTATGATTGTTTTTAAATATTGCTGAACATTCTATATTTTTTTCATCAGCTATGTAGCTTATTTGGTTAAATCTAAAATTATAAAAGACGAAAATAAAAGTTGGAGTAATGGAGTTAGTATTGTAATAAGGGAAATGATAAAAATTAGAGCAATTAGCTGAATAACAATTATTATCATTAAATGGTTTTAACATTAATATTTGCATTATGCCTAAAGTACCTTCAAATTACGTTCTTACCTTTCTTTTCTCTCTCCTTTTGATTTTCCTGTCTCTTTCATTTGGAGACCTTCCCCATGGCAGCCTCCTTGAATGCCAGAACCACCTCAACCATGAGCATTTGAAACTTTCCATCTACACTGTTCAAAGTTAGTTTCAGATTAAAAACAGGAATTTTAGGTGTGAACATAGAAGCGGGAGGGATGAGAGAGAGAGAGAGAGAGAGAGAGAGATGGAGGTGGGTTGTGTGTTGTATCTGTTTGATTTTTGTTACAAAACCCATCATATGAAGTATCGTTTCAATATTTTCAAAGTCATGTAGAGTACAATTGTGAAGAATGTGTTCATCTAGTCTTAATTGAAGTTGATGTGCTTCGTTTACATTGGGTAAGTTTTGCTATTTCAATTTTACTTATGAGAAAGGTCATATATGTACCATTCCTTGTATTCTATCAATTGTAAATTCTTGATACTGTGACTTTGATCTTCCACTCATTTTTTCATTAGATAACTGATGTGGAAGTGAATAGCTTCCACTTGATTTGGTTTATTATCTGTGAATATAATATAATAAAAGATATTAGTACTTCAACATATGTATGAATACTTGATGATATTAATACTAATTGAATTCATTTAAAAAATACTGATTGAAGCAGTTACCTATTGTTAGCCATTCCCACGATGTATCTCTTTCCTTTTTCGATAAGTTGGGTGATACTGATTGGTAGCATTATCATATTACACACGCTTTATATAGAGCAATATATTCAAGAGTTAATGGATTCATACAATGTAATGAATAATGAATAATCACATTGTCTGTGGACAGATTTGAAAGATCTTCATATTGAACATCGTGCTTTTAAGCATTTCTTTCATTTGCTTGAGATGCATATTTGTCATCATCAATTAACATTATTAAGTTGATGGAGGAAGATAATTAGATTTTAGCTAAATTTTCTTTCAATCTTCTCTGACCTTCCATGATATAATAAAGAATGAAAAAATATTTGAAATCCCAACCCCTCCTTTGATAAGGGAAAATGTTTCAACTATTTAATATGGGAAAATTATTGAAAGGAATTTAAAATAATCATCCCTCTATTAATTACTATAAGATTTCATTTTAAAAAATAGTTTAATTACAACAATGGAAATTGTATGTATGTAATCTATTGATTGATGCAAATGGTAGGAAATAAAATTTAAGATAGAAGGTTTTTTTCAAAATTTTAAATTACTTTTTTTTAATGAAAAACGGGGTCATCTATCATTAAAGGAAATCAAGTTTCGCTAGTTGTATGATACTAGGCGAAAAATCAAATACAAGAACTAGCTCATTTCTCGCAGTAGGAGATATCCTTGGGGCAAGGTGAGCTACTATATTACCCCCCATTTCACCTGACTTGAAAGTAACGAAACAAAAGAAGGAGAGTCACTCTAATTGCTCACATCATCTATAATCACATATAATAAGTTCCTACTCTGTGATTTTGTTTGGAGCCTAGAGATAACTCCCATGGCATCGGACTCTATCACTACTTTTCCATATCCTTGCTACCGTGCTTGTAGCGGGGCCACTCGATTGCTTCCTATTCCACCATCTCGACACTCCAAGCAACTTGTCGCCTCCGGACGCCGACCTATAGAATACGCCCACTCCAATCACGGGCAACCCAACCTAGTCCCACCCACTCGCCGAAAATCGCCGTATCCGAGTTGATTTTGATCCACCCTATCGGCGAGTGCCGTCCGGACGTCAAAGGACCGGGTCTGTCCAATCTCCCTCCCATGGTAAATTGCCGAGGCATATAATTTATTGTCCTTCAACAATCCCCAAAACCTGCAAAGATGACCTCCATATTTGGACTCTCACCATCCATGAAAATCAAGTTTCATACCATCCAGCTAGCCCGAGGTCATGCCCAAAAGACGCTCAAATGCATCCCTCTCGAGCTTGTCAAAACACCACAAAATACGTTCATTAAAAGAGAGGCTTGGGGCATCATCACATACCTGCTTGAATTCATTGCTATGCCGGACTTGTGATAGATATGGACATTGAAAGATGGCATGGACAAGGGATTCTACTTCACAAGTACAGATTGGCCACATGTCATCGACAATCATATATCGTCTCCGTAATTCCCGTTTCACCGCCATAAAGCCATTAAAAGCCCTCCAGCCGAAGTGTTTGAGTTTGGGAGGTACATCAAGTCCCCATACTTTGCGCCATTAGTTGGTATAATCCAGGTTCCCTATTTGATTCCGAGTTTCCATGATCCCTATCACACCCAACCAATATGCCGATTTGACGGTGAACAATCCCCACTTCTCCGGCCACCGAATCTCATATCTCTAGGGGCATTAATACTTGGAGGCATACTTAGGATCTTTAATGTTGCCTCGTCCGAGAATAGATATTGTACCCGATCTACATCCCACACTCATTCCCCTTGTTTGAGAATGTCACGGACTCACAAATCCAGATTAAAAGTGATTTCAATGCAGGGGCTGCCATCGGATGGTCTAAAGAAACCCATGGGTCTTCCCATACTTTGATATTCCGCCCGTCGCCTACCCTCTACTGTAGGCCTTCCAAGAGAAGACTTTTGGCCCCCTATATGCTCTGCCATACATAGCTTGAATTATGCCCTCTGTATGCATTCGAACATCACCTCTTAGATAGTACTTAGCCTTAAAAACTTGGTGAAGTAATGATCCATCTTCATTCATAAGCCACCATGTTTGTTTGGCCAACAAGGATTGATTAAAGATGTGTAGGTCTCTAAACCCCATACCACCCAAAGACTTCGTCTTATAAAGGAATTCCTAGTTGCACCAATGATTTTCTATTTCTACGCATTGGATCCCCACAAAAAATGATTTAGTATAGCATGAATTTCTTCCAACAAGCCCTTCGAAATTTTGAAGATACCTATCATATAAGTGGGTATAGCACTGAGCCACTTGCTTTTATAAGGATCTCCTTTCCGGCTTAGACAGACAACTTCTCTTTGTAACCCTGAATCTTCTTCCATATTCGTTCTTTTAGGCATGCAAAAGCCGCTTTCTTCGAACAACCAAGAATCGAAGAAGACCAAGATACTTGGCGTGATGATCCACTTCTTCCACGCCAAGGGCACCGAGGATTCCATCTCCATATTCTTTACTAACATTTGGACTAAAAACCACTTTTGATTTCACCGCATTAATTCATTGTCCTGAATATGACTCATAAACCCGAATGATCTCCTTGAGTGTGTTTGCTTCTTAGAGGTTTTCTCATATAAAAATAACACTATCATCCGCAAAGAATAAGTGTGAGATTTGGGGGCGTTTACGTAGATTGTTACTCGATGTAATGCCTTACGCTCCACGACCATGGATATGAGGCCCGAGAAAGCATCAACACGTAAAAGGAATAACTAAGGCGAAATAGGATGACCTTGTCATAGTCCCCAGGAAAGCTTAACCGAACCTCTCACCCCGCCATTAATCACAAAAGAGTAAGATATCGTAGATAGGCATCTCAAGACCCATTCAATCCAAGTCCGATCGAAACCTAATCTCTCCATTACTAGCTTAAGGAAACCCATTCGACGTGATCATAAGCCTTGCTCATATCAAGTTTAATAGTATCCTCCTCGCTTTTCTTCCTTTTCATGTAGTGGAAGGCCTCAAAGGCTACCAAAGCATTGTTAGTAATAAGTCTCTTCGAATGAAAGCACTCTGCTTGCTCTAATATAATACCCGGGAGATAAGGTTTGAGATGATTGGCCATAGTTTTTGACATAATTTTGTACAGGCCGTTACGAAGGCTGATGGGTCTAAATTGTATAATAGAATTAGGGTCATTCACCTTCGAAATAAGGACAATATTTGTGGAGTTCACCGGGGACAAATCAATACTTCCAACCCATGCCTTCCCGACAAACGAGATAACATCGCTCCCCACCCCATCCCAATGTTTTTTAAAAAACAAAGCATGCATGCCATCCGGGCAGCCGCCTTCGTGGGGTGCATATCATTAAGAGCATTTTGAATCTCTTCCGCCGAAGGTATCCTGTCCGACTCCACATTCATAGCCTTGAAAACATTTGGTTGTACCCTTATGAGTGCATCATGGTAAGACTCGGGATTAGAGGAGGTAAAAAGTTCCCGAAGTAGTTTTCAACAATCTATTCAATGCCTTCAGCAGAGTTTAGCTATTGCCGGAGCTATCTTCTAGGCGTTTGATGCGATTTCTACTTCTCCTAGCCTTCGCTTTATGGTGGAAATAAGTTGTATTCTTGTCTCCATCTTTTAACTCGGTTGCCTGAGCCCGAATATACCGGATAGTTTCTTTCTTGCAGTGTAGATCATCCAATTTAATACTAAGGTCTTTGCACAACTGGATATTATCTGCTGAAGGGGGCATTTTTGGGCTATCACTAGCTGCTTTTTAGTGGCTTTAATCTCACCGATCAAACATCCAAAAGTTGTACGGCTCTAAGATTTCAAGGCCTCGGCATAAGAAGCAATCTTCTCCCAAGGTTCAATGTCATTATCTGTTGCTCCATGCCTGTTTTATAACCGTATTGCATTCATCATTAAAGAGCCATGGTTCAAATTTAAAAGGCTTATCATAAGAGTCTTCCAAAAATCACCTCTCGGTTTCCGGGAGAAGGGCGTTATGATCTGCAAAAGCGGTCAAGCCTCTCTCGGGTTGCACCCCTTTTCCACGTGAAGAAATCTCCTTCGTTCCCCAAGTCATGGATCCCACATAAATCAACAACTTCCCTAAAACCCGCCATCCGACTCTCTCATCTTAACGGGCCCCCATCTTTGTCGTTTTCAAAAAGGATCTCGTTGGAGTCTCCAAAGAAAATCATAGGTAAAGAAGATGTGTTACGGATGTTAAGCATGCATTGTCATGTTCGATACTTCTCTCCACTTTCCGCCCACCCATAAATCTCCATTGCGTACCAACTTGGTCTACCATCTCTACCCAAAACAGCAGCTAGAAAATGATACTCGGAATATGATACAATTTCCACCTCGGGCTCATCCCACCGAGTCCCATACCTCCCGAGCACCCATTACTACTCATACAAACCCCTTTCAAAAATCACATTTATTTATGATGTTTTCCATAACATTACTAACCACCATCGTCTCCATCGGAAAGACAATGTTGGGGCGTTCTCTCCACATCCAAGATTAGAGAGCGTCAATTTTCCAAGGGTTGCCAAGCCCTTGACGAGTGCCGAGAAAAATATTTCATGGCCCCGTTGAGGGTAAGTTAAGGCCCGCCTCCTCGGCCTCGGGTATAAAAACCTTAGTTGTGCCATTCCGGGCAAAAATAGACTAGTTCCATACCTCATAGACGAACACCGGCCAATTTTCTTGGCTTTGAAAAATTTCCTATCGGCTTTGGCAGGTGTTACGCCTATATAGAAGGTCATATTTTCAAGGTCCTCTTCAAAAGTGAAACTAGATTCATATGTGTCCATGATGTCCCTATATTTTTGTGGTTTCCTCCTCTATCATCTTTGATAGTTGACCTTTTGAGGATAATACTAAAACCCCATCTTGAGTAGGTTGGGAGTTCTCGGTCATACTCGGCTTTTTAATGGGTTTTATAAGAATAGGTACGAGTGTCTTGGGTAGAGATAGTAGGGGAAAAAGACGAGGGCCCCCGGCTAACAAAATTTTTTATCATCACGCTAAGATGTTCTATACGAGTGCGTCATGTTAGATATGCCCCCCCATTATCCTCTTATCGCTTCTTGCATTGCATTTCGACTCCGCTTAGCTTTCCCATGCCAAGTACGTAGGGCTCATGAACTTATTCTCGGCTTTCATCCAAGCCCCATAGTAATTCTCTTGTTTTTCCTCGTTTTCACAGTTCTTACTCTTGTGTCCCAAACATCCACAAGTGAAGCGAAGTTTGGGAGTCGTTCGTACTTTATATCCACCTAACTCTTTTGTCCTCCCTTTAGTGTTAGGGAAAGCCAGGGCATAGAGGGAGTAATATATCCACGAGTAACTTTTAGTCTAAAGAACATGCATATCTCCTTGCGTAGGTCGAGTATCAATGAGGCTTCCAAGAATTGTCCCAATTTTTGCTCAGTTGGCTTGGTTCCGAATGTTTAGAGGGATCCCATAGCACCAAATCCGAACCGGGAGGATGAGAAATTGATATCTTGTATGACAGACATCGAGCAAACCATTTATGTAGGACTAGATGATTGCCCATTATTGACCATGGTCCATCATTCCACACCCTCTTCGGATCCTCCGAGTGCCTTAAAGGTGAATAGGAAGGAATTATCATCCGGATCCGATATGGTCTGCTCCATGTTTGGGATTCCGAGCCTGTTGGATGGCACTTTTGCTGCATTCCTATTAACGGCTCGATCGGAAATCAATTTTCCAACTATCGACAAATTATTAAGCGCTTCATTGATCTTCTCGTCTACATCTAATTCAAATCTACCACCCTTCTCATTCAACAATCGTTGGGTGAGGCCCACAAGTTGTTCTACTTCATCGTTGACTCCTTGATTTATTGAGTTCATGGTGATTATTGGGGGCAATTTAATGAAATCTTAATTGAAAATCAAACAGAGAGCAAGAAAGGATAAAACCTAGAAAAACCCTAACGTGAGGGTAGAGAAAGCTCTATCGAGAGAGCGGCCTTCATAAAATTTTAAATTACTTAATTGAAGTGAAGGAAGTGAAAGATAGTTAAATTTTAAACAGATTATTTTTCTCCTTGAGAAAATTACTTTGTTGAATGCATTTAAATAAAAAATTGTATATATAATCTATTTATTTAAGGAAATGGGTGGAGACAAATTTTTAAATTGAAAATTTTTTGAGGAGAGAAAACAAGCGAATGGAAGCTATTATAAATTACATAAACAAACTAATTATAGTCTAAGTATGAAATTTATTTGTATAATCTAATTATTAAAGAAAATGAGAGATAACAACCTTTTTAAAAGTTTGTTGAATTCACACATTTGAAAACTGCTTTTTTTTTTCCAGGGGATAAATTACTTGATGAAGCCACTTTTTAAAAGCTGCCATATATGGGCTGACGTTGGCACATAGGTTCGTTTTCATCGATTCATTCTTGAAACGGATTGTGTTCAATTAATTTCTAGGGTTAAAAGTGTCGTATCTTATTTGTGTGATTTTTATATTATTTTAGAAGATTTGCTTTGTGTTAGTAGTCGTTTTGTGTCTTGCATTTGGTCTCGTATAAGGAGGGATGAGAATTGTTTGTCCACCTACTTCGTAAAAGTTGCAGTGTCAGATCGGAAAAAATTGGGCTGGTGTTTGTCCAGCCAAATTTAACTCTCTTGTAAGCTCAGAGTCTTCAATGAATTAAATCTTCATTGTTGGACCTCAAAAAAAATAAAAATTATATGTATAATCTATTTATTCAAGGAAATGGAAGGAAACAAAGTATAAAATGGAAATACTTTTAAATTTTTGAAATTGGATTTTTTTTCTCCTAGGGAAAAATAACTGAAGGCACTATGATAGAAATTGGAAATATTTTCTTTCTGGGAGAAATTTACTTGATTAAAGGCATTATAATAAAATTTTTATGTATAAACTAATTCTTAATAGAAATGGAAGGAAATAAAGTTTAAAAAGTTTTTTTTTTAAATTTTTTCAGACATACAACTTTTAAAAATTTATTTTTTAACAATTTTTTCTATTTTAAAAAATAACTTAATTAAACTCACTGAAATGAAAATATCTTTATTTTTCTTTGTGCGCTTGTATAATGTATTTGTTAAAGGTAGTGGGAGGAAACAAAGTTTGAAATGAAGTCTATAAATTTATTTTCAGTAAAAATTATTTAATTTAAGGCACTAAAATGGATTTTTGTTAACCTAAAATAGCTTAATAATCTTCATTGTAAAATAGATTTTTTATAATAAATTTTTATTTTACTGCCTTTAATAAACAAACTGTTAAAAAATTATTTCAGAAAATAATTTAGACATTTTAAAATAATTTTTTCCTTCTACGAAAAAATTACTTAATGAAGGCACTTAAATTTAAATTATATATATAATCTATTTATTCAAGGAAATGGGAGGAAAGAAAGTATAAAATGGAAATAATTTTTAATTTTTTAAATCGGATATTTTTCTCGTGGGGAAAAATAACTTGAATTGAAGGACTATAATGGAAATTAAAATTTTTTTCTTCGGGAGAAATTTACTTGATTGAAGGCATCATAATGGAATTTGTATGTATAAATTAATTATTAACGTAAAAGGGTGGAAACATACTTTAAATATTTTTAGTATTTTATTCGGGCATACAACTTTTTAAAATTTATTTTTTAATTAAAATACTTTTTATTTTAATAAATAACTTAATTAAAATCACAAAATTTAAAATACACATTTTTAAATTTATTTTCAGTGAAAAATTATTTAATTGAAGGCACTATAATAGATTTTTTTCTTTAAAATAACTTAATAATCTTCGTTTTAAAATAATTTTTTAATAAATTTTCATTTACTGCCTTTAGTAATCTTCTAAACTATTATTCAAAAGAAATTTTTTTTAGAGGGAAAAAATTTGATACTTTAATTTAAAGTATCACCTTATTTAATGCACGCTCTAATCTCTCATTATCGCTTTCCCTCCGATCTCCCTCTCGTCGTTCTCGCTGCTCTCACTCTAGCTCTCATCGGTCACCCTCTTCTCACTCTTACGGCCGATCATATATATCTTCCGACCCATCGCTCTCACTGCCGTCATTCCCCCTAGTCAGGTTCCTTCTATCTTCCCACTCCTAGGGTTACTATTATTTGGTTGATTGTAAGCAAGGAATATCATTTAAATTAATCTTTGGTCTTTGACTGTCAATAGCATTAGTATGTCAATAGCATTAGTATGATTGACTGTGAATAGAATTATTCTGATTGATTGTAAATAATATTTAAATTCGTTGTGTGGGATGATTTGCATATTGAGGATGGCAAATTTGAGCTCCATGATATGTGAGTAAGCTAAAAGGTATATTAAATGACTCAAATCAGCATTTAAATCACCAACTTCAATTCAAGTCTTTACCCAATTGTCCTACAGCAGAGACAATCACTTAGAAATCAGCATTTAAGCTATCATATAAGCAAACATTGTCATCTAAATGGATATATTAATGACATCAAAGTAGGAAGAGTACAGGAATGATAGCAGATAATGTCAATATCATACTGTTGCCTCTTTAATTTAGCAGTACTTGTCACCACTTTGATTATCTACTAAAGCTGAAGATTTCTTATTCTTAGTGTCTATATACATGTAATACAACCCAAGCAACATTTAGCATCCTCAGTCATGCTAAGTGAAAATGCAGCCTGATTGAAAGCTTGAAGGCTCATGCAATCAGTATACAAGTATTATCTCTTCATCTAAATTTCCCAAATTACATCTCACTTTCAAATGATGTAGACTAGAGAATAAGACATAAACAAGGAAAAAACATAAAATTATTTTGAGAATTGGGATCTCCTCCTGGATCCCATATGCAAACTGACATGTTCAGATCACAACTCAGATCCACGAAGAAGACAATAGATTCATAAATCTCATAATGACTACCTTTTCTTAGCACTTTATTACAGCCTTACTGGGACAGCCTATGTTGCTAAATGTCAATATAGGCATCGCAGGGATAATAAAGAAGTGTTGTAAGCTTTGCCAATCTCCATAATAATTGCATATGTGAAGATTAATCATGCATGCTTGATTTGACTTATAGAAGTTTATTTCTTCCATACTTCCTATTCAATAGCAAAACCCTTCTCTTATATGAACTTGTTCAGATCCTAACATAGCAATGTTCATTGACTGCCCATCCTACATAAATGATAACATGAATCCCTCTAAGATTCTACTCGAGCACTTTATCACCTCTATTCTTGCCAAACCTCATGTCTTTCTTAAAACATGAAAATTGGTGTTCTTGTTAGCATGAAAATGACTTCACAAGGTTGAAGTTCTATAGGAAAGATAGGAATAGAACTTGAGAACCAAGTAACACAAGAATACCCCTCCCCCCAAACTTATACTCGTAAGTCTCGGCTCCTAAGGAGTTCTTCTCAGCAGAGAATCAAAGATTGAACTACATTCATAAGAAAACCAAAACAGATTAGGCACAGAATCCACCTTGGTAAGTCATGGCAGTCCCACTGGGAGCCTACATTAAAGAAAGAGAACAACTACATACTATTACACTACGAGAGAAGAATACTGTGGAGAGAGCTTCTTTAGTCCTACTAGTAACAACACTGACTGTTTAACTTCATTCTTTTATATGCATAGCTATAATGCTAAAAATAACCTACACTCTGTATTTCAATTCCGTCCAAGTATGGACTAGCTAATCATAATGATGACAAAAAATAGAACCAAATGAAGGGTTACCCATTGAAGTCCAAGCATAGTCTATCTTACCTAGATTACAAATTTAACATTGAAGGGTAAAACCACAACGGAATACCAAGTACCAGAAAGCTTTAGTGTATGAACATCTCGTTATCAACACACACACACACACACACACACACACAGAGGAATAGTAGGAAGAAACTGACCATGAGAGAGAGCGAGAGAGTATAATAGCAGGAAGAATTAGATATTGTCAAATATATAGCAAGTTTATTCTTGTTCACCATTATCATTCACAATTAACATCAAAACTGAAACCCTCTGTCAATTATGAGTATCAATTCATCTAAATGACAACTTAATTACTTCACTAACATCAAAACAAAGCAATTCATCCAAAACAAAACAATTACCGTTTAGAGTTCCGGTGGTGGAGGGGGACGCAGGGGAGGACGGAGGTTGACCGGAGCAGGATGGCAGCTGGCGACTTCAAGGACAGCTGATTCCGTGGATGGAGAGAAAGAAGAGCAGCAGGGGAGCATTAATTATGAACGAGGGCCACGGACTGACGAGAGAGAGAGCAGCAGCAGCAGACAGACGAACGAGAGAGGGCAGCGAGAGTGACGAGCGCCGGCGGTGGGAAGAGGCCCGCAGGTGGACGCTAGCGGTGGGAAGCGGTTGACAGACGAGAGAGAGAAGAGGAGACGAGAGGGAGTGAGTGAAATTAGCAGAGGAGCAGAGATCGGTGGGAGGAGGGAGTCGAGACTAGAGCTGGAAAAATGTGATACTGACATGATTATCGACCTAAACTCGACATGAAATTAGGTGGATTTTGGTACAAATTTTTAATACGTTTATGTAAATGGGTTTACACGAACAAACCGTTTAAATAAATGTGTTAGGTTAAGGTTGAGAATCTTGACACGAAAAATACATATTTAACACGATTAATTAATTAAGTTAAATAGGTCGACCTTTTTATGGTTTACTTGTTTATTTGTTTAGTATTGATTTTTCAAGATAACTAAAATTTTAATTTTAAAAATTAGGAGAAATTGAAATTTTGTGCCGGTTTTCAATGTGACAATTTCAAGTTGGTTGTAATTTGAATTTAGACTTATTTAGTTGGTTTGTAATATGCTAATGTTGTGCGGTTTTTTAAACTACAATGCTTAATGCTTGAGCAGGAAACAAGTTTGGAAATGTGTTATTTTTTGTTCTGATATTTTTTCATTGAATTATGTTAAATTTATATTTTCATCAACTTAGTTAAATACGTCGAGTTCGAGTCAACCCGTTTAGTTGATAAACGAGGTTAGGTCGGTGATTTTGGACCCGATTATTAAATAGGTCGAGTTCGGATTTGGCTGTTTTCAACCCGTTTAAGTTCGACACGAACACGAACCCGACCCGACCTGACCTGTTGCCCAGCTCTAGTCGAGACCCTTCCAACAGTTTTTTTCATTTTTTAAAATCGAAAAATCCTCTTTTATTGTGAACCCTCTAATTACAAGCTGAATGGTTCATACAGCAAGTATATTCTCGAACCCTCTAATTACAACCGAATGGTTCATATAGTAAGTATGTTCGGATAAGTACAACACTAATAGATAACCCTTCTTGCAAGAGTTATACCTAAGTTGTCCTGCATTAAAATGGAGAGAAAAACACAACAAGGGATTGAAAACCGATCTAAAGTAGAAGAAATACAAATGCCAAATTTGGTCACCCATTCTGCAGACTCGATTCCCTTCTCTATATGTGTGATGAATAAATACGTGATTGCACCTATGAAGAAAATGAGTATCTTGAATAAGTGTATGGATCTTCGAAGAAACTTGGATTTCTCCTTTAATTGCTTTAATGGTTGTTTGGTTATCTCCTTACAAATGATAAAATGAAACCCCGCTTGAATTGTTGTTTTGATGCCATTTCTCATGGCGGTAGCCTCTGTTAAAAGAACCAACGCCGACCCCAAATTTGTTGTTCCAACTTGTAGAAACCTGTCATCCCAACTTCGATCATGAAACCTCCCATTGCCACTAAAAACAAAACCTCGAACCGTCGAAGTTGACTTTGATAAATCGTCCAAGTGGTTTTTGCCAAAAACCGGATGAGTAGAAGTGTTGACACGTAATGAGGGGTGAGGTGAGGAGAGGTTGAAATGTTGACTCGATCTGCTCCTAGATCACCATTCTGCCCAAGATGATTTGGCTCATAAAATTGTGGCAAAGGAGTCGAAAGATCTATTGTTGAAAACTTTATCGTTTCTGCCTTTTCAAATACTCCATAACAAATGAATTAATCGGATCATCCGAGTTGGTTTTCTCATCCTTCGAATGTATAGAAAATATGATTCAAAGAGGTATTCTACAATTGACTTAAATTCACCTCTAGCCACTTATGCTGAAAAGTTGTGTCCCAAGTATTCATGACACAAGTGCATTGTGAGAAAAGATGATCAATTGACTCACATTGAACGCGACAAAGCCGACAAATAATGTCAACGTTCAACCTTATTTTTAGCCAAGTTATCCCGTGTAGGTAAAGCATTGTGACCAATTTGTCGTAGAAATATTTTCAACTTAGGCATCAAATCCATATTCCAAATCCACACAAAATCCCACAATGGTGAACTAGTGGGAATATTATGGGCATTCCAAGTGGCAGATTTGGTTGAAAACTTCCCATTGCTACACAAACCCCATCAAATGGAGACCTCAATTTCATGAGAAGAGAGAGGGATAATCTTAATAACTTGGCAAACATCAGCTGGAAGAAAAGAGTTAAAACGTACCAGGTCCGACTCTTTTTCGAAGTTATAAATTCATTAAGCTGTGGCATCCAATGAAGGAATATTCTGAAGATTATTGTCATAATAATTTAATAACTTAAAATTACCACACCAAACATCATGCTAGAATTTTGTCTTTTTGTCGTTGCCTATTTTTCATCTTAAGCCCCTTTTAAAAATATCACGTTATTTAAGCAAACATTTCCAATTCCAAGAATCGGATGCTTTAATTTTCCTTGAGAAAAAAATCCTCCAATAAAAGATACTTAGTTTTCATAATCGACCCCCATAAATTGTTTTCATCATATAAGTATTTCCAAATAAGTTTACATAGGAAGGCTTGGTTAACGACCTCAATTTTCCTAAGGCCCAAACCTCACAATTTATTGGGAGTATAACCAAGCTACCATTGGTAACCCAGTGGAATCCCGAGATTTTTCCAAAAGAAGTCACGGTTAATTTTATCTAAAGAGTTAGACATGCTTTTAGGTAGTTTAAAACTTTTCATCACATGAGCAGGTAAGGACTCAAGATTAGACTGTATAAGCACAACTTTGCCTGTCTTAGAAAGCAAATTAGCTTTCCAATTTTGTAGTTTGCTATATGCTCTAAATAAAATCCGTAAAAATAGAGTTATTGGCTCTACCTTTGAAGATAGGACAACCTAGTATTTTCAACAAAAAAATCTGAGTGTGGGATATTAAACACGAGAGGCAACGAGTATTCCTATCGGCAACCGAATAATTTCTAAAAAGACAATCGCCAACTTATGAAAATTAATAAGTTGGCCGGACTAGCTACATGATTTATTCGGAATATTATGAAGCATGAGACATGTCTCAAAATTGGACTTGCAAACCAAAAGGCTATTATCCACAAATAGCAAGCAAGGGATTTTCACGGGCTCGCGGACAAATTTTAATTCCAATCCCCGATTTAGGGTTCAAACCAACGAGATGAAGCCAATACACCAAGACATCCATACACAAGATGAACAACTATGGCGACAGGGATCACCTTGCCTCGGTTCTCTAGATGGTCGGAAAAACCATATGACTCATCGTTGATGACAATTGAATATGTTATCTTCCGCTTTTTGTAACAGATTGCCATCAAAGTTAACTTTGATAAATCGTCCAAGAGTTTTTGGCTAACAAACCAAATGAGTAGAAGCGTTGACACGTAATGAGGGGTGAGGTGAGGAGAGGTTGAAATGTTGATTCGATCTCGCTCCTAGATCACCATTCAGCCCAAGATGATTTGGCTCGTAGAATTGTGGCAAAGGAGTCGAAAGATCTATTGTTGAAAACTTTATCATTTCTGCCTTTTCAAATACTCCATAACAAATGAATTAATCGGATCATTTGAGTTGGTTTTCTCAGCCTTACGAATGTATAGAAAATATGATTCAAAGAGGTATTCTACAATTGACTTAAATTCACCTCTAGCCACTTATGCTGAAAAGTTGTGTCCCAAGTATCCATGACACAAGTGCATTGTGAGAAAAGATGATCAATTGACTCAAATTGAACGCGACAAAGCTGACAAATAATGTCAACGTTCAACCTTATTTTTAGCCAAGTTATCCTGTGTAGGTAAAGCATTGTGACCAATTTGTCATAGAAATATTTTCAACTTAGGCATCAAATCCATATTCCAAATCCACACAAAATCCCACAATGGTGAACTAGTGGGAATATTATGGGCATTCCAAGTGGTAGATTTGGTTGAAAACTTCCCGCTGCTACACAAACCCCATCAAATGGAGACCTCAATTTCATGAGAAGAGAGAGGGATAATCTTAATAACTTGGCAAACATCAGCTGGAAGAAAAGAGTTAAAACGTACCGGATCCGACTCTTTTTCTGAAGTTATAAATTCATTAAGCTGTGGCATCCAATGAAGGAATATTCTGAAGATTATTGTCATAATAATTTAATAACTTAAAATTACCACACCAAACATCATGCTAGAATTTTGTCTTTTTGTCGTTGCCTATTTTTCATCTTAAGCCCCTTTTAAAAATATCACGTTATTTAAGCAAACATTTCCAATCCCAAGAATCGGATGCTTTAATTTTCCTTGAGAAAAAAATCCTCCAATAAAAGATACTTAGTTCTCATAACCGACCCCCATAAATTGTTTTCATCATATAAGTATTTCCAAATAAGTTTACATAGGAAGGCTTGGTTAACCGCCTCAATTTTCCTAAGGCCCAAACCTCACAATTTATTGGGAGTATAACCAAGCTACCATTGGTAACCCAGTGGAATCCCGAGATTTTTCCAAAAGAAGTCACGGTTAATTTTATCTAAAGAGTTAGACATGCTTTTAGGTAGTTTAAAACTTTTCATCACATGAGCAGGTAAGGACTCAAGATTAGATCTGTATAAGCACAACTTTGCCTGTCTTAGAAAGCAAATTAGCTTTCCAATTTTGTAGTTTGCTATATGCTCTAAATAAAATCCGTAAAAATAGAGTTATTGGCTCTACCTTTGAAGATAGGACAACCTAGTATTTTCAACAAAAAAAAAAAAATCTGAGTGTGGGATATTAAACACAGAGGCAACGAGTATTCCTATCGGCAACCGAATAATTTCTAAAAAGACAAACCGCCAACTTATGAAAATTAATAAGTTGGCCAAACTAGCTACATGATTTATTCAGAATATTATGAAGCATGAGACATGTCTCAAAATTGGACTTGCAAACCAAAAGGCTATTATCCACAAATAGCAAGCAAGGGATTTTCCGGGCTCGCGGACAAATTTTAATTCCAATCCCTTATTTAGGGTTCAAACCAACGAGATGAAGCCTATACACCAAGACATCCATACACAAGATGAACAACTATGGCGACGAGGGATCACCTTGCCTCGGTTCTCTAGATGGTCGGAAAAAACCATATGACTCATCGTTGATGACAATTGAATATGTTATCTTCCACTTTTTGTAACAGCTTGTATTTTTCTCGATCTTTTGAGAATAGTTACTGCAAGTTTAACAGCCCAAAGCCCAAAGAATCCATTTGAGCAATTGCTCTATCCAATCTTTCATAAATAACATGACCCCTTAAGAATTTCTTCCAAGTGAAAACTCTACCAATAGTAGGGATACTCTCTCCCTGTATATCAAAGAGAAATTCCCTCATACGTTGCACATTGTTAAGAGATAACTTATGCCTCCTAAATTTTTCCTTCAAACATGTCGTTTCAAGTAAAATCACCAATAATACACCATGGTAGGTTAATAAGATAGTTAAGCTCATGTAAATGGTTCCGGAAGACAAGTTTATCAATTGCTTGTGCGAGTCCGTAAACCCCCTAACAATATATTCTTTGTGTATAACCTTATCAAAAAACATGCAAATGAATAGTCCATTGATCTTTAATAATAAACATTAGCTCTAATACTACTATTGTTCCATAAGACCCACATTCCACCACTATGATTGTGTGGCGGAACATAGTCAAAATGATCATAATTCAAGGATGAGATAATTTTTTCACTAGTGTCCGCATTAGTCATTGTCTCGCTTAAAAACAAAATATCCGGCTGAACTTTCCGATTCAAAATAAGGATTTCTGCTTCACTTGGTGTTTTTTCCACCTTGAACATTCCAGGCAATAATTTTCATAAAGACCTAATAGTATCGCCCCAATCATCCCAACTATTGAGGCAGGAACAATATGCATTCCGGATAACAATAATCATGCAAAAATCAAAAAGTTCAGCTTGCAACTCAAGATTTGACCCCTTACGGGGTTGGCCGGAAAAGAGTCTTGGGAACCTCGGTGGAGGCTGAGATTCCACTTGCCCAAATGTTACAATCATAACTAAACAAAGAGTTTGAATATAAAAACAACTTGCATAGTAAGAATCGGATCCTTTTTCAAGGTGGTCGGAATAAGAGCCCTGGGAAATTCAGGTAATCCTGAAAACTCCTCTCGTCCCATAAAAAGACATCACAAATCGTAATAAAAAAGAATAACATTTGATAACCATAACCATAACCATACAGGATCTGAATAGAAATTGTTTCCGGAGAAAACCGAGTTAATGATGTGGAAGATGATTCGGAGAGAGGAAGGATTTACTGCTTCGGTTCCGAGGACGTGGCACGATCGATCCGAGTTCGAGTGATGACTCGCTCGAACTCGCAAAGGGCGAAGCCCGGGTGGTGGATCCCGGGAACGCCCTCGGACGCTCAAGTTAGTAATGAACTAAGTTTGAATGGATCGAGGAGATCTTCCTCTATGTGCATGGGGGATTCCTTGGGAGACGAGAATATTTCCAAAGATGGAAGTTCTCGGAATGAGTGTTCCGATGAACGTTGATGAATGTTATGAATGTAGATGAGAGTTGAGAGCTTAGGAGCTTGAGTGATTATCTTCAAATGAGATGTCTTGTCCAATGAACCTAACATGCCTTGGGATTGAGAAAAGATGAGTATTTATAGGAGATTTTAAAGGGGTAAAACGGTACTTTTACCATGGTTTAGGGAAATCCTAGCCCTAGTGGGCTTTGGGGCTTTTACCCGGCCCGTTAAGGGTTATCTTGGGCCGATTCCTCCCCTGTCCAACCGATTAGGCCCGGTCGGCCGGTGACGTGTCGGGTGAGCTGGAACTGTCCGGGAAATACCCAAATCATTTAGCCCCTTACGTTCGCCCGCATGCCTCCCGAGGTAGGTAGGTGGAATGTGGAGCAAATAGCGATTGAGCACCGCCGACCATCCTTTGCCGCGAAGGCGTTCTACCAGCTCCTCATTGATGATGCTTGGAAGTCGGGGTTGATAAATGATTGTGAGATGTATGGTAAGTTGCTTCCAACCACGATCCATTCCGAGTGGGACACGCTTGAGGCTTAGGTGGAATGTAACCACGATCGCATCATTGGGCTTTCATCGGTGAACCTTAATTCTTCTAGGTGAACGTTGCGACGGGAGGAGGAACCGCTCCTAGAGTTGGCTCGTCGTCCGACCCTCCCTTGGAGAGTGGAGAGTTAGCAGATGACCCTTTTACTTCCTCTTAGGGTCGGAGGGACTTGCCCAAGGCAAAGGGGAGTAGCCTCCTTGCGGAGAAGAAGATGCACCTTCCGGCGGAGAAGAGGCGTAACCTTCCGACGAAGAGGAAGAGGAACGATCCGGCGGAGAGGAAGAGGAACCCTCCGAAGGAGAAGTGAGGTGGTAGCCATGGCTCTCCTTACGTCCGAGTAGTGTAACCGTAGCGTAATAGTATAGCCATAGCGTCGTAGCGTAGCATCTTGAGTTTTAGACGCTTTACTTCTCTTGTAATGGCGCACTGCGCGTTCTTGTCTTAATGGATGAATGAGTAAAGGAAGTTTGGTTTGTCGCCTTTGCTTTCCTTCGATTCCTTATCTTGTCATAGACGCTCTGTTGAGAAAAATGATTTTTGCGTAGCCCCTCGGGCTTAGAGAGTAATTTTTAGCATCCTTTCAGCTCCCGGAGGCTTGAAAAAGTGCTTGAGAGATAGCTTCTTGAAGGGTACCACCTTATGGGGCCGAGAGTGCGATTTTCGGCTCCCGGAGGCCAAGTTATCGCCGAGTGCAAATTGACTTCGAACCCCAAAGAATAGCCCCTTGTGAAGGTAGAGATGCGACTTGTTGGCCCTCAAGGGCTAAGTCGTTGCTTGACAAGCTTTCGAGCCTTGCTGGTTTTGTTTTTGCAATCCTTGCAATTTATGGGATTTTTGTGATGATGATTTGATTTGACTTTTTACTTAGCCCCTTGGGGCTAAAAATAGTCTTGCGGGGAGGATGAGTTCTCTTGTGAACCTCCCGGGGGCTCTTCTGTGGAGGATGAGTCCTCCCATGGTCCTTCTAGGGCTCTTGCGGGGAGGATGAGTCCTCTCGTGATCCTTCTAGGATCCTCAAGGCGTCCCAGCCCCTATGTGCCTCGGATCCGAAGAAAGTGAGTTTGCCCATGGTAGCGTTGTCATGGGTCTTTTACATGACCTTTCGGCTCCCGGAGGCTTGAAAGTGCATGATCGTTGAGCGCGACCTCCTATCCTTAAGTTAGGAGTGCGAGTGCCCATGCGGAAATGGGTCTTTACGCGACCTTCTAGCTCCCGTAGGCTTAGAAGTGCATGACTGTCAAGCTCAACCTCCTAACCTTAAGTGAGGAGTGCGAGTGCCCATGCGGATATGGGTCTTTACGCGACCTTCCAGCTCCCGTAGGCTTAGAAGTGCATGATTGTCAAGCGCGACCTCCTAACCTTAAGTTAGGAGTGCGAGTGCCCATGCGGACATGGGTCTTTACGTGACCTTCCAGCTCCCGTAGGCTTAGAAGTGCATGATTGTCAAGCGCGACCTCCTAACCTTAAGTTAGGAGTGCGAGTGCCCATGCGGACATGGGTCTTTACGCGACCTTCCAGCTCCAGTAGGCTTAGAAGTGCATGATTCTCGCTAGGGAACATCCCACTGAGAGCGCGACCCCCTAATCTTAAGTTAGGAGTGTGAGTGCCCATGCGGACATGGGTCTTTACGCGACCTTCC
Source organism: Talinum fruticosum (assembly GCA_021018815.1). Classification (NCBI taxonomy): domain Eukaryota; kingdom Viridiplantae; phylum Streptophyta; class Magnoliopsida; order Caryophyllales; family Talinaceae; genus Talinum; species Talinum fruticosum. Next base: position 7,541,084 of record JAITYX010000022.1, read on the forward strand.
AGCTTCCGTAGGCTTAGAAGTGCATGATTGCCAAGCGCGACCTCCTAACCTTAAGTTAGGAGTGCGAGTGCCCATGCGGACATGGGTCTTTACGCGACCTTCCAGCTCCCGTAAGCTTAGAAGTGCATGATTGTCAAGCGCGACCTCCTAACCTTAAGTTAGGAGTGCGAGTGCCCATGCGGACATGGGTCTTTACGCGACCTTCCAGCTCCCGTAGGCTTAGAAGTGCATGATTCTCGCTAGGGAACATCCCACGGAGAGCACGACCCCTAACCTTAAGTTAGGAGTGGGTCTTTACGCGACCTTCCAGCTCCCGTAGGCTTAGAAGTGCATGATTGTGTGTCCTCCGAGAGGTGTTCCTTTTATGAAGTTAGGCGTACGATTTTTTAGCTCCCGGAGGCTAAGTTATCGCTACCGTAACTTCGAAGGATGTCCCCTTTGTGGAGGTGGAAATATGACTTGTTAGCTCCCGGAGGCTAAGTTGTTGTTTGATGTCGAGAGACGTTTCGGTTTCGAAATTATATGTTTCGTTGCGAAGATTTTTTTTCGAAGTTACGCAATTCTTTTTTTTTTTTTTTTTGAACCCGACCTCTCACACCAACCCCTCTTACCGACCCCTAAGACCGACTCCTAAAACCTATCGCTAACCTTGCTCGCTCGCTCTCACCCCCTCAGCCCACTTTCTCTTTCTCCCGCCGGGCTTGCCCCTCCTCAGCCCACCTCTCTCTTTCTCCCACTCCCTCTCGCTCGCGTTAGGCCCTCCCCTCGGCACACCTCTCTTCTCTCACTCCCGCAGCCTCTCTCCCCCTCCCGGGCCTATTCTCTCCCCTCGGCCCAGCCTCTCTCCCTCACGCTTGCCTTCCTCTCTCCGCCGGGCTCTCTCTCGGCCCAACGTTTCAAACCCCCTCCCGCCTCTCTCTCCTCTCTTCTTGCCCTAGCCGCTGCGCGCCCCTTCCCATCGCCCGCTCGCTGCAACTCACGCTACCTCTCTCTCCCTCCGGCTGCTGCTGCTACTCACCTCACGCCGCACTCGACCGGATCTGCTCACCGCCGGGACCAACCGCTCGTCCGACCCCGGTGACGACCCCTCCCCTCACCCTCTCCCTCACTCTCGCTCATTCTCCCTCCCTCTCAGCCCTCTCGGCCCTCTGTTTCGCCGCCGCTTCCCCACCCCCGGACTCGCTACCCCGGACCGACCACCTAACCCGAGCTCCAGGATCGAGCGCTCGTCCCGACTCCCGGAGCCGACCCTCTCGGCCTCTCTCGCGCTCTCGCTCACACTCGGCTCTCTCTCGCCCGCGGTCTCTCGCTCGAACTCGGTCTTCGCGAGACCGACCCCTCCCCTCTCTCTCGCTCTCTCGCACTCGCCCTCGGGCTCTCCTAGACTCGGTCCTCACGAGGCCGACCCCTCCCCTCCCTCTCGCTCTCTCGCACCCTGCCCTCTCTCGCCCGGACTCGGTCCTCGCGGGACCGACCCCTCCCCCTCCTTCTCGCTCTCTCGCACGTTGCTCTCTCTCGCCCGGACTCGGTCCTCCCGAGACCGACCCCTCCTCTCACTCTCTCACCGCGCACCCGCACTACTCGGCCCTCCCTCACGCTAACTCCCTCTCCCCTCCCCCACTTGGACTCGGTCTTCCCGAGACCGACCCCTCACCCCGACCCCCAGCCCCGAGCCCTACCCGAACCCTTAGCGTAGCTGGAATTCCCTAAAAACCCTAAAAACCCTAAAACCCTAGAAACCGTAACCTAACCCTCAAAACTTTAATTGTTTATTTTTATTATGCTGGCATATTTTTGGGGAAACATTCCCGACCAATGTTATGCGTAAAGATTTTCGAAGGGGACGGAAAAATACCGACCTCGATTTTAGAGCGAATAAATTGCAAGCTCCTTCGGACGAAAAATATGAACCCAATTCGCTGCGGAAATACAATGGTCATGCCTCCGTTAGTAGAACATGTTGGGCGTTCTATGATTTGAGAAAAATCGAACCTCTTTCCAGGTGAGCTCGTGTTGACTCCACGTTAAGCTGAAATATATCAACTCTTTAGTATGGGCCTTCGTAGGGTGCCTCCGATTGTGCCCAAATTGTAATTTTACGTTGGAGGTCTTCGTTAGCTTCTCGTTTGCCTCCGAACTTGATGTCGTCAAACGACGTTTAGCGTTGGGCTATAATAACGACCGTGCGCCTTGACGGCCCAAAAATCTTTTTCGCCTTCAATTTGCGAACCATCGCTCATTTGATTTTTGAGAAAAATGTGGGCACCCGATTATCCTTTGCTGGAATCCGCAGCTAAGCCGGCGTAGATTAAACCTTGTAGTGTTGGAGCAGTTTCTTGTTGAACAAAAGTGTTCTGCAAGGGCGTTGACCTTATACCTTTTCCGGTGACTTAAGGCTTGAGTGATGTCTCTTAGAGATCCTCTATGATCTTATGTGATCTTTGCTTGTCGAGTCGCGTACGCTCGTAATTTTTTCGTCCAAGAGGCCTTTCTTTTGACGAATGTACGCATCCGAGGACCATAGTCGTTCTCTTCATGCTTGCCGTTTACTTGTGTTATGCTTGGATCTTACTCTAAAGATCTCACTTTGGAGTCAAGTTCTTTAGCCGTATCAATCTCTTAGGAAGAAGCGGCAAAGGAGGGGGAGATCCTCGAGGATGATGGCGTTGGCGAGGATGCCAAAGATGGCTCCGAGGATTGGCCCCCTTTCCATGACTCTTCGTGGGATATGAGTTATTTTTGACGTCCCGCATGCCATTATGACTTGATACTCTTTCGTTTTGCTTGAACTTTTATCTTCGACTGATCCTTGCTTTGATGCTTGTTGGATGCTTACTTGCCTCGTTGCTTCTTTTTATTGTTGCCGATTTTTGCTTTCTGCCGCTTGTGGTACATGATCATAGTGGGGTCTTCTTTGAGTTTTACAACTTGGCTGTCCTAGGGGATTGTATTAGCCCCAGTGTTGCCCCCAAAATCGGCACAATGAAAAACATACAACGAAAGAAACTAGTAGGCCTTAAGGGGTCATATTAGCCCCTACTTTTATTCTAACTTTGACAAAGTTAAGAAAATACAACGAAAGGAACCAGGGACTTGGGTGTTCTAGGGATTGTATTAGCCCCTATTCATATCCCCAAGATCGTCTTAAAGTAAAGTATGAGACGTAAAGATGCAGAAAACTTGCTCATTGTATTGATGAAAGATCGAAGTCCGTACTGAAGGGAGGAATGTGTGCCCCGTTGAGCGCTTTTGAAAAAGTCGCGTCAATCGTGGGTGATTCCTTTACAAAATCTCGGGGACTTAAACTGGGTGGGTCTTTAAAGAAAGGTCCCCACGCCGGATAATGAGCTTGAACTATTTACATAAGCACCATTGTCTCATGAGCTTGATGACTTTGGGAGGTGCAAGCCGGACCTTGACATAATCTTCTCGTGGTGGTGAGGCACACCATCATAGTCTCGGAGACTTTGGTTGGGGCTCCGCTTTTAGCTTCTTACCCTTAAGGTCATCATGACTCTTCCCTTCCTCTTTCTCGCTTCTCCATCAAAGGTCGAAGGCTTACTACATAGCATTCACGTGCGGTCTTTTGGTCTCCATAGGTCTCACCTACGGATCCATCATCAAGATCATACTTCATGAGGAGAAGGTATGGAGCGACGACCGCTTTGATTTGGTTGAGGGTGGGACGTGCAATGATGACATTGTAGGCAGAGGGGATGTCGACCACTAGGAATTTGACTTCGATGTTTCGGCCCCTAACCTTCTCTCTAACCCCGACCGGTAGGCTGATCATGCCTATGGAGTGTATTATCTCGCTCTCCGAATCCGACGATGGGATTGACGAGGGAAACGAGACTCGAGGGGCATACTTCAGCTGTCTAAGGCATTCCATGCTGATGATGTCTACCGAGTTCCTCGTGTCGATAAGAACCCCGCGGATCGTGGCGTCCGAAATCTTCGAGTGTGATGACCAAAGGATCCTCGTGTGGGGCGGCCATGCTTTTCAAATCTTGTTCTCCGAAGGTCATTGTGGGCACCTTCAGAGGTGGAGGCCGACCGGTGATCGGGACTTGTTGAGCGCTCTTGCGGTGAGCCTTCCAGGAAGAGAGGGTCGTGCCCCCGCAAATCCCCAGCGAATGGTGGCTACAATCTTAGTAGCATCGTCATCATCATAGTGCTCATAACCTTGCCTTGAAGAACCTCCTTGCGCTCCATGAGTATCTTTTTGTGGAAGCGATCAATTTGCAAGCGCCTTCTTTAACGCGCGACACTCGTAGTGTTGTGTCCGGTTTGTTCATGAAATTCGCAATATTTGTTGGAAGCTCGCGCTCGCAGGAGTGGACATGGGAGGTGGTTTTTGAGCATGGGGTGCCCTTTGATCTCCATCGAATACTCTAGGGGTCGGGGTTGAAGCGGTGGTCAACTTCATTTCGAGGATTAAATTTTCCATTTCCTCCTTTCTTTCCGACCTCATCTCCTTCCTCCGCACATATCTCTCGTGGCCTCGAATAAAGTCGGCCGCCTTCGAGTGCTTCGCCAAGGTGGAAACCTTTTGTTCAGCGAGGGAAAATTTGAATCTTCCGCTTCGAGTCCGTTAAGGAAGGCAGGTGTAAGCGACTCCATCTTGCAGGTCGAGATAAGGACGACCTCTCCATGAAACCTTCGGACATAGTCTTCAAGGGTCTTGTTTCTCCCTTGCTTAATCTTGGAGAAGTGGATGCTAGTCTTCTTACGCTCGCAACTTGTTGAAAGAAATATAATACCGCAAGTGCACGGTGTAGTCGTAGCTAGGAACCGGCAAGTACGGGTCGTGTCCACAAGGAACTCGTTTTCAAATACTAAATCCACCTAAAAACTCTAATCTAGGTAAAAACTCGGTTCGACGATGATTTGGTTTTTTGGATCAACTAATAACAAAATAACTAAGAGAAACCGATGAATTAAAAAGCCTTAGATTGGGATTAATCACACTAATATGCCTGAAACTAGAATCGAATACCGCTTGAGATTTGCCTATGCTAATAGTTTAGAAGAGGGAGACACCAATTAAGCCTATCTTCGCCTACTTTCGAAGGTCAAAGACTAATCTTGCACAATCCAATCACCTATTTTCATGGGATTAATAAAGGCAAAATTACAATGAATGCACCTCACAACCCCCAATTAAAACCTTAATTATTTTCATATCAAAGTTCTAATCGTTCACAACGTCATTCTAGGTAAGTTTTCATCTTTCGATGTTCCACAAAACCCTAATAAAAGCATATGAGTCCTCTCTCGAGGCAATCAATGAAAGAGTGATGAACGAAGTGAATTCTAACCTAAAAAGCATAGAACAACTCAATTGGTACTCAATTCATGATTATTAAGGCATAATAGGGATCAATCCCAACCTAAGTGAAGAAATTAGCCCCTAAACATGATACTAAACAATTGACAAAGATTGAAGAAAATAGCCATAGCGAAACAAAGAGAAATTATGAAGAAAAGATAAAGAGAAGAAATTACGATTACCGAATGAAAAACTTGATGCGATTCAATAATAAAAACTTGAAGTAGAATAACAATAATGGGTGTTCTTGAGTCTCCTCTCGGAGCTGCCCACGAAACCCTAGCTAAAAATCCCAAATTATGGAATAGAATCCTTTAACAAATACAATTAGGAAACTTAAATAATCGCCGAAACAATGAGTCGCACGGCCAGTGCGAAAGTCGCACGAGGTACCGTGCGAAAAAATCTGCTCGCGTTCGTGCTCTCTGCTCGTTTCGCACGGCCGTGCGGAATTCGCGACTGGGTACCGTGCGAAATTGCTTCACTCTCTGGTCGCTTCGCACGGCTGTGCGAAAGTCGCACAGTGGTACCGTGCAAGGTCTTTTGATGTGCTTTAGGCTTCTTCCTTGCCTCTTCTTGGGCCCGAACTCTCATCTTCATCGCTTCTCATGAAATTTACCTCGAATCTCTCAAATTTAAGCCCAAAAACCTGTAATAAAGAGATTTACGAACTTAGGTGACGATAAAGAGAAAATGAGCAAAATCTAACCCAAAACTAAATAAATATCATTGAAATCATCACGGAATTGGGCCAAATAATGCCTTAAAAACCAGCAAAAACGAGGTTTATCAACTCCCCCATGCTTAGCTCTTGCTTGTCCCTAAGCAAGACTATCAATTAACGATCTTGGAGTTAAAACCTCGCACTCACCCTCTTCAGGTGACGAGTTAACAGCTCAATCAATAGGGATGACCATGCACGAAGACAACCTATTCAAAGTGTCATACTTCCATGAAAACTTGCTTGAAAATTTCGATGACTACAATGCTTGGTTGTAATGCACAATTGTCTCATATTGAACTACAATAACATTCATGACGCCCTCAAACAAATGGCGAACTAGTTTGACTGGTGGAACCTCACTTTAGGAAATGTGGATCACTCCATCTCATTTGAAAATTCTTTTTGAGGTTTCTCTCAACATCTCTTTCCCAAAACACAACCTACCATAGGCTTAGTCATATTCTCATTCTCCACCACTATAGAGGCAAAAATGCAAGTGCAATCAAGAGGTCTTTCAAAGCTTGTAACGTGGCCAAGGTTCATTGGTAGAAAGGGGAACCAATTTGGGATATGTGGAGCTAGATAGCCGAGGCCTAACAGCTAAGGAGCAAAAACACTTCCAAACATGACTAAAAACTTTCTCCCAATTCACCTCTTTAAACACAACATGCTTTAGAACATCTTTTGAAATGAGCATACAACTTTTTTTGAACTTTCCACATGCCAACCACTTATTTCTTCACCCTTTTTTTTCTTTTTTTTTTTCATTCTTTTTTTTTTTCAACAATTCAAAACTTTCAAGAATAGATATAATTGGCATGGGAATCATAAACACTACTCAATTCCAAAGGAGTCTAAAAGGGGAACTTATCATTTTTTTTTTCAACATTTCAAAACTTTCAAGAATAGATATAATTGGCATGGGAATCATAAACACTACTCAATTCCAAAGGAGTCTAAAAGGGGAACTTATCATTTTTTTTTTTTCAACATGGATCCCCGAATCAAAACTACAAACTGAATGAAACACTCCATCATTTAATCCAAAACCACCCAAAAAGTATTGCTCCACTAGACCCGGCTTAGGTATAGGAAATGTATATAGGCCATGGGTAAAGCAGATGCAGGTGTACCAAGAAATAGGTTAAGGCTCAAAGGGGTAGCAAAAGGGTATAAATAAATGGGACGACTTTTTGGCTCATGTAGCTTGAAAACAAATGAATGCCTCTATCATATTACACAATGCACATGCCAAGTGTGGTCTCAAAGAGAAACAGAGCAAGTTCTAGAGGTATGCATCAAGGAAGAGTCACACAAAGAATGAAACATGAGACTAAAATTGATGAATTAGTCTATAAGGCTCAAAGTCTCACGGGCTTGTCCACCACAGTCAATAACTAGCTCAAAGATTTACCACATGCTCAAGTTTGACCAATCATGTAAAGTGATTCTCAAAGACACCGGCAAGTAACTCAATACATCACAATCAATTTCATTCGCAAGTTCATTTCCACACAAAGTCTCTACTAAGAATGGGCAATCAAATCATGCACAATCACTCCCAAAGATCAACTATCATAATTCACATCATCATCACGAGAGGGGTTTTCAAAACTATTTTTGGGATTTTTAGATTTTTTTTTTTTTAAAGCAAGGAAAACTAACTAAAAGAAACTCACGTAAAAGGAAACGAAGAAAGGGTGGAACGTGGTTACCTCAAAAGTTTATGAATTTTCCTCCTCCATAATTCCTCAAATGAGCCAAGATAAAAAGAAGAAGAACAAAAATGTAAGTAATGCAAAGATTCTAACCTATATGCTTAGGACTACATGAAAAACGGAAAGGTGAAAAAAATGAAAAAGTAATCCTAAGAAACTACATGAATGCAACCTAAATGAATGCAAATCCATCCCTACCATCCTTAAAACATCATCCAAAAGCTGCAAGCTACTCCCCATGCTTAACTCTTGCATTGTCCTCAATGAAAAAGGGCAAGAAAAGAAAGGAAAGGGAGGAAAGCCTACAAATAACGGGAAATTGTAATAAGGGTGGGAGGGAGGGATGTATTTTTTTGTTTTTGTTTTTTTTTGTTTTTTTTTTTTGAAGAAAATAAAAATGCTTGGGTTGCCTCCCAAGAAGCGCTTATTTAAGGTCCTTAAGCTTGACCCTTACCTCAAACAAGTAGACAGGGAGGACTCGAGGAGGAGGATAAAGTGAAGAATGGTCTTGTGATATGAAATTCATTACCTCCTCATCATGATCAACATTCCGAGCAAACCGAATATCCGCTTCAATAGGCAAGTCCGGTGGAGCAGGTTGGCGTGGGTGGCTCATCCCATGTGTGGATATCAAATCAACTGCAAGTGCTGGGAACAGGAGCCAAGGGTACAGGTGGTGGTGGGAGGAAGAAATCAACGCTTTCACCACAGATGTGAAAGGAGATCTTCCCTGCAGTACATCAATCACAGCTCCCGCAGCTTGCAGAAATGGTCTCCCTAAAATAATAGGGACTTGGATGCTCTCGTCCATATCCATCACCACAAAATCGCAGGGAACAACAAACTTCCCTACTTGAATGGGCACATCCTCCAAAATACCTACGGGATACCGAACGGACTGATCTCGCGAGCTGAATGGAGATATCCGTAGGTTGCGGATCACCTAACCGAAGCTTCTTGTAAAGTGGAAATGGCATTATGCTCACACTTGCTCCGAGATCACAAAGGGCTCTATCGATCCGCACTCCCTTGATTGAGCAAGGGATAGAAAAACTTCCTGGATCCTGCAGCTTAGAAGGTGACTTGCTCTGCAGAATTGCACCGCACACCTCCCCCATGCTTACTACGTAAACATCCTCCAACCTAGTTTTCTTGGAAAGAATCTCCCTTAAAAACTTAAGATATGAAGGTGTCTCCTTGATAGCCTCCAAGAATGGCATGTTGATGTAGATCTTTTTCAACATATCAACAAATTTCAAAAACCGAGGCTCTAATAATCTCTCGAGGATATGGTACGGATGGCCGGTATGGGCGTATAGGAGGCGTTTTGGGGGCATGCTCATCTCGAACTCGAATTGGGCTATGCTGATCAACCTTAGTAGTGTTGTGCTTGTCTTCCTGTAAAATCATAACAGGGCTCTCTACTAACTCTGCGCTATAGGTTTGAACAAAGCATTGACATGGGCCCTAGGATTAATCTCTGGCTGGCCCGGCAAATGCCCTTGTGGTCTAGAAAGATGGCTCACTTGTTGGGCTATTTGGGAAATTTGGGTCTCCAGGATCTTGTGGTGGGTAGACATGCCCTCAAACTTAGAAGTCAATTGCTTGATGGATTCGTTCAAGGTCTCATTTGTTCCGGACTCGTGTTTGAATGAAGCTTTCCATGAGACTCTCCAGATGTGACTTCGAGGTGGGGGTTGAGGTGCTTGATTGAAGGAAGCACTAGCTTGAAAACCAGGTGGCACAGGATTATTGTTCCTGTAAGAAAAATTGGGGTGATTCCTCAATCCAGGGTTGTATGTTTGAGAGTATGGGTCATTTTGTGGTCTAGAATTGAAGTTCCGTAGAGCATTGACTTGTTCAATAGCTTGGAAGTCAACTTGGCACTCAGCGGCCACATGCCCTGGTCCTCCACATATCTCACACAATACATATCCCTCATTTGCAGCTCTTGATGAACCATTGGAAGTAGACACCGCACTCACTCGTTCTAGCTTCCGATCGAGGGCTTCCACTTTGCTAGCTAGGAGGGATATAGAATCAATCTCATGCATCCCTCCTTTCTTCGGAATTGCCTTCTCGCTGCCCCAATGATAGCTGTTGGAAGCCATGTTCTCAATAAGTGCCTTGGCTTCACCTTCACCCTTAGCCATTAGAGCACCTCCTGCAGCTGCATCTATAGAAATCCGAATCTGGGAGGTAGCCCATTGTAAAAAGTCTGCAGGAGCATCCATTCGGGAATACCATGGTGAGGACACTTCTTTTGGAGATCCTTGTATCTTTCCCAAGCCTCATAAAGTGACTCTCCATCTTCCAAGCAAAAGGTGGAGATAGCATTCCTCAATTTCGCGGTCTTGCTTGGGGGAAGAATTTTGCCATAAACGCCTTAGACAAAGCCTCCCAAGTAGCATACTTGTTGGGATCTTCATTTAGTAACCAGTCTTTGGCTCTATCCTTTAAGGAAAAGGGAAAGAGCTTGAGGCGGAGGGCTTCATCGGTGAAGTTGTTGATCTTCACGAGTCCCACACTTCTCTAGGAAAGAGTTGATATGTCGAATCGCATTTTCGCTAGGAAGCCCTCCAAATGCATCTTGCCGCACAAAGTGAATGAGCGACATCTTCACCTCAAAATCCTCTGCAGCGACATTCGGCCCAACGATGGCCGAAATTACCCCGACGCACTAGGGATGGCATAGTCCCCTAGCGGTCTCGGTTGCGGTCCTTGCTCCGCCATTCTTTCCTCTCTTCTCCGCCTTCTCGCAGCTGCGCTTATTGATCTTGCTTGTTGCTTCGATTTCGGGGTCAAGTGGGACAATTTCTCTCCCTCTTCGACTCCTCCTACGCATGCAAAAACAAGAACTATACCGAGCGTAAAAGGTTCAAGCAGAAATCAAGAAAAGATAGGTACTGAGACAAGAACACAAGACCTAGTTTCAAGTCTAAAAGCAAATTTAGTACTCAAAAGAACAAAGTTCCCTGGCAACGGCGCCAAAAACTTGTTGAAAGAAATATAATACCGCAAGTGCACGGTGTAGCCGTAGCTAGGAACCGGCAAGTACGGGTCGTGTCCACAAGGAACTCGTTTTCAAATACTAAATCCACCTAAAAACTCTAATCTAGGTAAAAACTCAGTTCGACGATGATTTGGTTTTTGGATCAACTAATAACAAAATAACTAAGAGAAACCGATGAATTAAAAAGCCTTAGATTGGGATTAATCACACTAATATGCCTGAAACTAGAATCGAATACCGCTTGAGATTTGCCTATGCTAATAGTTTAGAAGAGGGAGACACCAATTAAGCCTATCTTCGCCTACTTTCGAAGGTCAAAGACTAATCTTGCACAATCCAATCACCTATTTTCATGGGATTAATAAAGGCAAAATTACAATGAATGCACCTCACAACCCCCAATTAAAACCTTAATTATTTTCATATCAAAGTTCTAATCGTTCACAACGTCATTCTAGGTAAGTTTTCATCTTTCGATGTTCCACAAAACCCTAATAAAAGCATATGAGTCCTCTCTCGAGGCAATCAATGAAAGAGTGATGAACGAAGTGAATTCTAACCTAAAAAGCATAGAACAACTCAATTGGTACTCAATTCATGATTATCAAGGCATAATAGGGATCAATCCCAACCTAAGTGAAGAAATTAGCCCCTAAACATGATACTAAACAATTGACAAAGATTGAAGAAAATAGCCATAGCGAAACAAAGAGAAATTATGAAGAAAAGATAAAGAGAAGAAATTACGATTACCGAATGAAAAACTTGATGCGATTCAATAATAAAAACTTGAAGTAGAATAACAATAATGGGTGTTCTTGAGTCTCCTCTCGGAGCTGCCCACGAAACCCTAGCTAAAAATCCCAAATTATGGAATAGAATCCTTTAACAAATACAATTAGGAAACTTAAATAATCGCCGAAACAGTAGTCGCACGGCCATGCGAAAGTCGCACGGGTACCGTGCGAAAAATCTGCTGCGTTCTGTGCTTTCTGCTCGTTTCGCACGGCCAGTGCGGAATTCGCGACTGGGTACCGTGCGAAATTGCTTCACTCTCTGGTCGCTTCGCACGGCCGTGCGAAAGTCGCACGAGGTACCGTGCAAGGTCTTTTGATGTGCTTTAGGCTTCTTCCTTGCCTCTTCTTGGGCCCGAACTCTCCTCTTCATCGCTTCTCATGAAATTTACCTCGAATCTCTCAAATTTAAGCCCAAAAACCCGTAATAAAGAGATTTACGAACTTAGGTGACGATAAAGAGAAAATGAGCAAAATCTAACCCAAAACTAAATAAATATCATTGAAATCATCACGGAATTGGGCCAAATAATGCCTTAAAACCAGCAAAAACGAGGTTTATCACAACTCGCAATGAATTGTGCGACAAACTTCTCGCACTGACTCTTCAAAGGAAGAGATGCTCCTCGGGGAAGATTGTTGAACCATTTCTGCGCGACTCCCTTTAGTGTAGCGAGGAAGAATCGGCGAGTAGGTTACATCGTCCCCGTCCCGAACGTACATGTGGGACTTGTAGTATGCCAAGTGATCTTCGGGATCAATTGTGCCATTGTATGGATCAATGTTTGGAACCTTTATCTTCTTTATTCGGGAGCATTCATGATCTTCTTTGAAAATGGAGTGTTGAAAGCATTCTGGATTGGCCTTGAATCGGAGCCGAGAGATAGGGACGGTGCGGGGTTGGTGGCGTGGAACTTCCACTAGGGAAGGACTCTTCCTCCTCTCGGATCGAGGAGGAGTGTGCCCGATCCTCTCCGACTTCTCGAGACCCTTCGGATTTGATCGCTCATGACGCCTTTCTCTTGATCGTTCCCGCTCTCGGGCGGCGGACCGTTCTTGGTTGTGCCTTGGGGCATTGCGGGCTCAATGAGAATTGCGGCTACGTGTAGCCGATCGTGCAGGACTAGTGGACCTTCTGCTCCCCGGGGTCTTGGCTCCGTGTTTGGGGCAAGGGCACCTCCATGAGCGTCGAACCAGGCGAACGCCTGCTGTGGATAGCATAGGGGTCGAGGCCGTGTGCGAAGTTGCAATGTTCTTGTTGGCTTTATGGAGAGCTTTCTTTGCGTCGATAATTTCTCGTGCGTCGCCTTCCTCGTGTCGCCTTATCGGGAGGGCACTTGGCTGCTCGAGAGCAAGCGCAGCTTGGTGCCTCGGTTGGTCGTTACGGGGCTACGTGGGAGGGCATCCCGCCCGAGAAGTAGCCAACAGCTGACCTCCCGTGGGGTTGTGCCATACCCAGGAGTTGGGGCGTAGTGGAAGGGCATAATTGGCATGCGCTGTTCCATGGTGATTCGCACTTGTTCTTGCACTTGTCGTGCAACTGATCATTTTAAGGGTCTCTATTAAGTTTTGGAGAGCCCCTAGGGTGACGTACCCCTCCAGCTGGGTGTGGCGGTTGCCGGTAGACCGCTGAGATGATTCCGCATCCTCGGGTTGAGGAGCGTCGCGGGATTGGCCCCCGTAGGCATTGAACGATGAGGGTGAGGAACCGGTGGGTTCGTGTCGCGAGTCATCTTGGATCGAGATCGAGTGCCACCGGCGACCATATGCTACCTTCCTCCCCACGAGACGGCGCCAAACTCGTTTCCGGAGAAAACTAAGTTAATGATGTGGAAGATGATTCGGAGAGAGGAAGGATTTACTGCTTCCGGTTCCGAGGACGTGGCACGATCGATCCGAGTCCGAGTGATGACTCGCCTGAACCCGCAAAAGGCGAAGCCCCGGGTGGTGGATCCCGGGAACGCCCTCCGACGCTCAAGTTAGTAATGAACTAAGTTTGAATGGATCGAGGAGATCTTCCTCGATGTGCGTGGGGGATTCCTTGGGAGACGAGAATATTTCCAAAGATGGAAGTTCTCGGAATGAGTGTTCGATGAACGTTGATGAACGTTATGAATGTAGATGAGAGTTGAGAGCTTAGGAGCTTAGGAGCTTGAGTGATTATCTTCAAATGAGATGTCTTGTCCAATGAACTTAACATGCCTTGGGATTGAGAAAAGATGAGTATTTATAGGAGATTTTAAAGGGGTAAAACGGTACTTTTACCATGGTTTAGGGAAACCCTAGCCCTAGTGGGCTTTGGGGCTTTTACCTGGCCCGTTAAGGGTTATCTTGGGCCGATTCCTCCCTGTCCAACCGATTAGGCCCAATCGGCCGGTGACGTGTCGGGTGAGTCGGAACTGTCCGGGAAATACCCGAATCAGAAATTTTCATAACTAAAAACCCGATGTAATACTTCTCGTCTCCATTAGAGTCGACCCATCCAAGCAATCTTCTTCCGATTCCAGATCCAGTTTCACTTTTCCGCACGTAGAATTCACTATTCTTATCAAGCCAGTCATGACTTGAAACCAATCAAACCAATGCCATAGCAAAGACCGAAGCAAGAAATAAGATCCCATACATGTCCAACTCAAACACAAATTTAGGAAGAGAGATTATCAAAAACCAAGTTTTAGATACACAAGTTATCTCATCATCAACTTTCAATTTAATAGGCGGCGCTATCGAAACTGGTTTCCAACCTAGGAAGGGGGCAGCACACTATAACATTAGTGCCACCACAGTAAATAAGGGTGCAATGAAAATATCAAGCATTCGAGCAAAGGTGGCAGCCGCCAATCTAATGGAGGAGAAAGCAGTCATCATGGAGACATTGAACAAAGAAAAAGTACAATAAAAAGCACAATTGTACCAAAAGGCACCCACCAAAAGCTTCTCCAATATGATTCCCTGATAACCAAAGAAACATATCAAAACCCTGCTCATGCCAACAAAATGGAAAATCATTCCAAAGATAACAAACAAAGCAAAAACACAAAGACCTGCACATGCCAACAAAATGGAAAACCACTCCAAGAATAGCAATCATAGTCAAATATCTATATATATATATATATATATATATATATATATATATATATATATATATATATATATTTCTCCTTATTTTTCAAACAATTAATTTAATACGATAAGAAAAATTATCCCCCAGGTGGTGATGTTAATGACTCCTTACTTCCCTTGATTTTGCTAAAAATTGAAGTTTAGACGCGTATCACTCATTATTCTATAGAAAATAGAAAATAGAAAATAGAAAATAGAAGAATTAGGATGTGTACGTTCTCTTATTCTAGTGATGAGAGAGGTTATTTTCTAATGGCAGAATCAAATACGGAAGACTTGATGCTAGTTCCAACATTTTCATTTTCATTGTCAACTACCTCTTCAACTATAATGTATTAATAGCTTACCCGACATCATATTATTTCCAACCTTGATTATAAGAATCATTTAAATTAAGCATATGATAAATCTAAATTAAGAGAAACATAAATGTTTAATTGTCAAAGGCCATTGGCGAAGTCATAGTGTAAAAGATACATGACAAGTTATATGGATATGATTACCCGTTACTTAAATCAATAATTTACATGAGAATGGACGTAACTAAAACCAGACATTAATAATTTACATGAAAATGGATGTAACTAAAACTGTTATATTTCCGTTAAATGTTTTATTTTATTTTTTTGTCAACATGCTAAAAATGGTATAGTCATTTTAAATATACTAATTAAATGGATACAAAACTTTGATTAACATGACATGCCACAATTAAATGGGAAATATCACTATAAAAATAGAAAAAATTTGATTAAGAAATTAAAATCGATCAATCACAATAAATTTACTTTTAATATACTTCTTTTAGTAAGAATAGAGTTTTTATTTTTCCTTTTAACCGTCACGTTGCGCATTGTCGAATTCCTCTTTTACATGTTTAGCACTTGAAACAACATCCTATTCTATTAAAATTGGCATCTTTGATCTCGTAACACACACCTAACTTTTTTTCTTTTCTAACAATTTATCTTGGATGCAGCTATAGTGGTTATCATCATACGACAATCAGTATAATTGGAACAATCTTGGTCGATACATGTGTTCACTTTAGATCTTGACCTTTCATTATTTTTATATCAAAAAATTAAAATTTATTATTATTTTTAATTAAATAAACTTACAAATATTAAAAAGATATTTATTAAAATTTTGTTTGTTTGCCCCAAATTTACCCAAGGGAAAAAAAAGCTTGAGAGCCTCTCTCCCAAACACCAATATAAGAAAAATTGTCATACCATTAACGTCGGCGATCCACTTTAGATTTCTGGCGAGATATTTCCCTCCTCCTTGTCCACAATTCAATTCCTCATGTCTCTATCATCGATTCCATTCACCGACGGTGGCAGAGAGAGGCGGCATGGCTCAACCGATGACCAGAGGAGGAGAGACGTGAGGAGGCGAACCGTTGGTGAAGGAGGAGAGATTTTTTTCTTTTCTGGATTAATTTAGAAATGTAAAAATTACATAAAAATGGCTCTAAAAACATTAAAAAAGTGATGATTTGGTAGTTAAGTGATGGAGTTTAAGATTAATGGTTAGATGTTTGAATCTTCGTACCAACACTTTAACGTTTTTCATGGCAATAATTTCCGAAGCATTTGTGTTTAATAATTTTTGTTTGAAATAATATCTTACTCTTTTATGGTAACTGTTACAATATCCTTTAAAAATAAAATCAAAATATATTATCTATTTTAAAGAAAAAAGTTGTAATACAATATTCTTCAAATTTTTTGGCAATTTATGGAAATAATATATCATAATTTTTGAAGGATATTAATTGGGATATTATATCGCAATTTTTGAGATATTATATGATAAAATAAATTTAAGATAAATTAATTGAGATATTGTTTGCAAAAGATAATATATGAGAATTAATTGAAATATCATTATCATAAATAATTACTTTAGGAAAAATAAAAAAGGAAATTACTATCAAATAATGTAAATTGTTACCATAAAATTAACAAATGGAATTTTTTCATAAAATAGAATTTATAACGAATTTGGTTTGCAATAAAGACATAATTTTATAACGAATTTGGTTTCCGAAATTTAATTGCATGCATGAAACCAGCGACCTCTTCTCATGCCACCAGCCCTCTGTTTCAAATATCCTCTCTCCTCCGCCTCTATTCAAGCGTCCAACTAAACCTACCCTCAGACATGCTCAATGGTCACTTGTCGGGAATAATTTGTTTGAGAAGGTTTTGGTTATTTTGGGGGGAGTGGGGGTGGGAGCATCCATCTGTTTCGAGTTTCTTATATACCCCACTTTTATTCAATTATCGACATGCTCGCCGGAAAGAATGGTGCTGATAAGTTTTTGGTTATTTGGTGGGGGAGGGGGTTTCATGCTCAACAACCAAGGTGGAGGAAGAAAGTAACTTATTTTTTTCTTCTACCAAACACCTCTACAACTAATTATCTTAATTAAAATTTTTAAAAATTATTTTTTAATTTAATAAAAGTGAAAAAAAGAATAGTTTTGATTGATTTAATACATATGTACAGTTAGGATCAAAGACAATTACAATGATTGTCGTGGTTGTAATACACTAACAACCACTATAACTTTTTGCATTTATTATCTTTCACCAAACTATTAAAATATATGTAAATAAAATCCTTTTATTTATAGTATGTATTAGGATATTCTGTTATGATATCCTACGACACTTTGATAGCATTATCACTTTGCTTGTATTTGTCAAAATATAGGTTTGTATTTGCATTTGATTATGACTCTATGACTGGGAACATCTCGGCCTTGTATTCTACTTCTTTGTATATATATACAATGAGACAGCTTGGGGAGAGGCAACAGAGAATTCTTTTTCCCAAACTCAAGTTTTTCATGGTATCAGAGTATTCAACCAACTGAATTTTTTCTCTTAATTAATTGCTTGATTAATCGGCAATGGGAGATAATAAGCAAGGAGTGAATGATATTGCATCTCCATATTACCTAAGCACATCTAATCATCCAGGATACATTATCAGTCCGGTTATAGTTAACGGAGACAATTATGGCAATTGGTCTTGAATTTGCATCAATGCACTTAAATCACAGAATAAGCTTGGATTTATTGACGAAAAATCAAGAAACCAGCAGAAACTCCCCAGAAGCAAATGCCTGGGAGAAAGCGAATTCCATGGTAATCGCATGGCTCTACAATGTCATTGATAAGAATCTTCATGGATCTGTGGCGTATGCAGACTCTGCTCATGAAATTTGGATTGACTTAGAACACTATTCCCAAGGGAATTCAATTCGGATCCACCATCTCAAACAAGAAATTACTCTCATTGAACAAGAGAATCTCTCAGTCACTGAATACTTCACCAAGCTTAAGTCTTTGTGGGATGAAGTATGGACTTACCAAGTCATGCCCAAATGCACTTACTGCACTTGCAAGTGTGGAGCCGCCAAGGAAGTTATCAGAATATTCAAAGAAGAAAAAGCTCACAAATTTATCATGGGTCTCAATTCAACGAAGTACAATATTGTCTTAACGACCATTCTCAATACTGAACCATTGCCAAGTCCCAACAAAGCATATGCGGCTATTGTTCGAGAAGAAAGGCAGCAGCAATTTTCGAATCCAACGAACACAAAAGGAGAGCTTTCAAAGTTCCACAAATCAATTGACAAGGCATGAATCGTCCTAAGTGCTTTCACTGTCAGAAATTGGGGCACAAACAACATCAGTGTTTCGAATTAATTAGATATCCATCTAATTAGGGAAATCGGCGCTCTGATCGGATGAATTCTAGAGGAAGCTCCGGGAACACAGGAACTGGAACATTAAGGGCAAGGTAGGTAGTGCGCTGCTAGGAACAGGAGGCTCAGGCAATCGTGGTGGAACTGTCGTGAACCCAAATCTTGTTTCAGTGGGTTGACTCTCGAAGAACATGATGTAAGGAAGGGAAAAAGAGAAGCGAGCACTCATGGACAAGGCGGTTAGTTTGGCTTTGCTGGTTTCACTAATTCACAGGTAGACCATTTGTTTTCTCTATGACATGGGTTTTGGATACGAGAGCTTCCTACCACATGACTTCTAACATAGATGCTCTCCTCAATATTTATTATTTGTCCACACCTATTATTATATCTCAACTAGGATGGTCGACAGTGAAAGTTGAATAAGTTGGAAGTGTCAAACTTGGGCCCGACATATGTGTATTATATATTCTAGCATTTAAATGCAATCTTATCTCCACTCAATGATTGGCCATTGATGAGGATTGTGTTCGTCTTATGGTCCCAATTTTTGTATTATTCAAAACCTCACCTCGAAGAGGCTGATTGGAAGCGGGTGATCTAGGCAACGAGGTGTACTTCTTCAAGAATATGCGTGGTGGGTCGGCATATATGGCGGTGAAAAAGGACGATTCCATAAGATGGCATCAACTTTTGGGTCATCCCTCATTTGGTATTTTAGCCTCGTTATCTTCTCTTTGTGAGTTTAAGTTGAATAAAGAACATTCGAGTTTGTTGTGATGTGTGCCATAGGGCTAAACAAACTTGAAATAGTTTTCCTTTAAGTGATTCTCGAGCTAATTAACCTTTTGAGTTAATTCATTGTGACTTGTGGGGTCGATATCACATACCAGTCCTCCTCCGGTTGTCATTATTTTTTATGTGTCGTGGATGATTATAGTCATGCTACGTGGGTATATTTGGTTAGAGATAAAAAGGAAGCATGTGAACGTATTGTACAATTTTATTCCATGGTGAAAACTCAATTTGGGACATTTGTTAAGAAATTGTGCGAGTGATAATGGGTCAAAGTTTACCAAAGGGGAGTTACAACAATATTTTCTTACTTGTGGAATGCTTCACGAAACCTCCTGTGTAGACACCTCAATAAAATGATCGGGTAAGAAAGAAAAAACCGACACTAGCTTAATGTTGCTAGGGCCTTAAGATTTCAAGCATCTTTGTCCATACGATTTTGGGGTGAGTGTTTACTTACGATTGCATACCTTTATCAATTATACACCTACAAAATTGCACAATTTTAAAAGTCCCTATGAGGTGTTGTTTGGAAAAAATCCTTCTTACAATCATTTGTGATTTTTTGGTTGTTTGTGTTATGTCTACAATCATAACCGAAACCGAGATAAGTTTGATGCTCGTGCAATTAAGTGCATGTTTTTGGGGTATCCACAAGGCCAAAAGGGTTGGCATGTCTATGATCTTGAAAACAAGAAAGTCTTTCTCTCACGAGATGTGATATTTATGAGACCATATTTCCCTTTGCTACAAAAATCAAGACTACTACACAAACTCTACCTAATCTTGATTATTTTGATCAAACGGCCCAATCCCCATTTTATTATGAAGACCAAGCCTCCTTGCCACCTAGAAGTCAAAAAATATTACTCAATTTCCCACTTCAACAACGTCTTCACATAAGCCAACTCCACCATTGACATCTTCAAATCCAACAACTCCAAGTCCATTTACTAACACCCTTTTCACCTCTCTTTGTCCATGTTCTTGCCATAACTCATTGGATCATCTAGATGGGACTGACGGTAATTTTTGGGTATTGAACATAAGGCGGTTGTTTATGAGGGGAGTCTTCATCCACACAGCCTGCAACTTCTACGGCCCGACCACAGCGTGATTGTCAACCATTATCGCATCTTCGTGACTATGTTTGTCATGCTATTGGATCCGACACCCCTGCCTATACCCTACTTCATGATGCTTCTTCAGGTACTTCTCATCCTTTGTCTCATTTCGTTAGCTATGATAAATTTTCTACCTCTCACCGAGCCTTCTTAGTGGCAATCACCTCCGGTGATGAGCCTCGTCATTTCTCTCAAGCTGTGTAAGATCCTCGTTAGTGTAAGGCAATGGCTCATGAAATCTCTACTCTAGAGGACAATCACACTTGGGAACTAAGGCCTCTCCCTCCTGGTAAAAAGGCACTTGGATGTAAATGGGTTTAAAAGATCAAATATCATGTTGATGGATCGGTTGAGAGGTTCAAAGCACGCCTTTATTGGCATTGGTCACGAGTATGTACTTTATTAGCATTGGTAGCCGCCAAAGGATGGGACCTTTGCTTCGGTTGCCAAGATGGTCACAGTATGTACTTTATTGGAATTGGCGGCCGCCAAAGGATGGGGTTTACACTAAATGGACGTTCATAATGAATTTCTCCATGGGCATCTAGAGGAGGACATTTACATGAAACTTCCACCTGGATTTCATACTACACAATTTAATGTGGTATGCAAACTTAAAAAATCATTATATAGTCTTTAACAAGCACCTCGTATAGTGGTTCTTCAAACTTGCCTCGGCACTGCGTGACTATGGGTTCAAGCAATCTGCATTGGATCATTCGTTGTTTACCTATGCTAGTGGGGATAATTTTCTCGCTCTTCTTATTTATGTGGATGACTTAATTCTTACTGGGAATAACCCTCAACATTGTGCCGCCTTCAACGATTACTTGCATACATGTTTCGATTGAAGGATTTGGGTTCTCTCAAGTATTTTCTAGGTATTAAAGTGGTAAGATCCTCTGCCGGATTGTTCTTGTGTCAAAGCAAGTATACTTTTGACATTCTTACTGAAACAGGTATGCTTGGTTCTAAACCCAATCCTTTTCTAATAGAACAACAACATCGTATTTCATCCGATACGAGCGATCTTATTTCCGACCCTAGCCAGTATCGATGAATCATTGATTGTTTGATATATCTGACCATTACGTGTCCAAAAATCACATACTCTGTGTATATCCTTATTCAATTCATGCAAGATCCATGGCAAGGGCATTGGGATGTGACTATGCGGCTTCTATGGTATCTCAAGTCGTGTCTCGGTCAAGGGATCCTACATGCTGCATCTAATGATCTTAGTCTTCATGTCTATTGTGACTTGAATTGCGCTAGCTTTCCGATGACTCGTTGATTTTTACTGGTTATTTTGTTACTCTTGGTTCTGCACCCATATCTTGGAAGACTAAAAAGTAGCCTACGGTCTCTAGATCATCTGCGGAAGTCGAATATCGGCCCATGGCTAACTGGCACTAGCAAAGCTATTTGGATCCAGAACTTACTTCGATTGGCTTCATGTTATGGTACTTTCGACCCAATTATATTGTGACAACCAAGGTGCTCTCCACAGTGCAGCCAATCCTGTTTTTCATGAGCGAACTAAACACATTGAGATCGGCTGTCATTTTGTTCGAGAACGCTTATTGTGCAGGGAGGTCATGCTCGGTACATTTCCACCAAGGAGCAGCTCACTAATTTATTCGATAAGGCCCTTAGTCAGCGCCAATTTCGTTACTTAATTGGCAAATTGGGCGTTTCAAATCCTCACGCTCCCACTTGAGGGGAGTATTAGGATATTCTGTTTTGATATCCTACGACACTTTGTTAGCGAGTATCACTTTGCTTGTACTTGTCAAAATATAGGTTTGTATTTGCATTTGATTATGACTTTATGACTAGGAACATCTCGGCCTTGTATTCCACATCTTCGTGTATATATATACACACACACACACACACACACACACACAATGAGACAGCTTGGGGAAAGGCAACAGAGAATTCTTTTTCCCAAACTCAAAGTTTTTTAGTATGTATATTCTAGGATTAGTTTCCTTCTCATTTCTCGTTGATGCCTTGTTGATTAACGTAAATCATAGCCTTAAATGGCTCTTGTACTCAACTAATACACAAAAGGAATGTGAAAAGACAATAGATTATTATCTTACGAAACAAATGAGTTTGTAGAATTTGATTGAAAATGATTCTCCAATTCGAAAAAAATTATACAAAGGTACCCTAAGGTATGGTGTAACTATTTACATACCTCTCAAGTGTGAAAAATTACTTATATGTACCCTAAAGTATGGTGTAACTATTTACAGGACTCTCGGTTATGAAAACTACTCTTAGGTACCCTTCCTTTTGTTGTAATGTTTTTGCGGCCCATAAGAGTACCCGATATAGGAAAAATTTATTTTACCTATATGATCCCGGAGAAAATTAAATCAAAGAGTCTTAAAATATTTTTCTTTTAATGCCAAAGACCCTAATTTTTGTTTGTTTGTTTGTTCGTTCATTCATTCTACTCTCCTCTTTTATCCGTTCGGTTTGTCTATCTTCTTTGTTTGTTCTACTATCTCATTTTCTCTATTCGTTCTCCTCTCCCCCGAGTGTCGAAGTTCGTTTATTATGCTTTCTCCTCTAATCTCTATTCACCCTCTCTGTCCAGTCGCTCTCTCCTATCTCTCCCATCTCTCTATTTGTTTGTTCATCCTATCCCTTCTATCTGTTTATTCGTCGTCTCTCTATTTTATAGGTTCTACTATATTTTATTTCAATAAAAGTAAGTTGAAGCATACATGTCTCGGATTATCACATTTCATTGTCTTCACATTCACATGATCATACCAAAGGATGCAAAAGCATTATTTCCAATTTTAATTTTAAATAATAGAAAAATTAACTATAAAAATCACAACATAAAAAATTATAAATTTTGTAACTACAATATTTTCTCTACATGTATTAACTATAAAAATTACACCATAAAAAATTACAAATGTTATCTTATTAGATAGGAAGAAGATTAAAAAAATCGATGTTTTAAGTTTTAGCCATTGAAAGCGGGAGTAAAATTAGTATTTAATAAAAACAATTAAATTTCTTGCTGAACTTATCGGAGATATGACGTCAACGTCGGAAATAAACCCTAGAACACATTACAACAAAAGGAAATATACTCGGTGTTTCAGGAGAGAAACTTGCGTGATGATGTGGATGATGATTCGGAGGGAGAAAGGATTTACTTGCTTTGGTTCCGAGGGCGTGGCGTGATCGAACGGACTCTACGTGGCGACTACTTGAACCTATAAAAGGCGAAGCCCCGGGGTGGATCCCGAGGAATGCCCCTCCGACGTTCAAGTTAGTGATGAACTTGATTGAAGGGATCGAGGAAATCTTCCTCGATATGCATGAAGGGAATTCCTTGGGAATTGTGAGATTCTTCAAAAGAAGAATGCCTTGGGATTGGTGTTGAGAGCTTGAGAGGACGGAGAAAGGGAGAGACGTGGATTTGTTTCATGAAGAAGAAGATTACTTTGGCCATGAAGAGATAAAAGAGATTTAGTTAAGGTCCAATAGAAGGGGAGGTAATTTTTGTTTAGCGGTGGTGAGAGTCTGTGCCAAAAATAAAAGAAAGGAAGGACCAAAGGGAGGGGGACACGGGAAAAACAAAGAAAGAAGAAGCGGAACCGCAGAAGCAAAACAAGGGAGGGGGAAAGGAGCACCAAACGGGAAAGAGAGAAAGAGAGAGAGAGAGAGGCAAGAGGCGAGCGCGCTGGCGAAGGGACCGAGGGGAGGACCGGCGACCACCGCGAGACCGAGGCGGCGGCCGGCGATGCGATTAGGCACGAGCGAAGGGAAAAGAGAGCGAGAGACTAGGCGAAAGAGGGCGAAGGTAAGACCCAAGGCAGGGACATACGCGAGAGGACCGAGAGGCTGGAAACCGGGAGAGACGGTGGCGACGAGGAAGGAGGACCGGTGGCGAATGCGTGAGGTCCGAGCGAGAGCTAGCGGAGGCCAAAACGGTAAGCCGGAAACAAAGGGAGCGAGAAACGAGAACCGAGAGGCAGGGGAGTAGGCCCGAGCAGAAATAGAGCAAGAGAGGGAGCTTGAGCGGGTAAAATCGGAGGACTAGAGGCGAGAGAAGCGAGAGAAAACGAGGGACCAGAACCCGGCCGAACGCAGAGTACTCAATCCGTTTTTCGAACCGTGAAACCGAGATGGGTAGTCTTATGCTCTAAACTATTAGTAATTTCAAAATCCAAATGAGCTTTGTTGTGATTATTGAATGTTTATGTGATGTGATGAAGCTAGGAAATGATTAGGGCTAAATTAGATTATGAGAAAATCAAATTAAATCGTTAATCCGAATCAAGAACCCGAAGGAGCTTAGTAGTTGGTTAAGGCTGAGTTAAGATGCTTGGAAGTTTAGAAGGAATTGGGTTGTGTAGGTATGAAGAGCATTGTGAGGATCTCAATTAGCATTTAGAGATGAAAAATGGTGATTTGGGTCTAAACTTTGAATTGATGCTTCGATTGAACCTTAGAGATTTCCTAAATTCTTTGCATTGGAAGGTAACGACTTATATTGGGAAATAACGAGTTAGGTATGAAAGAGGAATAGGAGTTCATACAGGGCAATGCACAATTGAGGCACGAGAGTGAGAGGTGGGTGAGTATTAGGATAATTAAGTTCAAAAGAGAATTAAATCCTCGAGGTTGAATTATATTCAAAGTTAAGCAAAGCCAGCGGAAGTGGAGCGATGAAAAGAGATTAAGAATGGTATGTTTGAGTCGGCCAAGAAAGAGCAATTAATGGGGTAGAAACCTAAGAGGAGGGCAAATTACACTTGGAGATGAAGGAAGCTAGAGGAATTTTAGTAGTGAAGTAAGAATAAGAGCTAACCGACTAAACATGAGTAAGAAGAGGTTGATGAGTAAGGTGGAAGCGTAATCAGAAAACATTGAAGCAAAGATGATAAATTGAGAAAAGTTAAGTTATAAAGTAGAGGCATAAAATGAGGAATTAAGGTAAAAACAATGAATTGTGAAAAATGGAAACGTTGATTTAGGTGATACCTACTTGTGGTTATTGTGGCTCGAAAAGGAATCAATCTTACAGAATTAGGGAATTGAGAAAGGTGTAGTTAAGAATGAGGTTGAGAATGACTATCTCGTGTTGAGTTGCATAATTTGAGAAAGCTGTGAAGTGAATGTGATGAATGATTATGTGCAAATTGTTTTGAATCAACTGGCTACGGATCGTTTAGCATACCAAAGGGTTTGAACCGGGGACACCCAGCTAATAACTTCGAGGGAAGGGTTCTAACGAGGGTCCTGCAGTGGCGGGATGCCCGATCCGAGACTTCCTAGAAGATAGGTCCCGGGAGCCTTTTATTTGGGGTCGCGCCCTAGAGAAATAAGAGAAACTAAGAGAAATTATGAGAAAAGAAGTGCTGGTTCGAATCCTTAGAAGGCCTAAAATGTTGATTCAATCCCAAAAGAGAATTGTGATGAATGTGAAACCGTGCTTTTAAATGATTAAAAGAGTCTTGATCTTTATGTTGCAAGAGATTTCATTGAAAGTATATAGATTTGTATTATACTATTTTGCTTTCGTAGATTTCCTTATTATGAGTATTATGTGTAAAGAATTTCCATTTTAAGGGTATAAGACTCCGATGAGCCCGTGGTTTATTGCTCACCCCCACAAATTTCCCCCTTTTCCCTCCCGAGTGTTGCAGGTACACTCTCAAGAGATGTATGCAATACGTAGCGTCTTCGGGGCTCCCACTTGTTGTTGTGTGCTGTTTGCTAAGTGATTCAAGTACCAAACATGCATTTCTTACGTTTCTAAATGTGTACTTGTAATTTAGTTCATATAGTTATACTCGATGTACCATGAATCATTTAAGATTGTTTTAAGTTTTATCGCATGATTAGTTGAACTCCGGCGTGTGGCCATGGAGTTGTGTACTCCGAGCATGTGGCTCGTCGAGTTATACTCGTGGTTTTATGCAGGGTTTTAAGGCTTTAAGCCTATGGGATAGTCCACATTACAAACGTAACTCGCCAAAATTTTTAGGAATCTCGGACTCTTTTGGGAAACCACTTTTACTATCCTTAAGTTGAGTTTAATAGCCAAACCGACACTAGAAAGAGCCTTGGGAGTTCCTTTAAGGAACTCGGCGATGTAATACTCCTGGGAGGTGTTTTGGGGTGTTACAGCTTGGGCCGACATCTCCCTTATCCAACTTATTAGGCACAGTTGCTAGTGATGTGGCTGGTGAGCTGGAACTGTTCGGGAAATACCTGAATCATTTAGCCCCTCACGTTCTACCTGCATGCTTCCCGAGGTAGGTAGGTGGAATGTGGAGCCTACTCCGCTATGCCTTTATGATCCAAAGTTCTTATAAATAGGGGTGAATCTTGAGTAGGATAGCAAATTTAGACTTCTTTATTCTTCTCTTTTCTCTTGCTTTGGAGAAAATGACCGCCGGGCGCTTCCTATCGGATGTGAGAAGTTGTGCCCTCGATTTATCCGAGATGAGGCCGAGCAAACAGCGATTGATTATCTTCAGCCATCCTTTGTTGCGAAGGCGTTCTACCGGCTTCTCATCGACGTTGCTTTGAAGACGGGATTGATAAACGACGATGCGGAGTTTGATAGGTTGTTTCAAGTTGCACTCTGTCCCGAGTGGGGTAGACTTGAGGCTTGGGTGGAGTGCAACCACGATCGTATCATTGAGCTTCAGTCAGCAAACCTTAATTCTTCGGCAAGTGTTGCGGCGGGAGAAGGAGTAGCTCCGAGCGTTGCCTCATCGTCCGATCTTCCCTTGGAGAGTGGCGAGTCGGTAGATGGCCCTTCTACCCCTTCTTATTAGGACCGAAGGGGCTTGCCCAAGGCAAAGGGGAGTAGCCTCCCTGCAGAGAAGAAGAGGAGGAACCTTCCGGCGGAGAAGAAGAGAAACTTTCCGAAGGAGAAGTGAGGTGGTGGCCGTGGCTATCCTTTCGTCCGAGTAGCGTAATCGTAGCATTGTAGCGTAGTATCTTGAACTTTAGACACTTTTGTTTCTCTTGTAATTGTGTGTTGTGCACTCTTGTCCCAATGAATAATGAATGAATGAAGTTTACTTTGCCATCTTTGTCTCTCTTTGATTTTCTGTTTGGATGTTAACGCTCGGTCGTGAAGAAGGATTTTTACTTAGCCCCTTGGGGCTAAAAAGAGTCTTGTGGGGAGGATGAGTTCTCCCGTGGTCCTTCTAGGGCTCTTGCGGGAGGATGAGTCCTCTCATATTCCTTCTAGGATCCTTAAGCCGTTCCAGCCCCTATGTGTCTTGGATTCAAAAAAGTGAGTTTGCCCACCGTAACGTTGTTGCTTGGTATTTTACGCGACCTCTTAGCTCTCGAAAGCTTGAAAGTGCATGAATGTAACTATCTCGCTAGGAAACATCCCACGGAGAGTGCGACCCCTAACCTTAAGTTAGGAGTGCAAGTGCCCATGCGGACATGGGTCTTTACGCGACCTTCCAACTCCCGTAGGCTTAGAAGTGCATGATTCTCACTAGGGAATATCCCACGAGAGCGCGACCCCTAACCTTAAGGTAGAAGTGCAAGTGCCCATGCGGACATGGGTCTTTATGCAACCTTCCAGCTCCCGTAGGCTTAGAAATGCATAATTGTGTGTCCTTTAAGGGGTATTCCTTTGATGGAGTTGGGAGTGCAATTTTTAGCTCCTGGAGGCTAAGTTATCATTAAGCGTAACTCCGAAGGATGTCCCCTGCGAGGGTGGAAATGCAACTTTGTTAGATCCCGGAGGCTAAGTCTTCATTTGACGTCGAGAGACGTTTAGGCTCCAAAATCATTCGCATCGTTACGGAGATTTTTACGAAGGTGACGCCTCCGACCCCAATAATTACGCTACCTCTTAATAACAGCGCGCCCCAGGCACTCGTATGCTTCCATGTGGAAAAACCCCACCCCCCGGGATGCCCTTCACGAGTCCTTGCACCGACCCCTCCCCTCGGACGCTCGTCCCGTCCCCCTACAGCAGAACCGCATACCAACTCCTCCCGACCCCCGCGTTGAACGCCCGTCCCGTCCCCCACACAGCCGACCCCCATACCGACCCCCTACCGAGCCTTCTCGAACCCCCAGCAAGCTGAACGCTTTCCCGTCCCGCCCCCACGCGGCTGACCCCCTACCGGCTCGTCCCAACCCCCTAACCCCCATCCCGAATCCAACGCCCGCCCGTTGTTTTTTTTTCTTTTTTTCTTCTTTTTTGTGTTCGCATATTTTTTTGGGGTAAGCATTTCCAACCAATTTTATGCGCAAAAATTTTCGAAGGGGATAGAAAAATTACCGACCTCGATTTTAGGGCAAAGAAATTGTAGGCTCCTTCGAGCGGAAAATATCAACCCAATTTAGAGCGGAAATACAATGGCCCCGGCTCCGTTAGTCGAAACATATTGGTCGTTTTATGATCGAGAAAAATCAAAGCCCTTTCCAGTGAGCCTGTGTTAACTTCACGTTCAGCTGAAATATATCGTCTCCTTAGTATGGGCCTTCGTAGGATGCCTCCGATTCCGCCCAAGTCACGCTTTTACATTGGAGGTCTTTGTTCGATTCCCTCCAAGCTTGATGTCATCAAATGAGGTTTGGCGTTGGGCTATAATAACGATCGTGCACCTTGACGGCTAAAAAATCTTCTTCGTCTTCAATTTGCGAAACATCGCTCCCTTCATTTTTAGAAAAAATGTGGGCACCCAATTGACCTTTGCTAGAATCCGGAGATAAGCGATCGTAAATTGAACCTTATAGCAATGGGGCAATTTCTTGTAGAACAAAAGTGTTCTTCAAGGGCATTGATCTTGTGCTTTTTCCTGTGACTTAAGGCTTGAGTAATGTCTCTTAGGGATCTCCTATGATCCTACGGGATCTTCGTTTATTGAGCCGCGTACACTCAATATTTTTTCGTCTAAGAGGCCTTTTTTGACGAATGTACGCATCTAAAGACCATAGTCGATCTCTTCATGCTTGGCATTTACTTGTCTTATGCTTGGATCTCGCTCCGAAGGTTTCACTTTGGAGTCAAGCTCTCCGACCGTGTCCATCCCCGAGAAAGAAGCACCGAAGAGGGGGAGATCCCTAGGATGATGGCGTTGACGAGGATGCCAAAGATGGCTCCGAGGATTGGCCCCCTTTCGATGACTCTTTGTAGGATATGAGTTATTTTTGATGTCCTTCGTGCCATATGACTTGCTACTACTCTGCTACTTTAGAGTCATTTTGCTTGAACTTTTATCTTGGGCTGAACCTTACTTGATGCTTACTCAATTCTTACTTGCCTCGTTGTTTCATTTTGATTGTTGCCGATTTTTGCTTTCTCACCATTTGGGGTACATGATCACCCTTCATCATAGTTGGGTCTTCTTTGAGTTTTACAACTTGGCTATCCTAGGGGATTGTATTAGCCCCGGTGTTGCCCCAAAATCGGCACAATGAAAAACATACAAACGAAAAAACTAGCAGCGTAGCCGCCTTAGGGGGTCATATTAGCCCCTACTTTTTCTTCTAACTTTGACAAAGTTAAGAAAATACAACGAAAGGAACCCGGGACTTGGATGCTCTAGGGGTTCGTATTAGCCCCTATTCATACCCCCAAGACCGTCTTAAAGTAAAGTGTGAGACGTCAAGATGCGGAAAGGTTGCTCGTTGTATTAATATAAAAGATTGAAGTTCGTACGGAAGGGAGAAATGTGTGCCCCAGCTGAGCGCTTTCGGAAAAGTCGCGTCAATCGTGGGTGATTCCTTTACAAAATCTTCGGGACTTAGGGCGGGTGGGTCTTTAAAGAAAGGCCCCACGCCGTACAATGAGCTCGAACTATTTACATAAGCACCATTATCTCATGAGTTTGATGTCTTCGGGAGGCACAAGTCGGACCTTGACATGATCTTCCGTGGTGGTGAAGCACACCATCATAGTCTCGGAGACTTTGGTTGGGGCTCCGCCTTTAGCTTCTTACCCTTGGGATCATCATGAGTCTTCCCCTCCTCTTTCTGCTTCTCCATTAAAGGTCGTAGGCTTACTACATAGCATTCACGTGCGGTCTTTTGGCCTCCATAGATTTCACCTACGGATCCATCATCAAGCTCATACTTCATGAGTAGAAGGTATGGAGTGACGACCGCTTTGTTCCGGTTGAGGGTGGGACGTCCAATGATGACATTGTAGGCGGAGAGGATGTCGATCACTAGGAATTTTACTTTGATGTTTCGGCCCTCGACCTTCTCTCCAACCCTAACCGGTAGGCGGATCATGCCTATGGGGTGTATCGTCTACCCTTCGAATCCGATGACGAGGATTGATGAGGAAATGAGATTCGAGGGGTATACTTTAGCCGACTTAGGCATTCCATGGTGATGACCATAGGATCCCGCAAACCATGGCGTTCGAAATCTTCGAGTGTGATGAACAAAGGATCCTCATGTGAGGCGGCCATGCCTTTCAAATCTTATTCTCCAAAGGTCATTGTGGGCACTTTCACAAGTGGAGGCTGACTATTGATCGGGAATTGTTGAGCGCTCCCGAGGTGAGCCTTCCAGGAAGAGAGGGTTGTGCCCCCGCAAATCCCCAGCTATGGTAGCTACAATCTTAGTAGCACCATCATCATCATAATGCTCATATCCCTACCTTGAAGAACCTCTTTGTGCTCCATGAGTATCTTTTTTGAGAAAGCGATCAATTTTCCCATTATCCGCCAACTCCCTAAGCGTCTTCTTTAATGCGCGACACTCTGTAGGGTTGTGTCCGGTTTGTTGATGAAATTCATAATACTTGTTGGAAGCTCGCGCTTTGGCGGGAGTGGACATAGGAGGTGGTTTCTTGAGCATGGGATGCCCCTTGATCTCCATAAGAATACTTTGGGGGTCGGTGTTGAAGTAGTGGCCCACTTCATTTCCCCAGGACTTCTTTTCATTTCGAGGATTAAATTTTCCATCTCCTCCTTCTTCCTGACCTCATCTCCTTCCTTTACGCAAATCTCTGTGGCCTCGAATAAAGTCAGCCACCTTTTGGAGTGCTTCGCCAAAGTGGACACCTTACGTTCAGCGAGGGAAAATTTGAATCTTCCGCTTTTGAGTCCGTTAAGGAAGGCAATGTAGGCGACTCGTCTTGCGGGTCAAAGATGAGGACGACCTCTCCATGAAACCTTCGGACATAGTCTTAAAATTCTCATTTTTCCCTTGCTTAATCTTGGAGAGGTGGATGCTAGTCTTCTTCCGCTTGCAACTCGACATAAATTGCATAACGAACTTCTCGCATAGCTCTTCAAAGGAAGATATGCTCCCTTGAGGAAGATCATTGAACCATTTCGTGCGACCCCTTTCAGCGTGGCGGGGAAGAATCCGCAGTAGGTCGCATCGTCCCCATCCCGCACGTACATATGAGACTTATAGTATGCCAGGTGATCTTCAGGATCGGTTGTGCCATTGTATGGGTCGATGTTTGGGACCTTTATCCTCTTCATTCGGGGAGCGTTCATAATCTTCTTCAAAAATGGTGTGTTAAAGGTGGGCTGAGTCGGCCGTGAATCAAAGCCGGAAATGGGCACGACGCGAGACTTATGTCACAGGACTTCCAAGTAAAGAAGTGCTCTTCCTCCTTTCAAATTGAGGAGTTGTGTGCCTAACCATCTCCGACGTCTCCGATTCTTCGATTTGATTGCTCATGACATCTTTCTCTTGATCGCTCCCACTCCCGGGCGATAGATCGCTCTTGGTCGCACCCTGGAGCATTGTAGGCTCGCTAGGAATTGCGGCTATACGTAGCGGAATGTGCAAGACTGATAGACTTTCTACTTCCCCGGGGCTCTTGCTCCACGTTTGGGGCAAGGGCGTCGCCATGACCCTCAAACCAAGCGAACGCCTGCCGTGGGTGGCATAGGGGGTCGAGGTTGTGTGCGAAGTGGCAATCCTCTCATTAGCCCTATGAAGAGCTCTCTTGGCCTTAATAATCCCCGGGCATCGCTTTCTTCATGACGCCTTGTCGGTGGGACACTCGGCTACTCAGGAACAAGTGCCATCGGGGCCTCGGTAGACTCGTGGCTGGAGCCGTATGTAAGGGCATCCCGCCCGAGAAGTGGCCAACAGCCGACCTCCCTGGGGGTTGTGCCGTACCTAGGAGTCGTGGCGTAGTGGAAGAGTATGAGGGGCATGCACCGATCCATGGTGGCTCGCACCTGCTCTTGCACTTGTTATGCGACAGTCGTTTTAAGAGTCTCTATCAAGTTCGAAGAGCCCCTAGGGTGACGTACCCCTTCGACCGGGTGTGGCGGTTACCGGTAGACCGCCGAGATGATTCCGCATCCTCGGCTTGAGGAGTGCGGCAGATTGGCCCTCCGTAGGCATTGAATGATGAGGGTGATGGATCGGCGGGTTGGTCGTGTCGCACGTCATCTTAAATCAGGATCGAGTGCCACCGGCGACCATAAGCTACCTTTCTCCCCACAGCACGGCACCAAACTGTTTCGGGAGATAAACTTGCGTGATGATGTGGATGATAATTCGAGAGGGAGAAAGGATTTACTACTTTGGTTCCAAGGGCGTGGCGTGATCAAACGGACTCCACGTGGCGACCGCTTGAACCCGCAAAGGTGAAGCCTCGGGGTGGATCCTGGAGAACGCCCTCCGACGCTCAAGTTAGTGATGAACTTGATTGAAGGGATCGAGGAAATCTTCCTCGATGTGCGTGAAGGATATTCCTTGGGAATTGTGAGATTCTTCAAAAGAAGAATGCCTTGGGATTGGTGTTGAGAGCTTAAGGTATGAGAGCATATGAATCCGTGATTGTGAGAATATGAGAATGTGAGAATCATCCCCTTTGAAGTTGGGGATGAGTGAGTATTTATAGGGAGATTTTATAGGGGTAGCATAGTAATTTACCGTGGTTTAGGGAAACCCTAACCCTAATGGGCTTTGGGCTTTTACCGGGTCCATTAAGGGTTGGCTTGGGCCGACATCTCCCTTATCCGACTGATTAGGCACAGTTGGCTAGTGATGTGGCGGGTGAGCCGGAACTATCCGAAAAATACCCGAATTACTAGTAATTTTTCATACCTCAAAGCCTTTAAATAGTTATATAATAGCTTAAGGTACCTTTATGTAATTTTTTACAAAGAAAAGGATACTTAGAAGTAATTTTTTCATATGTAATGGACTTTTAAATAGTTATAACTTGCATTAAAGTACCTCCCGTTGTAATTTTTTACCAATTTCATTAGATGTTGATGGATTATGTTTCTTGGAGCATTCTTCTTATTCTGCGACTTTACTTTCACCGCACTTTCCTTCACTTAATTGGGCATTGACTCATTAAGGTTGAGCTAAGATTTTAAAAATCTAATAGCACCCAATAAAAAATTATATAATAAAAAATTCCCTCGTCTTCACTTTCATGTTTTCCCTGATAATGTTTACTCCATGATTTTGAACTTTCTTTACTTAGAATAGTTTTTTTTTCTAAAATCAATAATGAATATATTAATTAAAAGGCATACTATATCTATAATAATTATCATAATTAAATATATCTATAACTAAAATAACTAGATTTTTAGATGGAGGAAACTAAATTTAAATACTCATGAGGACTCCTCTTTTACTTATTATTTTATATTCAACCATTAATGAGATCTACGTCACTTGTTTAGTCTTGTTAAAAAATTTAACCGATACCATAATCCAAATTCGAAAAATTTAATATCCTTTGAAATTATCCATATTTGTAACCATTCAGGGGTCCATTTCCAATCAGGCAGAACGATATAGTTTTAAATTAATAGAGATGCTCTAAAGGGGATAAAACACAACCCATATAAAATGGTCTAGAAAAACTCTCATAGATGATGATATGATGTTTACTTAAAAATAGTAGAACAACAGTTTTAAAGATATGTTCACCTTCTCACCATCTTCTAGCGCTAGTAAAATTTCGTTCAACCCAATTATCCGACTTTGTCCAACTCGAAAAAATCGGGTCCGGGTATACCTTTTATACGAATTTAAAATGCAGACATAAAATATCTTATTTCTATTGCTCGAACCCGAATTTAACCCGAATTTATGTCTGTCCGAATTATCCGACCCAAAAAAGGGGATATCGAACAAAAAATTTCATCCGATAAACGATTTTTCTAACCCGATTTTAACCCGAACCCAAATTTTTACCAGCACCGACATCTTCAATTGAGCGCCTATTCTTTTCTTGATTCTTGATTTGATGAAGAAGGCATATTCTTTTCTTGATAGTTTATTAGAAAAATCGACACTTCCACCCACTTTGAATTACAAACACCCACAAGCCGTCAATTGAGGACCACGGTCACACTCAAGCACGAAAACCCGCATTTTCTAAAAAATATACAATCAAATCACACCCTATGTTACGAGAACCGAACCAGCCCGACTAGTTCAACCGGTTCAACCGGGAACCGGACATGGATCCGGTTCGAATGCTTTAGTTAATCGTTGAAGCATTGAACCGCACCGGCTCAATCAAAACCACTCGCTCGACCCAACTACGGTTTGACCAGCTGAGTCGCGGTTGGACCGAATTTATCCTTAATATAAACTTTAATTAAAAAAACAAAAATCTTTTCTCGTGATTTCGTCTATGGATGGATCCTTTTCGACTATTGAAGTCCGGATTTTGCTTAATTGTAGAAGAAATGGAAATCGAAAAGATAAAGGAGAACTGCAAGACATATAAATCATTAAATTTACGTGAAATTATTGTGTTTGATGAACATGCCGCTAGAGGATGAACAAGAGAAGTAAAAGATGAAGGAAAATGGGAGGATATCTAAACTTTTTATGTCTCTGTCACTCATACTTTCTCTCTCACTATCTCTCCTCTTCATAAAGTCGTGGAAATAGTAATTGAAAGGGAAAGACAGGTAAAAGCGAGTTAAAGTTTTTACTCTCTCTCTCTCTCCGGAAGGCGCTGGAGCCTTGGCCCAAGAGTTTAAGTTCTATTTTATGAGTTTAAGTTTGATGAGTTAGGTCATATATTTCTTTTCATATATATGGATTGCATTGTGTGTGTGTGTGTGTGTGTGTGTGTGTGTGTATATATATATATATATATATATATATATATATATATATATATATATATAGGAACCACCCTAAAAATGAGAACTACCTTTATTTTGAAAACTTTTTATCTCAACCATATAAATTTAATCCAACGGTCCTGATATAAGGAGGATCTTAAAACCATTCACATGATTTAATTGAGGAAAAACAAAAAACTTTCCCTGTTTCTCTCCCTCTAACCCCGCTCTCCAAGTGTGCCATCTGTCTACCTTCTCTACCTTCCAAATTTACCGGCCACCATCTCGCCGGCCACCTCACCAACCACCGGAGCACTAAAATCTAATCGCCGGCCACCACCTGCGATTTACCGCCTCCCTAACCCTCTCGCTCACTGCCCACTCTCGCTCACAACAATTCGTCGGCCTCTATCTCGGTCGCTGTCCATTTTCAACTCCCCAACCACCACCTCGCCAACGACCGCGCCAACGATCAGACCACCACCAAACACCCGGAACCATGAACCCAAATAGCTAAGTCGCTCGTTGCCTCTCTCTCAAATCTAGGATTTGTTATCTTGTCTATATTCAATTTTTGTTTAATTTCAATTGAAATTTCTGTTTTGGAATTAGAATCTCAATTTGGGGTTGTTCTTGGATTTCTGTTTGGATTTCTAAGATTGTTGGATTTATGAGATTGTTGAATTAGAATCTCCCTAAAACAAAGGCAATAGTTGAACATGAGATTGTTTTTGGATTTCGTTTGATGCATATGTGTTTAATTTTTTAA
Source organism: Talinum fruticosum (assembly GCA_021018815.1). Lineage (NCBI taxonomy): Eukaryota > Viridiplantae > Streptophyta > Magnoliopsida > Caryophyllales > Talinaceae > Talinum > Talinum fruticosum. The sequence goes on from JAITYX010000022.1 coordinate 7,577,262, forward strand.
TTTTTGTTTTAGAATTAGAATCTTAATTTTTTAAGTTCTTCACTTTGTTAATGATTGGAACCATTGTAGTGATTATTGATTGCCCAACCATGAAATTGTTCTTGGTGTTCGTTTTATGCATATCTCGTCTTGGATTTGGGGTTGGAATTGATGCATTTGGTGTTGTCAAGTGGTTGTTCTTGGATTTCTTAGTTGCTTTTAGGGGAAAGGTTTGCTTATTTGTCAAATCCAGGTTGTGTAGATGGGTGCAAACTCATTTTGTTAGATTGTCTGTAAAGTATAAATCAAGCTTTACATTCAGATGGAATTTGAATTCTGTGTGTTTTTGTAAATTGTAATGTATGCATAATTGATCATTCTAAGGTGCTTATGGTTGTTATCATCCATTTAAACAAGTAAAGTACATATTTAGTATTAGACCAACGAACTGTTGTCCTCAAATTATCTTGTTCTAAGGTGCTTATGGCTGTGTAGATGGAATTTGAATTCCGTGTCTTGTTGAGTACTTGTCTTAGTGTAACTTGATATGATCGTTGGATTATGTCAAATTGTGTTTGATTATTGGAATTGAAACAGTGAGATTTACATAGTCCATTAGCTCAATTGGTAAAGTATTTGTGTTTTTACACAAAATATATGGGTTCAAATCCCACATGAGCTACAAAGAATGAGTCAAAACCTTGCACTAGAGTGTAAAATGCATTGGAATTTTGTGGCTCTAATCGAAACTCAACTCAAAACATTGGATTCTATGTATATACTTTCCCCTCTCTCTGTGTTCTCTTTCACTCTGCTACTGCTGCTAGGGAAAGCATAGGTAGAATGGACACTTTTGGATTCTAAAGCAACATGAGCATTATTGCTTGATCTCGACCAAAGGCTCGAACCGCAATAAGTAAGCATGTGATCTCAAGCATAGGCGAGAATAGACACTATCAGGTTGGGAATCTTCACTAGAAAGCTTACTTGTATTACCATTAGGCATATAGCTACCAGAAGGAATGCTCGAGTGTCGGGATGGCTATAAAATCTCATTACAAGAAACCAAACCTCACATACACAATATAAACACAAGATTACTTAGAATAATGAGAAGCATAATCACGTTGCTCCCAAAACATTGCCTATTTAATATAAGCACAAGATTCCCAGTCATTATGCAAACATTTCACAGTCATTATACATGTTTCTCTCACCACCTATTCAACACAAAACAAAACCCGTATAGTGCATTTGCTTGCATAATACCAAGTAAAAATAAAGTAGATTCTTATACACTTCTTCAACTTGACAGACGGTGCATTTTCTTCCATAAGCCTACAAGAGCTTCTAATCCTACATCTAACACTACGTGCTGCAACTTCAAACATGTGTCTTCACAAACTAGGTTGCTCCCAAAATGCTCCCACGGTCACGTTGGTGCAACTTCTAACACTAGGTGCGATTGCTTGCCACGATCACGTTGCTCCTAAACTAGGTGCTGCAATTTCAAGAAAATAAATAAAAGTATTCAGTTTCAAGCAAATAAATAAAAGTATTCAGTTAGTGATTTGAGTTGAAAAAAGTTATAAGTATACGATACAAGAATTTAAAAAAATACCTCATAAGCTAAGAGAACCATTTTAAAGGACAATTTTTGGCTATCGTGATTTGTTTGTTGTACACAAGTTTTGCAAAGTCTCCTTCTCTTTTGTACCTCTAATGCTTGTTCTTTTCCACCTTTGATTTGATTACCACCACCCTTAGTGTTTGATTGCTTTGGAGGAAGGATCTCAACTTGCTCTAGAGCTCTTAAGCCAATAAAAGAGTCTAACTCATGTGTCTTGCTTTCGCTTTCACTACCTTTTAACTCCATTAATTGTTTAGTGACATTTGAAATTCCCTTCAAAGCCAAAGTAAGCAAATTTGGGGTTCCTACCTGCAACTTCCACACAACTCATGGACTCCATCCAAATGTCGAAATTAACTTATCTTCAACATTCATCCGAGAACAACCCTCCAAAACATTACCATCCACATCGAAAATAGGTTTAGTTGTTGCCATCTTTGTCCATCTGTTCAAGATGTAGTAAGTGGGAAGCTCATGCACTTTTGCCTTAAAAATACATAATATATGATGAGAAGGAATACTTTCACATTCAAACATTTTACATGAACAATGTGCCGCATGATCTAAAGGGTTATAAATAATTTCTTTATTCTTGCTACCCTTTTTACTACTCTCGAAACAATTATCAAGAAACCTTCCTCAATCTCCTTTCTATCCTCAATCTCACAATCCATCCAAGCTACCAATAACTCATCTTGACATCTATAAAAATTTGAGTTAGTATAGATTTTAGCTGCATGACTCTCCAAATCGCTGTTTGTCCTCAATTCGGGTAACAAATTACATCTGTCATTATTTGCTTTTGAGTGACAATGTCTTTGCAAATCAATAGCAATTTTCCCACACATCCAAAACTCCACCAAACTTAGATGTGGATTTGTAAAGTTGTTAAAAAATTTATTTTCACTTTCGGATGTAGAAGTTTTCCTCAACACTTGCTCCTAAAAACAAATCCCTAAAATAAGTAATCCACATTTCACCAATTCAAAATATTTGAGACAACCATTCATTATTTGCTAACCCATAATCCATAATTATAGATTGCCAAGTGGTTTCAAATTCAACTGGTGTCTCTGAATTGTAAACACATGACTTAAATCGAGTATTGAAATCAACATTAATATTCAATATGCATCCAACCTTTTAGAAAGCTTCCTCATGATATGCCACACACAAAACCTATAAGTAGAAGTATCAAAAACCTATTATATTGCTAGTTTCATTACAGGATCTTGATCGGTTATAATACACACTGGTTGTGGTTGCACATTGCATCTAAAAACTTTTCAAATAACCATTTGAATGACTCGACTTTTTCATCCCCTAAGAATGCGGCCCTAAATGTCACACAAAGCCTACGGTTATCAAGACCAGTGAAAGGAGAAAATATCATCTTGTATCTGTTTGTGTCAAATGAAATAACATCTCCATATAATGCATAATTTCTCCTAGAGATCCCATCGGCCCAAAATAGATGTTTCAACAATTGATCATCATGCAACTCATATGCAAAATAGAATAACTTGTTAAGCTCCTTTTTCTTTTTAAGGTTTTCAACAAACATGTGAGCATTAGAATCCTTTAAAAAAGCTTTTAAGTCTCTCTAAAAATTTTAAGTGCTTCTTTTGAGCATCCAACATGTTTGAAACCACCTGTTTGTTCTTTCATGAGACGATGGGATTTACTAGGACCAATATTAGCACGGGTAAGTGATTTAAACGAGGTCCTATGCACACTTTTCACCCTAGAGTTTGATATTAACATATGACGTTTCCTAGGAGTAGCAAGCAAATGCATATGACCTTCATAAAATCTGTACAAAACATATTTACCATCTTCAATCCTTTTAAACCCAACCATAGCATTACATCCCTCCCTTGTCAAGTTTCTCTTACGTACCTTCTCTTTCCATTTGGTTTTAGCACTCGTGGAACTTTCTTTAAAACCTTGTTTTGAACAAACAAAGTACTTGAATAGTTTAATTCCTTGTTTTTTTACAAGATGACTTACGAACACTAAATCCAACTTAATGAGCAAAAGTTTTGTAGAACTTCTCATAATGCTCCAAATCGTCGAATATCATACCTTCTTTTGGAATCAATGTTTCCTCACATGTCGTCACCCACTCTTTCAATACTCTCGTCGGGCTCTTGAAGTTTTCAGATTCTTTATGGTCATCCACCTCCTCATTAATAGTATCTATCAATTCCTACATATATTATAAAAACAAAATATTAATGAAAAATTCAGATTTATCATGAAATTTCACTACAATATTAAAAATTAGCCTTTTGTCATTATTTGCCCTATGAAAACAGTTCGACCTCTTCATGTTTCATCAAAAACACCTCCTCCAAATAAAAAAGCGCCATGGAGGCTCGTTGTAAACTAGACAAATAATGGCTCGGAGAACCATTATATATCTTGAAATTTCTGAAAATTTAGGAGATACGAGTAAATAACATAATCTCTCCTCAAAGTTGTGGTATTAAAAGGGACTTCAAATGCGAGTAGAACAATTAAAAGCATACAACATGTAGATATTCTTAAGGAATTAGAATGCCCTAAACTTCTTTGTGCAATGTCAATCTGTAATGATGGTACATAGAATTTAACAACTTTTGAAGAGAACACTCCTAAATCACAACTAAATCGAAACTTTCACTACGATATTAAAAAACAAAACCCAATCTAATTTTTAAAGACAAGAACATTCAAACTTTATCTCGCCACAACTAATGAAGGTGAAGAAATGCTCAGCCCGGAAATGTGTTTGACCCCGGGATGTTAAAGGCTTTGTCCGAAATGCAACCGTCATTAGAGACAATAGAGGGTGTCGAATCCAACGACATCGTAACTTGCAGATGGAGAGAGAGAGGGGCAGCGAGCGAATTTAGATGGTTGAAGAGGCAGCGAAATGCAAGTGGTGGCCGGCGATTGGGTTCCGGTACTTGTGGTGGCCGGCGAGGTGGTGGCCGGCTAGGTGGCCAGCGAATTGGGAAGGTAGAGAAGGTAGAGAGATGGCGGACCGGAGAGCAAGGTTAGAGGGAGAAGAAATGGGGAAATTTTGTTTTTCCTTAATTAAGTCATGTGAATGGTTTTAAGATCCTCCTTATATCGGGACCATTGGATTAAATTTAGACGATTGAGATGAAAAGTTCTCAAAATAAAAGTAGTTCTCATTTTTAGGGTGATTCCCATATGAACCCTCCGATATATATATATATATACCTTACCGGGTTTTACTTGGTTTAATCCGATTCAACCATTAACCTGGTCAACCGATTTAATCCGAGCTAAACGACTTGACCGGTTGAACTATTGATCCACTTTACTGACCGGTTTGATCATCGGTTCTCTTAATATAGCTCGCACCCACTCAAACCCTCTTCCTAAAACAATCAATACCCAACACTCACTTATGCACTCTCATCGAGACCACATCCATTTTAGCTTTTAACCACCATAAAGGACAGACCTGAATGGGACATTTTAAGGAATATGATCTTCATTCTAGCCCAGAATCGAATCTTAATCTATTAGATAAAACAATAATACCGTTTCCAAACTCCATAGTTTAGCTTCACTTTCGTATTCCTGATCGTTGGATAATTTTAACTGAAGGAGATTGGAAATTTGGAACAGAACCAGGATATGTACCTGACTGCCAGATATGTTCCTCATGTTACATTCACATTCCTTTTAAAAGATCCAATCAAATTACAACATACAGTCGCAGTTGCACTTGCATCAGCCATAACAAAAATGCCCTACAGATGAACAGGTTTTTCCCAGAATACAATTACAAAAATCCTTTTTAAAGAGAGAATTACAAAGATCTTGACGAAGAGGTTGAAGATGAAGCGTTCAAGATGAACAGTCATATATCCCACCTCTTCTTCACCCGAAACATCAAAACTGAAGATTTTATGTCATCTTGGGGTACTTGGAGCATAAACTGAACCTTCATTTTCATTGGTGCAGTTTTCGCTTTGCCACCTTCATCTCCAACCTGGAATCACAGCAGAGAAACATTGTAAAGATTGGCTATTTTATTCATGTCCAGATGCTTTTAATAAGGTAGACCCTGTCTCGAATGTATGTCTATATTCTTGTCGGATTATAAATACTCACGATCACACTTGGCAGCTGGCTCACCTTTTATGGGAGTATGGACAGAGATTTTTGGGGGTTGAATATGAATGAATCTCCTCAGCATAACAATTGAGGACCCCCAAAAATGCATTGAACTAACCAAATAATGTGGGATCTCCACCTGTTTGAGTATACCGTCCCTCTACATTCAAGCAGCACCTCAATATCACAACAGAGGGCTTCAAACGAGGAATGACGCCATCGAATGAGTTATTCAAAATTGTCCCCAGCAAAAAGTTACTTGAAGAAATTGAAAGGCTATTTGGCCACTGGGAATATAGAAAGTAATCTTGATGTTCAGAGTAAATTTTAAAAAAATTGGCACATCCTAAAGTCCCTAGAAAATAAGTCTTATATCCTTAAGGCCCTATTCCCTTTAGATAAAAGGACCTATAAGTAAGGTTGTAAGGAGTTGTAAAGAGCTGTAATTTAGCATAAGGGGCAGTTGTGTACTGTAAGAAGTACAACTAAAATAGTTGTCAGGTTATAAGCTGAAGTTAAAAAGGGCAGGGCTAGTCCCCTAGACCTAACGTAGTACTGAACTGAAGTCAAGTACAAGAAGATCAGCAGGCTGCCAGCACACAAGACCTGTTTCTTATCTCTACTCTTGCATGAGGTTCAAATGGTTCATAGGACAGGAAAGATCCACAACATCTAATAATACCGTGATAAGGAAACGTAGATCAAAGCTTTAACAAGCAATGGATTTATTAAGTGAAACTACAAAATATACAAGCAGTTCAACAAAATAAAGTGATTCTAGATTCCAAATTCAAGAGGCCCACATAAATCAATTAAAATCTTCCAGCACTTGAAGTATACAAAAACTTAAGATTCTTCCATCGTCTTCTAATTTTCTTCCTACAAGCACCTATAAGGCACACATCATATCGGTAAAGCAAAGCCGCTCAAAATCTCTTTTTATAAACTTAATCAATTCCCATGACAATAGCAACACTCTGGTAATTTGCAATTTTTTTCACACAAATATTCAACCAAAAAAGAAAATAAAAAGCTTAGGAAGTTAAAAGACTTTATAAAAGAAAATGACAAATTGAGATATTTGCAAGACTCTGTGAGATAGTAGAACTTTTATTGAAAATAATGCACATACCATACTTAGTTTGAAAATCTTTCCCTTGGGTGAACAAAAGCTCAAAGCCCACCCACTTGCTATTTTTTCTTTTTTCTACTTGCTTTTCTGGTGAAAATGGCAATGAATTCACTATATTATCACAATCTAAGACTCTTTGTCGTAGAACCCATTCCATTTAGCTGTAGCTTACAACCTATTGCCTTATGCCTTATTATTGCTTACAACTCCTTATAACTAACTTTACAACTATTTTACAACTCCTTATAACCAACTTTATAACTATTTTACAACTCCTTAAGCCTGACAGCTATAGTCCTACAGCTCCATACGGCTAAATGACTAAATAGAACAAGGCCTCCATTTAATGATATCTAGTCTCCTATTTGATGCAATCATCTAGCTTATTCGTCAAAAAATATCATTTGGTGATGAATTTCAAGCTTTTTTAGTAATTGCACCTCGTTCAGGAGCCCACACCCGGCCAGGTCCTTTTGCGCTGTTGTGCGCCTTGAGCATGTTTTAAACTAAGATACCACAATTATGTAAAAGGAAGTTTTACGGAAATCACCCATAGCCACTGTTCCAGTAATACAACCATTTTAGTTTGTCAGGAACCATTTTGGCAGGAAAGCCATCAATGAAAATTAATTTTATATAAGCAACACGTACATTAAATTAGCGGATAATGAATAAAGATGATAGAATACATATATCATAACTAGTGATAAGAAAGGTAGATGATTAAATTTGTTAAGATCGACAATTTAAACCTGGCAACTAGGTCATTTGGTTTGAGTTAATTTCGAGTTGGGTCGTATTTGGGTTTATGGGAGTTTGGTTTAGAAGCTTCAAGTCCGTTGCTAGTTGGATAAATAGACTAGTCAGGCAAATACAAGTAGCTTAGTAGGAATAATTGGGACAAGCTCATTTTGGGTGAGTTTATTTGGGCTCGGGTCAAAATCGAGTTAATATTACCATCTCTGGTCGGTATGGGTCCTCGTCATGCACAAAAGGTAATCGGTTACAGTTTTTCCTGGTATATTCCACAAGCAAGTTTGATAAGGGCGAAGTTGAAGGATGAAAGTTTTTAGCATAATTGACAACAAATTCCCTCTTTGTGCACAGCCTATATCATGCTCTTGGGAACAACATGCACCCAAGACTAGAGTTATGTAAGCAAATTAAACTAAAAATGAGTGTGTGTGTGTGTGTGTGTGAGAGAGAGAGAGAGAGAGGGCACGTGTACCATGGCTACATGATCACAATTCACAATACCTATTGTGTCCTCAACCTTAATATTTAGGAAACTTTGGAGCATATGATCTATTGCCTAAAATCAATATAGGTTTCCCAATAAAGTTTTGGTCGTACATACTACATACCCCCATGCTTTAGTGCTTCATAGCTTTCAAGACAATGCATGGATTAATTGACGACAAAGAAGTATAAGTTGATTAACAGAGAGGAATGTAAGATATTACAGCACTTACCCAAAGTGATGCCCAGCCAAGTTTAACCTCAGAATCATACCCAGCTTTGAACTTGTAATCCTTGCCAACTGTGTGCTTGTACACCGTACTCCAATAGTTGGTATCAAAGTTATACCAGTAACTGGAAATAGTATTTTTGAACGAAGTAACACTAAGTTACATTTCTATCATAAAGTCAAATGCAAAATTTTCACACTATTGATAGCAAGCACTAAACTGGTAAGGATAATTCGGAACACTAAAAATTCTTGATATTTCCTACCTTAATTTGTCTGAAGGACCAAACCGCCTCTTAAATGCAAATGACACTGCATTTGAGGGCAAAGAAATGCTCGGAATAAATGACATTTCTTCATCCTGCACAGATTTTGAAAGATTAATTAATTACCTAAGCAGATCATTGGCAACACATACAAACAATCACAGGGAACACAACTTTGACATGAAGCCAAATTTAATTTCATTCCTCCAAGACACTTATCACATTCAATTAAGCATCTGAATTAAGACCAGAAACATTTCTCACAGAAAAAAATTAACTTCCATTTGAACTAACAAAACAGAATAAAAAGTGATGCTGATGACAAACCTTATAGCAATATCTTAGATTCAAGCTTTCATCTTTGTACAGGGCAGTGCAAACACCATTAAGAAGTGAACCTTTCACAATGCCACTAACTGACAAAATTCTCTTCTCTTCATCCTCCTCTTTCTCCTCTAAGGAAACTTCGCCATAAGGAAATTTTAAAGTTGCCTTTGGCTGCAAACAGTAAAATGAAGTTACTACCATTTTAGACATATGTAGACAGGATATTAATGAAAAGTGAAGTAAGGCTATATGAAATATGGCAACATGTAACAACTCAAAAACTTATTTGGTTGGTGCTGATTAACATGTAGAAACGGGAAAACGCAATTTTAGGTGAGGGAATCAATTTCAGCATCCTACTAACTCAGTTCCTATAATAATAAGAATGATAATAATTATCATATTAATTCTTTAATGCTCCATTACTTTTAATTTATATTTGTCTAAAATAAAATTATAACAGAGTTTAACAAAGCGTGTTCAGACAACAAATTGAGACTTTTCAATCGAGCAGCACATACATTAAAGAAGATATAATATCTTGATAATCCAACAACAAAACAGGGAATGTCAAGATTTAATCAAGAAACTAGAAACGAAAGGGCGAACAAATGAAAAACTTTGCTTAACTGTGAGAATCTTTTCCAAAAGTATCAGTCTTGGAAATTTAACAGGCCAAACAAGAGGAAAAAGGAAAATCTAAACTAGTAAGAAGCAACCCTTATCTGAAATGTGTTCATTTTCTTTCCCTTTGGCTGGTTTGTCTGTATACCTTCCAAACACATGGGATCCAACGTAAGGATTACAACCTACCAAACTATGGCACCAACCCTCTGCTTTCATTTCAAGCTCCATATCAACCCAAAAACCAAGCACCATCTCTTGGTTCTTCTTCTTTCTTTCGTGTTAAATCTCAAACTATTTATTTTTTTAAAAAATGAAAAACAGAAGACAAACAACAAGAGTGTTTGAGAATTGAAAGAATAGTCAAACAGGAGAGAAGAAGAAATGCTAGAGAAGCAGAGCAAAGAAAGCATCGTGAAAAGGGAGAAGTAGCAGAGATTCTCTTTTGTTGAGGATGGAATATTTAGGAAAAGTAAGGCTCTACTTTTTCTGGACAGTTGATAATTTGAAGGTGGTGATATTATGCTAATCATAGGTTCTTTATTCCCATCCTCACTAGCTCACTCCCACAAAAGTGGATTCTCTCTCCCCCGCCCCAAAAAGAAATAAATGAGAGAGAGTTGGGGGGGCAGTAAATTTTGCCAAAGGATTCCATGTGTGGGGACAGAAAAAGGGATGTGTGTGTGTGTGTGTGTGAGAGAGAGAGAGAGAGAGAGAGAGAGAGAGAGGAGGAGGAGGAGGAGGAGGACGGATGGGGGGGGAACCAATTCTGTGTAAGGATTCTATATGAATGAAGACAGAAATGGGATTGTAGTTCCATACCAAAAGGACCTGAAATGGGTTTACTTGAACATGCATAATACAAACCACAGTTCACAAAAGTGACAGATGCAGGTTCAAATCAGCATTCTTGGATTAGCCACAGTCTAAAACCAGATTATTCAGTTGGACAAAGACTATTACTACAAACTGAATGAGCTTACCAAGCCAATAGATGGAACAGCAGATGCGAGTTCAATTTTGTAGCCAGGATCAGAAAGATTTGCCACCATTGTAAGTTCTCCTTGTTGTGCCTGAAATTGAAGGCATGTCAGTGAATTGACTAACCAATGCAACGTTCATGCTCATATAATACTTTATTTTACACGACCTCAAGCACAGAATGAACAACTCCAGCCAAAACCAGACATGCTGTATGCAGTCAAATGGTACACAATGGGTTCTGCTCTCCTGCTTATCATCATTATATCCCATTTATAAACAATGTTCAATATTGATATGTACAGTAGATGGCAGTTATTGTACATAAGGAAGAAACACAATACAGAGGTACAAAGGAAAAGATAGTTGTCTTTCTTTTACCAAAAGTCTGAAAGAAGTATTAGTTATTCTCAGCTCAATCTAGAAGTCACACAATTATTACCAAAATTGGGAAAAATAGTATCAATCCCTATTAAATATGATCTACCCTCGCATTCTATTCATGGCTGGACAAAACTTAACCATAATACTGATGCTGCAAACCTACCTTGGATCAAAATAGACAAATATCACATCCTTCTCAATCTCATGCTATTTTCGAATAGCCTATTAGCTTGAAAGAAATTTTATAGTAAAGTAACAGCCATATGAAGGATGATGGCTAAGCTCGCAAGCAAAAAGTGAGCTAAAGAAAGAATCTGCAGGCATGGTAGGCTAGCCATTTCATCATGGATGGCCTGTTTTAAAACTAGTTGATGTGATCTGTCAACTAAGATCGCAAGTTATTTTAAAGAAGCAGTTTAGAATTATGAAGTTACGAGAATTGCAGGCATGGCAACTCATGATTTGCAGCAGGGCATAGCGTCACTGAGCAGGTAATCAAAATTGCACTAAATAAGAATTTGCAAACAAAAGCAGCTATGCACTTCAGCCTCACTTCCGAAACATCCCTGCCCCCCGTCCATTGGGAAAAAGACTATGTTATGGAAGGTAATATCCTATGAAGGACAACTCAATAATAAGGCCAACTAATACAATTGCCATAGGTACCACGATCATCTTATCCCCTGTAAATTTGGTATCAAAGGAATGGTGTAACCAAGCAATAGCTAAAATTCCTTATACTTTAAAAATGTGGTGTCTCCATATTCCATGGTGCATCACACATCAATCACATACCAGAAGTTGAAATTATGATCCAAAAGGCCAAACTCTTCTGGGCATAGCAGATGAGTGTCTCACATGTATCTAACACAAACACTCGGACTCTCACAGAAGTCAAAACACAAAAGAAATTGCTCCACGATTCACATGCATTACAACAATCTGTGGTTGTTCAAATTAAAAAATGACCACCTCTATGCATAATAATATAAATCTAATAATAGTAAGCACACAAATAAACAACCATTTTCATCAATAAGTACATGCAAATAACATCATATCCTTTTTTTGTAGTTTTGCAGGCGGCCAGGGGGGACAGTGGGAGGATGAAGTTTCAACGTGTAGGCACTGCATGTCCATGTCACATATCATTTTCTGCGCTTATTAGACTCTAACAATAGCATCTATCTCGAGCTCTCCCAGGAGAGCAGGAAGTATTGTCTGTTCATGACATGGCATCCAAGTTAAACATATCAATTGTAGTATAATTATTTTTTTATGACAAGGAAACAGAATAACTATGGTTTGCCATCTTTTTTTTTTTTTTTTGGGGGGGTGATCCTCTGCTGTAAACTTTAGAGAAAATCTTACATCTCATGAGTATGAGTCCATGACTAATTAGTATTGAGCAAAAGAGTGAAACAGAGACCTTTACATCATAAGCAGCTCCGAGCTGCAATCTGGAACCAAGGGGAAGTGAACCTTTAACCAGTGCATTCTGCTCTTTCAAATAATAGTGAACAGAGAAGTTCCTTGTCCATAACCCAAGTTGGGGCCTGTAGGTTTCACTCTTGTTATTCTGGTTTAATTAGCATCGCTTGTCAAATGCCACATCAAATTTTTGCTAGTGTAGTTACATATTTTGTATGAGGCCATGCGCAATTTTTAAGCGCCAATGTCAGAATAGAAAAAATGCAAACATTTCATCCCAGCTGTTGCCATCATGAGCCAAAGATTTAAATAAACTTGATTTTAACATAAGAAAATCAATAAAACGTTTTCACAGATTGTTCATACATGGTATGTATATCAGTCAGACTAGCATAACAGGAACAGGGAAGGATTTAGAGACAAGGGTCAGGGCCCCATTTTAGGGTTACATCTGCATATGATCTATGTTAAATTGCCCATGATCTATGTTAAATTGCCCGAGATAATTGAATATCAAGTTCAAATATTTTCTTTCCTAATAATATAAGAAGTCTAATGTCGAATTGATGTCTCTAAGATTTCAATGCAAGTATTTTTATTGGAATGATGGACACTTTCACATTAAAAGCACACGGTTGAGAGTTTGGGCGGGGGACTGTAGAAAAGAAGCAAGGGTTTGTTGTGAGTATTGAGTTGACCAGCAAGAGAACGACTTTCAAAAGAAAAACTCGCATCCTCCTCTGTAGAGACAAGAGGTATTTGACAAATGGCTGTGCTGCACCCTTTCCATAGGTTTAGTGCACTATTGTATCATACTATATCCAACTACACTATGAGTAGGGCACTCTTAGACAAGGAATGCATAGGTCCTGGTTTGATTGTTGGTCCCATTATGATCAAGCTTAAGCTGGGTTAGCTTTCAGTGATCCACAGTTCTAACAATATTTTGTCCGTTGAAGCATCTCTTGGACTACTCAATCTACTTGTCTTCCCAATTCCCCTTTAAACCCCTAGATGTAATCTTTGTGACAACAGAAAATAATCTTCCTCGAGCATTTACATACTACCCCCATTCTCAAAAGGTCACCAGCTTTTATGAAAATAATACCCCATTTGTTTTGCAAACCTTATCCTTTCTTCCTTTTGAGGAAGTCTCAAAATAAAATCCCTCTTTATTACCATTAGTTTTGAAAGCTACCTTCCCCTAACAACGGTTAAAACAATGAATTAAATGGTTTTCACCTAAATTTTTCTTCAATACTTAAGCAAGAGCAAGTTTACCTAAAAAGGAGTACAATAGTGGGAACATAATTTCCCAAATGCTATTATTTATATTCTTCCACGAAAAACAGTTTTTAAGTAAGCATTCATCACCAAATCATTCCCAGGACAGAAAAAACAAAAAAACAATTACATTAAAATGCACATTATAGCTAAGAAGCACGAACAATCTTTGCAACAATGTATCTGTGTCAAATAAAGACACTCTTGGACACTCTATGGACACTGTCAAGCGCATGCCAAATACATAAATGGTACAAGAAATTTGGTTTTGCTATTGAAAGTTATAGGGCTTCCATGAAAGCAATTCGTAATTGCTCCAACTCAAACATGACCCCTCCAACACTAAAAACATAGAATTAAAACAAACACACCTGTAATTAAATAAATATTTTTTCATTAATACGTGTCCATTATACGTCCTATTTTTTCGGCAATTCACGTGTCAGTGTCGTATCATCTATCATGATGTATCTTGTATCAGTGTCCATGCTCCTTAGCATTATAGGATTATTGTCCTAGTGAATTTGTTTTGGTTAATGCCAATTAACAATCTTTCAGGGATAGAAAGTGCATAAACTATCATCGACTATAGATGGCCAACCCAATATTGCAACTTCTGCCAACTTTTTATGGACATGCTTGTGACGTTAAATTGATATTCTGCCCAATTCAAAGACAAGAAGTAAACTTCAACCTAGAAATGATGCACCCTTGATTCACAGAACCTGCAATTTTAACAATTTAAAAAGATAAAGGCCTTGCATGCAAGTTTTTAAATTAAAAAAGAAAAAGAAAAACCCTCCCCTCTCGGGTCTCTCTACTTAGGCAGATAATATGCACAATTTAACACAGACGCAAATACCAAATAACTAAAATTTACGTTAATTTTCTTCAATACTGTTGATGAAATTCATCTATCAATTCTCTATCAATTCGTTAAGATTTTTGCATATAATTGGCTAATCCTCTATCAATTCGTGCTGCGTACTTCGCAACTTTTAAGCAAAATTCATCTAATCCCCCCCAAATGGTTCCAACTGTACTAAAAAAACTGCAATGAAAATCAATCCAGTGACATTACATCCCAATTCGAATCACACACGCCAGTTAGAGAGAGAGAGAGAGAGAGAGAGAGAGAGAGAGAGCAGAGAGAGACAGAGACAGAGACAGAGAGAGAGAGAGAGAGAGAGAGATTCACCTTAACATCATGAGCAGCCTTGAGCTTCAAATTGGGTCCAACATCAAGAAAACCCTTAACCAGGGCATTCTGCTCGTCAAAATCGTAGTGAATTGCAAGATGCTTGGTAATAAGCGCCAGCTGCGGGTCAGCAATCTCGCCCTTGGGATTGTTCTGGAAAGAGAATTTGAGCTTGGCGAGGCCATTGAATAGCTTGGACGACACCTTGTGGAAGAAGATCGAGCTATCGCTGTCGAACTCCGACGTCACTCGTATCGGGGGCCTTTTCTGGAACGAGAACAACCCGAAAGAAGGAGGCGGTTGCGATGGCTGCTCCGACGACGGCTCCGGCGGCGGCGGAGGAGGAGGAGATTGACGCCAAAACGAGCTGGGGCTAGAAGAGATGATTATGGATTGAGTTTCTGGTTGGGAATTGGGGAGATGAACTTGCGGTGGTTGTGGTGGTGGCGGTGATGGTGATGAGTCCGCCATTGATGGTGTTTTGTGGTTAATGGTTAGATTAGAAGTCAATTGGAGAGAATGTGGAGGGTGAGAGAGAGAGTGGATGAGTTGGGTAAGATAACACAAACGATATATATGAATGACGCACAAAAATGGGCAAGTAAATAAATAACGGAGGTTTTGAATTTTGATTGAAATTGTGGGATGGAAAGGCAATAAGGCTAATGTGTCCAACTTATGACCTTCGCGTTATGAAGGCAGCTGCAGGCAGCATGACGCTAATCAGCTGAGCTAATTATACAAACTTTTAGGTAAGTCTGTAATACATAAGGATACTTTGCACATCCCTATGAATTAGACAGAAGCTTATCAACAAATTCAATTTGCTTTCAAACTTAGTAGCAACACGTAGTTTTTGTTCCCAAACAAGTTTTGAAGAAAATTCACATCAATTAAAAAGATTTTGGTCCTCGCTAATATTAGAACGCTAAAGAAGCTAAAGTTATCTTTTCACTTCTCTTATATAAGCAATCACTGATTCTTCTGTAATCATTTACGAATCTATCATTGAATATTATGATTAACTATTTTGCTCGATTTCTTTCACATGGATCAATGAGATATGTCTGAATTTGTCTAAATTCAAGTGAGTGTCAAATTCGAATGACATAAATTGGAAAAATTATGTATTGAAACCTAAAACTCAAACGAAACATTTGTGACTATACCTCTTTTTCCTCAACTGTATGGACTTGGTTAATCACATCACCCAGACGCTACCCGCTAGCTATTACAGCTGAAAGTAGGCATTTTTAGCAGAGACAAATAATGGGCCATTCAGGACGACTGACGGGTAATTTTTGCTTGCATAGGAAGAGACTCGCAACATACAGGAATTGCATCTCACTGCAAGTTCATTCACATTTCTCTACATGTATAAAAAGACCAGAGGTTCTTGATTCTTTCTACATATTTTTCCATCATTTTTCTTTTTCTTTTTTTTTGGGGGGTTTGGGAAGGGAGAAAGTTCACACGAACAAACTGGTACAATACATTGGCACGTCGTCTTTCCCTTAAAATAATCTAACTTAATGACATGATTATCAAACCAAAAGGATTCACAGCTTCCTGCAAAACCCAGCCAGCCATCAAACACCCACGCACAAAGGGGGAAAATAACAGTCCTGACAGGAGCACACCAACTTAAAAGCCACACAGAAGCTGGAAAGTTATTATCAAGCTGTATTAACAGTAACTGGCTTCCCTCTGCCCATGGAAAAACCTCTCGTGCCATCAGGCATGCGTGGCCCTGGTGGCTGCTGCTTGGGCTGCTGCTCACCATGGCCTGCATTAACTGTTGGTGGGGCCCCGACATGATTTCCCTTGTTGGTCTGATGATGGTGATGGTGAGGGTGTTGATGGTGATGGTGCTGGCTCTGGCTTTGGTGTTGGTGTTGGCCCCTCCCACGCCCCTTTCCCGAGCCCGATTACGGCCCTTCTTCTGCCCACCTTCTTTTTCCGAGCTTTGCTCCTCTCCCTGCACATTGAAGGCAAAAGTCTGATGGTCAGTACTAATAAAAATTTGAAAAGGGAACAGAAATGGCTGAATTATCTGCAAAGTGCAAGTAATCTATGGATTGGCTGCCAAAATTTCATATGGATAAAGGAAAGGGGGTTTGTAATATATAAAGCCTCTTCACTAGCCATCATGGGATGGCCTAGTGGGAGGAATCCACCTTCCGACAAAGGAGGTGGATCAAATCAACCGGAGGCATGGGATTGGGACCCCCCTCTCGTGTCTTCCCCAACTAGCCGTCCCCATAAGACCTCCATATGGATTATTTTGCCCAAAGAAAAGGAAAAACATATAGCCTTTTCACTAATGCAATGTGTATTTGGAAACTCAACTTGAAATAATTGCCACCTTCCAACTAGTTTTTTAAGGAAGATGATGTTTTAATGGATCCCTGGAAAATTGAATAAAACATCATTGTTGTAAGATTTAGGATAGGAAATATGGTAATCTTGAGAAGAGACGAGAAGTGTGTAATTCAGATCAGGATTGGATAGGAAAAGGGCAAATACCATTCTCTCACATTTCTTTGTTCAGTTTGTGACAAGGTCATACACACAACCTCACACCCAATACTAAACGAAAACCAGAGAACTTACATGATCATGAGACTGGACATCAGACTGTCCAGAAGGGTCTTCCAATTGTTTCTCATTCTGATTCTGCTCTGAAGTGGAAGCATCTTCTTCTTCACAGGTTGCTTCACCTTCATTCCCGGCTTTTTTGCTCGCATCTGTGCAGGTTTAGACTGAAGAACAATGTTCAGTAACAGATAAAAAATGTAAGCCCAGCAATCAATGTTTTTAAAGATGACAAGGGCAATATCAATGAAGTTCAGGCATTGACAAATTCGATGATTTAAAAGAGATCACAGGCCTATAAATTAGAAGTTGCTTCCATAAACTTGTTTATCATTAGGCAAGGTCTATGCATCAGAAATTATATGGAGTTTGAGCAATATGACTAGGTTTTTCCTTTAACATATTGCAAGTTTCTGATAATACAAAATGACAAGAGAACGAATAAATTAACAGGTATGTCGACTAAGCAATTGTTTGCCGTCAAAAATGTTGATAGTGCATCCTTAACTGTCATTGATATCTTCTCGGGGTTTGGATGCTGATAATACCACTTTTGGGAGTTTTGGACGAGAATAACGTACACTTTAAAGTTAGCTCTCAACGGACCGACCTTTGGAGGCATTTATTTTCAACATTGCAATTTTAAGTCAATAACACTTTGATTGACCAATTTGATTGTGTGATGGTTTAACACTTTAAACGAGAACAACACTATAAAGTTTGCTTATTTATCACAGATGAATAATGGTGGTGGAAAAGTGAACACAGATGCAATATCCATGCTTGATCAATAAGTTATCATCTTTCAAATTGGTGAATAAAAGTCGCTATGACTTGGCAGTGCTACAAATAAATAAATACCCCTGAAATTACAAAGTAATGAGGTGGTAGCTTACTTATTATCCCTGAATGGTGGTTTTGGAAAAGGTGAAGGAGATGTCAACATCAACACGTGATAGGGTTGTATCACTTGGCACTAAATGTAAAGATCTTGTCCAAGAGTCCCAAAGACAATTATTGGCATCTAAAACCCCTTTTTTTTGTTTGGGGGCAGGGGGAGGTAAAGAGGCATCATAAATTTCCCCATGTGCAACTTCTAGACTAGTTTACATCCAACATTCTCTAGTCAAGCAACCCCTTTCTGAAAAAGAAACAGATTTCATTTTACGCTACACAATTATTTTATGCTACACAGTTAGCAGAAGTAACATAACCAATGCCCCCTCCCCACCCACACCCCCCAAACCCCAAAAAAAGGAAACAGAGAGCACCCCACAAAAACCGAAAGGACAGGCATTTCTTCAAAAATGAGAAAGAATATAGTACCAGAAGAAAGTCGTTCAGATAATTTAATAATAAAAAGGTACCAAAAGATGTACCCAGCGTTTAAGCAGTAGACGAACTCTGAGGCCATTCCTCCAGTCATCCTCGTCATTCAACTCTGTGACCTACAAAATGGAAGCCAAAGCTTGAAACTTTTTGACATCCTCTCTTTTCCTAATTTCCTTTCCAAAGTCAGGAAAAGGTCAAACAACAAAGTTAAGACACAGAAATGAAATTGTACCGCTTTCTCAGCCAGCTCAACTGATTCATACTCCACGAAAGCATGTAACTACAAAATGGAAACATAAATGTGTTTAGTGCAAGCATGAGATCCAAAATTACAAGGTCATTGTAACTTTTTTTGTGTGTAATAAAGTTAATTCAGCTGATTCCAGTTTTCACATGCTTGACGCTGTCATTTGACACATCCAATTTGTGCTCACCTGTGTGTGTGTCCAGAAACACATTAAATAGGCTCCGACCACCTTTTTAACCACAGTAATTTTAACTAGTGAGGTCGAGTTGTATTATTTTATAAGTACGTGAGAGCTAGACCTCTTACTAAATTTTTATTTATTTTTTCTAAAACAAAAACATATATATACGTCACCGAATCGAGGACTGGGGGTTGGCCTAGAACTACCTGCAAAACTGATGACTATAGGTAGTAATATCACTATAGAGTATTGTCAAAATATGGGATCCCAAAATGTACGATGCACCTAGATGATATAGAAATTAATATCACATCCTTAAACTCCACATCAACCATTTCTTCGGTGCTAGACACTAAAAATCAATTATAATCATACATTCTTTTGGGAGCTAACAGAACCAATTTTGTTAACTAATCAAGGCAAAACATAGGGACAGCACCATTATGTGTCCAAGATACCTCACAGAAGGCCATCAATTTTACTATCAAATTAAATGTAACTTGTTTACTACCACCAACTCCACTGCTTCTTCCTGTGTTCTCTAAGTTTCTTTTGGTTGAGTAATTAATGCTGATGGCATTATCACTCTCAACTTTCTTGCTCTTTAGGAAGCAAGTAAAAGTTGGTAAAAGCATAGAACATGTTCAGAAACTAATCAGAAGACCTGGCATGTGGCATCTGATGCAACTCCAGAAAGTAATAACTCAAAACTAAAAGGAAGAGATTTTTTTTTCTGAGTAAAAACTAGATGGAAAAATCCAGAACAGTAAACTAGATGGAAAAATCCAGAACAGTCACAATACACACAATGTTCCATTTACCTTATTACTGTAGAGCATGTTGTCAGTCTTCGATGGCCTAGATGCTGCAGAAGCTCCATTGCTAGAAGGCTGAGGTTGACATGTACGAATAGATTTCACGCTGGAAAAGGAGCAATTAACTTGATAAGCGTTCAGAATATTGTTATCTCCAGGAAAAATTAACTGCAGAGGCACATTTTATCAGATTGAAGCTATTAGATACCTCCCCACAGCGGAGAAAATTTTCATGAGATTCTGGTGACAATGATCCTCCGGTAAATTCTCAGCCACGATTATGCGAGCCTACACGTCATACACAAGGACGAGAAATAAGACAAAAGAATTACAATATCAAACAAGTAATCTCAAAAAGACCTCACACAGAATAGAGTAGTCTATAATATATGTAGGGGAAAAAGGAGTGAATGAAATGACGTGCAAACATAACAATGACAACATACTTGCAGCTCATCCATGTCAGCAAGGGGATGCAACCGCTTCACTTTCTTCCCATCTTCACTAACAACCTGTGAACAAAGCCCCGTGAAATAGCAATAAGATGGCCAGGCAATACCGTAGCCATGCAAAGGACAGCATATGAAAATATGTTAAAAAATAGGTAAAACACAGAGCCCAAAAAAGTATCCTACTTAAAATTGGACAAAGAGAATTACAGAAGACTTACAAGTTTTGTGGAGTTTCGTAGCACAGATGCAAGCTGGGAATTACTGCTTATCAGGGCCTTGATCTTCTTAAAAGATGCAACCACCGACATTGGCACTACATATAAGTTGTAACAACATAAAGGTCACAGAAAGGAGAACACTTCATCAAGCTATAGTATAAAAACAAAAATATTTCTCAAACTGGATATTACTCTGGCTGCAAGTAGATCTTCACAAGGCCACACAGGATAAGAAGCAACGTAGCAGCACATGTAAGAGAAAATATACAGAAAGACACATATTCTCATATATGTTTGGCTGTGTGAAATGAAGCCCATGAGCATCCGCTGAGAGAGCTGAAGCATAATCGAGTTAAGGAAGCCATTCCTTCTAGGATGTTGGTGCAGAAATATGCAACCAAAAGGACAAAGCTGTTTCCAAAGGAGCTTGATCTAAAGGGACATCGGTATGGCCATACGGGGCATGGCTATTTCGTTTCTTTTTTTTCCTTAATTTGTTATTCAATTTTACCTCAACTATTGCAAATATATATTTACAAAACTAGAATAAATATTCGAGTTATGATTAACATTTAAATATTTAGGCAGTGAACAAGACAAAACGTAAGTAGAATATAAATGATTGGGTCTAAGTGAAAGTAAGACTTGAAAAAGACAACCTTATTTAAAGCCCAGATAAGAGTCACGCACATGAACCACTGTTTTAGTGCCTCACTGCCTCCCATAAAATAACAGAAAAAAGGAAAAATAAAATAAAAGGCTTGTATCCCACTTAAATCAGGTGCCCCGGTTTGGAAGAAAGACAGCCCTAATTGAGTCAGTCAGCCCAGCTACAACACCCACTTTGAAAAGTTGCCAAACCCTAATCGAATTATTCCTACTATCATGCATGCCTCTGAGAGAGAGAGAGCGACTCGGACGACGGGACAGGGACGGAGAGAGACAAAACCCTAATCTGACGCTTTACATGCTGGCTTCTTCACATGGTGCTTCCCCTACATGGTGCTTCCCCTCTTCTACTGCTTCACCTAGCTAGAATCCTATCTGTATCCGGTTACCACTGCTCGATATCGACCCGTATTCCGTGTCGGTACCCATGCCATGTCTTGTCAACACAAGTACAGCATGGAAAATGCTGAGTTGAATCATCATAACTTTAGTTTACTATCATCCAAAGGTGGAAAGCATCATCTAACGATGACTCTTCAAATGCTAGGAAAGCATTCATGCTTTATCTGTCGAACAAGTTGTCATTGTATCAATTTGCACAATCATGTATGTAGTTATTTGTTCTAGTTCCTCCTAAGTTTCTTTAGTTGCTTCAGCTGCTTTGTAATATTAAGCAAGATACTCCTCTTTCATGATCCTCATCCTTTTTGATGCTTAGTATTCTACTCTCTACGCTCATCCCAATATGGTGCCCATGAATCCTACTTTCCAGTCTGCCAAGCAAATGCTTGTGCAGGTTCTGACTACTTTTCGCTGAAGCCTGCTCACATGGATCTCAAACCTAATTTGTCAGAATAAAGGTCTGGCTTACTTTGGGAATAACAAAATGCAGAATGAAGTTAGCTGACGTGAACTGAAATCAAACATTGTCACCAGAATAACCTCCTCATTATTCATCAAATTTATTAGAATGCAAGAAAATTTCACAAGATTGGCACTCAAGCAAGTGCTGTTAAGAATAGCTTAACAACTTATTAAAATTTAGTGGTCCTTGAAGATTTTAAACCACATAACTAAGAAAATATTCCAATCTTAACAATTCAAAATAAGAACAGCTCAACCCAACATGGAGTATGACTCTATGCTAAACAAGGATAACATATTTCAGAGGTGTATAATAAACAAACAAAAACAGTCAAGGAAGAATGATCCTACCATATCCTTCAGGATCCTTGTTGATGAAGCGTATTAGATGATCGGTTGTAGCCAAGTTTACATCACTGAAGTAATACTCCACCTAAAAATATCTCCAATAGTTAAGACATTGAAAAAAATAACTGAAGAAAAAGACACAATAGCTGCTAGATTGGTGCTTTAAGAGAAGGACAATGTTTTTCCAACATCCAAAATTATCAATACATAGAATATAACACAATTGAAACCCAAAGAAAAAAAACATACAATTTCAAAACTTTTGAAGGGTTTTGCTATCAGCTACAAGGCCAAAAGGTTCACACAGTGATCAAAAGCTGTGCTTCTTTGCAGACTAATAAGAATATTAGAACAACAGAGTAATGCTCATCATATGTATCCACAATTGCAAATTTAGTGTCTGGAATCTAATGTTCTCAAGTACATGGGACAACCCATTGGTGTCCGAATACAATTTTTGTTTGCTCCTTTAAAAAAAGGATGACATCTAATGTCCACATATGCTTCTCTGCATGTTAAACTACTTCCCCCCCACCCCTGGTGATTAAACTTCTTCTCCAATTGTCACTACTTGAAAAGTAACTCTCCATTAGTGACTTGTAAGGTGCTTTCCATCTTTTCCAGACATCAGCAGCCATAATAATGTAGATCAGATTATTTTTGAGAAAACAGTGATAGAAGTTCGATGAATTTTGTTAGGGAAACCCGAAGAATAGTCAGTTTCTTCAAAGGTGAGATACTGAGATTCATAACTGTTTTTGACTCTTGATTTGGCAGACACATACTGCTAACTCAACGTCTGAGACACAGGCTATGTCAACTGAAATCTTGTTTTTATCCAACAACCCATGCATGACAGTCAGAATGGATAAGACAATCAGATGCTACAAAGCAGTCTAAAAACTCACATAACTGCTTGGAAATTGCTAAATCCCCCACTTCAACACATACATGTAATAAGCACTTGTATATGAATCCAGGTAACATGGGCACAACAGACCACAAGATGTTAAGTGCACCTTTTCCCAATGCTATCTTACTCCGACTTTTCATTTTGCCTTAGGTACCAATCAAACACTTGACACCCGTCGTGTGTATGGAGTATAAATAAACCCTCTACCCCCTCATTTTGAACCAAACATGTACTAAATTTATAAGAAGACTGCCTATTCGACACAACACTCCTGTCAGATACTCCAGATTTCAACATGGGTATTGACCAAGTCCATGTAACCTAGCCCCATAGGCTTAAACTAACCAGGGAGATATAGGGATGTTAGGTGGTTTGAATGTAGAACTAGAGAAAAGTTTCATGGATATAAAGTAGAACTATTGAAAAGTTTCACGGATATAGAGTACTCCCGCTTACAAGTAACTTCCCAACACCTGACCATATTTGCTTCTCTGAAGCACATGGAACAAGAAAAATGATACCTAAAGTGATAAGATGTCCAAGGCAAGAAATGAGAACCAACATTAGCAGCAGGATTCTTACTATGTCGTTCAAGACCATATTTTTCTTTTCTGTGACCTTATGTCAATGGAATTTAAGTCCGACGGGAAATGCCAGAATCGCATACACTTGTTTTTCCAAACATAAATGTTTTTGGAAGTCCAACACCAAATGATTGAGACTCAACTGCCCTCCGCATTATGCATCATTATGATACTAGTAGGCATACAGTCACTCAGTACGGTCCCCCAATTAGGTTTTGAAGGTCAAGATTTATTTAATCTAAGTGCTATAATGACCTATAACATTTTGGTACCAAGAATACTAGACTGCTGCTAGTAGTTGTAGTAATAATAGTAATAGTAGTGGCAGTAGTAATGATAGAATCAAAAATAACTATGATAAATATACTATGTATAGGCCTATGATGTCAAACCTTCAAATATGAGTTCAATAAACACAAGAATATATCGCGATATCTGATATCAGAACTTCTACATTGCTTACTAGTCCAATCCCAACCCCCCCACCCTCTCTGTTTGGGCTTGTTTAAGAACCTAAATAACAATATTTGTGGCCTTATAAAGGTGTAACACTTTAAAACAATTTTCATTTAAATTCTAAGTCATAATATATTGGCAAATCGACATGAATGATGAAAGTCAAGAGACATACCGCAAATGTTTACAAAATTTTTCATTAGATAACATTCTTATAGATAAAAAACCCAAAATATGCTGGGACATGATGGTCATCCTATTTATTAATGATACACTGCATTCACATGAGTAAAAAAAGAGCCCCTCTCTTCTTGTCGAAAAATTTGCATGGTGACTAATATTATTACATTAAGGATCACCAAATCAAGAGACATGCTGACAAATATGGAACAAAATCAACAAGGGACCCTGATTATATCCACTGTCACATAGCTAAAGCAATTATATCGAATTCCACCAAATTGAGGCGGATTTGTAAATAAGGCAAATATTATAACACACATTCACGTTCAACCCATTACACATTCAGCAATCACTTGGAAAAAATTCATCCCAAATTGTGACTCTGAGGGACCACAAAAATCTCATACTTGCACCTTGAATTACTCAAAATTTCTAAACCACTCACAGACTACTCAGCGAGAAACGTTAGCTGACTAAGCCTGTAAAGTTTGAATAGCCCAACCTCAAAAGCCCTATTAACAAATCAATATGACTAGCTAACCATTACAAGGATACATCCCACAAGACCACTATAAGGATACATCCCACAAGACCCTCTTCAGTAGAACTTCAGCGCCATTTGACTTTGTTTACTAGTTATATCAGTGCAATAGGATTATTTCTATTAATGAATTCCACTATATACTATTCAGTACAATATTCTCTCCGTCTCAAATGGCATCCCATTGTTGCAATTAACAATCAGTTCAATACATATCAAATCATTATACTGAAACTAATTTGTAATGAGGATTAATGGACCTGAAATGGAGCTCCTTTATAACCAAACTCATATTAAGAGACACCAAAAAAAATGGAGAGAGAAAGAGAGAACTCAAATCCATGCCTGATTTATAAGCTTCTGTGTTGCCTCTTCAGATAATCCATTCCGTGACGCACCATTAACCTGCTGCCCCTGATCCTTATCCTGCTGAGCTTGACTGGCTTCCTTATCCCCAGCGCCTACCCCTCCTCCATGGAACTGATGATGCTTCTGATGATTATGATGATTCTGATTCTGATTCTGATTATGATGATGATGGTGATGATAATGCTGATGGGGATGATGCCCATGATGCTGATGCTGATGGTGATGCATATGAGCCACATGAGGTCCCTGTACCGGAATTGGCACCGGGAAAGGCGAAGTCGGGGTCGCCGGATAAACGTGCATCATTGCCGGCGGCGGAGGTGGCGGAGGCGGAGCGATCATCAGCCTCGGATCCGCCGCCCTCGGCGCCGCCGTAGTACTAGGCTGAGTTTTCATCGGCACAAACTCGGGAGCCTGAGCATTGAGCTTGCTGAAGGAGGAGTTCCGCGTCAACGGGGATCGGAGGCCGAGGCGGCATCTTGCGGCGGAGAAGGATCCGATTGAGGTTGATCAGCAATCGATGGAGCAGAATCCGGAGCTTTCTCGGAGATTTGATCGGCCATAGCTAGGGTTTTCTGGGGAGATTTAGGGTTTTAGGGGCTGGAGAGAGATGTTGGCCCCGGAGAGGGAGAGAGAGACAGTGGAGAGATAATCTCGGTGGCGAAGGGACGTCGGCTTGGGGTTTTTATATAAGGAGGAGAGAGAAAAATGGTGAAGGAAAGCTGAGGAGAGTGGTGGGGCACACACTGGTAAGCGACTTGGCTTTGGATTTGATGCTTTGATTGGTTCTCCTCTGTTCGATTTGGATTGGGCCCCCTGGTATTACAATATCCTCGATACTTTTTTAGACTATATATGTTGGTTATTATCGTCTTTTTAGTCGGAAAAATAGTTTTTTACATTGAATACTATCTTCTACATAAATTCGATAATTATGACATCAATATTGTTGATGAGTCTTCCTCCAAAAAAAAAAAATTATTGTTGATAAGTCTTCATTCTTCAATTATTTAGTGGAACGTTGTGAATGAGCCTATCATAGAAAGTAAATAAAAATGTAACATCAAATTTATCCAATCTAATATTATAATTTTAATTTTTTAATTATCTTTTGTAACATAGTGAATCACGCCTAAACAACCCTTTTAAATTATTTCCCTCCCATTTTTATCTTTTTTAAATTCATTAAATTGTTTCTATTTTGCCAAAGATGTTTCAAGCATAATTTAAAAGAAAGGTGATACATATATATTTATTAGGTTTTACTAAACACATATTTACTGAACTTTCCCAAATATCATAAAGAATATTGTTTATCAAAAATCGATACCTTATTTCGTGGAGTAGAATATGAATTTTCGATCTCTAATCATCGTAGCAAAGTTGGAATTGTATAGTTGCGTCTTGGATTTTTCCCATCCGGGGATTCTAAGCCTTAATTAACAACTATATTCACATGTGAATTTGAATTTAACCTCACACCATGGCTAGTATAGTTTTTGACCCATCAGATTTCTCTCTCTTCACCCTTCTCTTCGCCAATCGACTATTTACTCTAACGAGTGCTATAATTTCCGGCAAAAAAGGAAAAGAAATATTATCATTTTTTACTTAAAAGAATGTGATCAAATAAATTTTGGAAGAATCGTATTCATATTGATAGACAAGTGAATAAATCCAATAAAGAATATTCGATCTAACTTATTTTAATAATCAAAGTTCTCCCTTCATATAGTCTGGACTTTTCAGAGAGGGGTGCTCTCCAACTAATTAGACTTTCGTAGTATCTTTATTCATTCTAGATAATATATAATTTTCTAATTAGACTTAAATTGAATCTTGTCTTATTATATTTAAGAGAAGATAACAATTACCAAAATCAAAAAAGAGAATTACCATTAAACCCACACCCCTATCGCTACCTACATTACTTGCTTCTTCAACACAACCCCATCTGCTAATCCAAAATCCGACAACATGAATTTCAATGAAAAAATAACTTCGCCTCCAGCAAGCAACCACTTCACCACATGTCGGTGCTTGCCACCTAGCCTGGTGGCTACCTACAAATTTAAAGCCATCGAGATAGTTTATTTCAAGGAGTAGAATATGATTTTTCGGTCTCTAATCATCGTAGTAAAGTTGGGATTGTAGAGCTAGGTCTAGGATTTTTCCCATCTATGGATTATGAGCCATAATTAACGAGTTATATGCATATCCGAATTCAAATATAATCTCACACCATAGCTAGTATAGTCTTTGACCCATCGATTTCTCTCTCATCCACCTTCTCTTCGCCAATCGACCATTTACTCTAATGAGTGCCATAATTGCCGGTGAAAAAGGATAAGGAAATATTATCAATTTTTTACTTAAAAGAATGTGATTAAACAAATTTTGGAAGAATCGTATTCATATCATAGACAAGTGAATAAATCCAACAAAGAATTCAATCTAACTTATTTCAATAATTGAAGTTACGTCTTCATGTAGCTAGACTTTTGAAGAAGGGGTGTTCTCTAACTAATTAGACTTTCGTAGCATCTTTATTCATTTTAAGTAATATATAATTTTCTAATTAGGCTTAAATTGAATCTTGTCTTATTAAATTTAAGAGAAGATAACAATTACCAAAACCAAAAAAGAGAATTACCATTAAACTCCCACCCCTATCCCTACCCACATTTTTATTACTTGCTTCGCAACACAACCCCTTGTCGTAACCCAAAATCCGACAACATGAAGTTTAAAGAAAAAATAACTTCACCTCCAGACAAGCAACCACTTCACCATATGTCGGTGCTTGCCGCCTAGTCCGGTGGCTACTTGACAAATTTAAAGCCATCGAGATAGCTTATTTCATGGAGTAGAATATGATTTTTTGGTCTCTAATCATCATAGCAAAGCTGGAATTATAGAGTCACATCTTGGATTTTTTTCCATCCGGGGATTCGAGCCTTAATTAACAACTATATTCACATCCGAATTTGAATTTAACCTCACACCATGGCTAGTATAGTCTTTGACCCATCATATTTCTCTCTTCTCCCTTTTCTCTTTGCCGGTCGACCATCTACTCTAACGAATGCCATAATTTCCGGCGAAAAAGGACAAGGAAACATTATCAATTTTTACTTAAAAGAATGTGATTAAACAAATTTTGGAAGAATCGTATTCATATTGAATGACAAGTGAATAAATCTAATAAAGAATATTCAATCTACTTATTTTAATAATCGAAGTTACTGTCTTCATGTAGCTAGACTTTCGGAGAGGGGGTGTTACGTAACTAATAGAGGTGAGGGATCGAGGTTAATTTTTTTTTTTTTGGGTTTTAATTTGGTAGTTGTTATCTTTTGTTAAATTTAATAAGGTAAGATTCAATTTAAGTCTAACTAGAAAACTATATATTACCTGAAATGAATAAAGATATTTTTATCTATCTCCCTTAGGGCGACGTTTAGCAAAACCGAACCACTTAAAATATTGTACAGCTAGCAATATTTATGTAGTTGTCAAATTTATCATTTAGATAAAAGTAAATCTAATTTAAAATTAATTCTTTGATAAAAAAATAACTTCCTTTATAAATATACAATACAAACAATTTTCCCCTTTATTTAGCTCTTAAGTGCCGTTTTCCTTCCCATAGGAGCCACGGCCGGTGCCGATTGAGTTTTCACCACGAATGTCGTTTTCACACGAGGTGTGCTCATCAAGCGAACGATAAGACTTTTTAAATAGGAATATTATCACAAAACTCAACTTGGCTAGACAACCAAGACTGTCTAGACAAAGAGCGGAGCCCAATCAACGGTTTAGGGGCCAAGGCCGGTCCATCAAAGTTGTTGTCCGATCTAGACTGTTGAGGCAATCCCGATCGGATGGCCCCGATTGTCGGTCACTTCACAATTTTTTACAAGTTTTTATTTAAAAAATCGAGATGCAATTTAAGAGTTAAAGAGATTTAAAAGGGGAGTCGCCGATCGGTTTTGATATAAAAACTAACAGAATAAAATAGTCACTTTTCCGATTCCGAGTTTACCGAAGGAACAACTAAAATTAACAAAAATTCAGAATTTAAAAAGGTTTTCAAAAATGACTTCATTAGTATTAAACCAATGATCCGAGTATTCGAGAGACGAAGGTACGAAATGAAGGGGAGTGCTCCTCAGTCCACACATCCAAAGACAATCTCCACTAATTAAATAGGTGAGTCTACATTACGTTAAGAAACACGAGCAACGAACATGCAAAGGTGGAAAATTAAAACAATCAAGGCATTGATGTAAAGCAATAAATGAAGTAGTAAAGAAAGCAAATATATGAGAGTGATAAAAGAAAGAGATAAATAAATTACATCGGGGCGGGGTGAAAAAGTAAAGCGATTACATCTTAAACCATAATACGAAAGCAATTAAAAGCTGAATAAACTCCCAAATAGTTGAAATGTGCCCTTAGGTTGCCCCACGTACCGAGCTTGGATCGTGATTGAACTTCGACGGAATAACGATATGGCAAAGTAAAGAAAAAAGGTGAAAATGGAGGCTCTTTTGTGTAGGTTTAGCAAAGAAAATTTGGAGTATGAGTGAAAGAGAGTAGAGAGAGAAGTGAAAGGGAGAATTCAACAACTTCCGAGCATAAACGCAGTTGAATTGGTGTGTGAAATGAGGGGAGAAGGCCCTCTACTTACCGTAAAAAATTAGGTTTAGAAAAACTAAATTTTAGCTTGTAGCCACTGGTTAAGAGATAAATCAGGCCCGAAATTACTGGAAATGAATAAAGAAAAATTTAAGAAGTTGAACCAGTCAAAATGACACTTGTTTAGAGAGTCTTATGAGTCGACTCCGAACACAACGATCTTGTTTAGTGGTTTGGGAAAGCATGCTAGGCTCGGACGCTGAAAAAGGACAAAACATTGCGCTTTACGCAGGCTTGCGGTTCAACGTCGATTCGGTGCTCGACTTGGGAGTCGGAACATGCTTTGGGTCGCCCAGGGAATTGATCTTCGAGCTAGCTCGACCCACGGAAATGCATTTTGGGCTATTTTGTGGTGTTGGTTGGCTTTTGTGAGCTAAAATGGCTTTTGCCACTCTGTTGTAGTCTCAACCCCAGCTTGTAAACGAGAGTGAATTTTCATCACCGGGATTAACAAAAATAAATAAAACAAATAAGGACAACGCTTTTAAGTGTCTACACTTCCAAAATAATTTTTTCTTCAAATTAGTTCTCCTTGTATATATATTATAATCATATCCATCTGTTACTCTTTACCTATTAAGTATGCCATTGTTAGAAGGGAATATTTTTTCTTCCCCTTGGTGTATTCATCTCTTACTCTCTATACCATTATTGCGAGGGAATTTCTTTTTTTTTTCTTGGTGTAAAAACATTCTTTTTAACTTCAAATCTCATATTGTTTTTATTAGAAGCTATTGTATCTTTGCACCACTTGAATTCTAGTCTTTTCTCTTTTTACATATGTTTATATCATTGTCATGCCATGGTAAAAACCCACAAAAGAGTATTCTAGTGGGTATAAAATAACTATAAATTTATCTTCCAAATCTCTCATCAATATAATTATGATGTAATATATTGTCTCATCAATATCTTTAGATATTTCAATTTCATAAGTGAATATTTTGAATTAAAATTGAATTATTTTTTTTGATTTTTAACATATTTTTTGTTTTTTATTTTTTGTGAGAATTTCCGACTTTTGATGCACTTGTCATATTCTAAAAGTGGAATCTTCCTTTCATTTCCCTCCAAATAAGTGAATGAATGTAAAAAGAAAAGTTTTGATTGGACATTATTATCTAATCTTTGATTCATAGTTAGAATTTATTGATGCATGCTTTTTTTTATTTGCATCGAGGGTATGATCTGTGAGCATTTATCAATGTGTGATTATATTATTAAAATATTTATTAGCAATTTTAAGTACCACTACATATAAGCGTCTAAAATTTGTTGTAGATTCTAAATTATTGGATTTTATGACGGTTGAATTATACATACTTTTACTTGTTTTCCTTTTTTTTTTTGAAAATCTTACAAGATTAAATTCATTTGAAGACTACCAAAATATAATTGTTATATGTAGGAAAATTCCTTTTTCAAGGCACTCCTTTTTGTTTTATGGAAAGGTACTTCTTATGCGTGCCTGTAAAATTGTATGCCTATAAATTCTATAATTTTAACTAAATTATTTTTAATATAAATATATATTCGTCTTTCTCTTTCCTCTCTTTAGAACTCAATTTTTTTTTCCTTAAATGATTAATCTTCTGACTCTACACAATATAGAAACCTTAAGTGTCACTTTAAAAAAGAAGTGAAATAAGGAGGTGGTACAATATTTAATTTGTACAATCGTCATCACTTTTTTAAAGGTTAAGTGAAACAACTAAGTGATTACCCTTCTCGCAAGAGTTTTACCTAAGTTGTCCTCAACGAGGATGGAAAGAAAGGTAACCCAAGGAACACGAAATGCAACATAAAAGAAGAAATAGAAAAGTTGAACTTGGCTATCTCAACCACACACTATTGTCTTCGCGGAACGAACGTTAGATGATAGCTTGGCAATAATAAGCGAGGCAACATTTTGTATCATGAATAAGAGTATGAACCTCCCAAGGAGATCGTATCTCGCCCTTCAATGCTTTGATGATAATTCGATTACCCCCTTCGAGGACAGGTTGGACGAAAACCAGCTTGTATAGTTACGTGCATTCCATTTTGTATAGTTGTTGCCTCTACGATAAGAATCGATGTCGTCCCTAAGTTAGATGGTCTATCTTAAAGATATCTTTCATTCCAACTCTTAATCACAAATCCTCCGACAATTGATAATGGCGACTTCGATCAATCAAAATTGGTTTAATGAATCCCTCCGGCGGCTTATTCCACCTAATAAAATGAGTTAAACGATGGAAGATGGTGGTTGATGAATAGAATATGATGTGATACATAGATCAAATCTCTTTCTTGCCTTCCACTCAGCCCAAGCTCATAAAATCATACCAATTGAATTATAATTCTCAATATTAAATACTACTCCATTTCGACTTTTCCAAATGATCCACAATAAATTTATTATTTGAATCAATTGATATGGTTTTCAAGGCTCTAAAAGTTTATAATATGGCATGAATAGAGAGATTTTCTAAATGCGAAACATTTAATTCAAGCCACTTATATTGGTAGGTTACATCCCAAGTTTCCTTTATGTAGGGACATTGTGAAAAAGGTGAATATAAATTCACATTCAGAATGACAAAGCAGACATATGGGGTCTAGATTGATACATCTCTTAGCAAGAATATCTCATGCAGGCAAGACATTATGACCTATTTGCCAAAGAAAAAGCATCGGTTTCGGCATAATATCGATATTCCATATCCAAGTAAATGTCCAAGGTGATTGGTTATGAGGGGAGATATTATGTGCATTCCATATTGCTAAATTGGTAATAAAAACACCATCTGCTAGAGAGACTCCAACAAAAGGAGTCTTCAATATCATGTGTTGGAAGTGGAATATTTTTAATTAATTGATAAATATTATCCGATAAAAAAGAGCTAAGCAAAATAAGATCTTATTCTTTATTTGGAGTAATAAAATCACTAACGGTTGCCTCAAAAAATGAAAAATCTTGTTGTTGAACCTGAAGTTTATCCAATAAGTTTTCATGATCGCACTAAGTATCATACCAAAATTTTGTGGTTTTTCCATCATCTATTTTCATCTTATACCCTTTCGGAAAAGCTCTGTTTTCTTAAGTAAACATTTGGAACCCCAAGAATTTGAAGGTTTAGATTTTCGTGAAAAGAAATTATTAGATACTAGATACTTCATTCTCATTAGTTTAACCAAAAAATTATTGGCCTCATTGAGATACATCCATATGAGCTTACACAAAACTGCTTGATTAAGCACTTCTATTTTCCTTTATCCCAGTCCTCCCTTTTTTTTTTCTTTCTTATCTACAAATTTTATCTCAAGCTACCAAAGGTAGTAATAGATTTCGAATTTTTAAAAAGTTGCACTTGTATGAGTAAGGTAAAGATTCAATAAGTACAACTTAACCTACCTTTGTAAGAAAATTAGCCTTCCAATTATACAATTTACTATATGCTTTTTAAAAATATCCAAAAAGTGATTGGTTGAGCCCGTCTTTGAGAGACAGGACAACCTAAATATTTTCCTACTCGACTCTTTATGGGGTATATTGAATATCAAAGAGATAGTGAATTTATATGTAAAAGTAGCATTTTTAGAAAATACTAAGCTAATTTTAAAAATTATTCAACTGATCTGGATTCAAAAATCATTAAGTATAGTGTTCGGTTTCATGCATGTCTCATAATTGTACTTACAAAAGAATAGACTATCATCAAGCAAATTGAAGACATGAGATTTTATAAGATTGAAAACAAATTTTAATACCAGTTCATGTTTTAGATTGCATTAAAGAAAGGTGGAGTTTATATGCCAAGACATCCAAGCGAGTATAAATAAATAAGGGGATAGTGGATCCTCTTCAAGAATTCGTCTTGATAGCTGGAGGAACCCACATGTTTCTATCATTAATAACAATAAAATATGACACTCGTAGTAAGATATTCACGTATCCAATTAATCCATGTTTAATGAAAACCTACATATCTCATACATGCGAAGGTGAAATCTCATTCTATTATGCCATATGCTTTTTCCATATCGAATTCAAATCTTATATAAGCTTTTTTCCCTTTAATGTTGCAGAATATATTGATGATTTCATGCCCAACAAGTAGGAGCCAAAACTTATGCTAAGTTTCCCCATGAATGTCGAGTTTCACACAAGGTGGGCTTATAAAGCGAACAATAAGACTTTTGAAAGAGATTTTTTAAGAAGGGTTGATTGGTGATTAATTTTAGGAAATCATTTTACTTTCAAAATTAGGTTTTAGAATTCTCGGGATATATTTTTAAACAGAAACGATCAAAATAGGAATGTTGCAGCAAAGCTCAAGCTGGACCGAGCGATCAAAGCCGCCTCGATCGGAGCCGAGCCCGGTTAGTAGCTTGGGGACTAGGACCGGGACTTGCCCATTGAAGTCTGTTGGTCGGCGCCGAACATTTTCCCGGTCCGCCGAGGTAGTCCTAGTAAGATGGTTTAGGCCCTCAATCGGGTCCTATTTTTTTAACTAAATTTTGTAAAAAAAAAATGTCGAGATGTAGTTCGAAAAAAAAGATTAGAAAATGGGAGTCGCCAATCAATTTTAAAATAAAAAATAGCAAAATAAAATAGTTAGTTTTCTAAGTTCGAGTTTACTTAAAGGACCACTAAAAGGGACTAAACTCAAGGTTTAGAAAAAAAGTTTTAAAAGGGACACTATTGGCCAAAACCAATGTTTCGATTTTCGGTGGCAAAGGCACAAAATAATGAGGAATGCTCCTTATTCCGCTCGTGAAAAGACTACTTTTACGAATTTAAAAAGAGAGTTTAAGATCGTGTTAAACGTAAATCAAGGAAACAACATGCAAAACGCGAAAATAAAGCAATCAAAGTAATAAATAAAATTTACATCGGAAGGGGTGGAAAGTAAAGAGATTAAATCTTTGAACCAAAATATGGAAAGCGATAAAAACTAAAATTAAATGAAATAAAACAAAACAACGAGGTTGATCCACCTACTAGGTTAGGATCCACCTACTAGGTTAGGATCCACCTACTAAAATTAAATCTTTGAACCAATTTATGGAAAGCGAGGCAAACGAGAGAGGTTTTTGTAAGGTTTTAGAAAATTTTTTTGGAGTGTGACTTATGGAGAATAGAGAGAAGATAATGAGGGAGAGTTTCAACATAAATAAGGCGGAAGATGGGTGAAATTGATGTGTGAAATTAGGGGAGGAGGTCCTCTATTTATAGAAATTTTTTAGGGTTTAGGAAACCCTAAAATCAGACCTCCAGCGAGTAGGTTAGGTTAAGAGATAAGTCGAGCTCAAAACTACCGGAAATGGATAAAGAAAAATCAAGAAGCTAAACCAGTCAAAACAACACCATTCAGCGAGTCTTGTCGACCAACGTCGATCCCTCAATGACCTCATTTGAGGTATAGGAAAGCGTGCCGTATTTGGACGCTAAAAGGGAAGAAGCCCTTCATTTTGGAGGCTTGGGGATCGTCACCAATTTGGAACTACTTTTGGGAGTCCGAACCTAGTTGGTCTGTCCGAAAATAAATGAGTATGGACGGAATTCGACCCGAGGAAAAACAAATTGGGCTATTTTATGGTGTCTGTTTGGCTTTTTGTGGAGTAAAATGGCTTTCGCCATTCTTCTTTAGTCCAATCTCGACCAAAGCTCATAAAGGAGACCGAGCTTTCATCATGAGGCTAACGAGAAAAAATAAAATAAATAAGAGTGACACTTTTCGGGTGTTTACACAAGTATATTACCATGAATGTCTCTGTTAGGGATAAAGACGCTTTGACAATGACTAAAGATCCTTTGTAAAATCTGCATCATTCTATTAACAAGAATCTTTGACATAATTTTGCACTGAGACTATTACAAAGGCTAGTAGATATGAACTATGTAGCGGTTGAAGGACTATCAACTTTATGGAATAGAGTAATAAGGGTATGATTAACTTCTTTCAATAGCTTGCCATTATGAAAGAAATTGAAAACACAATTCGTAATGTCATGTCCAAGTATGCTCCAATATTGTTGGAGAAAACCTACCCAAAGCAATCGGGCCCGGGAGCCTTAGTAAGATTCCTTTGAAAAATTGCATTCTTAGTTTCAAGCGGAGAAACTCCGAGTAAGAAGCCAATTATTCTCATCAATGGAAATCATTGTAGGCATATTAGTATGTAAAGATGATCTAACACTCCCTATCTTGGATTTAAATCTATTGGAAAAAAATTTCACAATTTTTTTAAAAGTATTCGTTCTTTGTTTCCTTAAATTAAAACAATAATGAAAAAAATTGGAATTTCTATCACCTTTTGTGATCCATTCTTTGATGTAAAATTTTTCCCAAAATTTTTTATTAAACATGATCAATCTTTCTCTTAGTTTGATCAACCGAGAATGCCAATGAAGCAACCGATGGCTAAGGGGACTAGCAAGAACCCTATCCTAAACCTTTTGAATTTGAGTAGAGTTTTTGTTCAACTCGTTCAAAACAATTACCACAAGCTTTGCTATTCCAAACCTTAAGATTATTTTTGATTTCTTTGAGTTTTCTTCCTACCTTAAACATAGGAGTTCCTTAAAAATTTTTAGAGCGATGTCTTTTGATAATCTTATGCACCTCAACGTAGGCGGACCAATAATTTTGAAACCTAAATTTCCTTCTCTTTCATTGTAAGTTCATCGTATCTATGTTTAGTACCATATAACTATGATTCGAACATGTAAATGGGCCATGTACCACTGAACAATGAGGGTACATCTGATTCCAATCCATTTGGCCAATAATTCCCTTTAATTTTTCATAGATGAGTTCACCCCTAAGAAATTTTTTCCATATATATATATATATTCTACTTGTGGAGGGAATGCTTTCACCATGAATGAAGTTAAAAAAATGCTATCTTTCCTTGGATTTTTTGAAGGGTTAATTGTCGAGCACCAAATTTATCACTTAAACATTCCATTTTATTGAAATCCCCTAGTATACAACATGACAGATCAATTAAATTACTTAATTCATGAAGATGGTTCGAAAATGGTTGTTTTTCGATGTCTTGGGTCGCACATAAACACATGTAACAATACTTTCTTTCGAATAACTTTGTCGTAAACAAGAAGATCTATAACCCGTTGTTGCTTTAGCAAGACTTTGATCATAATGTTGATATTATTCCATAACACCCGAATTCCTCTACTTGTGATTTTGAGGTAAAACAAACTCAAAGTGATCAAACCCTAATTTAGAGATACTTTTTTTTCCGTGTTAACCACATTTCTTAGTTTCAAGTAAGAATAATATATCAAGGTTAAACTTTCTTTTTAGAACCATATTTCTTCTTTCACTATAGTAAAACTGGTAATTAGCTTTGGACACAATCGGACGCAAACTCGGGAAAATCCGACGCTAATCATGTTTAGCGTCGGATTTGTGTCGGATAAAAATCTGATATAGAAGACTTTGACGCTAAACAATTTCGCGTCCGATTCAGCATCCGACGCTAATTAGTGTCGATTTAGCGTCGATTCTGTCCGATGCTAAATAGTGTCGGATGAAAAGGAGACGCCAATAGCGTCTTCTTTTCCATTTTAGCGTCGAGACGGATCCGACGCAAATAACGTCGAATTTTGTGTCCGACGCTAATTTCCTTCGATTTTTTGAGCCAATTTGTTCATTTTAGCTTCGGATGGTTCAGGTAAGCGTCGGATATTTTGACTTAAATAGTGTTGGATTATTGTCGGATGCTAAAATCCGACGCTAAATTTCTACTTATTTTGCCACAACTTCTTTTACGTTTGTCATTCCATTTTTACATATATTTCTTGCACATTTACATTCGACTCATTCTCTACACAATCATCCACAAATACACAAATACATTCCGACTCATTCTCTACATAGTCATCCACAAATATACAAACCACCAACTATTCATAAAAACAACCAACATTCGCATTCGCATTGTAAGTTATACAATAATGTTATCAAACAAATCAATTCAAAGTTCCACCTACAAACCATGCTAAGAAATTAGTTAGAACCACGGACATCCTGTCAACTTTTGATTGGAGGTTTTGGATGAGTTTCATTGCTTCTTCTATGGCCTTTTGCTGACTCTCGACTAGTTTTCTTTGCTCTTCCATGGCCTTTTGATGACTCTCGGTTACTTTTCTTTGCTCATCAAGTTATTCTTGGGTTGATTTAAGTTGTGATTGTAGCTGAGAATAGGCCGAGAAATTGTAGGTAGCACCTGTAAAGGATGTCGAGGCGATGAGTTTTCTCGTAGAACATTGTCGCGGAATTACCCAATCCATAGATGGTCGATTTTTACTCCACCCACCCGATACCTCATAGTAGAGGGTTTACGCCTCTTTGTCCCCTCCCGAATACCACGCTCAACTCTAATTGTTTCATATTTTTCCTACAAAAGGGAAGGCATCCATTGTCCATTCAATATTGATAATCATGGATATATTGAATATTTGATACGATAAAGTTCTAACTTATCCCCTACAATTCCAATGCCACTTGTTCATTACAATTGAGTGCTCACTCACTCTATTTGCTTGTAAAGGTTTATGGAGATAGTATTCTTACCCACGAGAGATTTGGATCGGTCATCGACGAAAACCTTTCTAGATTAAGCATCTTCCTTACTACGACTCATCGACAAATAATGCAAATGGGGTAGGATTCTTCCCTTCCTTGATCTAGGCATACGAAATATGCAATAAAGTTACACAAACTACATTATGTATATAAAATGAAAGAAAACCAAAATACTAGAGTTTATACCATTTGGACTGCGAGATCTGCGGTTGAGACCGACCCTTGGCAATGTAAGGTTCCCGCTTTTGGGCCTTCTGTCCTACTCTTAAAGCATTTGGCATTTTTTTTTTTGAAATTCAGGGGTACTTCTTAGGCCCTTCAACCTCGCCACTATCGGACGCCAATTAGCGTCGGAATTTTTATCCAACTCTAAAATCGGACGCTAATAGAGTCCCCTTTTTATTTCCGACTCAAATAGTGTCTTTTTTAAGTTACGAGGCTAATTTCTTCAGCATTAGAGTCCAATTTTGTTGTGGTCTCTAAATTCCATCGCTAATCGCGAGTTTTTTTGTAGTGTTTAATTTGGTGCTTCTTTACACCTTGAACATTTCAATTTTCATATTAGAAATTGATAAATTCCCAAGTATCCCCATCCATAAATATAGATTGGTCAAATTTTCGAGTCAAAATCAATATTTCTTATCCGAATTGGTTTATCAGCACTCTGTACCTTCCATGATATAATTTTCTTAAAAATTTTAATAGAAACTAAGCAATTAAATCTACTAGTTCTTAAACCCGTGCTATGCACATGTTATTTTAAAACTTAGTTAAATTAATAAATGTAAAGTTATGTATTCCAATCACTTTATTCTTGATGAAAAAGATCATTTTATTCTTGAAATTAAACTCTATATTATGTTGCGTTCATATTAGTCACACTATTTTTGAAATTTCAAGAAATAATTTTAGATATTGTTAGTAATATTCTACAAATTACATAAATGCATGATTACAAATTTTGTAATGAAAATAATAATGAATTTTTATTAATCACTCTTAAATCAATTATATGTACCGTCCTCCTTCTCAGAAGTAGCAAACGGTTGATGATTTGTTGAAATATTTCAAAGGTTCTACATTGCAGTCTATAAAAAGAAAAATTCTTAAGAACATCTTTAGCCACTAATTGTTTTATTATAATTTATTTATAGGATTATAAATACATGAATAAGACAATAGATTAGGAGTAAAAAGTCACTAACTTCAGTTAACCGTCCGACCATAGTATTCATGCAATTTATGTCAAATTGTAAATGAAATTGTTTAAAAAGAATAGTTACAATCCTTTAAAAAACCTTGCAATATACTCTTAGTTTATTTGCAAAAATTTTAAAAAAAAATTAACGTGTCATTAAGAGATCATTGTCGTCATTCTCATGAGCAATAGATGGCCTAATCACTCAGTTAACCTTTTCTTTCTTTTTTTCTTTGTGTTTTCCTTTATATGTTATTATGGGGCGATGGGGAGGGATTTGAAGATAACAATCTATAATAATAATAAAAATGTTTAATAATATGATTGAACGTGAATACAAAATATTAAATATTATTCCATGAAAAAAGTAAAATATTAAAGAATTTATATAAATAGGAGCAAAAATTTAATTATTTTTTATTTCATAAAATAACTTTTTTAACAAAAGATGCTAATTTTTACCTAAAATGGTTGGAGGAAACAATGTTATTATTTTAATCTTATTCAACCCTAATATTTTATAAAAAAACCGATAAATAAATACATCAATTATTATAGATTTTAATCATAAATTTTAATTTTTAAATAAAACTAAAAGTGAAGCATTCTTTGTAAATGTGACACGTGGTGAAACCTATGTATTATCAAGTTTTAGTAAGTGTAGGAACCTCACTAAAATA
This sequence comes from Talinum fruticosum, assembly GCA_021018815.1. Classification (NCBI taxonomy): domain Eukaryota; kingdom Viridiplantae; phylum Streptophyta; class Magnoliopsida; order Caryophyllales; family Talinaceae; genus Talinum; species Talinum fruticosum. The sequence goes on from JAITYX010000022.1 coordinate 7,618,048, forward strand.
AGAGCAAGTTATATTGGAAAAATATTAATGTTAAAATAGAGATAATACATATTATCAGGTTTCGGCAAAGTGGTTTTGCTCTAAATGAGATGCCAAAAACAAAATGCTGGGAGATGCTCTAGAATGTAATAAGTTTGAAAATTACAAAGGGAAATGAATATATGAATATCCTTGTATTATTGCTCTCCATTTCCCTCAATCTTCCGTACTTTGATCCCTAATTTTAAAAAAATAAAAGAAAGTGCAATAAATGGGATTGATTCTTAGGTGTGTTTGGCTGGGGAAAATCATTTTTCTAAAAATAATTTTTCGATTTTCATCTTTGATATAAAAATTTTGGAAAAGAATTTCAAGGAAAGTGGATTTTTCCCTTGAGAACAGAAAATATTTTCCTCTGTGAAAGAGCATAAGTTACATTTTCTTGACTAGCTTCACTTTACTCGACACCACCATCTCCCCTCCTCTCTCTCTCTTTCTTTCTCTCTCTCTCTCTCTCTCTCCCTCCCTCCCTCTAGTCTTCATCCTTCCTCCCTTGAGACTCCATCTTCTTCCCTACTCAAATCCCTCTCTAACTTTAAAAAAATTAGGTGTGTTTGGTTGGGGAAAATCATTTTTCTAAAAATAATTTTTCGATTTTCATCTTTGATATAAAAATTTCGGAAAAGAATTTCAAGGAAAGTGGATTTTTCCCTTGAGAACAGAAAATATTTTCCCCTGTGAAAGAGCATAAGTTACATTTTCTTGACTAGCTTCACTTTACTCGACACCACCATCTCCCCTCCTCTCTCTCTCTTTCTTTCTCTCTCTCTCTCTCTCTCTCTCCCTCCCTCTAGTCTTCATCCTTCCTCCCTTGAGACTCCATCTTCTTCCCTACTCAAATCCCTCCCTCTCCTTCTCCCTGTCTCTCTCCCCCTCCATTTCCCTGTTTATTACTACTGTCATCACGAGTGGCATTAGAGTTTTTAGCATTTTTATCTCTTTGTTTTCATCATTGTTGCTCCATCCTTGGCACTTTCCTCAACCTTCAACGAGCGGCTCCGAGTTCCGCTTGAGTTCACGAAGGTGATCCACCATGACCCTTCCAAGTAAAATCACTATCATGGAATCACACCGCCATTTCCGCCACTCGTAGATCTCGATTCCCGCCCTAATTCCTTCTTCGGCGTTATCTACAACGTTTACTCCAACTTTGTCGCCACCATTATTCTCGATTGCCTTATCTCACCAGCGAGCTCAAATTCAGCACCCTAATTGGGCTCAAGATGCTTTGGAAGCTTAGCTGGGTGGGGAACAACTTTATTGGTCAATTAGTACCTCAATAAGGCCCAATAAGCAACTTGTAGCATTGGATTTACCCTTGGATCTATCCGATTATCACCTCATTGGCTCGATCATGGGTCAAATTCACGATCTTTGGGGGCTTGGAATACTTAAATTTGTCGAATAATCGGTTCTCGGGAGGATACTTTTAGAATTAGAAACCTCCAACAACTTTGGTTTCGGATGTGCATTCAAATTACTTGAAGGGTGTTGTTAGGGATGGCAACGGGCGAGTACGACAGGGGGATGCCCTCTTTATCCTGTCCTCGCTGTCCAAAGTCCCCCGACCCCCGCTTCAGGAGCAAAAGCGTCTCCTCATCCCCAGCTTAGATGGATCCCTAATCCTTGTCGAGTCCCCGATCCCCGTTAACAAAGCTTGAACTAAGTTTGAATTCAACCAATTTAGACCAAAAAAATTGAACAAGCCCAACAATCCTTATTGAAATTAAGCTTTTCACATTTAATTCATTCAAACAATATACAACAAAATTAGATTTACACATTTTTAAACAAAAAAATCAAAAAACCAGGATGTTAATGTCGGCGGCGATGCAAGCGATGAAACTTGCGGTTGTGACGACGAGGGAGAAGTGATGGACATGGTTGCCATTTTATTTCTTCCGGATGCGAGAGAGAGAGAGAGAGAGAGAGGTGAGGTCAAGTGAGTGGGTTTCTTTTATACCTAGGCCTAGGCTTGAAAAATTACAAAATTACAAAACTATCCTTCTTATAAGAATTCTTTTTAAAAAACGAGGAACGGGTGTAGGAACCACAGTCGGCGGAATCACACCGAGCTTCCCGAAGTGCCTTTTGGTGTAAGGGTTATTTGCAAAGTGGAAGAATGATTTTAGGGTTTTGAAGATGAATTTTAGAAAAGTGGGGATGAACCTTTTATTAAGATTTCCGAGTTTTATTAAATCGATTAGGCAAAGTTTGAATGACGATTTTATTAATTATTTTAATTTTATAAATTATTTTCAGAATTTATGGGATATTGTTTCCTAATTAAATGATAAATAAAATTAGAAATTTGGGTTTCTGTCATGAGGCTTCGGGGACGGACTGGTGTGAAAACACCGGTGCGAACCCAAGCCTCGCCGTTGACCACCCGAGTGCGAGCGGTAGTATGTACTCGACGGTTATAGGCGCCGGCTATAGGCCTATGTCGGCCTCGACCTCCGGCTTGGTAGGCGGATCCGGGTTCCTTTTTTTACCCAAGCAACCAAAAAATAATCGAGATGCAAATTTTAACGAGAATAAAATAAAAGGGAGTCGCCGATCAACTTTAGGAAGAAAACTAACAAAAATAAAAACTTTACTCTTTTAATCTTAGTATGGGAAAACTAAGACTAAAAGAGGCTAAAATTGACTCTATCGGTCTTTGAACCGTGAATCGGATTCGGGGCGAGGGTACGAAACGTAGGGATAAACTCTTTCGTTCCGCCCGTCCGAATACGACCAATTACTAATTCAAGTAATATATTAAAATAACATGCTACACACAAATATATAACATGCTAAATGAAATTTAAACCAACTAGAACAATAATAAAACAAAATGATAAAGAAAGCGGTAAAGAAAGCGATCAAGAAAAGTGGAAAATAAAGAAAATTATATCGGACGGGATGGAATTGAAATAAGTGCTTTCATCTCTTTAATCCACAATACTGAAAGCGATAAATGAAGCATAAAAATAATATAAACCGTTTGAAGGCTGCACAATTGCCCTCGGGTTGTCCCACCTTGTTAATCCGGATCTCTACGCTGGATATCCCGATGCAATGACGACAAATCAAAGAAAAGGGCTTGCTTTTTTATGTGTGTAGGGAATAAGAAAGATAAGTTGAATAAGTGCCCAAAGATCAGAATAATTGAATATTCTTTAGCTTTTGCACTCGATTCAATGACGATAAATAGAGAAAAAAATGAATGGTTGATAGTAATTTCGGTAGAGTAATGTTTAGGTATGAGTGCTCTGGTTAGCTTTCACGCAGCATTACGCATAGGAGAAAGTCTGTATGGGAATGAGAGCCAAGGCTCTCTATTTATAGGGAGAGACTTAGGTCACAAATTACTTAGGGTTTGAACCGGATAGAAAGGATAGAATTGGATAGAACCGGATAGAAAAGATAGAATTGGATAGAACCCGGCTTGCGCCGCCGGCCACCAGGGCTATCCTAGGGTTTCGTGCCCTAGCGTGTTTCCAAAGGATTCTCCAAGCCAAAATGCAGCATTTCACTTAAAACTCTAGGGTTGTAGGTGCCAGCCACAACGTCCTTTTGAGGGGAAAAGCTCCTAAGTCTCGTGTGGACTATTTTGTAAAGCTTAAACGCAACACTTTGATGCTCATGATCATGAAATGCAATGCTTTAACGCCGTCTTTAGGCCTTTAGCTCCTTTTCTGATTGGACAAAAGTAAAATGCAGTATTCGAACTTGGAATTTCCCGGTATACTGCTATGGACTCCGTTGTCTCTCGAAGGCTTGGTCCGGTTCTTAGATCGCCCGAAAGAAAGGGGATTTGTGGACCGACCCAAAGCAAAAGGTCGTTTATTTGGTGCTTGGGGGTTCTTTGTGGTTTACTAGCTTATGTCGCACCAATCGAATCACGGTCCGAGATCCAAATCCTTGAACAGGACTCGAGATTTCATCATCGAGTCAACATAATAAAATACGAGAATTAAAGAGATAAGAGATGACACTTTTTAGGTGTCTACTGTTAGCCCCCACTTTGACCGAGTTAAAAAGGACGAAGGGTCAAAGTAGACATTAAAGGGTACTTACCTCGATTTTTAATATCAGCTATTGTGTGATGCTTGGAATTAGTTGTAATTGAACTCGAACTCTAAAGTAGGACCTAAACTTGATCGCGATGCATGCGTTTTGAAGTCCGGTAAGAGAGCCCTAAGCTTGGCTTAATCGGTGCCTGAAGCTTGGTATATTTTGATGTTATAACTTTGATCGTTCTTTGGTCTAAAGTTTGGTTAAATAATCTGCTATACTAACATATTTATTAGTGCATAATCAAATTGACGAAAGTTCGATATTTTACTCGAATAACTCGGTCGAAAACAGACTGAAAAATCTGATCTGGAAAAGTTGACCAGTGGGTCCGAAAATTCCCACTTGCATGCACAAGAGGCCAAAGAACTACATGCCGCAGATGGACAGGCTAGGGCTGCAAAGTTGTCGCCGATGGGACATCACAGCACACGCCGGCCAACCTTTTGTAGGTGTGGCCCCGACGTGCTCTGCTGGATTCCTTTGGTCTCCCACTACTTCCTTGACCTTTGTCTTGTATGGTTGGCTGCATTGACCAAGTTTTCCTATAAAAGGGGATGCTTGGTGTGTTCAAATTGCACACTTACTCGTTTTCTTGTTCTTGCATTCCTTTTGTGCTCTCTTACTTTGCTTCTTCTTGAAAACTAGTTGGTTCTCAAATTTCTTCTTCCAAAATGTTTAGGAGAAAGGCCCATCTTGCCCGGAGGTCTAGAGCTGAGAAACTTGTTCAAGACAACTTCCTTGGACGGGAATGGCGTCCACAGAATGAGTGGGACCCGAGTGACATCTTGGCCGAGGCCGAGAGTCACGTGTCTTCGCTAGCCATTATTCCTTTGATAAGCTAGTTTGCTTAAGTTTCTTCCTTGACTCATTGAGAATAGATCTTCAACTAAAAATCTTGTTGGATTTCTGTCTTGCAGAAAGGCTCGATTCGAAGTAGTGGAGCTATCCCTAAATTCATGGAGACATGATAGAGGGTGAACTTTCCTTTAGAAGATGTCATGCATAGCATCGGGTTTGATCCTCTTTACCTTGCTTTAAACCACCTTATCGACAAAAGAGAGAGAGATCCCATTAGCACCATTAGTGAGCGCTTTTGGGACACTACCAACACTTTTCACCTACCCTTCGGGAAATGACTATAACGCCTTTTGATTTTGCCGTTTTATCCGGTTTGGGCTTCTTGGGAGAGCCTTTAGCTTATGATCGGAACTTGTATAAAAATCGTGACTATCTTCGTCGCCTCTTTAGCTCCGTAGCCGATAGGCTTCCCCATGATAATTTCTTCAAGTATACCGTGCTTTTGAGGCCTTTGAGGATATTAGGTTCCGGCCTCAACACTCTCGTCAACAACAAGTCCGGATCGTGCTTGCTCTTCTCTTCGATACGATCCTCTTCTTCGACCAAGCTGCTAAGGTTCATGTTCACTATTTGGTGAACTTAGTGGACCTTGACAAAATAAAGGAGCTCAACTGCAGTGCTCCTACATATACTTGCCTCATTAGGGGCCTCATGTGCTGGTGTGTGACACACAAAACCGGAGCCGGATTCAACCAATTATTTACCACTCGAATGGCTTGTGGAAAATTAGTTAGGTATGCTCAAATTCTCCTTTTCTCCAAAATATATATTTTTTTATCTTATGTGGATAAAAAATCTTACTTGATTTGCAAAATGCAGCCATGGTTGTATGAATATTTCCCACATCTTTCTCCTGGTTCAACAAATCGTCCCGTATTTCCGGCCTTTGTATCATGGGCTAAGGTCTATCTTTAACGGCATAAAATTTATGGGATAGATTTCTTGAGATCAACCCTTAACCATGCGACCTCGGTATGCTTTTTTTAATCTCAAAATTTTCCTCAAAATATGCTTTAGAGAATTTTTTTATCACACTTCTAGCTTTCTTTCCCTGCCCACGGCCTGTGGCATTGCCTGTGGTGGATTCCAGCCTTGAATATTCATTGTTTTTCATCCGCTTTCTTGCTGCCTTTTGTTCTTCTAGCTTATTTCTTGATAAACCTTGAATGTAGGCTCATTTTCATCCTTGGGCCCAACTCCAACTTCCCCAAAGTGTCATTGTGGTGCGAGAATTGAGTGAAAGGAGGATCTTATTTGAAGGTCCTTTTGGATTTTGTTGGTATCTTAGGAAGAGGGTCACACCTCAAATCTGGGTCAACACGTGGCCTCCATTAGTTCTGGTCGATCCACCCCTAACTATGTTCTACTTTAGCTCCCTTCATCCAAATGAGCAAGCGGCTGCTATTGGGGGGGTATACTTTACCTCATTTCTAAACTTGAACACATCCTATGCCCCCATGCGGCACGGACTCATGACCCAACTGGTGAGTTCTCAACTCTCTCCTTATCATAGCTTGAATTTCTTGCGTGGAAATTAATTTCATCTTCCGGCAGCTCACTTTTGCAGATATCCATATCCCAAGTCTTGATATGGATGTTACTTTTCTTGGGGAATCTCCTTGTTACGTAAGAATTCCTAAAATCCCGGAGGAATAATGTATTGGACATCCCTTCCCTAGGAATTAACGAGGGGTAAGAATTTTAAACTCTTCATTTTTAGTTGTATGCTAAAAGTATTTTTGGCTAACACCATAGTATCGGTTTTTATAGTATGACCGAGAACAGTCCCGGACTATGTCCATCAATCTTTAGTCCGCTCTGCGGGAAATCCAAAACTTTCTCACTGGGCGATCATTCCCTACTTTCCGGGTAAGTCCTTAATTAGTGGAGTGCAAATTTTATTGAGCTTTTAGTGAGTGCTAATTGCCCAATCATTCTTATAGAGGCGCCGATCTAGAGCACCTCCCTCCGCTAGTCTTCCTGGTGTACACAGGGCACAAACACACCCATCCGGCCAACAAGCACCTTCTAGTAGTACTTGTTAGACAAGGTTCTTCACGATGTTCTTCACAGCATACGCATCATAGGAGCGCTTCCGAGGCAGGACCTAGTATTTCCGGGCCGGAGCCTAGTGCTTCCTGTGCGGGATCTAGCTATTTTGAGGAGAGCTTAAACATCTTGCCCCTACGAGGCTTTCGATCGTCATGAAAATCCTCTTTATTTCCCTTGTTCTTCGTACAACGGACCAACTCATGAAACTTCGCAATCATGGGACCACGGAGGTAGCTTTTATCAAGGTGACGAAGGTGGTCGGTTCTTCACATCCGTTTTAGAGGACTTCCGGAATTACACCTTTGATGACGGTTCCGATGGCGATGTTTAGAATATTCCTTGCTGCTTCCATCGTTGATGATTAAGGAGTCCCTTGTAGGGTGTTTGTTTGTTTAGTATTTGCTTTGTAATGAGGACTCTTATGTAATGGGATGAAATGCAAGACTCAATTCTAAGAAATGCATTTTTTTATTTTATATGATGCAAAAAGCTTAGGAAAAATTACAAAGACAAATCGATAAAAATTCTCTAGCCCCCATTCCCCCAAAAGAAAATAATAAAAAGAAAAAAGGAAAATCTCAAGTGCATGATCCAAAATATCGACATGGTTTGTGCAATGGGCTGGGGTAGAAAATAAAATGGTCCAAGGAGTGCTCGAGCCGAAGAAAACCGCGAAACGGGTCGGACCATGACATTGGCCGGTGCCCGCCACCTGCGAAACCTTGGGCGCTCCACTGCTCGGTGATTGAGGTGTAGTAGGACTCTAAAAGCTCCAGAAAGTTCCTGTAAATATGATCCACGCTGGTTTGGAAAGTAAAGTGCCTAAAGCAAGATCCTTCTATGAACCAAACTAAGAGCATACTCGTATCCTCTTCTTCTTTTCAAGAGATATGAACTTCATGATTGAGCTAACACGGTGGATGCATGAGATGAGTAACATGGATAGATTCGGGTTATTCAATTATGGGCTGAATGTCCTGTTTAGAATTTGCTAAGTGAAGGTCTATTCGACCTTCTTAAGGGTTCTCTGTACCCTTTTGGGACCCGCACCATTACATCTTTAGGTTTGGGGATAAGGATATGTGCCCCATGCTTGAAGAATTCGATGTCATACTAGGCGGTTATAGGCAAACAAAACCAGTTATACCCAAATTATCGGAAAATCTCCATGAGACTTACAAATACTTACTGAAAATAAGCAATAAGAATCTAGGGTGGATTCTTATTATGAACCGAGTAAATCGACCAATCGATGAAATACTATAGAAACATGTAAGCCTTCATTGAAGCAATCAACATTCCGAGGCAGCGGGCTATTATCACCTGTCCGATAGGTGGATTCCTGTCTGGTAGGAGGTCACGGAGACTTGGCACTAGTGTGGACACCTAAAAAGTGTCGTCCTTTTCTCGGTTCTTTATTTGTTGGCCCGATGATGAAATCCCAAGTCCTGTTTGAGGATTTGTATCTTGGACTATGTTTGATTGGTGCGACGGAAGCCGGTAACCACAAAGAATCCCCAGCACCAAATAAATAGCCTTTTTCCTTGGATCGATCCAAAAATCCCCTTTTCTTTCGAGACGATCCAAAACCGGGCCATGCCTCACGAGACAACAAAGTCCGAGTGTCGTGTACTAGGGAATTCCGGGCTCAGAACACTGCGTTTTACTTTGTTCAATCAAATAAGGAGCTGAAGACCTCAATACAATGTTAGACGCTGCATTTCATGATCACAAGCATCAAAGTGTTGCGTTTTGGCTCCAAGACAGTCCACCCGAGACTAGGAGCATGCATTCCACATAAAAAATGAAACTCGTCAAAAATAGAAACTTGCCAAAAAGTAAACCTACCAAAAATAAAAACTTTTCATTTTTGGAAAGGTTCTATGGCTGGCACCTGCCATCCCAAAACCTTAAGTGGAATGCTGCATTTTGCCTCGGAGACTCCCTTGGAAGCACGCTAGGGCATGAAACCCTAGGCATCCGTTGATAGTTGGCGCCGACCATCTTGGTTCTATCCGGTCTTATCTCTTTTATCCGGTTCAATCTTCGCATTATCCTGCCCGATTTTTGCTACTACTTACGGACGGCTGGCCGAGCATAACCCTAGGTTATTCCTTGACCTAACCTATCACTATAAATAGAGAGCCTTGGCTCTCATTCAGCATATGGTTCAACCCTCAATGTTACTCTGCTGAAATTCGCCTAAGAGCTACTCGAATACTCCATTCTATATTCTAATCTCTTGGTCCTTTTTGAGCTCGTTAATTCTCTACTTCCGTCATACTCGATACATCTGATCACTCAACTCTATCGGTTACACATCTGCCTACCTACCTACACCAAAACTCACAAAAAGCCTTCCTTGATTCACCATTGTCGCATCAAGAGATTCGGATTCGAGATCCAGCTTAGCGGGTGGGACAACCCGAGGGCACGAGATCCGGTTTTCACAAAGATTTATTTTATTTTATGCTTTATTTATTGCTTTTCGTATTGTGGACAAATGATGTATCGCTTTTAATTCCTCCCCACCCGATGTAATCTTTTATTTCCGCTTTGCTTGCTTTTTCGCTTTACTTTGTTTACCACTTTGTTTACTTTTTCTTTTATCGCTTTCTTTCATTATGTTTTGGTTGCTTTAATTCTTTATTGCATGTTGTTACTTGTTTTACATTATTTTTAACTCACTAATCAAATTAGTAATGGCCGTTTCGGACGGGCGGAACGGAAGGATTTATTCCTACGTTTCGTTCGCTCGCCCCGAATCCGATTCTCGGTTCAAAGACCGATGGAGTCATTTTTAGCCTCTTTCAGTCTTAATTTCCCCATACTAAGATTGAGAGAGCATTTATTTTGTTTTTGTTAGCTTTTCTTTCCTAAAAATTGATTGGCTACTCCCTCTTTTCGATTTACTTCTATTAATCTACTTCTCGGCTATTTCTAATCGAATAGTAAGAAAACAGGTTCCGGATCTGCCGAGTTAGGGCGAGGCCAAGGCTGATCTCCTCAGCCTCGGCCTCTGGCCGGCACCGGCCACCACCGGGTGTAGGTGCCGCCTGCACCGAGTGGTTAGTAGGCGGGCTTCGGTCCGGATTGGTGCTTTCACACCGATCCGGCCCTAAAGCCCTACGGTAGAAACAAAAACCCTAATTTTTATTTTTTTGGTTAAGAGAATATCCCGGGACTTCTCAAAATAATTTCTAAAATAAAAAGGTTAATAAAATCGCCATTCAACTATGCTTAATTCGTTTTAAATCAGATTTAATAAAACTCGAAAATCTTAATAAAAGGTTCATCCCCACATTCCAAAATCGTCTTTCAAAACCAATCTTTAAAAAGAGATTCAACACAAGTGAGGAAGCTCGGCGGGCCCCGACCAACCGTGGTTCCTACGAGTGGTGACTCAGCTGGGGATAATTTTTTATTAAGAGGGCGAAACTTGAAAAATTGAGTAGTGAGTTTTAATGCTTGTACTTGCATTAGACATCCCGCATTTAACAACTTTTAAACTAGTTTAAATACTACTTTAGACATCTAGAAAAACTTTATTATACCCCCTGTGTACCTTTTCTAGATAGAGGCTCCCACTTGGTTTCTTTAGGCGGGCCCAACTAGGCTTAATTTCCTAAGGAAACGGTACCTCCTCTCTCGTAACACGCACTCTTGGGCTAAACCCTTTGGTTCACCAAGAGGTACTGAGAATTTTGGTTGGTATCTTTATCCGTGCATCCCATGGGAGATCAAATTCTCGGACTACGTGTCACCATGTATCCAATCTTTTGAAGTCTTTAACCATAAAACTTTTGACTATTAGGTGGTCCCCGTCCTCATTTGTATGCTTGGATGAGTGTGTGTTTTAGATTTAATCTTCTACTTGTGAGCCTTTAGGGATAAGTGAGGAATGCCGAATAATCCTTGCATGGGTGTAAAAATAAAAAAACAAAATAAAACTTTGAATAGGTCCAATTATGTGCATTTTAGCCAAAAATTCCAAAATTACATTCCCTTTTAGGTCGGTCCATTCATTCCATATTTGCATTAGCTTAATAAAAAATCATCCCTCTTAAGGTTGGTCCACTCATTTCATTTTTGCATTAGCCAAAATAAATTTAATCTCAATTAAGGTGAGTCCACATTTCATTTTTGCATTAGCCCAATTCAAAATTCATCTCAGAATAGGTGAGTCTAATCTTGCATTTAATTTGCATTAAACAATTCAAATTTCATCTCAAAATAGGTGAGTCCAAGTTTTTCATTTTATTTTTTGCATTAGCCAAAATAAATTTCATCTCAAATAGGTGAGTCCAAATTTTGCATTTAATTTTTGCATTTGTCAAAATAAATTTCATCTCAATTAAGTTGAGTTCATATTTCATTTTTGCATTAGCCAAAATAAATTTCATCTCAATTGGGGTGAGTCCATTTATCTTTGCATTAGCCACATTAAAAATCATCTCAATTAAGGTTGAAGGTTTGCTCAGGGAGAGACTAAGTCACCTTAGTGGGGGTGAATAAGGTGGTGGAAGATTTTTCGAAAATCAAACTCTTTTGAGCAAGGGACGAGACGAAGCGGATTACGAGTCTAAAATGGGGGTCAAAAAGTATGAACTCGGAATTGCGGTGAGGAGTAAAGAAGTAGATAAAGCTGAAAATTTGAGTCATGTCGAGTCTAGAATGTACTCAGAAAGTGAAGACACAGAAAGTACGTGGAAACCCTCCTGGGGCAGAAAACCACGGACCGTGATAATCCAAGCACAAAGTCAAATCCACTATTTTGAGTTCACAAAATACGATAGGCTGACTGACCCCGATTTGTTCCCTTAGACAACTCTTTACAAGTTTTTCCTAGACTAAGAAATTCCCTTATCTGATCTAGTACTTCTTAGCTGAGATAACCATTACAACTAGGGACAAGCTGAGCTGAGTTAACCCTTACGGCTCGGTCAAGGGACCTTACTTAGAGCGTAAGAAGAGAGTTTGTAACTAAGTATAAGACATTACAACTCGAGAATATAATGAATTACGAGTGGGAGTTGTAAGTAGAAGATTGAGAATGAATACAATAACTTTTGATCAAGTATGTATATTAACAATAGGTTCGGCAATCTTCAAGTCTTGAGAGTTGGCTTCTATTTATAGATGACCAAGCAGCTTAGCCGTTTGAGTCCATCTTCGGCGAGAGTCCTTTGTGACCGTTGTTAAGGATTTTACGAGTTACTCAGAAAATATCCGTTGAGATATGAACGTTGGACAACGGTTCTTGTCTCCTTTGGAAGTCCCAAAACCATTGGTGGTGTCTTGAAAGATAAGGTGGAAACTACCGTTTAGCTTGGTCTTGCGATTTCCAGTTTTGGAAACAGATCAGCCACGACACGGTCTTACAGGGCTAGGTCGGAGGTGGAAAAAGCCTTGTCTGCTGGTGATTTGACGTTTTGAAGCCGGTTACTTTTGTATTTCAAAAAGTGTAGCCTCGTTTGAATAACCTACAAAAGTAAATCAAATTGGTTCTCAAAGTATAAAATACTTTGGTCCAAGATTAGACACGAGATAATAACATAATTAAGATAATTAAGTGACTAATTATACGAGTCGAGAAAAGGAATGGAATTTTACGAGTCTAATATCCATGAAACTCGAAATTCCATCCGAGTTAGTCTAAGCGAGAATCAAGTTAAATAAAGAATATCAGATTGAAACAAACTTGATCTAGACTAAGCATGGTTTAGACTAGAAGCGCCGACTCTAACGAGAATAAGACCTGTAACATGAAGTTAGACCTGAGTGCGGTTATGCAAATACTAGTCATTTGGACATGCGATAATTCTAAGTGATGAGAGACTCGGAGCGAGTGTACAAAAGTGAGTATAGATATGCTTTCGAGTCAGACAGAGTCATGCATAAATACATGAAATAATTGCTATATCACTTAGAGGAAATACTATATCACTAAGAAAAGTTTCTAAGGTACGAGAGAATGACTTGGAATCAAAACTCTATAAGTGAGAAAGTCGTATACCTGATTCCCTTGATAGTACTCAGAAATGTGCGGAGTAAAGTCCGAGTCTTCAATCTCCCCTTTTTGATGAAAGGCATTCCATACTTAGAAAGAAACGTTGTTAGTGATATAGATATGTTTTTGTATACTTGAAGTATCGGAGTATAAAGAGTAGTCAATGAAATGCATTTATGTTGACGAAGATGCTAAGCAAGAGAGCATATGTGATTGAAACTCAGAAATGCTTGCATTAAACATTAAACTCAAGGTAGTGAAAGAAATGCATTAATTCATTGAAGAAAATACATACAGAGAGAGAGAGAGAGTGAGAAACTCCCCTAAATAAGATAATAAATTTTTCTATCTATATTCTCCCCTTGCCTTTCAGCAAAAACAAAAAAAATGGGAAGAATGCAACAAGTAGTACATATTTGATGTCCGGACAAAAGAGATAAGTAAAAGATGAAGAAATGAAAAAGATTTTGAAAATAAATTCGAAATTCTCCACTTATCTAGAGATGGTTTCAGAGATTTGATGTCCATTTTTCTCAAACGTCCGAGTCCGACTCGGATAAGTTTCTGCATGACTCAAAAGCTAGAAATAAATAATAAGCTGTTAGCTCGGTATCGCTAAATCAAGCGAACACATGGTTATTAACAATTTGAACGCACATAACACATAATCATGTAATGAGATTTTCACAAGGAAAGCACATAATTATGCATTTAACATTCCAAGCTCATTCCTAATAAAACAAAACTGATCTTCACTAAGAGGCTTAGTAAAAATATCAGCTAATTGAAGATTACTAGGGATGAATTCAAGTGGAATATCACCTTTCTTAGAATGGTCTCTAAAAAATGATACCGACCTCAATGTGTTTTGTTTTTGAGTCTTGAACCAGATTTTTGGTGATGCTGATTGCACTTTGACTATCACACTTGATTGGAACTGATTTGAAAGAAAGTCCAAGATCTCTCAAGTGTTGCTTTATCTATAAAATCTGAGCACGAGCATGCTCACGCTGCAATATACTCGGTTTCAGCAGTTGATAGAGCTACTGAGTTTTGCTTCTTTGAGTGCCGAGGATATTAAGGATGGACCTAGAAATTGGCACGCTCCTGAAGTGCTCTTTCTATCAACTTTGTATCCAGCGTAATCGGCATCCGAGTATCTAGTGAGAGTCGGTTCGAGTCTCTTGAGTACCATAGACCTAAGTTACGAGTTCTGCAAGATATCCGAATATTCTCTTCACCGCAGTGAGATGTGATTCTTTTGGATTAGATTGGAATCTCGCACATAAACATACACTTGAATATTATATCCGGCTCTGTTGGAAGTAAGATATAGCAAAGATCTAATCATACCTCAATAGAGTTTCGATCTATTGCTTTACCTTTCTTGTCCGAGTCAAGTTTTATACTTGCTACTCATAGGTGTAGCTGCGTGCTTTGCATCTTGGAGTTTGTATTTCTTCAGCAGCTCCTTGGTATACTTTGATTGATGGACATAGATTCCATCTTTGTCTTGTTTGATTTGTAGACCAAGGAAGAAATTTAGTTCTCCCATCATACTCATTTGAAATTCTCGACTCATTAACTCGGAAAAGTCTTGGCACAGAATTTCATTAGTAGCTCCAAAATGATGAAGACTCGGACAACGTTCAATGCATTTATGAGTTATATAAAAGGAATCGGGTATAACAATTTCTTACTTATAGAGTTTCGACTCCAAGGCATTCTCTCGTATCTTAGAAACTTTTCTGAGTGATATGGTATCTTCTCTATGTGATATAGCTTTTACTTCATGTATTTCTTGCTTATCCTTGAGTAACTCGAAAAGCGATCTGCGTATCTCACTCTGTTCTAAGTCTCTCATCACTCAGATTTATCGCATGTTGAATAGAATAGTATGTCGTCTTTTCTCACTCGGATCTAAGTTCGGCTATAAGCTCTATTCAATTTTAGTCGAGTGCTTCTAGTCTGTTTCATGCTTAGTCTATATCAAGTTATTTCACTATGATATTCTTTACTTAACTTGATTCTTCGCTTAGACTAAGTCGGACGGAATTCGAGTATCATGAATATTGGACTCGGAAAATTCCATTTCGTTTCGACTCGAGATAATTAGTTGTTTATGTATCTTAATTATTTTATTATCTGTGTCTAATCTTGGACCAAAGTATTTTATACTTTGAGAACAAAAATTGATTTACTTTTGTAGGTTATTCAAACAAGGATACGTTTTCGAAATACAAAAGTAGCAGGCTTCAAAACGTCAAATCACCAGCGAGACATGGCTTTTCACCTTCTCTGCTCCAGTCCCGGAAGATTGTGTCGAGGCTGTCTGTTTCTAAATCTGGAAAAGCTGGAACGCTAAGCTTAACGGTGGTTTCCACCTTATCTTTCAAGACACCGCCGGTGGTTTTGGGACTTCCAAGAGAGTTAAACCATTGTCCAATGTTCACATTACAACGGATACTTTACGAGTGACTCGGAAAGACCTTGTCAACGGTCACAAAGGACTCTCGGTTAGCAGGTGAAGATAACGGCTACTCTGCCTGGTCATCTATAAATAGAAGCCACCTCACAAGACTTGAAAATTACCGAACATATTGTTTATACACGTACTTGAACAAAGTCATTGTATTTATTCTCAATCTTCTACTTACAACTCCCACTCTGTAAATCTTTACTTTACGAGTTGTAAGGTCTTGTACTCGATTACAAACACTTTCTTACTTTCTCTGTAAGGTCCCTTGACTAAGGCTGTAAGGGTTAACTCGGCTTAGTTGTCCCTAGCTGTAAGGGTTATCTCGGTTAGGAAGTACTAGATCGAGATAAGGGAATTTACGAGTCTAGGAAAACTTGTAAAGAGTTGTCTAAGGGAGCAACTCGGGTTCGATCGAGTTCATGGTATTTTGTGGACTCAAAATAGTGGATTTGACTTCGTGCTTGGATTAGCACGGTCCGTGGTTTTCTGCCCAGGAGGGTTTCCACGTAATCTCTAAGTGTTATCTTTACGAGTTCATTCTAGACTCGGACGGTTTTATAGCTCTGCTTAACTTGCTTACTTATTTGTGATAGCATTTACGAGTCCATACTTTTCGACCTGCTGATTGACTCGGAACACTGTCTCTGTCTCTTCTTTGGCAAAAGAGCTAACGTTTCCTCGAAAAACTTCCATCACCCTATTCACCCCCTCTAGGGTGACACGAGACTCTCCACTGAGCAAACCTTCAAATGATATCATCAACATAGATCCGAACGATAAGGAAATATTTCCCCTTAGTTCTTATAAAGAGAGTCTTGTCGATCCGACCTCTTCTAAAATCATTTTGAACCAAGAAATTTCTCAATCTTTCATACCAAGCTCTGGGAGCTTGTTTAAGACCATAAAGAGCCTTTCGAAGTTTAAAAACATAATTTGGAAATTATGAGTTTTCAAATCCAGGAGGTTGCTCGACATAGACTTCCTCTTCAATAAAATTATAAACGTACACTTAACATCCATTTGATATAATTTGATATTCATGCTAGATGCAAATGCCAACAGGATTCTAATGGCTTCAATTCGGCAACAGGTGCAAAGGTTTCCCCACAATCAATCCCTTCTTCCCGATTGTAACCTTGAGCCACAAGTCTAGCCTTGTTTCGACTACCAACCCACCTTCATCCAGTTTGTTCTTGAAAACCCATTTGGTTCCTATGGTCGGGTGGTCGGAAGGTCGTTTGGTCAAAGTCCGGACTTGGTTTCTTTCGAATTGATTGAGTTCCTCTTGCATGGGCTCTACCCATTCAGGTTCATTTAGGGCCTCTAGTGCATTTTTGGGTTCGAGTTAATGAAATGAATGCGGTGAATGCACATAGATTTTGAAGAGAGGAACGAGTTCTTACCCCACTTGTTAATATCGGATAATATGTTTTCTAGTGGATGACTAGAAGCATACTTGAATGCTCTACTGTTCTCCGATTCACTAGATTTGTAGGTCTGAACTGCTTGTTCTTCGAAGCTTGTTACGAGTGTTCTTGTTCATCAAGATTCCGAGCTGCTTCTTGAGTTATCTCATTCGAGTCACTTCGTTCCGAGTGAGTTCATTCCGAGTTGGTTGGGTCCGATTCCTGATCGGCTCGCTTTTGTCAAGGTCATCATCTCTGCTGAGCTTCGGATCCGAGAATAAAGACTCACTTGGTTTGTCCTATTCAAGCTCATCAAACACAACGTGGATGATTTCTTCCACTTTGTTAGTTCTCTTATTGAAGATGCGATAAGCTTTACTATGAGATGAATAACCCGAGAAAAATACCTTCATCCGACCGAGCATCAAACTTGGTTAGGTGATCCTTACCATTGTTATGAACAAAACATTTGCATCCAAAAGGCTTGAAATAGGAAATATTGGGTTTCTTCCCTTTGTAGAGCTCATAAGGTGTTTTCTTCGAGTTTGGGTCTAATGAGGCATCTGTTCAAAGTGTAGTTGGTCTGTGTTGACTGCCTCGGCCCAGAAATAGTAAGGTAGATTGTGCTCAATCATCATTGTCCTTGCTATTTCTTTAAGAGTTCTGTTCTTTCTCTCCACTACTCCATTTTGTTGAGAAGTTCTTGGTGCTTGAGAAGTTGTGAGAGATTCCATTCTTGTCACAAAACTACGAGAATTCGAGTAGTCGAACTCCCTTCCATGGTCGGTTCGAATTTTCCGGATCCGAGTCCGAGACTCGGCTTGGATTTTTCTGCAGAGCTTGCTTGAACTCCTTGAATGCTTCATTTTTGTGCTTAAGAAAACATACCCAGGTAAATCGTGAATAATCATCAATAATAACAAGTACATATGATTTACCTCCGAGGCTCTTAACCGGGATTTCACCACATAAATCCATATGCAGCAGCTCAAGCACTTTGGATGTGGAAAGCTGTCTTCGATGATTTGAATGATGATCTGACTTGTTTTCCTCTTGTGCAAGCTTCACAAACTTTATCTTTCTTGAAAGCATAGTTAGGCAAACCTCTAACTAAACCATGAGATGCTAATTTCTCAATAGTATGCATGCTAACATGGCCTAATCTATGATGCCATGTTCATGAATCATCATGAAGGGATGCTTTTAAACAAGATAAGTTCGACTAGAGTCGAGAGAGGAATAATGTAAGTGTTACCCGATCTCTTACCCGAGAGTTTGATCTCCTTGGTGGTGTCATCGGAAATGTAACATTTGGTTTGAGTGAATCTTACCTCTTGACCTTTATCACATAATTGAGAGATGCTAAGCAGATTGTACTTCGAGTCCTTTGACAAGGTAAGCTGGGCTGACCAGATTGCTTCCCTTTCCGATCTTGCATATCTCGATTATCTTGCCTTTCCTGTCATCTCCAAAAGTGACTTTTCCTCCTTTATGCTCTTCTAACTCGGAAAAGAGTTCTGAGTCTCCTGACATGTGGTGTGAGCATTCACTATCAAGATACCAGTGTCCTTTTGATCTCTTACGAGTAACCTGCAAAACAAAGACAATCTAACCCTTCTCACTTCCTCTAACGAACCCGAGTAACACTCTTTACTGTGGTCCTTTTCGAGGAAGAAGGTTTTTGGAACCCAGATTTGAATGACTTTGGGCTTAGTCCGATTCCGAGTCTTCCGTGTAGAGAACTGAGTCCGTATCTCTTTCTTTTGAAAAACTTTTCTTTTGAAAGTTTGGAGGAGATGGTTTCTTCTTATAAATTGATCCGGGCTTAATCCTCCTTTCATTTTTATGAATGGGACCATTCTCGGCTTTCTGAACTTTACGGTTCGGAATCCTTTTGAAAAGCTCCGAGTAGGAATTGGATTCCTCCTCTTTATTGAAACCAAAACCTTCTTTTACGAAAGAGACACATTGAGATCCTAAGAGCATGTCAAGGTTTTTCGACCTTGAGTAAATTTTAAAACAAGATCTTGAGACTCGTTGAGCTTTTGCTTTAGTTGCTCATTTTCTCTTCTAAGTAACTCGGACTCGGTCTCATTAGATTGAGTACTAGTCTTGAGTTCTCTCGAGTATAAGTCTCGGTTTTTCCATTTCATTTTTCAAAGAAATGCTCTCGGAAGAAATTGACTCAAGTTGTTCTTTGAAATGAGAAGAATCGAATTGGACTTTTCTTCCAAAGTAAAAATATACTTAGCCAAATCAACTTTGGAGAATTTAAGAAAGTACTCAATTACCTCTTGAGGATTAGATTCCTTATTGTCTGATTGATCCGAGTCCGACTCGCTTACGCTTTTGAGTCGAGAGGGTCATCGGACACTTTGAGTCATCCGAGTCCTCGTCATCTTCCGATGAGTCCTCGTCACTCCATGTGGCCATCATAGCCTTTTTCTTCTTTCTGTCCTATTTTCTCTTTGGACGAGTCTTTGACTATGTGTTCCTTGCTGCCACATTCAAAGCATCCAGAGTTCTTAGTCGGAGATAACTTTGAAGAAGAAGAGTATTTACCTTTCCTATCCTTCTTGTCTTTCTTATAGAATTCTTCTTTTGGCTTCTTGTCCCATCTTTTGTGCTTCATCATTCTCTTAAAGCCTCTAGCAATTAGTGCCATGGGATCTTCTTCGAGTCGGAGGAACTCAAATCTTCTTATCCGGTTTCGAGGCTTTTAGCGTAATGTTCTTTTTGGTGCTCGATCTCTGCATCCTCCTCATCCAGGTGAATCTCATGGGTGAGAAGTTTCCCAATGAGTTCGTCCGGCTTTAGTAGAGATAAGTTCCGAGCCTCCTCTATGGCAGTCACCTTGGGACCCCATCTTTTCTTGGGTAGGCTTCGAGTATCTTTCTACACATTTCCTCGTGGGAGATCTTTTTACCCAGAGATTTGAGATTATTAGTAATCTCTGTAAATCGAATAAACATCCGAGTGATGTTTTCTTCGGCTCCATTTTGAATAGCTCATATTTGTGAAGATATTGGCTTATCTTCGCTTGTCCGACCTGGCTTGTACCTTTATAAGTGTTGACCGAGTGTCCCACACTTCTTTGGCCGTGTCACGAGCGGACACTCGATTGTATTCTTCCGAGCTGATGGCGCACATAAGAATGTTCATAGCCTTGAAGTTTTCTTTGAGCTTTTCGGCTTCATCGCCTATGAACTCAGCCTTTGTTTTGGGCATGATTCTTGTTTCTTCTGTCTTCATGGGAATGTAGTTTCCTTGTTGTATGATGTTCCGGACATCTTCATCATGGTCCAGGAGGAAACATTCCATGAGTTTCTTCCGAGTGCTCGAAGTTGGATCCTTTGAACTTTGGTGGTCTGCTGGAAGATCTTCCTTTATCGAACTCTCCATTGTTCCGAGCCATTTGATCTTTAGACCTTCGGATGGTTAGATCCTTTACGAAAGGCTAGGCTCGATACCAATTGAAGGTTTGCTCGGGGAGAGACTAAGTCACCTTAGAGGGGGTGAATAGGGTGGTGGAAGATTTTTCCGAAAATCAAACTCTTTTAAGCAAGGGACAGACCGAAGCGATTTTGAGTCTAAAATGGGGTCGGAAAAGTATGAACTCGAATTGCAGTGAGGAGTAAAGAAGCGGATAAAACTGAAATTTTGAGTCTGCTGCGAGTGTAGAATGTACTCGGAAAGTACGTGGAAACCCTTCAGGGCAGAAAACCACGGAGCATGCTAATCCAAGCACGAAGTCAAATCCACTATTTTGAGTCCACAAAATACGAGTGGACTGACTCGACCCCGATTTGTTCCCTTAGACAACTCTTTACAAGTTTTTCCTAGACTCGAAATTCCCTTATCCGATCTAGTACTTCCTAGCCGAGATAACCCTTACAGCTAGGGACAACTGAGCTGAGTTAACCCTTACGACTCGGTCAAGGGACCTTACTTCGAGAGTAAGAAGAGAGTTTGTAACTAAGTAGAAGACCTTACAACTCGGAATATAATGAATTACAGAGTGGGAGTTGTAAGTAGAAGATTGAGAATGAATACAATAACTTTTGATCAAGTATGTATATTAACAATAGGTTCGGCAATCTTCAAGTCTTGAGAGTTGGCTTCTATTTATAGATGACCAAGCAGCTTAGCCGTTGAGTCCATCTACCGACCGAGAGTCCTTTGTGACCGTTGTTAAGGATTTTCGAGTCACTCGGAAAATATCCGTTGAGATATGAACGTTGGACAACGGTTCTTGTCTCCTTTGGAAGTCCCAAAACCACTCGGTGGTGTCTTGAAAGATAAGGTGGAAACCACCGTTTAGCTTGGTCTTGCAGATTTCCAGCTTTGGAAACAGACAACCACGACACGGTCTTCGGGGCTAGGTCGGAGGTGGGAAAAGCCTTGTCTGCTGGTGATTTGACGTTTTGAAGCCGATTACTTTTGTATTTTAAAAAGTGTAGCCTCGTTTGAATAACCTACAAAAGTAAATCAAATTGGTTCTCAAAGTATAAAATACTTTGGTCCAAGATTAGACACGAGATAATAACATAATTAAGATAATTAAGTGACTAATTTCTAACTCGGAAAAGGAATGGAATTTTACGAGTTTAATATCCATGAAACTCGAAATTCGATCCGAGTTAGTCTAAGCAAGAATCAAGTTAAATAAAGAATATCAGATTGAAACAAACTTGATCTAGACTAAGCATGGTTCACACTAGAAGCGCCGACTCTAACGAGAATAAGACCTGTAACATGTAGTTAGACTTAAGTGCGGTTATGCAAATACTAGTCATTTGAACATGCGATAATTCTAAGTGATGAGAGACTCGGAACCGAGTGTACAAAAGTGAGTATAGATATGCTTTACGAGTCGGACAGAGTCATGCATAAATACATGAAATAATTGCTATATCACTTAGAGGAAATACTATATCACTAAGAAAAGTTTCTAAGGTACGAGAGAATGACTTGGAATCAAAACTCTATAAGTGAGAAAGTTGTATACCTGATTCCCTTGATAGTACTCGAAATGTGTGTAGTAAAGTCCGAGTCTTCAAAGGTGAGTCCATTCATTTCATTTTCACATTAGCCAAAATTAAATTAATCTCTAATTAGGAGAGTCTTTCGTTTGCATTAGCCAAACAAAAATTCATCTCAGATTAGGTGAGTCCGCTTTGCATTTTTATTTCTCATTTAGCCAAAACAAATTCATCTTCCATTAGGAATAATCATCTATGCATTTCGGTTCCGCATTAGCCAAGTCATAGAATCATCCCAGATTAAGTCATGTGCATCATTGCATTCATTCCATTTCATTTGATTCGCATCCCTTTATGTGCATCAAAATAAAGAGCATATCATTTTCTTTTCTCCTAGGATCGGTCTTCCTCGGGTCAACAACTTAAGCCCATCTCCCCAGAAGTTCCTCCACGAACCAATCCTAAGCGTACTCTTTTGGGATGTAGGATACGGAAATTTTATGCAAGTCGGGAACCTTAGTATGATGTGTCTAGGAAGTACGAAATCTACTTCAACACCGACACGGTCAACACCGATACGTCCCTTATTAGCATGTACCACACCAGTACGTCCCTCTTTAATAGTAACACCGGTGCGTCGCCTAAGGTTAAAACCAAATCCTCTTCTAAAAATGGCCAATCAGCCAGAACAAACTCCCATCATGACCCTATTCAAGGAGTGCTGTTGCAAAACTAGAGGCTAAGCTTGATGCCCGGGATAGACAAATCGAGTCTATATCTCGAATCCCTTAGTCTCATACGCAAAGAACTAGAGAGGAAATCAAAGTCCAAAGGGAAAGAAAAACAAGGAGAAGGATCCCATTCTGAACCTCAACCCAGGCCTCAATCCGATCCAAAAATAGATCGGATAGAGAAGATGTTATGAGAGTCCTCGATGTTCAATCACTACTACCCGACCCTTGGATTCACTTCAATCCCTAAAGGCAAGCTACCCCCTAAGTTTACCATGCCTAACATCAAATTTCATGGAACCGAGAACCCTCACAATCACGTGAGAAACTTTATGGGGGCAATGACTTTGAAGAATGTAGAGGAGGATACTTACCACATCATCTTCCCGTGGACTTTCGATCGCGATGTAATGAAGTGGTACAACGCTCGTTGACTAACACAAGGTCATAAACTGGAAGGATCTTTGCTGGGAGTTCCTACATCAATACTCCTACAATACTGATCTACCAGTCATTCTTCGAGATCTAGAATTAATCAAGCAAGGAGACGATGAAGGCTTCACTGACTTCCTTACTCGTTGGAGGGAAATAGCTGCCCACATTACCGATCGAGTCATATGAGAAGGATCAGGTCAGAATCATCATCAAGAACCTTCAACCTACCTACCATTAGCACTTGAAGTTCTTACCTATCATGGACTTCAAGACACTTAGAGATGCTTGGCATGCTCATAGAAGAAGAACAAGCATACTCCGATTAGAAGATCATCTAATGAGCCCACTGCACATCAAGGATGCCAATAATGCTTGCTTTTTCTCCTTTTCCTTATCCATTGTATGTTTATTTCCCTTTCCTTTTTTCCAATAACAAAAAAAAAAAAAACCAACCCAAATTACTTCCTTTTTGAACTACGAAGGCTCGACTTCGCTATAGCGGATACGTAGGAAGCCCACAAGGTCCGACCCAAATCCTAATCTTGAACCCAAATTTTGATTCCTATTTCCAATTTCCTAAAAATCTGTAACACCCCTAGACCCACCCTAGGAGTATTACATGCCGGGGTTCCCGGGAGGAACCCCTAAGGCTGCTTAAGATCTCAACTTGGGGTTAATAACCTTTCTTAGATTGGCGGAAGCGTAATTCTAGGTTTTCGAAGGTTTTTCGGAAATTTCGGCAGAGTTTCCTCTGTAAGCTGGCTAAACCCATAGGCTTAAAGCCTTAACCCCGCACGAAATGCAATCTTAAACTCAACGAGCCACACGCTCGGAGTAGCACAACACGAGACTCAACGAGCCACACGCTCGGAGTATTCACATAGGGATTTACATTCATAGGTAAAACTTAAGTTCATATACAATAGTCTTTACAACATCTTTACAAACAAAAGACAGAAAAACAAGTAGTAAGTCCGGCATCTCCTATTCGTCCGCTATTTCCAAAAGCCAAAGGCAACTCCTGCCGATCTTAACTTCGTGCCTAAAATGTTGGTGATGTCATGAGCTCACTAGCCCGGTGAATAACCCAAACCCAACCCGGGTTTCACTTTGCACATTAATTCATTAACAAACACACATAAGTTCGTAACTCATTCATGACATGCGATTCAGATCAAATAAACTTAAGACATGCGAGATTCTAAACTTACCAACTTGCCGAGAATCATAATGACATCACTTATTCATGAATTCAATTAAACATGCATCATTCGTTTTTCTACGCAAGTAAATCATATAATCATTCATCATGCAAATCATCATAAATCATGGCTTAGTTCTTATCGCAATCATTTCTTACGAAAACAGGATTCGATCTTCTTCTTATTCTTCTTCTTGAGTTCAATCATGCATTTCATAAATCATCGATTCGTTCTTTCTTGTTCGATATGCACGATCATTCGTTTCTTCATAACATAATTCTTTTAAGTCTTCTTAGTTTCGAATGGAAAGAAGATTTATGCACCTGCTCTAAAGACCCAGTTCTTGGAGCCAAAACAATTCGTGGGCTCGGTTCACGGAGGCATACAATTCGTGGCCTCGAGGCATAACAATTCGTGGCCTCGAGGCGGCCTCCCATCCCCGAAGGACGCATACTGTCAATAATTCTTGGAAGCAATTCAATTCGTGGCTTCGGGTTGACAGACACTTCTATGGCCATAGCTTAAGAGGGTTCTTTAATTCGTGGGGTCCCGGATCAATAACACAATCCTTTCTCCCTTCTTTAGTTCTTTAAGTTTCTTATTTTCTTATTACTTATACATAAGAAATACTTAATTCATATAATTCATGCTCAATACGTTCATGCGTAACTTCTTCAAAACAAGCAATTCATATAAGCATGTTCTAACTCAAGCACAGTCAATTCATTTCACACACGCATGCTTATGCCATTCATAATCAATGTAATTCAGGATAAACACACAATCACATAAGCATACCACTTATGATTTCTAATCGACGAACTTATCGTTTTTATGATCGCGTAATATCGCGTATAAGTAGTTTATGGTTCTATAACTTTCCTTAGTCGATATATATCTTTTAATCTAGCCACATAACTTCTTAAATCTCAGTTCTCAATTCAGTTATTCACTTAGATGCGATCTTGCTCAAAATAGGACATTTTCACTTAAAATTGCATATCTCCCAATCTACTCATTCAATGCAGACGAAATTTTACAGGAAATTCTCATAAATCATCAGGAAGCTGCAGTAAAAATTACAGGACTTTCAGGCTACACACGAATTCACAAAAATTCGGACAGCATGCTTATTTACTGGAAAAATCTGCACTAAATCATGAATTCAACTTTCCGATTTTTCTCAATAATTCTGTTCAAGCTAATTTCACTGAATTCTCAATCACATCGGGCTCAACTATGCTCAAATATCATTAAATTCATAAACTAGGCATAAATCGCAACATGCTTTTCGGTTCATGAGTTTCTAGCTTCTTTAATTTAGGCCTCTAACTTCTTCAATTAAACCTAGAGTTTCCAATTTCATGAATCAATTCCAAGTTTCATCCACCTAATTCATTTTATTCTAGAGGATGAATTCAGATTACTCACCTTAGATTCTTAGAGGTTCTAAGAATTCGGTTTTGGAAGGGTTTCGAATTGGGTTTAGCTTCTTGTTACGCCTTTCGATTCCTAGTCTAGCTCCTGCTCCCTCAACCCTTCTTCCTCCCCGACCCTCTGCTTCTTCCTCTCGGTGCCTCGAGTCCCGGGCTCCGACTTCCCTGTTTCGGTCCGATTCTGGTCCTCTTCGTCCCCCTCCTCGCGCTCACCGACCACTCGGCCCCTCGCGCTCTCTCCGCTCTCGCTTTGTTCCGCTTCTACTTCGTCTCTGCTCTGCTTCTCTTCTTTCTTTCGTTCCCTTTTTCTTCTTCCGCTCTGCTCGGCCTCTCAAGCCCGAGCTCTCCCTTGCCCACCAGCAGCGGCGACCTCGCCGTTCGGGTGGCCACCGGCCGTTGGCTCTCGCTCTCTCTCCCTTTCTTACTCGTTCGCCTTGCTCCCTCTCGTTTCCCCAGCTCCCTCTCTCGCTTTCCCTGTCTCCGCTTCTTTCCCCGCTTCGCTTCCGCTTCTTTGTTCCTCCTCTTGTTCCCAATCCTAATTTCTCTCTCCTCTTTAGCTAATTACACATAATGGGCTGGTGTTTCATTCCAATTGGACCCTTAGTTCTTTACTTCTTTCTTTGCCAACACAATGCCACTCATCCTTCAATTCCCATTTCTTTTTTTTTCTTTTAGCTTAGTTGGGCCCAATTTCAACTTTAATAAGCCCAATTTAAGTTGGCCCAAGCTCGGGTTTCGGTTCTCGGGTTTCTAATTCCAACTCGGAAAAATTAATAATTCACTTAATTTAATAATTTAATTTACTAGCAAGCAAACACCTGAAATTTTTGGGTCTCACAAAATCAAAGCCACTTTTCCTCATCGGGAAAATGCACCGAATCATCAAGAAGCATGCCAATCTGATTCAAGCACCAAAACGTTAAGGGCGCGGTCAACCAGCGAGCAGTACATCACGATTCGGGCAACCTACACTTCTTTAGGCTTTACTTTAGGGAGTGGGGGCTAAAGTGTAATTTTATCTTTGCCTTTGTGAACTTTTTGCATCATCTTAATAAAAGAATGCATTTATTCTTATAATAGAGTCTTGCATTCATCTTCTTTGCATGAGTCAAATTCTCGAAAATATAAAACTTAAATAACAAAACACCCTATAAGGAATTATTCAATCTAGCGAGAATCAAGCAGTAGTTAGCATCGAGGAGGTCACCAACACCGCTACCTTCAAAGGAAATCTCTCGTCAAAGCTCACCAACTCTACAAGATTCGAAAAGGGCTAGACACAAGCACCCGGGAAGAACATGGGGGCTTAAGATCAAAAGGGTTATACAACCACAACACCTCCAAGAATACTCGGGGAAGACACCAATTGTCTATCTTACAAAGGAGCTATTAGCACACAAACTAAAAGCTCAAATTTCGAATGAGGCACATCACCTCGGAAATGTCATATTTTCAAGCAAGCGTTCCCTAGACTCCACGTCATCTAACAACCAAGTCTAGGAAAGAATTTCTATATAAAGATAAGTAGTCATCCCTATTCCGATGAAAGTGGATAGAAGTTGAATCTTAGGCCCAGCAGCGGCCAAGGTTCGGACACAACTCGGTCGAGCTTTAGGCCCAACAGTGGTCAAGGTTCACACACCACTCGGTCGAGCTTCGGGCCCAACAGCGGTCAAGGTTCGAGCACCATATCAAGACTTCAGGACCACTCCATGGCCAAGTCAAGGAACCAAATTTAAAACATGATTGGATTACAAATTATCTTCGGGGTACACTTGAAATAATTTCCATTTGATTATTAGCTAACAAAAATGTTAGTATAGAAAATTTAAGCCAAGCTTCGGACTAAGAAAGGTCAAGTTTAGGCACACTCAACCGAACTTTAGATCCAAGAGGTGGTCAAGTTCAGGCACCCCAGCTGGACTTCGGACTTTACTACCCAAGTCAAGTTCAAGCACCCTACCAAGCTCCGGACTAAGCACATGGTCAAGTTTGAGCACACCGATCCGAACTTTAGGTCTCTAAGTAGCCAAGTTTAGGAATCAACAACCCGGACTTCGGACTCCACCAGTCAAGTCCAGGCCCCTCTATTAAGAGTTCAAGCCATAAGGTACCTTATTTCGGACACATCAATTCAATCATATTCATCAGCAATGCAAGTACCACGTAAGTACCCTTTAAATTCTACTTTGACCTTCGTCTTTCGGACTTGGTCAAAGTTGGAGCTAACTTGTAGACACTTAAAAAGTGTCGTGCTTTTCTTTGTTTTTTATTTGTTGGCCCGATGATGAAATCCCAAGTCCTGTTTGAGGATTTGGATCTTGGACTGTGTTTGATTGGTGTGACGGAAGCTAGTAAACCACAAAGAACCCCCAACACCAAATAAATAGCCTTTTGCCTTAGATCGATCCAAAAATTCCCTTTTCTTTCGGACAATCCAAAACGGGCCAAGCCTCTAGAGATAACGGAGTCCAAGCATCGTGTACCCGAATTCCCGGCTTAGAACACTCGCATTTTACTTTATTCAATCGGACAAGGAGTTGAAGACTTCAAGACGACATTAGACGCTATATTTCATGATCACATGCATCAAAGTATCTGCGTTTTGGCTCCAAGACAGTCCACCCGAGACTAGGAGCACGTATTTTGCATAAAAAATGAAACTCGTCAAAAATAGAAACTTACCAAAAATGGAAACTTTCTATTTTTAAGAAGGTGCTATGGCTGGCGTTTGCCATCCCAAAACCTTAAGTGGAACAACTGCGTTTTGTCGCAAAGACTCCCTTGGAAGCACGCTAGGGCACGAAATCCTAGGCATCCCTTGATGGCCGATGCGGGCCATCCCGGTTCTAACTGGTCTTATCTCTTCTATCCGGTTTAATCTTCACGTTATCCCGCCCATTTTTTACTATCGCTTCAGTACGGCTGGCCGAGCATAACCCTAGGTCATTCCTTAACCTAACCTCTCCCTATAAATAGAGAGCATTGGCTCTCATTCATCATATGGCTCAACCCTCAATGTTACTTGTGCTGAAATTCGCTTAAGAGCTACTCGAATACTCCATTTTATATTCGATCTCTTGGTCCCTTTTCACCCTATTCCTTCTCTACTTCCATCATACTCGATACATTCGATCCCTCAACTCCATCAATCACACGTCCGCCAACCTACCTAAAGCTTTCCTTGATTCACCATCGTTGCATCACGAGGTCCGGATCGGCAGGTGGGACAACCCGAGGGCACAGATCTAGTTTTCACAACGGTTTATTTTATTTTATGCTTTATTTATTGTTTTTCGTATTGTAGACAAATGATATATCGCTTTTAATTCCTCCCCACCCGATGTAATCTTTTATTTCCACTTTTCTTTCTTTTTTGCTTTTACTTTCTTTACACTTTCTTTTCTTTTGCTTTTATCACTTTCTTTCATTATGTTTTGGTTGCTTTAATTCTTTATCACATGTTGTTACTTTCTTGCTTGCTTTACATTATTTTTAACTCACTACTCAAATTAGTAATGGTCGTCTTCGGACGGGCGGAACCGAAGGGTTTATCCCTATTTTTCGTACCCCTGCCCTCGAATCCGATTCTCGGTTCAAAGACCGATGATCTCATTTTTAGCCTCTTTCAGTCTTAGTTTTCCCCATACTAAGATTGAGAGAGCATTTATTTTTTGTTAGTTTTTCTTTCCTAAAACCGACTGGCGACTCCCTCTTTTTATTTACTTCTATCAATCCGCTTCCGGTTATTTCGATCGAACAGTAAGAAAACAAGTTACGGATCTGCCAGCCGGGCGGAGGCCAAGGTTGATCTCCTCAGCCCTAGCCTCTAGCCGGTCGTTGGGCACCACTGGGTGCGGGTTACCGCCTGCACCAAGTGGTCGGTAGGCGAGGCTTCGGTCCAGATTGGTGTTTTCACACCGATCCGGCCCTAGAGCCTCATGGCGAGAAACAAAAACTATAATTTTTTATTTTTTTGTTAAGAGATAATATCCGGGACTTCTAAAAAAATTTCTAAAATAAAAAGGTTAATAAAACCGCCTTTCAATCGTGCTTAATTCGCTTTAAATCGATTTAATAAAACTCGAAAATCTTAATAAAAGGTTCATCCCCACATTCCAAAATCGGATTTCAAAACCATCGTCAAAATCAAATTTTTAAAAAGAGACACAACACAAGTGGGAAAGCTCGGCGAGCCCCGGCCGGTCATGGTTCCTACAACTGGTGTTATTGAGTTTAATTGAAAAATTAAAGAATTATTGTTCTCTAACTCCCTAATAGTTGCTAAGACAATCATAGGCTTAGACCGGGTTGAAGAAAATTCCGAGGAAGACTCCTTTGGGAGCCTTACTGCTATTGTAGGTAAGCACATGACGACAGATGAGACCAAACAGCGCGGATCGGTCGGTGGTGCCGCTAAGGCTAAAACACCTCCGGTTTACGCCAAAAGACTCTAAATTTTGCTCCTTTTCGATTTACGCTTCTTTTTTACTTTATTTTGCTCCTGTTGGGCCTAAAATATTAGACCTTAACCGTGCGAGGACACTAATTTTGATTTTGCATCCGTGATGTGCGGATCCGGTTAATGGAGCACCTAAAGGCGATTCGAGCTCCCCAAAGGCCGATGCATACTTGGCGACTCACTTCGCCAGTAAAGCGAAAAGCGGTGGTAGCTAATCACCTGGATTCTTGGTGGGAGGAATACCTCAACAATCATGGTAACGATGTAGTGTGGTATGTTAACCATTGGAAGGTGTCTTAGTTCAAAACGTATACCTCGCAACACCCTTTTATACGCCTGCTGGGCCTAGAAAACAAGTACCTCCTATTTCCCGACCGTGTGTTGCGGCAAATGGGAAGAGAGCAAATGATTCCTTTGTTGGATCGCATCTGGCCTACTACCTTTGAATTGTTCAAAGGGTTTGGTAACTCTAATGGACAAAGTCGTGGCTCGAATATTGGACGATTCTTCCGAAGTTGTTGACACCTCCAGCACACTCATCATTTTTGTTTCTCCTTATTATCTAGAGTGGATAATAGAAGTAGATCCCTAACGACATAAGGCACCGAGAACTGTAGAGATGGATGCTTGAAGAAGCTGTCCTTGCTGCTGCCCCACTTCAAATCCGTGAAATAAACCCTTGGGTGGCTAAACGAGTCCGTTGAAGAGAAACCGAAGCCAAAGAATGCGAAGAAATGAGGGCTCGCATAATCGAAGAACCGAGGGAATGCACCCAAGATGAAGAAGATGAGTCTAGTGACCTTAAAAGAAAAAAGTAAAGATAGACTATGGCTTAGATCTTTTTAGAAAATAACTTAGGATAGAATAAAAGAAAAGGAGGTTTAGTTTTGCCTCTTTAGATCAAAGTTATTAGTATTTTACAAGTAGTGTGCTTGCAATGATTTCCCTTTATTAGCTATGTATTCGGGTAAGTAGTAGGCTTACCTATTATTAAATAAAAGTAAGTATTATGCTATACTTTTATATTTTGTTGTTCACCTAGAGGTAAAAATAAATAAATTGGACCGCCCTTAAAATAAAGAAACCATTTAAATGGACGGTTAAAAGCACATTACAAAATCAAAAGAAAGAGTTCGGCCGGGCGAGCCCACCGTTGTCCGAGTGGTGGCCGGCGCCCGCATAACCTTACCTGGTTAGACTGGGCTCGGCCTATTGTCTAGGGTCGTGCTAGACATAATACTTCTTCATCTTATCTAAGTTCATGTATTGGAAAATATATTCCCCATCCAAGTCGGTTAATTTTAACGCTCTACCGGGTGAGATCCGACTAAGTACAAGTGGGCCTTGCCAATTGGGCTTAAATTTCCCTCGTGGGTCTTGAATTGGCGTTCTTATCTCTTTAAGAACTAAATCTCCAATTTGCAGATTTCGAGGCTTAACTTTCTTATTAAATGCCCTGGATATACACGCTTGATAAACTTGGACATTGTGCAAGGCGTTGAGGCGCCTCTCATCCAATAATACTAACTTTTCATAGCATGCTTTAGCCCATTCTCGCTTCGGAATTTGGCTCTAGGCAATTATCCTCAATGAGGGAATGACAATCTTAATTGGAAGGACTGCTTCCATGCCATAAACTAGGGAGTAAGGCGTTAAACTATTTTATGAAGTTCTATAACCCCACAAAGCAAAAGGCGACTTGTCGGGCCAATCCTTATAAGTAACTCGCTATCTTCTCCACTGTTTTACGAATATTTTTATGAGCGGCTTCAACTACTCCGTTGGTCCGAGGAAGATAGGGGAAGATTTATTATGTTGGATCTTGTTCTTATCCAGCAAATCTGCTACCTCCTTCTTAAAACGAATACCATGATCGCTTATTAGCTCGTGGGGCACCCCATAATAACATATGATATTTCGGGTAATAAATTTGGCTACTGTTTTTACGTTAAAGTTGCATAAGAGGCCGCCTCTACCCATTTTGTGAAGTAGTCGATCGATACTAACACGATCATGACCGCTCTGTTCCCTTAGGGGTCACCTTGCCAATAATGTCTATTCCCCAAACCGAGAATGGCCAAAGGGAAACTAAGGTTGTGGGAAATGACGCCGGTTGGTGTTGTAAATTTGCATACACCGACATTTATAGCACCTTCTAACAAAATCATGGCTGTCCGCCGCCATGGTTGACCAAGAACAACCAAGTCTCCGAACCTTCTAGACCAACATCTTACCATTCATATGAGGTCTACACTCCCCACCATGAATCTTTTCCATGATGCGCTTTGCTTCATGTTGGTTGACACAAAGTAAGCTAATCCCGAATTGGGAAGCCAACACCCTAATCGCTCATTAGGCTTTAGGTGTGGAGTCCAAGGGATACTCTTGTTTATCCGGATATTGATTAATGTCATGATACCAACTGGTGTGGTCGGTAGTATACACTTCTAATGCGTAGACGTGTGCGGGGTGACTCCTTCGCTCAATGTGAATGGGCTTTGAATGAATGCCAGTAGGGATATTGATCATGGATGCTAACTTAGCTAGTGCATCTTCGAATTGGTTATCATCCCTAGGAAGGTAGATGAAAGAAATGTTCTCAAAGCGCTTAGATAATTCCATCGGATGTGTTTGGTATGGTGCCAAGGCTTCACTACGTACCTTTCACCTTTGTGAAATTTTATTGATGATCAAACTGGAGTAACCGAAAACCTTGATATTCTTGACCCCGATCTATGTAGTAGCTTCAAGACCTATGATGCAAGCTTCGTACTTTGCGACGTTATTAGTGACTTCAAAGTCTAGTTTGATTGAAATGGGAGTATGTGCTCCCTCCGGTAAGACTAGAAGAATTCCTACTCCAAAGCCCTTCGATTGGAAGCACTATCGAAGTACATCGTCCAAACGTCCACCTCTACTTGTAAAATGTCTTCATTAGGAAAGTCAAGGTGTTCGGATTGCAATTTAGATACGAGTAAATCAGCTAAGAATTCCGACACTATCTTTCCTTTGATCGCTTTTGAGGGAGGAACTTGAGTTCAAATTCGATAGCATGACGGTACATCTTGCTATCTTGCTAATGATAGTTGGCTGCTCAAGTATGTACTTAATAGGATCCATAGGTGCTACCACATATACCGTGTGGGCTAACATGTAGTGCCGAGCTTCTTAGTTACCTAGACTAGCGCCAATGATGTCTTCTCTAATGGCGTGTATCTAGTCTCATAATTTAGGAACTTCTTACTTAGGTAGTAGATCGTGTGTTTCTCTTTCCCATCTCGTTGAGCTAGCATGGCTCCCATAGTCGTTTCCGTCGTAGTGAGATACAAAAGCAAAGGTTTGCCTAGTTGGGAAGTAAGTAACACTAGAGGATTAACCAGGTATTCCTTAACCTTCTCGAATACTTGTTGGCACTTGGCATCCCAAATGGTCTCATATCCTTTCCTTAACTTCTTGAAAACGAGTTCATCGACCGTAGTCGGCTTTGATATAAAAAACTAATGTGTCTGTAAACATCCTAGGAAACCCCTTATCTCTTTTTTCTATGCTTATCTGGGAGATCTCCGAATGACTTTGATCTTGGTGTGGCGTCCAAAATTTTTGGATGACTAGAATCGCCACCTTGTTATGACCCAAACAAGGATGGGGTTTTCAATAAAACAGTTTTGAAATTATAGTTTTTCTAAAAAGAAAAAAAAGAAAGGTTGACTCCTATACCCAAAAGGCGAAAACAAGTATAAAAACCGATATGAGAACCTAAGAGGGTGGGTTCGGGGTTTTGGTTAGGAAGCAAGAACGTCAAGGACTCGCCACTCTCTTCATTCTAAGACCGGGCTCCTACTAATATATTTGTGTCCATTTTTTTTAGACATCCTAATTGTTGGTTAACATAGATTCATAAAATGGATCCACAAAAGAAGAGCATAAAAGAAAAACGCATCATTATACACATAAGCATACACATGCAATCACACGAATGGAAAACTCATGGCCAACAGATTCGTTGATGCATGGCGGGTTTGCATTTGGATGAGAGCCAAATTGCTCTATGTACCTATGATCATAGGACTTGAATCTACTCTCGGATCAAAACCCCACGTAGTTCTAGCAAGGATTTCATCATGACTCTTGTGAGTTCCACTAGGGGTAGTTAGGGATCATTTCCCTGTTTCATGGTCATGTTAAAAGACTTTAGAGATAACTCATTCCTATAGTCGAGTCAACCCGGTTCAGAAAAAGGAGAGTGACTCGGGGTCTCAACTTTGTTACTCAAGGTGATAAGTGAAATGATAGGTGGATGACTCAAGTCCGGGCATGAGTATAAGGATTATACCTTTTAACATTCTTATTTCAACCGAGAAAATAATTCTTTGGGTATGAAAGGGGGATGGATTTTTTTTTTTTGTGGAGTTAGTGGGTCGGTGTTTTATGGCTAATGGTTCTCAAAGATTTAGATGGAATCTCCGCCTATGGCCTCGTCGCCAAACAAAAGGATACATCGGTGATTCGGTCATATCTTATCAAAATAATCCACTAGGATAATGGTGAAATTGTGAAGGTCTGTTTGAATTGAAGTGGATGTGGATAATCCTAAAGATTAGATATGAACGAATTTCGATTAAGGCCTCAAGTTTGATGAAAGGTCATGACTAAGGCTGGCCAGTAGATAGGTTCCCATTGGGCCAATAGGGCTGGGCCAAAAAAGGGTCAAAGCCCAATTTTAGTAATAAAAGGGTCGGGCTGAAAAGGGTCAATTGAAAATAGGCCACGAACCGGTCAGCCGCGGGCCATTAACGAGCCAAAGCAAAAGGGTCACTCCTCTCTCTTTCGTACGGCCTATCTGTCCTCTCTCTCGCACGCCCTGCCCCTCTCGCTGTCCATCGTGTTCTTGCTGCTCGCATGCCCTGTCTCTCTCGCATGCCGTCTCTCTCGCACGTCGTCTTTCTCACCATCTAGCCACCATCGCCGGTGAACCGGAGCCCGAAGCCTTCGCCACCGTTGCTCTCTCTGTCCATCGTGTTCTCGCTGCCATTGCTCTCTCTCTCTCTCTCGCATGCCGTCTCTCTCGCCGTCGCTCTTCCACCATCTTGCCCTATCTCTCTATACATCGTGTTCTCGCTGCCACTCCTCGGGTACTTGCTTTGTATTTTTCGAAATTCGAGTTGTAGTTGAACTCATTCTTGGTCTGTTTTGAATTGGGTTTGTGCGTTTAGGAGTCATACTTCTTTCCCTCTTGTTTTGCAAGTCTGCTATTAGAGTTATAGTTGAACCTATGTTTGTGCATGTGGGTTTGAATTTCCCTTTCTCCCGATTTTCCCCATCTAGTTTGCTCTGCCGCCGTGGTATATAATCCCTCCTGTAGTGCCCACCAACTGTCCGATGAAATGCTTTAGAAATTCTTGTGCCTCTAGAAGACTTCACGAGGAATAGCTCGGTTGATCTCCAAAATTAGCCTTCTAAAAATCTAGTAAAGTTAAGCATAGACTTAGGCAGCTTGTGAGTAAATTTAATCTCATTGAGGAACCTCCATCTCGAGTGTTATTATCCAAAATATCCAAAACTTTAGTGATGTTGTTTTGGTTGTAATAATGGAGCTATAGGATTTGGATTTCTTGTTCTTAGGCTTTCTAGCTTTCTCCATAATCTAGCTAGCATTCGCAGAATTTCCTCATTACCGCAAAGATCCAAAGTGGGTTAGCTTCATGGATATTTAATCATATTTGTTGCAACTCTTGGTATTCCTACCGACGTGATTCAAAATATGTGTTGCTAGAATACTTGAAAAGCCTATTGATGCTCGCTCTTTTAACACTACAAAGTTCGGTTCTTAGACTAGAATCCAATTCTGCAGGTTGTATGGCTGTACCACCTGTAATATTTAATCATATCTATTCTCATCTGCTGTTATGATCTTACGGTTATGATCTATATGCATCATAGTACATACTCTATCTGAATGATTTCTTGGACAACAAAGCAAAGCAAAGTACTCTTTCCATATAGGTCTTTCACATTAGAAAGCTCAAGGAGTTATTAAGCTTAAGTGCTCTTGCACATCTAATTATTCCAATGTCCAATCTATTTCCAATATTGACCGGAGCATATAGTAACTATTAGAAGAGCCCCTTAAACACTTCGGTGGGGTAGGGGAATCAGGCCGTAGGAAGTTGCAACAGTGGTGGTGATGGTTGTGGAATGCCCCTTAAAGAAGTGGACCATTTTGGATTCTATTAATTTGGTGAATTGGGTGATCTGTTTGACTAATTAGCAAATTAACACGAATCACTCGAAAATGAAAAGATTTATCCGTCGGATAAATAAATCTTAGCACCATCTCGAAAGAAAGAGCTCGAACATCAAATTGGATTCAGCATACTCCTCATTCCTTATCGATACAGACTTCATACCCTCGATTCGACGTAATAAAGTTGGTCTAGTATCTCAATTATGATATATTTCGAAAACTTCCTCGCTAACCGGTGGCAAGCCCCGTTAAGTTGTTACAGCTTGCTTTGTGTTTGCCCTTTTCCTGTGCTGATGATTAACTTGTGAATAGGTAGCCTCAGGTCGTAGAAGTATGATACAACTCGAGAACATGTCGGAGGCTCGCTGCTTTTGTCCGGCCAGAATTGTCGACTATGGTATGAAGGCGGGTGGTTTTTTATTCCGGGTTGGCTTGGAAATTCAGGGTAGTTTTTAGGTTTTGAAGGTTCATATGTATTTATAAGGAGTGCTTCTACCTTCTGGATGACATCAAGTGGGTTGTACTTGTCCCCTCCTTTTTTTTTGTTTTGATTTGGATGAGATCTTTTTCATACAGGAAAACCTCGGTCTTCTAATACAAGTAGAGCCATAGAAGTTTTCCGATTGCCCTATTGATCTATCCAGATGGGATCCTTTTGTAAATATTCCCTACATTCTAGGAAATTTTCATTAGAATTTCTTAGTCTTACCCTTTTCCCCTTTTTCTAATCTAGATACACTCGGTGCTCTGTGGCTATTTAGGTTATCTATTCGGATTATGCACTGAACATGGATGGTCTAAAGGCTATTGTTATCAATATTATGTTTCAAGTGTGAATGTATATGTCCTTGGAAACTCCTTCCGGGGTATTCAAACATGAAACTTGAGAGTTACCCTTGTTGCTTTAATGTCATATGAATGAAGGCAAAGATGATTCCGTTCTTTAGCTTCAGCCCAAGGGCAGGTCATGGGCGGGTCGTGGTCAGCTGACCCATGACCCGGTCCAGCCCATTTATTTTTTCCCCGACCCAGCCCGACCCTTTATATTAATGGGCGGGCCCCGACCCGGCCAGACCCGACCCGTTGCCCAGACCCTAAACTCATGACCATACATCAAAGAATATGTCGGGCCTAAGGACAAGTATGCAAACATATACAAGACACGCACGGGTGCGTCTAATGATCACCATTCGGTATTTAGCCAAACATTGTTATGACTCATGATTAAGGTCAAGATGATCATAAAGAGGCAATTATGATTACCATCGTCCCCTATTCATGGGTCATATTTCAATTTTGGCAACAACACTAATTAGCGATCTTAGACGGTTCATTTTATTATTTTTGATCGAGTTGATTATATTGTGATGAATGGGCTAAGACATGCTTGAAACAAATATTATTATCATTCATACTTTGGAGCTAATGGTTTTACAAGTACTAGATTATTACAATACAATGAACAAAATGAAATATATAAGGTTTTCCTAAATAAAAGAAATCTAAAAAGGAACATAAATAAAATTCTTCAACACCACGGAAATGAGAAGTGCTCATGATTCAACTTCTTGATAGATCCTTGGCTTGCATTATGATGAACAATGAGTCTCGATTGACCAAACAAAGTCCCAAGTGTTTATTCTCTTGAGAGGCATTATTAGTTGATTTTTAAAACCAATTTTTGAAAGAGAAATACCGAACTAAGTAAGATGAGCGTAAAAAATATGAAGAAAATTTATACAACTGGAAAACTTCATAAGAAGCTCATATGTAAAAATTTTACCTTTCTAGAATCTTTCAAATTAATTAATAAAGTCTTAAAGTGACACTTGTTGCACCGCACTTGCCATAATGGATGACGGTTTCAAAAAATTATAAATTTTTTGAGGAAGATCCTATCAAGGTGATTCTAAAGCCTAGAATTTTATATTTAAGTCTAGTTTCAATGGCAAAAATATAAAAAATAAGTTCCTAAGCATGTAAACCGATAAGCCGAAAACTTAGGTGATGCCCCGATTTATATCATTCTGGATAGTGAGGTATTCATTTATTTATTAAAAATAAAATAAATCATATATTACAAAACTGTACAAATTGAAATAACTACATATAATAAGGAACCATTGTGATGTTTTGTATAATTTTTAAAGCACTTTAAGATATTTTAATAGATTTTTCAATATATATGTTTCGATCTAGCACCGCAAAATTACAATTTTGCAATGCTAACTTTAATAAATCATATCTCTCAAACTATGAGGAGTTAGGAGATAAAGAAATATCAGGACATATATTTTATTTCTTATGAAGGACATTTTTCTAGAAAAAATCGTTTAGATTATGATAAATTAAAAAACAAGTGATGGTGCCTTTTTTCGGACTAATTAGACCTTCCACCGAAAAAATATGGTATAAATAGCTTGGGACTTAGATTTGGGTGAGTGACTACTTGCTGGAAAGCTCTTTCATTATTCCATTGAATGATATAAAAATAAAAATTTTGGAATCGAAATTGTTCTACTAAAGTGCCCTAGAAATACATACAACCTTCCGGTTTAGACCACTTCACTCCAAGTTATTATCCTTTATGTTCAATCATGACTTAGCCCATTTTTCAAGTATTACGAGAGAAAATAAAAGTGAGGAAGATGAGAAAGAGAAAATAACACCCAATTTTACAATCAACTCTCGGATCTCACCACTCATACCCGAAAAAAGGAAAACTAATGTTTCATCTAAATAGGGGAACGGCCGCGCGAGCCCTAAAGGGACGGATGGTAAAACCCGGGGCCGAAACCAACGCGGAACCGGCCTAGCCCAAAAGAGACAAGGAAACACTAAAACATTAGTAGCAATAGATAATCATAATAGTAAAAAAATTAATAATAGTAACGATAATAGCAATAATGTTAGGGTTAAGTATTAATAAAAATAATAAACAAAATCAACATAAACAAACAATAAAGTTAGTAACAATAGCAATGAGAATGATAAGGTTAGTAACAATAATAATAATAATAATGGTAAGGTTAGTAGTACTAAAAAATAATAACAATAATAATGATAAAGTTAGTAGTAATAATGTTAATAAATGAAATTAAATGAACAATAACAATAGTAATGGAGAAGTTAGTGGTTAAAAAAGAATAACAAGAATAAATAAATAAATGAGTAGGCAAAAGAAAATAAAAGAAAGTAAGAAAGAAGAAAATGTCATGTATATGCATGCTTGATCATCATGAAATAAAGAAAGATAAGAGTAGAGGGAAAGAAAATGTAATCTCATTAAACTTAAAAGGTGGTAATAAGAATAATTACCCTCTTGTTTCTTTAGATGAAGAAGATATTTTGATTAAGTTGAAAGAAAGCTTGATTTGTTCAAGATTAAAAAATAGAAAGATTAACTTAAACTTAATCAACTCCCAATGGAGTTAATTTTTAGTTAATCAAACCACTCCTTAGAAAAAGGAGAGAGAATTTTGAAGAAGATAGAGATTTTTTTCAAAAAACCCAAGCTTCCAAGGCCCCCTAGGGATTGATGAGGGGATATTTATAGAACAAACAGGGGCCCTCTAAACCCTAGTGGCTTTCTCTTTTTTTTAAAAAAGTAAAATAATAATAATAATAATAATAATAATAATAATAATAATAATAATAATAATAAGACAAACAAGAGTGGTGGAGAGCCGTTGCGGGGCTTGTCAAGTAATGACAAAAACAAAAAAGCTGTAAAATTACTTTTGTCTTACTCTTTCTCTTTTATTTCCTTTTCCCCCTTTTTTGGGGGTGGAGGGGGGAGGAGGGGGTGTGGCCTGGCCTGTGGTCTGCCACCCATATCCCCTCAAATTATTATTATTAATTTTTAATTAATTTTTTTCTTTTTTCTATTTTTTTATGGTGTATTTTGGGCCTTTTGGACCCTTTTTGGTCCCAATTTGATTGTTATTTTTATATGTTCAGTATATTTTTTTAAAAAATAATGTTAGTAATAAAAATCTTAAATATATAAGAGTTAAAATTTGGTGTCTACACTTGGATGGATCAAGTTCGATTCCTCTAACACCGACAACATAGCCTAGTAGTTAGCCCTAGGTCACTCCAAAGACACACTTTTAAGGGTTGAGGCACATGTTGTATTTCATGTATCTCTCGGAAGAATTTCCTTAGGTCTGGGTAGGTGCCCTGCCTTATCTTTGGACTTTAAGATCATGTCATCCACGTAAACTTCAGCTTCTTTCTAGATCATATCATGCAATAAGGTTGTTGTTGTCTTCGATACGTTGCGACGGTGTTCTTGAGCCCAAATGGCATCACCACATAGCAGTAAGTCCTTCATTGAGTGATGAAGGTCGTCTTTTCCATATCCTCTTCAGCCATCTTCACTTGATTATACCCAGCATAACCGCCTATGAACAGCAAAGCATGACCTACATTGTTATCTATAAGGATGTCGATATGAGGCAGCGAAAATTGTCTTTGGGACTGGCCTTATTCAAATCTCTGAAGTTGACGCACATACGAACCCTGCCATCTTTCTTCGGAACCGGTACTATGTTTGCTACCCACCGAGGATAGTGAAATACCTTGATAAACCCAACCTCTAATTGCTTTTGGACCTCTTCCTTAATCTTCAAAGCCCATTCTGGTTTTATCCTCCTCAATTTTCGCTTAATCGGCTTAGCATCTTCGTAAGCGAAATTTTATGTTCTGTTATACTCAATTGATATCCGGCATGTCTTTGTCGGAC
Source organism: Talinum fruticosum (assembly GCA_021018815.1). Lineage (NCBI taxonomy): Eukaryota > Viridiplantae > Streptophyta > Magnoliopsida > Caryophyllales > Talinaceae > Talinum > Talinum fruticosum. Next base: position 7,659,196 of record JAITYX010000022.1, read on the forward strand.
TATGCAAAGACATCTATAAACTTTGTGAGGAGCGAAGTAAATTGCTTTTGCTCTTACTGGATCCAATGTTTTCCGGATCTTAACCTCTTGGGGTTGATCAATTGACCCCAAATTAATGGTTATTGTTTCCTCTATTATTGGTGAGCGATTTTCATGATCTTTCATAAATTTTATTAATTCTTTAGGGATTTCTTGTTCATCATTAGAGCCAAAACAATTGAAAGCAAGAGGAGGCAAGGAGTAAGCGTAAAGGTTCACTTTATTGAATAAAGCAACGAGTACATTAGACTCGAAACCGAAGACACGGAACTAGAAGTGATAGAATTAGGAAAAGAACTAGAAATAACGAAGGAGAAATACAAGCCCTAGTACTAGACTCAAAAAGAGGATGTACTCCTAGGTCGACGGTTAATTCTTGGCCCTCCTTGGCGTCAATCCAAGTGACATGCTTGGATCCTTCTACATCAACGTCGGTGATGAATGCGAACGGATCGAAGCGTGGGTGCGACATAGCTTGTGATAGTACCGAGACCGAATTCCCTTATAGGTTACCCTTTTTCCGAACGGAAGACCGAAAAGATTATTCCTAGTGAGATTGGTCCGACTGGTATGGATCAGTTCCTCTTCAAGGAGGTAGGGTGCCTCCTTCTCTAGAATATAATAGTCATTGAAAATCCTCCAAACTAAGTACTAGGATGCCCTTTTCCTTGATATAGTAGGGCTCGGGAAAACTATAATAAAGGAAGTTATCTCCTTTTTTAGAAACTGTCCATTCGAGAGGATAAGGAAAGGGCTTGATAAAGCGGATCGTGTGCGGTGCAGTACTCTTAGTCCGAATTTTCCACTTGGCACTGGGCTATTTCCATAGCGAGTAGGGTGGTATGCCCTTTGGCCTATAGTAAGACCTGAAAAATACCCCTTCTTCCTAAGCATCGAATGGACACTAGAGTTGCCATAAGGATTAAAGTTAAGAGGTGCTTCATCCCTTTCTAAGACAACGACAGTCTCGAATCCATATAGTTCCTCGTCATTGGCATCATGCTCGATCTCAACTACGGATTCTTTAGAAGTAATAGTAGCATAAGAATTATCCCCATTGACGGTTATAACTTGACCTTTGACAATCAATTTAACTTTCGATGTAGTGTAGAGGGCACTACCCGATGATCATGTAACCAAGGGCATCCTAGAAGTAAATTAAAGGTAGTTGGGATATCTAGGACTTGGAATTCGATGTTCTTTTCGACTGGCCCTTTATTAACTAGCAAGGTCACTGTTCCTAAGATTATTCTTTTGGAATTATCGTAAGCTCGAAGATGGACAGTTTGTTTAGAGAGTTGTTGCTATCTAATTCCTAACCTTCTAGCAATTTTCCGAGGACACACGTTACTACTCGATCCATTGTCTACCAAGGTTAGGAGAACAAACTTGTTGATGTAAGTTATGGTTAAGTATAGGGCATTGTTGTGTGCAACGCCTTCTTACGGGAGATTCTTCTTATCAAAGGTAATAGTTCTATCCCCACTGTTAACCAATCCTACCACTTCCTTTGGCGTAGTTTCGGGAGAGACCACTATCTCACTGAGTGCATCAATCAAGGTCTGTCTATGTTTCGGCAAGCAGATATTAATTGCCGGATTGAAATATCAACCTTTAAATTTCTGGAGTTGCTTAAGGATTGGGTCTTCCTCTTTTTAGCTTCAAGCTCTTTTGGGGCTTCCTATGTCTATTGTGGACCCAGGCGTAAATTATGCCGTCCGGATCTAATAAAGAATTGGATTGCAGGACTTTTAGATGCTCCCCATAAGTCTTCTTCTTCTAAGGGTGGTGTGCCCCAAAAGTCATCACTATTGTTGTCACTATTGCTTCTCATTTCGTAGACATCTTCTTCATCACTTATCCATAGCCCTCGGACTTATGGATCTAATGAAGGTAAGCTAAGTGGTTTAGACTTATTAACATCTTGGATAAAAATAGATGGATCCCACTCGACCTAGAGTAGGTTCAGTGAAAATGGCTAAGGTGCCACTAAAAGGATTTTTATTGTTGCTTGGTTTCTACGCAGCCTTAGGCAAGGGCGAGTTGGCCATTTCGAAACATGCTTTCTAGTTTGTTCTTGAATGTCCAATACTATTCGGTATCGTGTCCTCGTTCAAGATGGTATTTGCAAAATTTTTTTGTGTCCCAATTTTTGGATTGTTTTGGGACTTCGATTATGCTCTAATAGGTGGCAATTCTATCTTTCCCTTTTCCAAAAGACGATCAAGGGCTTTAGTGTAGGTAGTATCAATAGGAGTGCGATCGAGTATACCTGTTGAGGGCATTAACATCTGCACCCCTGCTAGCATTGTCTATATTGGAGGTTATCTTATCTTTAGAATGATAATTACCTCTATACCCGGTGGCGACTTTTGTGGTCGCGGTAGACAACTCTTCTTCTATCAGCAAACTAGCATCTCTAAGGGTTGAAAAGTTCATCATGGGTAGGAATTTGAGGTGTTGATTATGATTGGGCTGTAGGTTTTTATGATGATCCTTACTTGGTCTTTCTCGGAGGGTCTATCAACCATGTGGGCTGCCTTTGCTCTCCAACTGGTGAGGAAATCGTGAAACTCTCCTTCTCGCCTTGCTTGATTAATTCCAATTCTTGGAGTGTAACGAGCGGATCGGTGTTATAGGAGTATTGATGGAGGAACTCCTTGCACGGATCAGTCCAGTTGGCAACCTTGTGTGGGTCGATCGCATTGTACCACTTCATTACACCAGTGTCAAATGTCCAGGGGAAGATAATGTGGTAAGCTTCTTCGTGAATGTTCTTAAGAGTCATTGCTCCTAAGAAGTTGCGTACGTGATCATGGGGATTCTCGGAACCTTTTAACTTAATACCGGGCATGGTAAACTTAGGAGGTAGTTCACCCTTAGGGATTTAAGTGATGGATGACTCCCTTAACATATGTTCTATCTAATCTATACGTGGATCGAGGTTGAGATTTGGATTCACGTTTAAGGGATTCGTGTTTAGGACTATCCGGAGGAGACAAGATAGGTAGAGGTGGCGAAGTAATGCCTCTTCTCTTCTCAAATGTTCAACTTCCTTATCTCTCTTACTGTCCTCAATAGCCTTATGATAGTCTTAATATCCCTCGATAGAGATGAAATTTTCTCCTATTGATCATTCAATCTAGTTTCCACCCTGGCTATGTTCTTATTAAGTAAACAGAGATTAAGATACTCGCTCCGGGTTCATATCTATTAGAAGGGAACTCTTTCTAGGTACTTGTCTTATGACAAGGAATAGATTGAGATGGTGTAGTGTACACTGAAGCTTGTCACACCAGTGTAGACCGCAGAGTAGAGAGAAAGAAGACGTGCCGGACTCCTTGGTGAGGCGTTCTAATCTTTTAGAGCTCGGATTCCGACGATACTCGATTCATCGTAGACTTTCCTATTCTGCAGCCCAAAGGATAAGGTTTAGGATCATGTGAGAAGATCACTTTTGGGAGAAAGGGACTTCAGCGCGAGACTCAAAGAAACTAAGGATGTTTTCATTTGGATGCACATAAAGAATGTGATGATGAAATGATGCATGACTTAGTTGAGATGATAATCTCACTAACGAATGATTGACCCTTAAAAAAGATGTTTGTTAAATGGTAATGCATTTGCTTATATTTGAGATGAATTTGTTTGGGCTAAATGCAAATGGACTCACCTAATATGAGATTAATTTGATTTGGCTAATGCAAATGGACTCACCTAATATAAGATGAATTTGATTTAGCTAATGTAAATGGACTAACCTAATATGATATGCATTTGATTTGGCTAATGCAAATGGACTCACCTAATATGAGATGAATTTGATTTGGCCAATACAAATGAACTCACCTAGTATGAGATGAATTTTTTATTTGGCTAATGCGAGATGGACTCATCTAATATGAGATGAATATTATTTGGCTAATGAAAATAGACTCACCTAATATGAGATGAATTTTTTGGCTAATACAAATAGACTCACTTAATATAAGATGAATTTTTTATTTGGCTAATGCGAATGCAAAATGGGTATGTAAAAGAAAAAAAACTTAAAACAACTAAAGAGAGAGAGAGAGAAAAAAAAAAGGAACTCACGGCAAGACCCTTTTTGAGCCGACGGGCAGTAACTATTTAAACCGCTAAAAGAAAATTTTATTATGACACGGAAGTGTAAATGATGGACTAACCCTAGTAAAAAAAAAAGGAATTTTGACTTTTGGCTACATGCACATAATGGAATGACTCTAGGAAATTTATTGAAGTGTTTTATTTTCATCCATGTAAGGGCTTAATCGGCACTCCTCGTCTCTCCCTAAAGGCTCACAAACAAATGATTAAATCTAATGAGACACACTCATTCAAGCATGCAAATGAAGTCAAAGGGATCTCATAATAGTCAAAAAGTTCTATGGTCAAAGAGTTTTATAAGGTAGGATATATGGTGACTCATAATCCGAAAATTTGGTCCTCCGTGTGGGACATGACAGAAATCAACCAGAATCCTTGGTGCCTCTTGGTGAACGAAAATGTTTGACCCAAGAGTGCGTGCTACGAGGAATGAGGTACTATTTCCTTAGGCAATCAAGCCTAGTTGGGCTCGCCTAGGAACCGAGTGGAAGCCTCTCTCCGAGAAAGGGTAAACAGGGGTACAATAAACTTTTCCTAGGGGTCCCAAAACAATATTTAAACTAGTTTAGAGGTTGCTAAATGGGGGATGCCTAATGCAAGCACATCATTAAAACACACAACTCAAATTTTCAAGTTTCGCTCTCTTAATAAAAAGTTTATCCCCGAGTGGAGTTGCCACTGTAGGAATCACGATCGGTGGAACCGCGCCGAGCTCCCCAAGTGCCTTTTGGCGTAAGGGTTTTTGCAAAGTGGAAGAATGATTTTAGGGTTTTGAAGATGAATTTTAGAAAAGTGGGGATGAACCTTTTATTAACATTTCCCAGTTTTATTAAATCTGATTAGGCAAAGTTTGAATGGTGATTTTATTAATTATTTCAATTTTATAAATTATTTTCAAAACTCTAGGGATATTGTTTCCTAAGTAAAGGATAAATAAAATTAGAAACTAGGGTTTCTGCTGTGAGGCTTCAGGGATAGACTGGTGTGAAGACTCGGACATCTCTCAACGCATTTACGAGTTGCACTAAAAGAGTTAGGTATAACCATCCCATACATATAGAGTTTTGATTCCAAGGCATTCTCTCGTATCTCGAAACTTCTTTGAGTAAAAATTGTATCGCTTTTACTTCTTATATTTCCTGTTTATCCGTTAGTGACTCGGAAAACTGGTTCCGTGTTCCGAGTCCAAAGCATCACTCGATTAATCGCAGTTTAAATGGACTAGTATTTCGTCTATTCTCACTCGGAATCTTACGTTTGATTATAACCTCTATTTTCATTAGAGTCAATACCTCTAGTCTGTTTCATTAGAGTCAATACCTCTATTTTCATTATAACTTGTTCTATTGCTTAGACTAAGTCAAATGGAATTCCGAGTATCATTGTTATTGGACTCGGAAAATTCCATTCCTCTTCCGACTCGGATAATCGGTTGTTTAATTATCATAATTATTTTATTATCCGTGTCTAACCTTGGACCAAAGTATTTTATACTTTGAGAACCGAAGGTGATTTACTTTTGTAGGTTATTCAATCGAGGACACACCTTTTTCAAACCACAAAAGTAACCGGCTTTAGAACGTCAAATCACCAGCAGACATGGCTTTTCACCTTCCCTGCTCCAGTCCCGGAAGATTGTGTCGGAAGTCGTCTGTTTCCAAATCTGGAAAACTGAAACGCCAAGCTTAACGGTGGTTTCCACCTTATCTTTCAAGACACTGCCAATGGTTTTGGGACTTCCAAGAGAGTTAAACCGTTGTCCAACGTTCACATTACAACGGATACTTTCCGAGTGACTCGAAAGCTTTTATCAACGGTCACGGAAGACTCTCGGTCAGCGAGATGAAGATAACGGCTACTCGCCCGGTTATCTATAAATAAAAGCCACTTCACAAGACTTGAAGATTGCCGAATCTATTGTTAATATACATACTTGAGAAAAGTCATTGTATTTACTTTCAATCTTCTACTTACAACTCCCACTCGTAATTCATTACTTTCGAGTTGTAAGGTCTTGTACTCGATTACAAACTCTTTCTTACATTCTTTGTAAGGTCCCTTGACTAAGCTGTAAGGGTTATCTCAGCTAGGAAGTACTAGATCGAGATAAGGGAATTTCGAGTCTAGGAAAATTTGTATAAGAGTTGTCTAAGGGAGCAACTCGGGGTCGATCGGTTTACGGTATTTTGTGGACTCAAAATAGTGAATTTGACTTCGTGTGCTGGATTGACACGGTCCGTGGTTTTCTACCCCAGGAGGGTTTCCACGTAAATTCTAAGTGTTATCTTTCCGAGTTCATTCTAGACTCGGACGACTTTACTTGCTCTTGCTCTTTCGATTGATTGCCTTCGAGTCCAATCTTTTCGACCCTGTTGATAGACTCGGAATCTATCTTCTTCTCTATTCTGCGCAAAAGAGTTTAATCTCGTAAAGAATTTCTATCACCCTATTCACCCCCTCTAGGGTGACTCGGACTCTTCCGTGCTAACCTTCAATTGGTATCGAGCCTAGCCTTTCGAAAGGATCTAACAATCCAAAGGTTTAAAGATCAAATGGCTCGAGAACACCGGGAGTTCGACGAAGGAAGATCTTCCAACGAGGCCACCAAAATTCAAAGGATCAAACTTTGGGCACTTGGAAGAAGCTTATGGAATGTTTCCTCATGGATCATGATGAAGAGGTATGGGAAATCATACAACAAGGAAACTACATTCCAACGAAGACAGATGAATTCGAATCCGAGCTTTCTTGTCTCCTGTTTTTATAGACAAGATCAGCTCCGTGTCTTCCGATTTCGGAGACATGCTCCGAGCTTTCAAATCTGTTCTCCAAAATCGACCATCAACCAAAAGACTGGTCAATCCTAAATCCGAGAGCAGCAGTCTCTTGTTCTTGAGATGAAGGAGCTAGTCAAGGACCGGAAGGAGCTAGTCGAGCTCCTCGAGAGAGAGACGGTCCAAGGCGGCTCGAGACCATGATGACTCGGACGCGTCCGAAGCGTCTACGAGCCCGAGTCCGACCTCCTCGGACAGCGGGGATGAGGAAGAAGAAGCTGCAGATGCAGAAGCTGCAGACGCCGAGGAACCTGCGGCCGAGGCGAGCCCTTCCGGGCAAAGGGAAGAAGAGGCCATGACAACCGCTGAGGGTCGACCGCTCCACAAGCTCGAAGAATACAACCGAGTGTCCGCTCGTGATTCGAGCAAAGAAGTGTGGGACACCCTTGTCAACACTTATGAAGGCACAAGCCAGGTCGGATAAGCAAAGATAAGTCAATATCTTCACAAATATGAGCTTTTCAAGATGGAGCCGGAGGAGAACATCACTCGATTTTCATTCGGTTCATCGAGATTACCAACAATCTCAAATCACTGGGAAAGAAGATCTCCCGCGAAGAAATGTGCCGGAAAATTCTCGAAGCCTACCCAAGAAAAGATAGGGTCCCAAAGTGATCGCCATAGAGGAGGCTCGGAACCTCTCACTTTTAAAGCCGGACGAGCTAATCGGAAAGCTTCTAACACACGAAATCCATCTAGAAGAGGAGGATGCCGAGGGTAGTATCAAAAGAAACACTCGCACTTAAAGCCTTAGAATCCAAAGAAGCAAATCCGAGCTCCTCCGATTCGGAAGACGATCCCATGGCACTTATTGCAAGAGGCTTCAAGAGAATGATGAAGCACAAAAGATGGGACAAAAGGCCAAAAGAAGAATTGTACAAGAAAGATAAGAGAGATAGAAAAGGTAAGTTTTCTTCTCCTTCAAAGTTATCTTTATCTAAGAATTCTGGATGTTTTGAATGTGGCAAGCAAAGACCACATAGTCAAGGACTGTCCAAAAAGGAAAAGGGACAGAAGAAGAAAAACGCCATGATGGCAACATGGAGTGATGAGGACTCATCGGAAGACGACGAGGACTTAGATGACTCAAAGTGTCTAATGGCAATCTCCGACTCGAAGCTGAAAGAGAGTCGGACTCGGACTCGCACAATGAGGAAACCGATCCTTAAGAGGTAATAAATTACTTCCTCAAATTCTCCAAAGTTGATTTAGCTAAATACATTTTTACTTTGGAAGAAAAGTCCAATTCCGATTCCTCCCATTTTAAAGAACAACTTGAGTCAATTTCTTCGAGAGCAATTCTTTGAAAAACAAATTGGAAAAACTGAGACTCACACTTAGAGAACTCAAGACTAGTGCTCAAGCTAATGAGACCGAGTCCGAGTTACTCAGAAAGAAAATGAGCAACTAAAACGTAAGCTCACCGAGTCTCAAGATCCGATTTTAAATTTTACTCAAGGTCAGAAAAACCTTGACATGCTCTTAGGATCACAATGTGTCTCCTTTCGAAAAGAAGGTCTTGGTTTCAACGGAGAAGAGGAATCAAATTCCTACTCGGAACTCGTTTAAAAATGACTCCGTAACCGTGAAGTTCGAGAAAGCCGAGCAAGGTCCCATTCACAAAAATGAAAGAAAGACTAAGCCCTGAACCGTTTTCAAAAAGAAACCATTCTCTCCTGTTTCAAAAGGAAAGGTTTTCAAAAAGAAAGAGACACAGACTCGGCTCTCCGAGAGGAAGACTCGGAATCGGACAAAACCCAAAGTCATTCAAATCTGGGTTCCAAAACACCTTCTTCCTCGTAAAAGGACCACAAGTAAGGAATGTTACTGGGTTCGTTAGAGGAAGTGAGAAGGGTTAGATTCTCTTTGTTTTGCAGGTCACTCGTAAGAGATCAAAAGGACACCGGTACCTTGACAAAGGATGTTCACACCATATGTCGGGAGATGCGGGACTCTTTTCCGAGTTGAACAAACATAAAGGAGGAAAAGTCACATTCGGAGATGATAGCAAGGGCAAGATCGTGGGGATTGGCAAGATTGGAAAAGGAAGCAATCTGGTCGACCCAGTCTATCTTGTCAAGGGATTGAAATATAATCTGCTCAAGTATCTCTCAACTATGTGACAAAGGTCAAGAGGTAAGATTCACTCGGACCAATTGCACTATTTCTGATGTCTCTACCAAAGAGATCAAGCTTTCAGGTAAGAGATCGGGTAATACTTACATCATTCCTCTTCTCGACCCAAGTCAGAATTTATCTTGCTTAAAAGCATCTCTTCATGATGATTCATGGACTTGGCATCGTAGACTAGGACATATTAGCATGCATACTATCAAGAAATTGGCATCTAATGGTCTAGTTAGGGGTTTACCTAACTGTGTTTTTGAGAAAGACAAAATATGTGAAGCATGCACCAGAGGGAAACAAGTCGATCTTCATTCAAATCTCTCGAAGACAGTCTCCACATCCAACGTGCTTGAATTACTGCATATGGACTTATGTGGTGAAATCCCTATGAAGAGTCTCGGAGGTAAATCTTACATACTTGTTATTATTGATGATTATTCACGATTTACCTGGGTGTGTTTTCTTAAGCACGAAAATGAAGCTTTCAAGGAGTTCAGCAAGCTCGCAGAAAAATTCAAGTTGAGTCTCGGACTCGAATCCGGAGGATTCGAACCGACTATGGAAGGGAGTTCGATTACTCGGAATTCTCGGAGTTCCGTGACAAAAATGGAATCTCTCACAACTTCTCAGCACCCGAACTCCTCAACAGAATGGAGTAGTAGAGAGAAAGAACAGAACCCTTGAAGAAATAGCAAGGATGATGATGATTGAGCACAACTTGCCTTACTATTTCTGGGCGGAGGCAAGTGAACACAGCCAACTACACTCTAAATAGATGCCTCATCGGACCCATTCTAAAGAAAACACCTTATGAGCTCTACAAAGGGAAGAAGCCAAATATTCCTTATTTCGGACCATTCGGATGTAAGTGCTTCGTTCACAACAATGGTAAGGATCATCCGACCAAGTTTGATGCTCGGTCGACGAAGGTATCTTTCCGGGTTACTCCTCTCATAGCAAAGCTTATCGCATCTTCAATAAGCGAACTAACAAAGTGGAAGAAAGCATCCACGTAGTATTTGATGAGCTTGAACAGAGAAGCCAAGTGAGTCTTCATACTCGTAACCGAAGCTCGTAAAAGATGATGACGAAGCCGAGCCTACAAAGACTCGGACCCAACTTGCTCGGAATGAAGTCACTCGAACGAAGAAACTCAGAATGAGACAGTTCAAGAGATCACTCGGATCGAACAAGCTAACGAAGAAGATCACTCAGAACTAGATCAAGTGGTTCAACCCACAAACCTGGTGAATCAAAGAACTGGTAAAGCTTTCAAATTTACTTCCAGTCATCCCCAAGAAAACATCATTTCGATATCAACAAGTGGGGTAAGAACTCGTTCCTCTCTACACAATCTATGTGCATTCACCGCATTCATTTCATTAACTCGAACCCAAAAATGCACTAGAGGCCCTTAATGAACCTCGAATGGGTAGAGGCCATGCAAGAGGAACTTAATCAATTCAAGAGAAACCAAGTCCGGACTCGACCAACCGACCTTCCGACCACCCAGTTATAGGAACCAAATGGGTTTTCAAAAACAAACTGGATGAGGGTGGAGTGGTAGTCGAAACAAGGCTAGACTTGTGGCTCAAGGTTACAATCAAGAAGAAGGAATTGATTGTGGGGAAACCTTTGCACCTGTAGCCGAATCGAAGCTATTAGAATACTCGTTGGCATTTACATCCTGCATGCATATTAAATTATATCAAATGGATGTTAAGTGTGCATTTCTCAATGGTTTTATTGAAGAAGATGTCTATGTCGAGCAACCTCCCGGTTTTGAAAACTCGGAATTTCCAAATCATGTTTTCAAACTTCAAAAGGCTCTCTATGGTCTTAAACAAGCACCTCGAGCTTGGTATGAAAGACTCGAGCAGCTTCTTGGTTCAAAATGATTTTAAAAGAGGCCAGATCGACAAGACCCTCTTCATAAAGAGCAAAGGGAAAGATTTCCTTATTGTTCAAATTTATGTTGATGATATTATTTTCGGTGCTACTAATGAATTTCGTGTCGAGAATTTTCTCGAGTTGATGAGTCAAGAATTTCAAATGAGTATGATGGGAGAACTCAATTTCTTCCTTGGGTTACAAATCAAACAAGACAAAGATGGAATCTTTGTTCATCAATCAAAGTACACCCAGGAACTGCTGAAGAAATACAAACTTCAAGATGCAAAGCACGCATCAACCCCTATGAGCAAGCAATATAAAGCTTGACTCGGATGAGAAAGGTCAAGCAATAGATCGAAACTTTATCGAGGTATGATTGGATCTTTGCTATATCTTACTTCCAGAGAGCTAGATATAATGTTCAGTGTTTGTTTATGCGCAAGATTTCAAGCTAATCCAAAAGAATCACATCTCATTGCATTGAAGAGAATATTCAAATATCTTGCAGGCACTCGGAATCTAGGTCTATGGTATTCCGGAGACTCGGAACTAACTCTGACTGGATACTCGGACGCAGACTACGCAGGATACAAAGTTGATCGAAAGAGCACATCTGGAGCTTGCCAATTTCGGGTCAATCCCTAATATCTTGGCACTCAAAGAAGCAGAAGTCAGTAGCTCTATCGATCGCGAAAGCTGAATATATTGCAGCTAGAGCCTGTTGCGCTCGGATTCTATGGATTAAACAACACTTGAAGGATCTTGGACTATTCCTCAACTCAGTTCCAATCAAGTGTGACAACCAAAGCGCAATCAGCATCACCAAGAATCCTGTTCAGCACTCAAAAACAAAGCATATCGAGGTCAGTATCACTTCTTACGTGATCACTCGGAAAAGGGTGATATTAAACTTGAGTTCATTCCTACTAATCTTCAATTAGCTGATATCTTTACTAAGCCTCTTGGTGAAGATCAGCTTTGCTTTATTCGGAATGAGCTTGGTATGTTAAATGCTTAATTATGTGCTACTCTTGTTGCATATTTACGTGCTATGTGCTTTCACCGTTAATAACGATTAGTTCGGTTGATTCGATGATACTCGGGCTGATAGTTATTTAGTGTTTCGAGTCACTCGAAACCTTTCGAGTCAAACTCGGACGTAAAGAAACATGGACTTCAAATTTTCGAAACTATCTCTAGAACAGTGGAGAGTTTCGGATTATATTTTCAAAATCTCTCTCTCTCTCTCTCTCTCTCGCGCTGCGATCGGATATTAGCCGTGGATTTCTAACCGCTGGAATCTTAACCGTTGAAGAAAACTGTCACACCGGTCTTTGGTGACTCGATGGACAAGCCGAGTCAAAACGGAGTTATACTTAACGGATAGTTGACTGGCGCGCTTATTTTCTATAAATAACGTCTATCCATCTTCATCTCGGTACTCTAAACTCCATCTCTCTCAAACGAAACTTCCCGCGGAAGATTACTACGTGAACAGTCATCCTTGATCGTCCGCAAGCGTCGAAGAAGCTCTCTCTCTCGTAAGTTACGACTGCTCTCATCTCTTTCTTCTTCATTTTCTTTTCTTCTCTTCTACATCTCCTTCTCTTTCCTACTCGAAAAGTTTCATCTTTTCCTTCCTTCTCTCACAATGCCCAAATGAGGAAACCATCCCGACTTCCAGGTTTCTTCATCCTCCAAAAGTCTCGCACCAATAAGCCGTAAAGCTCAACCCCTTCCAAACCTATTGTTACCCAGGCGCCTTGCGCTGACGACAAATTCTTTCCAACAACCAAATTTTCTTGGTTGTCCAACATCCAAACCACCGGAGTCTACCATTTCTTGTATTTCAGCGAGTTCATCTATCCCGAACTCATTTCTGAGTTTTATACTCATCTCACCCACTCCGAAAATGTTTTAACCTCCGGGGTTCGGAACATAACCGTTCGCATCAACACCTCTCTCCTCCACCGCCTGTTCAAGGTCTCCTCTCTTTTCTTGAACAGCAATCCTATTCCTTTCACTGAAGTCGCCGACGACTTCTTTGAAAAATACGCCAAAGAATTCCCTGAGTCCCGGAAAAACTTTTCGTGACTCGGTTGAAGTCGAAGCTCGCCTTCAGTGCTTCTGCTGATGAGAACCTTTTTCTCACAAGCATTCTAGCAAGGAGAACCCCAAATCCAAGCATCTCAAAGCCCTCTTCGACATCCTTGAGGGATACGAAGTAGACCTCTTCCCCTCCATCATTGAGCGGATGGCCGCTGTGCCAGCTCAACTCCAATCCAAGAAGAACACCTCCCTTCCTTTCGGTGCTCTTTTGACCCTTGTCTTCAAACAATTCCAAGTTCCTCTCCCCTCGGACCCAAACGCCGTGTCCGAGGCCGCCGTTGTGGTCGGCAAGAAGGAACCGCAGGGTACGGATACCGTGAAACCGTCCCCGGTGTCCGGGTTCACAACTCGTAGCCGAGGCCTCCTTCTCCACCTCGGACTCGAAATCAACCCCTCTCTCTCTTCCCTCTACACCTGGTGGTGCCTCCACCTCAGGTGCCTTAAAATCTCTCTCTGCTCTCTTGTCTCCTGTTTTTATAGACAAGATCAGCTCCGTGTCTTCTAATTTCGGAGACATGCTCCGAGCTTTCAAATCTGTTCTCCAAAATCCGACCATCAACCAAAAGATCGGTCAATCCTAAATCCGAGAGCAAGCAGTCTCTTGTTCTTGAGATGAAGGAGCTAGTCAAGGACCGTAAGGAGCTGGTCGAGCTCCTCGAGAGAGACGGTCCAAGGCGGCTCGAGACCATGATGACTCGGACGCGTCCGAAGCGTCTACGAGCCCGAGTCCGACCTCCTCGGACAGCGGGGATGAGGAAGAAGAAGCTGCAGATGCGAAGGCTGCAGACGCCGAGGAACCTGCGGGCTGAGGCAGGCCCTTCCGGGCAAAGGGAAGAAGAGGCCATGACAACCGCCGAGGGTCGATCGCTCCACAAGCTCAAATCGCAGTACTCGGCTCGGATAGCGATCCGGGTGGGTCGAAGACCTCGCTCCTCCGGCGGGTCGAGCAGAGCAGCCCCTCCAGCCTACCGAGGTTCCAAGGGAAGAACCCTCGATCCACTCACTCTAGGGCAGCCACTCGGAGCCGAGCCCCGAGGATAATCCCGATTCTCCCTTCGCCGCGCTCAAGCACATCGTCAAGATCGTATCGGCGCCGGCGAACCTCCGCCTCCACTCGAAATCCCCTCTCCCTCGTAGGAGCCATGCACCGAGTCACAATTCCTCGGTGTTTCGTAGTTTTCGTCTTTCTAAAATTTTTGTCCGGACAACTTACTTGTACTACTTGCTATTTTCTTCCCTTCTTTTTGTTGTTTTTGTCGAAAGGCAAGGGGGAGAAATATAGAAAACTTGTTGTCTTGTTTAGGGGAGTTTTTCCGCCCTTTTGAATGTTAATGGATTAATGCATTTCATTATTAACTTCTGAGTTTGTTATTTTCTGAATTAATGTTAGCATATTTCTTTCGAGCTAATGTTAACTACTTCAAGCATACTTTATTTCCGTTGCTGTGATATATTAAGTATTGCTCTCATCTCACCTCATGCGCAAACCAATCGGAATCAATTTTTTTCTAACAAAGTTTCGCTTAAGTATGGAATGCCTTTCATCAAAAAGGGGAGATTGAAGACTCGGACATCTCTCAACGCATTTCTAAGTTGCACTAAAAGAGTCGGTATAACCATCCCATACTTATAGAGTTTTGATTCCAAGGCATTCTCCGTATCACGTAAACTTCTTTGAGTAAAAATTGTATCGCTCTTACTTCTTATATTTCCTGTTTATCCGTTAGTGACTCGAAAACTGGTTCCGTGTTCCGAGTCCAAGCATCACTCGGATTAATCGCAGTTTAAATGGACTAGTATTTCGTCTATTCTCACTCGGAATCTTACTTCGATTATAAGCTCTATTTTCGTTAGAGTCAATACCTCTAGTCCTGTTTCATACTTAGTCTTTATCAAGTTGTCTCACTCTAATATTCTTTATGGAACTTGTTCTATTACTTAGACTAAGTCAAATGGAATTCAAAGTATCATTGTTATTGGACTCGTAAAATTCCATTCCTCTTCGACTCGGATAATCGGTTGTTTAATTATCATAATTATTTTATTATCCGTGTCTAACCTTGGACCAAAGTATTTTATACTTTGAGAACCGAAGGTGATTTACTTTTATAGGTTATTCAATCGAGGACACACCTTTTCAAACCACAAAAGTAACCGGCTTTAGAACGTCAAATCACCAGCAGACATGGCTTTTCACCTTCCCTGCTCCGAGTCCCGGAAGATTGTGTCGAAGTCGCCTGCGTTTCCAAATCTGAAAACTGAAACGCCAAGCTTAACGGTGGTTTCCACCTTATCTTTCAAGACACCGCCAATGGTTTTGGGACTTCCAAGAGAGTTAAACCGTTGTCCAACGTTCACATTACAACGGATACTTTCCGAGTGACTCGAAAGCTTTTATCAACGGTCACGTAAGACTCTCGGTCAGCGAGATGAAGATAACGGCTACTCGCCTGGTTATCTATAAATAGAAGCCACTTCACAAGACTTGAAGATTGCCGAATCTATTGTTAATATACATACTTGAGAAAAGTCATTGTATTTACTTTCAATCTTCTACTTACAACTCCCACTCTGTAATTCATTACTTTCGAGTTGTAAGGTCTTGTACTCGATTACAAACTCTTTCTTACATTCTTTGTAAGGTCCCTTGACTAAGCTGTAAGGGTTATCTCAGCTAGGAAGTACTAGATCGAGATAAGGGAATTTCGAGTCTAGGAAAATTTGTATAAGAGTTGTCTAAGGGAGCAACTCGGGGTCGATCCGGTTACGGTATTTTGTGGACTCAAAATAGTGAATTTGACTTCGTGTCCGGATTGACACAGTCCGTGGTTTTCTCGCCCAGGAGGGTTTCCACGTAAATTCTAAGTGTTATCTTTCCGAGTTCATTCTAGACTCGACATGACTTTATCGCTCTTGCTCTTTCCGATTGATTGCCTTCGAGTCCAATCTTTTCGACCTCGTTGATAGACTCGGAATCTATCTTCTTCTCTATTCTACGCAAAAGAGTTTAATCTCGGAAAGAATTTCTATCACCCTATCCACCCCCTCTAGGGTGACTCGGACTCTTCCCGAGCTAACCTTTAATTGGTATCGAGCCTAGCCTTTCGTAAAGGATCTAACAATCCAAAGGTTTAAAGATCAAATGGCTCGGAACACCGGGAGTTCGACGAAGGAAGATCTTCCAACAGGCCACCAAAATTCAAAGGATCAAACTTTGGGCACCTGGAAGAAGCTTATGGAATGTTTCCTCATGGATCATGATGAAGAGGTATGGGAAATCATACAACAAGGAAACTACATTCCAACGAAGACAGATGAATTCGTAATCCTTCCAAAGACAAAGGCTGAATTCACACCACAGCAGGCGAGAAGTTCGAAAGAATTTCAAAGCCATGAACATCCTTATGTGCGCCATAAGCTTAGAAGAATACAACCGAGTGTCCGCCTGTGATTCAGCAAAAGAAGTGTGGGACACCCTTGTCAACACTTATGAAGGCACAAGCTAGGTCGACAAGCAAAGATAAGTCAATATCTTCACAAATATGAGCTTTTCAAGATGGATGAAGGTTTGCTCGGGAGAGTCCGAGTCACCCTAGAGGGGGTGAATAGGGTGACAGAAAAATTCTTTGTGAAATCACTCACTTTTGCGCAGAAAAGAAACAAGGACAGATTCCGAGTCGGTTAACAAGGTCGAAAAGATTGGACTCAAAAAGCAATGAATCGAAGAAACAAGAGCGATGAAGACCTGCTCGAGTCTAGAATGAACTCGGAAAGATAACGCAAAGATTTTACGTGGAAACCCTCCTAGGGCAGAAAACCACGGCCCGTGTCAATCCGGACACGAAGTCAAATCCACTATTTTGAGTCCACAAAATACCGTGAACCGATCGAACCCCAGTTGCTCCCTTAGACAACTCTATACGGATTTTCCTAGACTCGTAAATTCCCTTATCTCGATCTAGTACTTCCTAGCCGAGATAACCCTTACAGATAGGGACAACTAAGCTGAGTTAACCTTTACAGACTTAGTCAAGGGACCTTACAAAGAATGTAAGAAGAGTTTGTAACTAACTACAAGACCTTACAACTCGAAAGTAATGAATTACAGAGTGCGAGTTGTAAGTTGAAGATTGAGAATGAATACAATAACTTTGATCAAGTATGTGTATAAACAATATATTCGGCAACCTTCAAGTCTTGTGAAGTGGCTTCTATTTATAGATAACCAGGCAGAGTAGCCATTATCTTCATCTCGCCGACCGAGAGCCTTCTGTGACCGTTGATCGAGGCTTTCCGAGTCACTCGTAAAGTATCCGTTGAAATATGGACGTTGGACAACGGTTTAACTCTCTTGGAAGTCCCAAAACCATCGGTAGTGTCTTGAAAAATGAGGTTGAAACCACCGTTAAACTCGGCGTTCCAGCTTTCCGGATATGGAAGCGCATGCCTTCCGACACAATCTTCCGGGACTGGAGTAGAGAAGGTGAAGAGCCATGTCTCGCTGGTGATTTGACGTTCGAAGCCGAGTACTTTTGTAGTTTAAAAAATGTATCCTCGAATGAATAACCTACAAAAGTAAAACACCTTTGGTTCTCAAAGTAAAAATACTTTGGTCCAAGGTTAGACACATATAATACTAAGATAATTATGATAATTAACCAACCGATTATCTCGAGTCGAAATGAAATGGAGTTTTCCGAGTCTAATATCCATAATACTCGGAATTCCATCCGACTTAGTCTAAGTGAAGAATCAAGTTCGATAAAGGATTTTAGAGAGGATTAACTTGATATAGACTAAGCATGAAATAAACTAAGAATACCGACTATAACGAAATAGAACAAATATCCGTAAGTCGATTCGAGTGAGAAGCTGCGAAATAAAGGTATATTCAAAGTGCGATTAATCCGAGTGAGAATGGACTCGGAATATAGAACCAGCTTTTCGAGTCGCTACTGAAAAGCGGTAAATATGATAAGTCAAAGATGTATCACTTAGAGCGAGATACTATTTTACTCAAATAAGTTTCTAAGACACATAGAAAGCCTTAGAATCAAAACTCTATATGTATGAAATCGTTATACCCGATTCCTTATTCCTAACTCGGAAAAGTATTGAGCGATGATCCGAGTCTTCAATCTCCCCTTTTTGATGAAAGGCATTCCATACTTAAACGTAAACTTTGTTAGAGGAAAATAGATTGATTCCGAGTAGTTTGCTCATGAGTAAGGCATATCTAGTAAATCGAGCAATATATGATATATCGAGCAAAACAAAATAAAGTATGCTTTAACAAGAACTCGTAAAATAAAGAACTCAGAAATAATGAAATGCATTAATCCATTAAAAATTTACAAGGGCGGAAAAACTCCCCTAAACAAGACAACCAGTTTCGACTACATTTCTCCCCTTGCCTTTCAAGCAAAAACAAGAAAACAAAAAGAAGGGAGAAAAGAACTAGGAATACACATAAGTTGTCCGGACAAAAAAATTTGAAAGAAGAAACAACAGGGACACCGAGGAATTGTGACTCAAGTGCATGGCTCCTACGAGGGAGGGGGATTTCGAGTGGAGGCGGAGGTGCGCCGCGACCGATAAGATCTCGACGATGTGCTTGAGCGCGGCGAAGGGAGAACCGGGATTGTCCTCGGGGCTCAGCTCCGAGTGGCCGACTCGGAGAGAGTGGATCGAGGGGTTCTTCCCTTGGGACCTCGAGTGGCCGGAGGAGGCTGCTCTGGCTGACCCGCTGGAGGAGCAAGGTCTTCGACCCACCCGGATCGTTGTCCGAGCCGAGTACGACGATTTGAGCTTGGGGAGCAGGCTGACCCTCACTGTTGCCACGACCTCTTCTTCCCTTTGCCCGGAAGGGCCTCGCCTCAGCCGCAGGTTCCTCAAGCATCTTCTACCGCATCTGCAGCCTTCTTCCTCTTCTTCCTCATCCTCGCCGTCCGAGGAGGTCGGACTCGTGCTCGAAGACGCTTCGG
Source organism: Talinum fruticosum (assembly GCA_021018815.1). Lineage (NCBI taxonomy): Eukaryota > Viridiplantae > Streptophyta > Magnoliopsida > Caryophyllales > Talinaceae > Talinum > Talinum fruticosum. The sequence goes on from JAITYX010000022.1 coordinate 7,678,310, forward strand.
ACGCGTCTCGAGTCACTCCGGTCCCGAGCCGCCTTGGACCGTCTCTCTCGAGGAGCTCGGCCAGCTCCTGCTCGCTCCTTAACCAGCTCCCTCATCTCAAGAATGAGAAACTGCTGCTCTCGGATTTGGGACTCGACTCAGTCTTTTGGTTAATGGTCGGACCCGGAGGACAGACTTGAAAGCCCCGAGCATGTCTCCGAGTTCGAAGACACGGAGCTGATCTTGTCCATGAAAGCAAGTGGACAAGAGGGCAGAGAGAGATTTGGAGGCACCTGAGGTGGAGGCACCACCAGGTGAAGAGGGAAGAGGGAGAGGGGTTGATTTCCGAGTCCGAGGTGGAGAAGGAGGCCTCGACTCCGAGAACCCAAACACCAGGGTTAGTTTCCGGTATCCGTACCCTCGAAGTTCTTTCTTACCGACCATAATGGCCGCCTCGTACACCGCTTTAGGGTCGAGAGGAAGAGGAACTTGAAATTGTTTGAAGACAAGGGTCGAAGAGCACCGAAAGGAAGGGAGGTGTTCTTCTTGGATTGGAGTTGAGCTGGCATGGCCGCCATCTAACCAATGATAGAAGGGAAGAGGTCTACTTCGTATCCCTCAAGGATATCGAAGAGGGCTTTGAGGTGCTTGGAGTTGGGGTTCTCCTTGCTGGAATGCTCGTGAGAAAAAGTTCTCATCAGCGTAAAGCTACGTAAGCCTAGCTTCGACTTCAACCGAGTTATAGAAAAGTTTTTCCTGGACTCGGGGAATTCTTTAGCGTATTTATCAAAGAAGTCGTCGGCGACTTCAAGTGAAAGGGATAGGGTTGCTGTTCAAGAAGAGAGAAGAAACTTTGAACAGAGCGATGGAGGAGGGAGGTGTTGATCCTAACAGTAATGTTCCGAACCCGAGAGGTTAGAACATTTTCGGAGTGAGTGAGGTAAGTATAAAACTCATAAACGAGTTCAGGATAGATGAACTCGCTGAAACACAAGAAATGGTAGACTCGGTGGTTTGGATGTTGGACAACCAGGAGAATTTGGTTGTTGGGAAGAATTTGTCGTCCAGCGCAAGGTGCTCGGGTGACAACGAGTTTGGAAGGGGTTGAGCTTTCGGCTTGTTGGTGCGAGGCTTTTTAGAGGATGAAGAAACCCGGAAGTCGGGATGGTTTCCTCTTTTAGGCATTGTGAGAGATGGAGAGAAAAGATTGAACTTTTCGAATGAAAGAAAGAAGGAGGTGTAGAAGAGAAGAAAATGAAAAGGTAGAAGAAAGAGATGAGAGCAGTCGTAACTTACGAGAGAGAGAGAGCTTCTTCGATGCTTGCGGACAATCAAGAGTGACTGTTCACGTAATAATCTTCCGCGAGAAGTTTTCGTTTGAGAGAGAAGGAGTTTAGAATACCGAGATGAAGATGGATAGACATTATTTATAGAAAATAAGCGCGCCCGTCCACTATCCGTTAAGTAACTCCGTTCGACTCGGCTAGTCCATCAGCTACCAAAGACCGGTGTGACGGTTCTTCTTCAACGGTTGAGATACCAGCGGTTTGAAATCCACGGCTAAGATTTGATCGCAACGCTCGAGAAAGAGAGAGAAAAGATTTTGAAAATATAATCCGAAACTCTCCATTCTGAGATAGTTTCGAAAATTTGATGTCCAAGTTTCTCTACGTCCGAGTTTGACTCGTAAAGGTTTCGAGTGACTCGAAACACGAGATAACTATCGCCTTAGTATCACCGAATCAACCGAACCGATCGTTATTAACAGATAAAGCACATAGCACAAAGTTATGCAATAAAAGGTAACCTATAATTTAGCATTCAACATACCAAGCTCATTTCGAATAAAACAAAACCGATCTTCACCAAGGGGCTTAGTAAAGATATCAGCTAATTGAAGATTAGTAGGAATGAACTCAAGTGCAATGTCACCCTTTTTTAGTGATCGCGTAAGAAGTGATCCCCGACCTCAATATGCTTTGTTTTTGAATGCTCGGACAGATTCTTGGTGATACTGATTGCGCTTTGATTGTCACACTTGATTGGGACCGAGTTGAGAGATAGTCCAAGATCCTTCAAGTGTTGTTTTATCCAGAGAATCTGAGCGCAACAAGCTCCAGCGGCAATATATTCAGCTTCCGCAATCGATAGAGCTACCGAGTTCGCTTCTTTGAATGCCAAGATATTAGGGATTGACCTGAAATTGGCAAGCTCCAGATGTGCTCTTTCGATCAACTTTGTATCCTGCATAATCTGCGTCCGAGTATCCAGATCGAGTCGGTTCCGAGTCTCTCGGAATACCATAGACCTAAATTCCGAGTGCCTCGTAAGATATCTAAATATTCTCTTCACCGCAGCTGAGATGTGATTCTTTTGGATTAGCTTGAAATCTTGCGCATAAACAAACACTGAACATTATATCTCGGCTCTGCTTGAAGTGAGATATAGCAGTAGATCCAATCATACCTCGATAAAGTTTCGATCTACCGCTTTACCTTTTTCGTCCGAGTCAAGCTTTATGCTCGCTCGCTCATAGGAGTAGATGCGTGTTTTGCATCTTGGAGTTTGTATTTCTTCAGCAGTTCCTTGGTGTACTTTGATTGATGAACAAAGATTCCATCTTTGTCTTGTTTGATTTGCAACCCAAGGAAGAAGTTGAGTTCTCCCATCATACTCATTTGGAACTCTTGACTCATTAACTCGTAAAATTCTCGGCACGTAAACTCATTAGTAGCACCGAAAATAATATCATCAACATAGATTTGAACAATAAGAAAATCTTTCCCTTTGGTCTTTATGAAGAGAGTTTTGTCGATCTGACCTCTTTCGAAATCATTTTGAACTAAGAAGCTACTCGGTCTTTCATACCAAGCCCGAGGTGCTTGCTTAAGACCATAGAGAGCCTTTTGAAGTTTGAAAACATGATTTGGAAATTCCGAGTTTTCAAAACCAGGAGGTCTGCTCGACATAAACTTCCTCCTCAATAAAACCATTGAGAAAGGCACACTTAACATCCATTTGATATAATTTAATATGCATGCAGGATGCAAATGCCAACAGTATTCTAATGGCCTCAATTCTGGCTACTGGTGCAAAAGTTTCCCCACAATCAATTCCTTCTTCTTGATTGTAACCTTGAGCCACAAGTCTAGCCTTGTTTCGACTACCACTCCACCCTCATCCAGTTTGTTTTTGAAAACCCATTTGGTTCCTATAACTGGGTGGTCGAAGGTCGGTTGGTCGAGTCCGGACTTGGTTTCTCTCGAATTGATTTAGTTCCTCTTGCATGGCCTCTACCCATTGAGGTTCATTAAGGGCCTCTAGTGCATTTTTGGGTTCGATTAATGAAATGAATGTAGTGAATGCACATAGATTATGAAGAGAAGAACGAGTTCTTACCCCACTGTTGATATCGAAATGATGTTTTCTTGGGGATGACTGGAAGTAAATTTGAAAGCTTTACCAGCTTCTTTGATTCACCGAGTTTGTGGGTTAAACCGCTTGATCTTCGTAAGCTTGTTCCGTGTGATCCCCTTCACTGACTTGTTCGTTTGGAGCCAACTCTTGTACTGTCTCATTCCGAGCTTCCTCGTTCCGAGTGACCTCATTCCGAGTTAGTTGGGTCCGAGTCTTTGTAGGCTCAACTTCGTAATCATCCTTTCGAGCTTCAGCTTTGAGTAAGAAGATTCACTTGGCTTCTCCTGTTCAAGCTCATCAAATACTACGTGGATACTTTCTTCCACTTTGTTAGTTCGCTTATTGAAGATGCGATAAGCTTTGCTATGAGAGGACTAGCCTAGAAAAATACCTTCGTCTCGACCGAGCATCAAACTTGGTCGATGATCCTTACCATTGTTGTGGACGAAGCACTTACATCCGAATGGTCCGAAATAGGAAATATTTGGCTTCTTCCCTTTGTAGAGCTCATATTCTTCAGAATGGGTCCGATGAGGCATCGATTGAGAGTGTAGTTAGGCTGTGTTTATCGCTCTCGCCTGTAAATAGTAAGGCAAGTTGTGTTCAATCATCATCGTCCTTGCTATTTCTTCAAGGGTTCTGTTCTTTCTCTCAACTACTCCATTCCGTTGAGGAGTTCTGGGTGCTGAGAAGTTGTGAGAGATTCCATTTTTGTCACAAAACTCGAGAATTCCGAGTAGTCGAACTCCCTTGCATGGTCGGTTCGAATCTTTGAATCTGAATCCGAGACTCAACTTGAATCTTTCTACGGAGCTTGCTGAACTCCTTGAAGGCTTCATTTTTATGCTTGAGAAAACACACCCAGGTAAATCTTGAAAAATCATCAATAATAACAAGTATGTAAGATTTACCTCCGAGACTCTTCACAGGATTTCACCACATAAGTCCATATGCAGTAATTCAAGTGCGTTGGATGTGGAAACTGTCTTCAGAGATTTGAATGAAGATCTGACTTGTTTCCTCTCGATGCATGCTTCACATACTTTGTCCTTCTCAAAAGCACAGTTAGGTAATCCTCTAACCAGATTATGAGATGCAAGCTTTTTGATAGTATGCATGCTAATATGACCTAATCTACGATGCCAAGTCCAAGAATCATCATGGAGAGATGCTTTTAAACATGATAAGCTCTGACTTGGGTCGAAAGAGGGATGATGTAGGTATTACCCGATCTCTTACCCGAGAGCTTTATCTCTTTCTCATCGAGATGTAGCACTTAGATTGAGTGAACCTTACCTCTTGACCTTTGTCACATAGCTGGGAGATGCTAAGTAGATTGTACTTTAGCCCTTTGACAAGGTAGACTGGGCTCACCAGATTGCTTCCTTTTCCGATCTTGCCAATGCCCACTATCTTACCTTTGCTGTCATCTCCAAAAGTGACTTTTCCTCCTTTATATGATTCTAGCTCATAAAAGAGTCCTTGGTCACCTGACATGTGTCGAGAACATCCGCTGTCCAGGTACCGGTGTCCTTTCGATCTTTTCGAGTTACCCGCAAACAAAGAGAATCTAACCCTTCTCACTTCCTCTAACGAACCCAGTAACATTCCTTACTCGTGGTCCTTTCTCGAGGAAGAAGGTGTTTCGGAACCCAGATTTGAATGACTTTGGGTTTTGTCTAATTCTGAGTCTTCCTCTCGGAGAACCGAGTCTCGTGTCTCTTTCTTTTTGAAAACCTTTCCTTTAGAAACAGAAGAAAATGGTTTCTTTTTGAAAATAGCTTTGGGCTTAGTCCTCCTTTCATTTCTATGAATGGGACCGTGCTCAGCTTTCCCGAACTTTACAGCTTCGGAATCCTTTTGAACAATTCGAGTAAGAATTAGATTCTTCCTCTTTGTTGAATCCAAGACCTTCTTTTCGAAAAGAGACACATTGTGATCCTAAGAGCATGTCAAGGTTCTTCCGACCTTGAGTAAACTTTAAAACCAGATCTTGAGACTCAGTGAGCTTCTGTTTGAGTTGCTCATTTTCTTTCCCGAGTAACTCGGACTCGGCCTCATTAGATTGAGTACTTGTCTTGAGTTCTCTCGAGTGTGAGTCTCAGCTTTTCTAATTCGTTTTTCAAAGAAGTGCTCTCGAAGTGATTGACTCAAGTTGTTCTTTGAAATGAGAAGAATCGAATTGGACTTTTCTTCCATAAGTAAAAATGTATTTGGCTAAATCAACTTTGGAGAATTTGAGAAAGTAGTTTATTACCTCTTGAGGATCAGTTCCCTCATTGTTCGAGTCCGAGTCCGACTCTCTTTCAACTTCGAGTCGAGATAGCCATCGACACTTTGAGTCATCTCGAGTCCTCGTCGTCTTCCGATGAGTCCTCATTGCTCCATGTTGCCATCATGACCTTTTTCTTCTTCCTGTCCCCTTTTCTTTTGGACAGTCCTTGACTATGTGGTCCTTGCTGCCACATTCAAGACATCCGGAATTCTTAGACAAAGATAACTTTAAAGGAGAAGAGAATTTACCTTTTCTATCTCTCTTGTCTTTCTTGTAGAATTCTTCCTTTGGTCTTTTGTCCCATCTTTTATGCTTCATCATTCTCTTGAAGCCTCTTGCAATGAGTGCCATGGGATCGTCTTCCGAGTCGGATGAGCTCGGACTTACTTCTTTGGATTCCGAGGCTTTAAGTGCAATGTTCCTTTTGGAAGTACCCTCAGCATCTTCTTCTTCCGGATGTATCTCATGTGTTAGAAGCTTTCCAATGAGCTCTCTCGGCTTCAAGAGTGAGAGGTTCTCGAGCCTCTTCTATGGCAGTCACCTTAAGACCCCATCGTCTCTTGGGTAGGCTTCGAGAATTTTCCGGCACATTTCTTCATGAGAGATTTTCTTTCCCGGAGATTTGAGATTGTTGGTGATCTCAGTGAAGCGAATGAACATCCGAGTAATGTTCTCCTCTCGGCTCCATTTTGAACAGCTCATATTTATGAAGATACTCGATCGATCTTCGCTTGTCTCACCCGACTTGTACCTTCGTAGGTGTTGACCAAGGTATCCCATACCTCTTTAGCAGAGTCACAGTGCAGAGACTCGATTTTATTCTTCCGAGCTTATGGCGCACATAAGAATGTTCATGGCTTTGAAATTCTTTCCGAACTTCTCTCGCTTCGCTGGTGTGAACTCAGCCTTTGTCTTGGGAAGGATTCTGAAATCATCCGTCTTCGTTGGAATGTAGTTTCCTTATTGTATGATTTCCCATACTTCTTCATCATGATCCATGAGGAAACATTCCATAAGCTTCTTCCAAGTGCCCAAAGTTTGAACCTTTGAATTTTGGTGGCCTCGTTGGAAGATCTTCCTTCGTCGAACACTCCGGTGTTCTCGAGCCATCCGATCTTTAAACCTTTGGATTGTTAGATCCTTTTTGAAAGGCTAGGCTCGATACCAATTGAAGGTTTGCTCGGGGAGAGTCCGAGTCACCCTAAAGGGGGTGAATAGGGTGACAGAAAAATTCTTTGTGAAATCACTCACTTTTGCGCGTAAAAGAAACAAGGACGGATTCCGAGTCGGTTAACAAGGCCGAAAAGATTGGACTCGTAAAGCAATGAATCGAAGAAATAAGAGTAGTAAGACTGTTCGAGTCTAGAATGAACTCGGAAAGATAACGCAAAGATTTTACATGGAAACCCTCCTGGGGCAGAAAACCACGGCCCGTGTCAATCCGGACACGAAGTCAAATCCACTATTTTGAGTCCACAAAATACCGTGAACCGACCGAACCCCAGTTGCTCCCTTAGACAACTCTATACTGATTTTCCTAGACTCGAAATTCCCTTATCTCGATCTAGTACGTCCTAGCTGAGATAACCCTTACAGATAGGGACAACTAAGCCGAGTTAACCTTTACAGACTTAGTCAAGGGATCTTACAAAGAATGTAAGAAGAGTTTGTAACTATCTACAAGAACTTACAACTCGTAAAGTAATGAATTACGAGAATGGGAGTTGTAAGTTGAAGATTGAGAATGAATACAATAACTTTGATCAAGTATGTGTATAAACAATATATTCGGCAACCTTCAAGTCTTGTGAAGTGGCTTCTATTTATAGATAACCGAGCGAGTAGCCGTTATCTTCATCTCGCTGACCGAGAGCCTTCGTGACCGTTGATCGAGGCTTTCCGAGTCACTTAGAAAGTATCCGTTGAAATATGGACGTTGGACAACGGTTTAACTCTCTTGGAAGTCCCAAAACCATCGGTAGTGTCTTGAAAAATGAGGTTGAAACCACCGTTAAACTCGGTGTTCCAGCTTTTCGGATATGGAAGCGAGCGGCTTCGACACAATCTTCGGGACTGGAGCGAGAGAAGGTGTAGAGCCATGTCTCGCTGGTGATTTGACGTTCTAAAGCCGGGTACTTATTATCACACTTACCCTTCACCATCCGGCTCAATTCGAATCTTTTCTTGGCTGCTAGCACTCGCTTGAATCAAGACTAGGATGCTCGTTCCCTGCATCGGTTGGTCCTTCATTTGTAGCCCTTTGTGGTAGCCTTTGTTCGGCACCAGCGTGGATGCGTGGTACATTATTTGTACCATATTGGTGATATGCATGTGTATCAGACGGGTTTGAGTACATATGGGGTTGCTGAGAATATGGAGGGTTTAGGAAGAAAGACCCACCCATTGGGTTTTGCATGTGTGGGAAGTTTGGGGGTTGGAAAAAGGAGGGTTGGGAATAAATGACCCCCCAATGGAGTTTGGTTGTCGGAGGAGTGTGGAGATAGTGCTCCACCTACGGGAGATTGAAGGTTATGAGGGTTTTGAGAGGGGGTAGAAGTGCTCACATCATTACCTTCCCCATCGGTATTGGTGTTTCTAGCCCTTCCCGAGTAGGCGATCTTTTGGACCTGCCTCTACCTCTCTCCATTTTTCTGAACATAAACAAGTAATTCACACTATTAGTAAACATCCAACGGTTCAAGTGATTTCATATAAAACAACATATAAACAATAGTAAACATATAAACATGTAAGCGTTAGATATAAGCATGGTGAATGTCACGAGGAACTCGGTTATCAGGCGGACGAATCTCCTTCATAAGTTGAGCAATTTCATTAAAGCAATTTTGAGGCATGTTGTAGTCGGACTTAATGCTCAACATTCTAACGGTGGCGGACAACTCAGTGTGAGTTTCATTTCCTACCCACAAAGGTTGTTGCGCAGCCTTAACCATATTAAAGAAACTTTGGGCATGGGTATTTGGAGGCTCACTTGTAGAGTTTTGATTTGAGATCATGGCATCCGTGACCATATCATTCATACGGTCGATATTTGTTTCTACATCGCCGTAGTTCATATGATTGGCGCCACTTTCGTCGTTGAATATGTTAGAAACCATTGTTTGATCCTCATATAAATGAGGATCTATTTCTCCATGACTAGTCCAATACCAATAGTTTGGAAGAAAATCATATTGATAGAGGTGCAACTTAACTTCATTGGGATCCTTATACTTCCGATTTCGCATTTGCGACATGGACACCTATATTGTTGATTATGTACAAATTCCGATTGGCTTCTAGCATGTGCATCAAACTCCTCAACCCCGTCTAAAAACTCTTGTCTATACCCAACTCTACCGGGTAATAACCTACGATACATCCATCTACAATGCGTAGGTCCGTCCATATATATTCGATTGACATTTAACAATTTATTAAATTATTAGTTAATAATACCAATACATGGAGATGTTATATGATTACATATTTTCTATAACAAACATAATCTATATATATAACCATTATGCATCTATATATGTTTTTATTATACATAAATTTCTTTAATTTCTATATTTTACTCGTAAATATTTATATCATAATTAAACTAATCATACCTAATTAGCATAAATAAACTCATATAAATATAATTAAACTAATCATAACTATAATCATACCTATAATCATACATAATTAGCATAAACAACCTCACACAAATAAACAACAAACAATTACACATATATAAATCACAAAAACCATTTCCCTCAACTTCAACAATAATGTCCAACAAATCCAACACAATTGCACATTTTTCTATTCAAATTCATCCACAAACAACATTAATTTCCACCAAATTACATATATTCGTCAATTTCAAGTTGCATTTTTAAAACCCTAATTTTAACTTCAATAACATTTACTCCATAAACAACACAATTGAACATTTTTCTTCTCAAATTCATTCACAAACAACATTAATTTCCACCAAATTACATATATTCGTCAATTTCAAGTTACATTTTTTAAAACCCTAAATTTAATTTCAATAACATTTACTCCATAAACAACACAATTGAACATTTTTCTTCTCAAATTCATTAACAAACAACATTAATTTCCACCAAATTACATATATTCGTCAATTTTAAGTTACATTTTTAAAACCCTAAATTTAACTTCAATAACATTTACTCCATACACAACACAATTGCACATTTTTCTTCTCAAATTCATTCACAAACAACATTAATTCCCACCAAATTGCATATATTCGTCAATTTCAAGCTACAATTTTTAAAACCCTAAATTTAACTTCAATAACATTTACTCCATAAACAACACAATTGCACATTTTTCTTCTCAAATTCATTCACAAACAACATTAATTTCCAACAAATTACATATATTCAACAATTTCAATTTCAATTTCAATTTCAAAAAACCATAAATCTACAAAAAATCAACAAAATCATACCTCAAAACTATGGGCGGCACCGGCGGCAGCACAGCGGCGACGGCGGAACGACGAGCGTGTGGCGGCAGCGGCGGCGGTGCGTCGGCGGCGTCCTACACCCGGGCGGCAGCAGCGGCGGGACACGGGTCGGGCGAAACCAAGGACAAAGCCGGTTCCTTCGGCCTTCGTGTTCCTCAGCAGTGGAAGCGGGCGGCGGCCGCAGCGAGGGACGGCCGTGCGGCGGCGGGCCTAGTCGCCGGCGGGAGTGGGTGTTGGCGGTGGTGAATCGGCGGGGTTAACGCTCGCTCGGACCTCGACTCTCTCTCTCTCTTTGCACTGCGATATTCGATCCGGCCGAAGCCAAATCCGAATATATGCGTAATTAGCGACGGAACAGTCCGTCGTTGTTCCATCGCTAATTAAAAATTTTAATTAGCGACTGAACCAGCGACGGAAAATTCCGTCGCTAACTACTAAAGTAATTTAATTTCGTTATTTTTTGTTTTGTAATATCCGATATATCCGGCGACAGCTTAGTGACGGAATATTCCGTCGCTAATCGTGTCGGCGACAGAATATTCCGTCGGCGATCCCAAAATAGCGACGGATGCCATGTTCCGTCGCTAATTCCGTCGTTGTCCGAAACAGGTTTCGGCTTTTGTTAGTGTCCGTCGCTGATTCCGTCGCCAATTTCCGTCGCTATTTTACGCTTTGTAGTAGTGTTACTTAAGTACTTTACTAGTCCGGAAAAATTCTTGCACTTGCTTCGATAACCAACCGCCCCACTTCAGCCCAACAAGTGTTTGAAGAAGCCGCTATTGAAACTATCGAGTCCCGGAGACTTGTTATCCGGAATGCTAAATATAGCATGTTGAATCTTTTTCCTCGTGAAAGGTCCGCAAAGATCAATCTGTTGCTCTACGCTCGGAGAAGCCCCGAAGTCAAAAACCTCTTTGTTGTAAGGTGCGAGGGTCGTTACACCGGTCCCCAACATATTTTGGAAAAAACCCACCATGTGGTCATTGATCGCTTCTCTCCCTTCAATTCTTCTCCCTCGCAATGGAGTGAGTTGACGAAGTTCATTTGTCTTCTTTGTTTGACAGATGATGAAAAATAGCTTGGAGTAGGTATCACCAAAGTTTGTCCAATCATTCTTGCTTTGTTGTCTCATGAGGTCATAAGAAGCATCCAAAGCCTCGCATGTAATTTCCTCTAATCTCAGCCTCCGATTCCTGCAACTCTTGATTAGTAGGGTCCTGCATTAACAGAGATTGTATTTTAGTTATTTATAATTTACTTTATTTACTATAAATTTCAAATTTTAGAGGATTTGATATAATTTATTTTGATAGGCATGGTTGGATTGAAAATGAGGTAGATTGTGAATATAATGAGAAAGAGGAAGAAGAAGAGGAAAAGGAAGATGAAGAACACAACTTGTGTTTGTAAATAATGTAATACTCTTGTTTTTTTTTTCAATTAGTTTTTATGGATGTTGGTGAATTGAAGTTGGATTATTTATGATTTTTGTGTTTGTATATGATTTTTGTGTTTGAATTGAAGTTGAATTTGAGGTTGTTATGATGCCGAATTATTTGAATTTGTATTTTGTTCAAGATTTTTGTATTAAACACTCAAAAATACAGAAAATTGTTAATTTTTTAAAAAATTGGCGATGAATTAGCGACGTAATTATGCAATTCTGTCAGCTGATTAGCTGACAGATTAGCGACGGAATTTGATTCCGTCGCTAATCCAATCAGCAACGGAACAAGAAATTCCGTCGCTGATTCGAATAGCGACGGAATTACAGAATTCCATCGCTAATTTTTAGCGACGCGAAAATCAGCGGCGGAATTTTTCCGTCGCTAATTGTGAAATTACGTCGCTAAATTACGTTTTTCCGTCGCTATATGACGATTTTCTAGTAGTGTTCCACCAAGAGGAGTTCTCCTCTTATGCATCCATTGTTGATGTAATGACCCTTCTATATTATATACTTGTATACGTACGTCTTTTAATTTCACCATTTATTATTTTGGTCAATAATAATATAATAATAATAATCTTTTTTATTTAGTTAAAATAAAAATAAATATTATGAAAACATCAACAAAAGCCTCATTAATATTATAATTGCACACTTTATATTATTATTATTATTATTATTATTATTATTACTATTATTATTATTATTATTATTATTATTATTATTATTATTATTATTATAATAATATGTAAGACCCATAATTTTGGGGTTAGGTGGTCTTACGAGGTAGAGCTAATTATTTAGCCTTGATTAAATAGAGTAGGTTGAGAGACCAAGTTATACGAGGTTGGATATTCGTAAATTTACTTGGGCGAGTTATTATTAGTTCCCGTAACTAAAAACTAATAGCGCGTATTAATTCCTCCTCGCGAACCGTCCGCCTGGATTAACTAAATAAAAACCCGAGACCATGTACGCTGCTTATTTGGGCCTACTCTAGTTATGGCTTAACAAAAAACAAAAATAGAGGGAACTAAAAGGGAATAAGGAAGGATGAGTTGGGCCCAACAGGGGGAGACCGACGGTTAGTCGGTGGAGAAAGAGGGAAGCAAAGAAGAAGGCTCTGGGGCTCGAGCGAGAGGAAAAGAAAGGGGAAAAGCGAGAGAGGGAACCGGAAAGAGAGTGAGGGCGCGCGGAACCGAAGCGGAGGCCGGAGGCCGGCGAGCGGAGCGACGAACGCGGGCGGGTGGCGGACGAAGGCGAAGGAAAGAAGTAAAGCGAGAGGAAGGGGAAAGAGGGAACACCGGACGAGGAAGAGAGAGACAAAGGAGGCGAGCGATGCAGGAGACCCGGGAGGGTGTCGACGACCACCGCAGACCCGAAAACAACGGCCGGCAACGCGAGTGGGCGGCGAGCGAGGGAAGAAAGCTAGAGACTGGGCGGAGCGAAGGGCGAAGGAGAAACCCGAAACAGAGACAGACGAGCGAGTGTTCGGGAGGCCGGAACCGGGAAAAGGAACGGCGGCAAAGGAGGAGGACCGGAGGGCGAGCCAAGGAGGGCCGGACCGAGAGGTGGTGAGGGCCGAAATGTCGAACCGAAGCAAAAGGAAACGAGAGTCCCGGAACCGACTCGAAATTGAACGCGAGAACATTGGCAGCAAGCAATTCAATCAATTCCGAACCCTAGACTCCGAGGTGAGTAGTCTTATACTCTAAACTATTAGTAATTTCGAAACCCAAATGAGTTTTTTATGATTATTGAATGTTTATGTGATAGAACGAAGCTACGAAATTGTTAGCGCTGTATTAGGCTATGAGAAAATCGAATAGAATTATTGAGTCCGAATCGAAACCTGAAGGAGCTTAGTAGTTGGTTAGGGCTGAGTTGAGATGCTGAAAATTTAGGAGTTAGGTTGTGTAGGAATAAAGAGTATTGTGAAGGTCTCAATTAACACTTAGAAATGAACAAATGGTGATTTGGGTCTAAACCGTGAACTGATGCTTCAGTTGAACCTTAGAGATTTCCTAAGTTCTTTGTGTTGTAAGGCAACGGCTTATATTGGGAAATAGCGAGTTAAGTATAAAAGACGAGTGTGAGTTCACACCGAGTGATGCACAATTGAGGCATGGGAGTGAGAGTTGGGTAAGTATTAGGATAATTGAGTTCAAAAGATAATTAAATCCTTGAGGTTGAACTAAATTCGAAGATAAGCGGAATTAGCGGAAGTGGAGCGATGAAAAAGATTAAGAGTTGTATGATTGAGTTTGGACGAGAAAGAGCGATTAATGAAATAGAAACCTAAGATGAGAGCAAATTACAGTTGGAGATGAAGGAAGCTCGAGGAATTTTAGTAGTGAAGTAAGAATGAGAGCTATCCGACTAAATATGAGTAAGAAGAGGTTGATTAGTAATGTGGAGGCGTAATCGGAAAACATTGAAGTAAAAATGGTAAATTATGAGAAGTTGGAACATGTGAGATTAATGGTAACTACTTGTGGTTATTGTGGCTCGAGAAAAAAAAGAATTAATCTTACTAAATGGCGAGAATTGAGAAAGGTTTAGTTGAAGAGAAGTCGAGAATGACTATCCGTGTTGAATAGCGGCTATCCGTGCAAGTGATTGTGTTAAACATTGTTCAAAAGTTGGTTTTGAAAGAAGTTCTATATTTTACGCAAATGATGCTTGAATGTGACTTGTGTGATATATGCTTTTCAAACGTGAAAACGTACTTTTAAGAAGTGAAATTAATTTGAGAATGTTGTTTGAAACAAGCTTGATAAGTGAACGTGTTAAAGAAACTGTTGTGAATCGACTTTGCTCGGATCGTTTAGCACAAGGAAGGATTCTAGCTAGGGGCAGCTAGCTAGGGGTCCTGTGTAGGAGGACGCCTGATTGGAATCTTCCTAGATAGGTCCCGGAGCCTTTTATTTGGGGTCGCGCCCGGAGAAATCGGAGAAACTATGAGAAATTGCGAAGTGCTAGTTCGAGTCCCAAACCCGGGAAGTGATTCATCGAAAGAGATTCATATAAAATGATTTATGAGAAGTGATTCAGTAGAAGTGATCCAATGTCCGATTGAAAGTATTTGAAAGAAAGTACAGATGAATTCACCTTGTTTAAAGTGATTCAATTCCCAAAATGATTACAATTCGTGCTTTGAATGATTGAAATGTTATGATCGTTACGTTGAAATCGATTTCAAGAGACTTCGTTGAAAAGTATATAGATTTGTATTATATTATTATGCTTTCGCTGATTTCATTATTATGAGTATTATGTGTAGAGAATTTCCATTTTAAGGGTGTAAGACTCCGGTGAGTACGTGGTTTATTGCTCACCCCCACAAATTTTCCCCCACTCCCGGGATTGCGGTACATTTCCGAAAGTTTGATCTACACCTAGCCTATTTCGAACTCCGCCGATTGTCTGTTTATTGCGTGTCTGAATGATGCGAGTCAAGAATATGCATTTCTTATATTTCCTAGTATTGTACTTTGTAATTTAGTTCATATAGTTTGTACCCAATGTACCATGAACCATTTAGATCGTTTTAAGTTTGTCGCATTATTGGTTGGACTCCGGCGTGTAGCCGTCGAGTTGTATACTCCGAGCGTGTGGCTCGTTGAATTTTATTATGCGTTTTATGCAGGGTTTTAGGGCTTTAAGCCTATGGGATAGTCCACATTACAAACAGAACTCTGCCGAATTTTTGAGGAAATCTCAATTCTTTTCGGAAACCACCTTTTTATCTTTAAGTTGAGTTTAGATAGCCAAACCGACACCGGGAAGAGCCTTGGGAGTTCCTTTAAGGAACTCCGGCAATGTAATACTCCTAGGGGGTGTTTTGGGGTGTTACATAATAATAATAATAATAATAATAATAATAATAATAATAATAATAATAATATTTTCGTCTTTAGTGTATATCTTGTGTCATTTTTCATTTTAGTGTATTTAGTGTTATTTTCTTTTTATGTTTCGGTCTTCGTAATTTTGTCTTCTCTGTTTTTAGTTATGTTTTTAATTGTTGGAGACTCAAATAAAAATTCTTATAATGGATGTATTGTATAAAATGACTGGCATAATAATATTTCTTAAAATTTTCTTATAATATAAGTACGTCTGTTATTAATTTCACCATTTATTATTTTGATCAATAATAATATAATAATAATCTTTCCTATATAGTTGAAATAAAAATTAATATAATTACTAATATCTAATCATACATATAAAGATTTCAAATATTGTTTCACTGTTTATTTTCTTTGTTCTCACATTCAATTTTTTTTCCTTTTATTATTATAACATTATTTTTCATATCAAAATTATTTTACTTTTATTTATTTTATCTTTATTTCCATTCACACATATATATATATATATATAATCGTTCCTCAATTACATTACGAAAACATCAACAAAAATCTATTAATATTATAATTGCACACTTTATATATATATATATATATATATATATATATATATATATATATATATATATATATATAATAATAATAATAATAATAATAATAATAACAATAATAATAACATCTTTACTGCATATGTAGTGTTATTTTTCTTTTCATGTTTCGGTCTTTGTAATTTTGTCTCCTTATTTTTAGTTATGTTTTAATTGTTGGAGACTCAAATAAAAATTCTTATAATGGATGTATTGTATAAAATGAATGGCATAATAATATTTCTTGAAATTTTCTTATAATTAGGCTATTGTTACAACTTGTTGAGTTTGGATGGATGACTCACCCACATAAAAATATATGTATAGAGGTATTTTGTTAGTTTTTATTAAATGCTAGATCTAGATAACAACAATATGAATAAATTTAATAAGACGTTGAGTTCTAATAGAAAAAAACTTAATAAACATAAAATTGGGTTATTTACATTAATATATTAACATAAAACTATATATATATATATATATATATATATATATATATATATATATATAATCACAAATGTCGGCATAACTGATTATTATTTAATATAGAATTGCAATTACACAAATTTAAATAACTTTTATTCATATATCCATATCACAAATTTTAACTAACTTTTAAACTATTTGGTGATATCATCATCAAAATATCATCACAAATTCATACTAATTTGTTATTATTTCAATTCATAAATTTATTATATATTACCTTCTCAAATTTTACTCACAATAACATTATTATAATATTATTATCATAATATATCACAAAAAAATAAACTAGTATTTTCTAATTTTTAACATAAATAAATAACTATCAAAACTATTAAAAACATTATTATCACTAATTTATGTACTAACCTTAATTATCAAATTTGTTGTAAAAGTGGTTCCGGGCACGATCACCAGCTTCGGCGGCGGGTCTAGGCGGTTTTCACACACGCGGTCGATTTCGGTGAAAAATTCACAATTTAATTTCAGCATGCAAATGAAAGAAAATGCTTTCAATTTGCACCTTTAGCATCACAAATGAATCACGCCTTGTTTATATAGAAGATGACGGTTACTCAAACCAAATAAATACCCATGCTGAAAATAATTCGGGAAGAGGACAAAAGTTGATTGTTGTCCGACAGGTTCCATCTCGCTCCCCTCTGCGAAAAGCCGATGATTTTGTCCGGGAGGACAAAAATGGGTCGATTGTCCGACGGATTTCCCGATGGAAACCGTCGGACAACGATCCCTTTCGCACCTCGCTAGAAAAGTTTCAGCTTTTCCTGGGAAGGATAAAATGGGTTCGTTGTCCGACGAGTTCCTCGATGGAACTTGTCGGACAACAAGACAACTTTTGTCCTCTCGACAAAAGCTGCGACGCAGCGTCAAGGATGTGACTAACGTCACTCGTTGTCCAACAGGTTCCATCGGGTATCCCGTCGAACTATAGTGACCTTTTGTCACCTTTGCCGACAAAATCTGCAATTGTCCGCAAATTTCGGAAAACTACTATTCACCGACGGTTATTGTATCGAGCTCCGATGGGTCAATCGGAGCTCAACGCAATACCCATCGGTGAACGGTAACCTAAAAAATTATTTTTTCACTGTCGGTTGTCGTCTTAATTGTCGTCGTATTGACCGATGGGTTGGTGACCCGTCCGACATTGTCCGTCGGTATTTGCTTGCATTTTTATAGTGATGGCGATAAGGCATTACAAGGCATGATTCGTTCAAAAATAAATTGTAAATTTTTATATGCACCTGGGAACTTATACTCACAGGTGTCATATCATTTAAAAACTGCCAACACATTATTGTTTTAAGATAAATAAAAAAATTTATAATATCCTATTGTAACTAATTTATCGTATTATAACCGATTTAGATTTTTAAAAAAAATTTCAACAAATTATTCTCTTAAGATAAACTAAAAAAATAGAATTATCCTATCTGTTTTTTTATTAATTTTCTTTTATCGCATGATATTTAAGTTTATATTTTAAAAAAACATTATTAGATTATTTGCAAATAGGTGGAGTGTTCAATAAGATTTAATTGCAATTATTTTTTCTTGCCATTTTTGTGAAGCCACCAATAATCAGCATGTGAATGTTTTACTTTAACTATTCACATCTCAAGTTAACTTGTTCATTAGGTCATACGTATTTGTTCACGAGTTATTTGATAACTATTCACTAGTAATTGTTATACGGTCAATGTGAAATTATTTGTCTTGAATTAATCAAATATTAATATTCCCAATGAACAATTCATTTGCTCCGGTTGAACAAATACATATATTTTTTATTGAGCAAATCGACCTTTTACAATGAACAAAATATATCATTATAGAGAACAAATAAGCATATATACATGAACAAATTGTAGGCTACTCGATAAATAAATCGTCAATTTTTTATGAATAAATAAACACTATCATAGGTGAAATGCACTCGTTTCTTTGGTTGGTCTTTCTCGTGAAGTTTATTCCGTTTTCGAATGATGGATTGCATCTTTCACAACAATGTTTGCTGCTCACCATAATCTTCCTCAATTGAACATGTTTCTTTGTTGGTGATTTCAATTTGAATATGCTCACAATCTTTATTTGAGATTCGTCGTCTCATCGCAATCTGAAAAATTTAGTTATTATTATCATGAATAATCAACTATTATATTCATGAACAAAACAATAAAAAATTATGAACAAAAGTTTGCTTATAATGAACAATTTAACATAAGAAAGTGAACAATCAAAATTATATGAAACATTTTAACATAAGAAAAATGAACAGATTATTCTAAAACCAAAATCTTAATGAACAAAATAATTTAAAACAATGAACGAAGAGTGCTTATAGATGAACAATACAACACAAGACAGTGAATAATCAAAATTTTATGGTTGAACAATTTAACCTAGGAAAATGAACAGATATATTAGAACCAAAATCTTGATGAACAAAATATTATAAAATAATGAACAAAGAATATTAATAGATGAACAATACAAATATTGTTGCTGAATAAAGTATCTATATATATTATAAACCTTTACCCCACACCCATACTAGCATACATGTTAAATATTACGGAAATTAGTCGACGTTTATGAAAAACACTATATAATGTAGATATCATCGAAATTAACCCATTTTATGCATGTAAATTAACTAAAGTTTAAGTATATTCACCACATAAGATATTACACCTTTTTTTTTTTTTTTTACTAATATAGCAGATTGTTGGCCTTTTACTTCGTTCCTCAATCACTAATTACCACCGAATTTTAAAAGAGGATTGACGGTTTTTGCTAAATATTGAGTGAGGATTGACGTTTTTGCTAAAAAAGATGAACGAAAATGTATAGTTTGACGACGTGAGCGAGAGAGAAGAGTCTACCGACTGGAATTCAAGTAGCCGTTGAGGAAAATCGCGAGGATGAGCCGATGGAGAGAGAAAATTGCAAGAGAGATGAAGAAACCGAAGTGAGAGAGAGACATGAGGAACTGATTTTGAAAATAAAGTGGGAAGAAAATTCTAATGATACTCAAATTTAGGTAGTTAATTCCGGAAAATACTCTAACAATTAAAAAAATACCCGTAATATATATATATATTTTTTCCACATCAACATGGGAGCATATACTCCCGCCTCCAACATTGTCATATTGAAAATAAATAGCTTTACAGTAAAGAATGAATACCCTCTTTCAATTATAGTATTTGGATATTTATATCATGAACTTGATATTACATTTTATGTGATTTTTCAATTATTAGGATTACGAAAGATATATGAGCTAAATAAATTTCAACAATTACAAAAATAATTCATAATAAATAAAACTAAATGTAAAAAAATAATAAAAAATTAAATTTGACAATACACGTAAGCCTATCAATAGAGAGCTGAATCCACTGCTAGCTTGGGAAGATTTTTGCTTCTCGCTAGTTAGCTAAACTATATGAGGTACGAAGGCAGTTAATTGAGTTGATGGTCATTTATGGGCATTAACATCTAAATAAGGGTGAGTCACCTATCAAAAACAAGACTATATCATATCATCGGTTAGGCAAACGAGCAAACCTGTACTGGCAAACCTTCATAAGGAAAAATCTATGACTAGTATAAGGTTGTTTCACACAAAACCAAACTCTTTAGTATTGAGTAACTTTTCTCTTCAAATATAATGGTGACTTTCTCTTTCATCAAAAGACGAGCCTTCCCTCCTTAATAATATCTTTACCTTTGCTATCCTAATCATCTTAAGCTCCAACTTTATCATCATAGAAATAAACTCAATGAAATTAGCAATTTTTCACTTAATTAATTGTCCAAAATACAATTGAGAAGACAAATTAAGCCTTCAAGTCTTCTACAAAGTTCCGTTCATTGTGTGAATTTGAAGTTTAGAAATAAGGATTTTTGTGATATAGAGAATCTTGGGAGGGTAAAAGTGGGATTTTGCGTTTTAATATTGTAATGATATATGTAAACCTATTATTTATTATTTGTACTTATATCTATGAGCATTTTAATAAATTATGATATGCAGTTAAACGATTAGATTTTTGGCTCATGCATAAAGACATTTTAATATATTACTAGTTTGTATCTGTGTGTTCCACAGGATAATAGTATTATTATTTATCTTAGTATACATGCATTTTACTATAGTAATTTTTTCGGGCTGTTTTGTGCCCTTGCTTTCTCATGGGTCTTTAGATTAACACAAATAATTATTTGTATGAAAAATAAATATACTTATTCAAATTATGAAAAACAAATACACTAATAATACCAAATTGAATACCATATGAGATTTGAGCATAATTCGTTTGAATTTTAAAAATAACAAAATTGGAGGGAAAAATTCTGAGACCTTCTTCTGGAAGGATTTAATATGATGCAAGAAACAATTTTAAAAAAGACATTGTAATTATATTATAAGATGACATATATAGTTAGATGATTAGGATTTTAGTTCATATCATGAGATTTTTTATGAGTTTTTTATTACTTTTACATTATTGGGGTTTTTTATAAGAAATATTATACACCCTGTTATAAGTTATTAGAAACAAATAGTAATATTTTTCGCACTATATAGTTTTATGGCTTTATTCATAGGGAGGACTTACAGATTTTTTTAATTTTGAAATTATTCTTTTAAAAATATCAATTCAAAATATTTTTTATTTCATTTAGAATTTATGTTTTTGATATAACAACTATAATTGAAATGTCACTCATCAAATGACAAAAACTTATCTCTAATATTTCTACATTTAGGCCCTGTTTCATTTAACTTTAGCTTACAGTCTTACAACTCCTTACAGCTTTTCTTACAGACTTCTTATAGCTTCTTATAGCTTCTTACAGACTTCTTACAAGTCCTTACAAGTACATATTATTTTCATATCGAAATTTATTGTGAATTTATTTTTCTCCCGTTAATGAAATTTTTTGTCGGTGAATATTTATGAATGTAAAGGTGTCTACGAGGGATGGTCGTGGGATATGTATGTGATGGATATAGCTATACCCACACCCTATTTACCTCATTCCTATACTCATACTCCCATCGAGTATTTCGAGTGTATCGGATTTATTTGTATAAATGTGTAAGGATTTCGATAATTAATACTCATTGGATACATTAATTTAGTTTTATGTTTTAAGAAATTCACAAACAAATTCCAATGAATAGTTAATTTTAAAAGTATTATGTCCATTTAAGTTAGTTATTATGAATAATATTATAGATATTTTGTTAAAGTTTAAGTTTACAGGTGAATAGTCAAGTTGAATGCAACGAAATCATTTGAACTATTTCAGCCATGTTCCATTTAGCATAAGTTATAAGGATGTGTAAAAAGTTATAAGGAGTTGTAAGAAATTGAAAGGAGTTAGAATGAATATAAAATGTTATATATAATTCAATTAAAAATGTTGAATGTATTCATATGTGTATTTTTATAGTTATGTGCAACATATTTGTATTTTAATTTATGAATTCTACGTAATAGAATAATATAATTTATATATTTGTGATGCCAAATGCATATATGTCATGTTTAATGATTTATTTTTCAAGAAAAAAGAAATCAAAAAGTTTTTATAAATGTATAAATAATTTTCATGTAATAGGTAGTTGAAAATGACCTTAATTTTACACGTTTGAAATAAATGTTCTCAACTACTAATTTTAGTAATTGAGAACATTTAATACTTGATAATATTTATTTTAAACTTGTAAAATTAAGGTCATTTTTCAACTATCTATTATGTGAAAGTTATTTATGCATCCATAAAAACTCTTTTCATAAGTATCAAACATAATTTCGTTTTTCTAAAAATGGAAAAAGAAGAAAACAAATCATCAAACTGATACATATGCGTTTAGCATTACAAATATATTAATTTTATAGTTTACATTAAATTCATAAATAAAAATACAAATATGTTGTAAATAAATATAAAATATATATTAAACATTTTTATCAAGTCATGTAAATATTTCATATTTCTTACAGACTTCTTACAACTCTTTACACCTTTCCTTATAATTTCTTACAGACCTTACAGACTCTTTAGAGTTAAATGAAACAGGGCCTTAATATATCATGTACTTAAGTGCAACACAAACTAGTGTATTATAGAAAGTAAGTAAAAATGCAACATTAAATAATTGGTTTTGCAAAAAGATTACATCCAAAAAAGAATTTTATAAGGAAAATATGGGCTTGTAATCTAAATAGAGATAATATAGAATTAATTGATTAAAATAAAAATGGTGTGGGTATAGTCATTACCATAAAACGGGAAGTATGGTAATTACGGTAATCATATAATTTTAGTAGTCTATGTGTCATGATTTTATCTTCACCATTAATTTTTATTCTTTTAAATGACATTTAAATTTAATATTTATAAATTATTAAATTGTTGATAACATTACTTAAAAAACATTTTTAAGGCCATGTTTGGATTAAAGAAATTTTTAAAAAAGGAAACACATTTATACTTGTAATTGGAAACAATTCTCTGCAAAATAAGAAAAAGAAAACAACTTGAAAAATTTTCAAGATGTGGAAAGTAAATCTTTCATTGACCAACAAGTGCACCATTGCCAGAGGTCTACGTCGACGAGGGAAAGTCGGCATCTGGCCAACGTTAAATTTTCGGTAATTAATGGGGGTGGGGAGAGATACCGTATTCAAATTTTTCGGGGAAGTTCTGGGGGAATCAGGGAGGAACAAAGATCAATTTTTCCGGTGAAGTTAAAGGGAGTGAAGGCGAGGATGGGGAAAGAGGGTGCTCAATTTTTCGGTAATGGAGGAGGACGTTTATGGCCGATGGTTGTCCCACAGGCCGATGTTCGAACCAAAAGAAGGTGAAGCCTCATCGTGGAGGAATCGACACCGACGGTTCTCAGAGGCGACATTATTCACACTAGAATATATTTTCCAGTAGCCGGAAATAATGGAGGTCAAGTGTGGGGGAGGGGTCTTTAGGCTATTATTCCATTTCTTTATTTTCCTTTTATGTGGTGTTTTTACTTGGTTGAATGAAGAACAATGAGATCCAAAACACATAGATAAATTATGTTTCTACATATTTATTAAAATTATTTATATTTTAGAGAATATAATTTTACTTTCAATAAAACTCATAAAAATTAATGCATAACACTAAATTATGCCACGTGTATGATTTAAATTGCAGGAAGTACCGCAACTGCTTGTGCTTATCATTTTGTGGCAATAACTTTACCCGTTGGAAAATGGAAAAGGTTAAATTTTTATTCTTGATTTTTGCTTTTCTAATTTTCCTTCAAGTCAGATAGATATGCAAAGCCACTTTATAACTTGGTAAGTAGAGAAATCCCTATAATAGGAATTGGGAAGTCAATCAAAAATTCATAGGAATGTTTATCAAATCAACCACAAAATGGCAATATAATTATAAAACTTGGCCTTCTTTTTTCTCTCCAACTCGTAACCAATTCCTATTCCTTCCTCCCATTGTTCTCTTTCTCCTTCCAAAAACCCTCATAAGTAATAAGGTGATAATCTACTGGCACAATAAGTATTAATTGAATAATTCCATCATCATGATTCATTGTTGATTTTGAGGTTCATATTTCCTATCTTTACACCTATATTCTTGGTATTGTTTTTGTTCAATTATAGTTATTACCTAGACCATCTTATAGGGTTCACTAATACCAATCTTTTAAAAATTTATACATTATGATCTCACCATGACCATTAATCATATAAAAAATCAATAGAATTAAGTAGGATATTGACTCTTCAAAGCGGGAAAAGGTCCGTAATATCGTTATCTAACATGTATGGAATGATATAGGAAACAAGAACACCTATATCTACTACAAGAACAAATGCTTTCTTTTTAAGCCGAAGAGAGAACAATATGCATTTCATGATTAGTCTTGAACCCAAAGTGTATCAAAGGTCTAAAAACAAACTGGGGCTAGCCATGTTGAACAACATTGGTCGTGTTGATTAACACAACCATGTTGTTTAACACGGCAAGTTGTGTGGCTGTTGTAGTTCCTTGTCATTTGGTTTGCTATCTCGGGATACTTGAAAGGTTATCTCGGGTTATCAAATTGCTTATTAGAGGATTACATTCTTGGAATCTCCAATAATCACCCGCCATTGTAAGAATGATAAAAATAAACTTAAATTTCAGAGTAATATTTGACATTTATACTTAATGAAAGTATCTTGTAATTCGAACTTCCACTTAACGGATATAATTTCAATTAATTTGAATGTAATAGTTAGACAAGTATTTTGAACTATACATCCTTCCTAACTAACTAGATACATCTCACATACAAAACCCAAAATACACTTAAAATTTTGGCACAATTTAAATGCCATATGTCCATATCCTTCATGAATGCGACAAGCTAAGCCCTCGGCTCTTTGAAGAGGCCATAGTTTATAGTCACATAGATAGACCTTAGAAATTGCTCCTGTAA
The DNA here is from genome assembly GCA_021018815.1 of Talinum fruticosum. Lineage (NCBI taxonomy): Eukaryota > Viridiplantae > Streptophyta > Magnoliopsida > Caryophyllales > Talinaceae > Talinum > Talinum fruticosum. Next base: position 7,703,398 of record JAITYX010000022.1, read on the forward strand.
CACAAGCACCCATTCGATCAAGTCTATTAAGAGTAATTAAACTCACTCTCTTATAATATTACAGTAAACAAGCACTCTTAACTTGGGATGAAAATTAGTAATACTAACAATTACTACATAATATTGTCACTCTTTAAATTGAAAACTTGACATCTTATCAAGAGTTAAGTTGAGGGTTCATTATTAGTCGTTAAAGAAGTGAGCTTAAGTCCCCATCCCCCTTGTTGTTTTCAACACCAAGTCTCTTACTAGACCCTTAGTCAAAGGATTAGCAAGATTGTCTTTTGATTGTACAAAATGAGTAGTAATCACTCCATCCTTTATAAATTAATGAACGTAGCCATGTCTAAGTCTAATGTGCCTTGATTTTGCATTATAGATATGACTATAATCTTCAAATAGTATAGACTACTATCACGATGAATAGAGAGTGGCAACATAGGTTTTTGCTAATTTGATACTTCTAACAAAAAGTTTCAAACTTATTTCGCTTCTTTACTTGTTGCTACCAATGCCACAAAATCAACAACCATGGTGGAATCAATAATGCAAGTTTGTTTCTTGGAAGCCCAAGGAACAACCCCTTCACCGAGTACAAATACTTATCCCGATATAGAGGCATAATCCTCTTTATTAGTTATTGAACTAACATCCGGATATCCTTCTAAAACTGAAGGATCACCTGAGTAGAACATGCCATAATGTGAGTTTTTTAAGTACTTCAAAACTCTCCTTATTTTATGCTAATGAAATTTACTAGGATTACTAGTATATCTACATATTTTCCCAACAGGAAACACAATATCAAGTCTTATACTTATCATGACATACATCAAGGAGCCAATTACCCTTGCATATTCAATTTTTTCAACGGGTCTTCCATCATTCTAAACCTACCTGTAAGTTTGATCGAAAGGTGATACTTGTTGGAGAGCAATAATCCTTGTATTTAAATCGCTCAAGTACTTTCTCAACATAATGAGATTAAGTCGGTATATACCATTATTATTTCTAATGATCTTTATGTCAAGTATCACATATACTTTCCTCGCGTCCTTCATAGAGAACTTAGCAGATAGAAAACTCTTAATTTTCCGAACTTCTTCCATGTCGAGTCCCAAATATCAACATGTCATCAACATATAGTAGGGATGGCAATGGGTCGAGTCCGATTGGACCCGGACCCATTAAAATTTTTAGACTTGGACCCGGAACCGACCTGGACCCGGCGGGTCTGTAAAATTTGGACCCGGATCCGGACCGGGGGTCCACGGGTCCATGGGTCTTAAACGGGTCTAGTATATTTTTATCATATGAGTTTAAAAATTAGTATTTTGTGCCCTATTTTAATATTATTGTAAATTTACAAGCAATTTTGTTAACCTCTTTAGCATTATACTAACCTATCTATCAACCAACCTATTATACAAACCAAATATTTAGTTCATACAAACCAAATACACCAATATATTAAACACAAAGTTCATCAAAGTTTGACACCACAAAGTTCAAAGTCCATCAAAGCTTAACAACAAATTATAGGAAGGGTTTCCAAATTGCACCGGGTTCAAATTTGCATGAATATTACTTGTTAGAATTTTTGAGACCCGGACTCGGGACAGTTAGACCCGGACTCGACCAGACCCGACCCGGACCCATCGCGTCCAAATTTTTGGACCCGGACCCGATTAAATGGGTCGAGTCCGGTGGGTTTGGGTCGGGTCCAGACCCACTGCCATCCCTAACATATAGGCAACACATTTTCCATAATCAAATTTAGAATGCGCACACTTATAAGATTCATTGATACTTAAGCCAAAAGAAAGCACTATTTTATTAAATTTTTATTGTCATTGTTTAGAGGCTTGCTTTAAGTTGTATAAGGATATTTTGAGTTTGCATACTTTCTTTTATTATCCTGTAATGATAAAACCTTCAGGGTATGTTTGGTTGGATGTAATCAAAATGGTAATGCAATCAAATTGGTAATGGTGATTACATTAACATGTTTGGTTACAACTTTGTTATGTAATCAAAATTACATTGTAATCACATTAACCTCTACATATGCAATTACAATTACTTGAACGTTGACTAAACAATCATGATTACATACATCCTTGTGATCAAATTTTAATACACTTTCAATAATTCTCTCTTTCTCTCGCCCCCCTCTCAATTCCATATCCATTTTCTCTCTCCTCCTTGGCAAGCAAAACATTTATCCATTTGATAAGACACTTAATTTTTTTCTTCTATTATCTTAATATATAATATGATCGGTCAGTCATTAACAGAAAATTTTAACTTTAATATTTTAAATTTAAAATTTAAGTATTCAATTAAAAAAATAAAAGAAGCTTAAATTAAAATTTTTAGATCAAAATTTTTTTACTTGTTAATACTTATCTTTAATTCAATAGATATTTATTATAAATAAAACAATTTTAGTTTGTATCTTTTATCCATGAAAAAAATTCAAAACTTAATTATAGAATAGAAGAAAGATTAAAAAAGCCCAAATATAAATTTAGAGTTTAAAATTTTTTTATATGGATAACATTTATCTTCACCACGACAAACATTTATTGCCATATAATAATCCAATTGATCTTTTTGCCACCAAAAAATTTTAAATTAAAAAATATGATATAAAATATTAAAAAAATCTCAAATATAATTTTGAATTTAAAATATTTTCGTATGGATAACATTTATCTTTATTCTGATATTTATTGTTATTAGAATAATATAGTTGATATTTGCAATAAAACTTGATTATTTGATAGAAAATATTTTAAAAAGCTCAAATCTAAATATGAAACTCAAATTTTTATTTCGATACATTTATCTCCACTACAATAATTTAATTACTAACTTTTGTCATTGAAATAATCCATTACCATTGTGAGTACATTACGCTTTTTATATAGCCAAGCATGGTAATGTAATTGTTATCCCATTATATTGCATACCTAATTATATTATATATTTGATTACATTACACTCTTATTGCATTACGTCCAACCAAACGCCACATCGAGGTTGTTTCATATACACCTCTTCTTCTAATTCACCAATCAAGAAAGCAGTCTTGACATCAATTTGATGAATAACAATCTTTTGAATTGCAACAATGGCAATAAGATCTCTTTTATTGCAATCTTAGCCACCTATGCATAAGTATCGAAGTAGTCAATACCATACTTTTTGTTAAACTCTCTTATCACTAGACGAGCTTTAAACCTTTGTACAGTACCATCTACTCTCCTTTTCCATTTAAAGATCCACTTTAATGTAATAGGTTTACATCTAGGGGAAGATCACTTAAAATTTATGTATTATTTTTCACTATTGAGTCCATCTCATCTTAGACCGCATCTTTTCCAAAAAGAGCATCTTTTGGCTCTATAACCTCTTAAAAAAGGTAGGATCTGAATCCATGCTATAAATATAAGGAATTTCATTTTCAATGGAATCCCTTGTTCCTTCTACTAAGTAGATGTTGAAATTCGAACCAAAGGATTTCTCCTTCGTAATCCATTTGCTTCTTGTTAATTTAACTATGTCTCCTTATTCTTTACCATTATAAGGAGTCATAGTATTTGGAATAGTATCTTTGGGTTTAGGAATTGAAGAAAACCTTGTTTCGTCAAATATTGTATCTATTGATTCAATCACGATGTTAATTATTATGAAATCATTTGGTTAAATAACCGTAAACCTATAGGGTTTGCTATGTTCAACATAGCCTACATATTGCAATCAATTCCTCTTTCTCCCTTTTCTTTGGTTCTGAGACTTTTACAATAGTCTCATAACCCAAACTCTGAAATTATTCAGGTTTGGTTTCCTTTTATTCTAAAATTCATATGGGGTAGTAGAGCTCCTCTTTTTACGAACTCTATTTAAGATGTAACATGTTATAAGCATTGCTTCACCCAAAAACTATCACTTAAATCAAATTTAAAAAGTATAACATTTATCATTTCGAGTTAATGTTATATTTTTCTTTTTGTTACGCCATTTTGTTGTGGTGTATAAGGTGTAGTAGTTTCATGAATTATACCGGTTGATTAAACATAACTTGGATCATAATATTCTCCAACCCTATTGGATCTTAAACAGTTAATAAAGGTTTTACAATACAACTCGGTTTCAAACTCAAAGATCCTAAAATTGTCTAGTACTTCATCTTTAAAATGTAAAATATAAAGTTGACAATATCTTGAATAATCATCAATGAATGTGACATAGTATTTCTTTCCTCCCTTGGAAGGATTGCACAAAAATCACCTAAAATCACTATGAATTAAATCAAACAATTTGGTGATCCTTTCAATATTAGGAAAAGAACTTCTAGTAATATTTGTTAAAATGCACATTTTATACTTCTTCATCATTTCATTAAATTTAGGAATCAAATCAAGTCTAGATATTTCATTTAATCTTATATAATTCACACGTCCAAGATGATTATGCCATAAAGAAAATAAAAAAGAAAAAGAACGTAAGTAGAATAATTCATCTTATTATTGCGACTAGAAGCATCAATTACATTAAACTTCAGCATGTCCTGCACAAATAAGCCTTCCCCACAAAGACACCACCCTTGGATATTATAAACTTATCAAATTCATACACTTGCTTTGTAACAACCCGACCTTAAATCACATTATCTATCTTATTAATTACAAGATTAATATAATTGAGCGCGTGCACTTCAATTCGATATTTCATATTTAAATTATTTTTATGTATACGTGTTATGTAGCTCAGGCGACGAAGTGGCCTTGATAAAATCTCATAATGATGATTATAAAATTTCGCATATGTAAATTTCAAAAATTTACATGAGTTGGCATATAATTACAAGGTCGCTAATATTATATTTCAAGCAGGCAATTATATTTACAAGTTATAAACATCAGCGAGTAAGATAAAATAAAATTAAAGAGTAACAAAAAAATAACAAATAAATAAATAAATACATAAAAATAAACATAAAAATAAAGCAAAATAATAATAATAATAATAATGGTGAATTAAGCAGATTTTTTTAGAAAAATCCAGAATTGGATTAATCTGGAAATGTTTACAAAAATAAAAAATAAAAATAAAAATAAAAAAATAAATAATAGAATCGGGGATAGAAATGTCGGGCAAGCTTCGGTCTCCTAATTCTCTCAATTCGCTTCCCTGCTCCCTCTCGCTTCCTCCTCCACCTCTTCCTCCGCGTCGGTGCTGCTACTCCGGCCGCCGGAAGGACCGACGCCCGGCCATCTGTTTCCCTCCCTCTCTCTTAGTCGCGCCTCATGCGGGTTCTCGCTCTCGCGGTGCCCCGCTCCCCGTTCCTGGTTTCCCTTCGCGATCCATCGCCGCGGTTCGCTTGGCAGCCAACCCCAGCCGCAGCGGCCGCTGGAGTTTGTCGCCGCCTCGCCAAGTGGTTGCCGGTGCAGCCGGCGTCCACCGCCACCCCCGCTTGTCCTCCTCGACTTCTCCTCTCCGAATTTGAAGGTAAACGTTAAACCCTAAGCTATCAAATTCCTTATTTATTTAAGCAATTGTAGTGGTAAATTGAAGTATATAATCTAGAAATATATTTGTAAAGTGAATTTTGATTTGGGAAAATTCGAATTGGTATGGATGACTGAGGTATGGCAGTTGATGGACTAATTGTGTATCAATGTAATTTCTTTTAGGAAATTATAAGGTAGAGAACGAAATTAGGGATGTTTGGTTATGTAATTGAGTAATTGGATGGATTCCGAGATTTTGGGGAATGACTATATTGAGCAAACGTAGGGCGAGTATATGCATAAGTTGAACTAGCTAATGTGTACTTGCAGAGGTTTGAGAAGATAGTTCAAATATTAAGCATGCCTAATTGTGATTTTGAATGTGAATTTTGTGGTGAAAGTAATGCTCATGACCTTAAGTTGGTATATGTATGAATTTTGAGCAAATTGGTTAATCGTGAAGCCTCCCTATGGAAAGGCATTGGTAGATTGAGTAATTGCTATGGGCTTGAATTCGATGAAGTGAGAAATAAAAAATTACGTTAGGAATAAGGATCGAAAGATAAGTTGGGCTTGGCAAATTAATCGAATTAGTTGCATCTAATAATAACAATAACAATGACAATAATAATAACAACAATATTAACTACGAAATGTTTAGGTATTTGTATATATGCACAAATATATATATATATATATATATATATACATGTATATATGTATTTTCATTTTCTTGATTTGAATCCGTAACGCATTACCTCGTGTGAATATCATTGCTTGATCTAATCGACTACTTTAACGAGTATATGCTCAATTAAGATCTAAACGGAATTAGCGCAAGGGAGTTGAGTAACAAGAATTTTAGTTTAATCGATTACTTAATAAATAAAGAAAGTGAATCAAATCGCCAACGATTATACGAATTCAAGTATTAAAACTCAAGAAAAGCATTATTAACAAGGGAAATCTATTTGAAACATAAGCGTGGCCACTTCGGTTGCTTGGATAGCTGGTAAATTAAAACTTTATGAAAAGGGGAGAAACAAGCATTCTCGGTTCGAGTACGTTCATTGCTCGTACCTTTCGAAAATTCACATGTTTCATCAAATCTCAACATTTCTCGTATATACAAATAACAATGAATCATTTACAAGGCAAGTTTTGCCACCTAATTAAGTGGTCCCCGCCCAATTATCAATTACCAAGGGCTTAGGCCCGCCAATTATACCGCGCGCGCGTCAACTCGGGTTATCGATCGGCCGGGGGTGACACCTGTTCAACGATCGTATCAATTATCAAGGGGTTCCACTTTCGGATAATAACCGAGCAAGCAAGTTTTACTTATATTCTCTCCCCCGATTTCAAACTAAAATGAATTGAAATGCGCGCGCTCAATCAATGTGTTTCAAAATTATTTAACTATGCAGGAATGTTCGTGCTGAGTTTCGACTCATTTTTCGAATTATTTTAATGTTTTTGTTTTAGGAAAAACATACGTGAACAGATCCATTGCCTAAGAAGCCTGATGGGAGCAAGACATGGTCTGGGTATGTCGTTATCATTGTGCTATGATGGGATTAGATGCTTACGAGTGATTCTCAACCTCGTTAAATTACGGGTTTGACTTTGGAATGTAATTAAATATTGCGTATTTTCTACCGTTGACTGTTGCATTGGCTTGTCTAATGTATAAAGGTTTAGCGAGGACTCTACTTGTGGGATTGGTTTATTTATATTGCTAGGGCTTGGCCCAGTGCAACATAACATTTAGTGCTTTCAAAGACTTACGCATAACCGATAAACACAGGGTGCTATGGTATTTTATTTTAGCCTTGTCCTATTATTAGGGCGGCGGTGGCGCCTTCGATCGCTAACTTCCGCTGCGACCTTACCTAATATTCTCGAATTAGGGAATTATTAAGTAATGGTAGCTGGGGCGTTACATGCTTGAAGCCAAACCTATGAAGAATTGTACCCAATATAAGATTCTTTATCACTTTTGAAGCATAATAAACATCATTTAAAAGTAAGAGTTTTTCCGAAGTAAAGACTCGATCCATTTGACCTTTACCTAGGACATCGACCTTAGTAGTATTGCCCATGTAGAGCGTCACTCCATCACCCACTTGTTTAAGAGTCTTAAAGAAAGAACGGTAATTGCATACATTCCTTGAAGCTCCTGAATGAATCCACCAATCATTGTCACTTTGGACAAGATTGACTTGATCAATGATCATGACCACAAAGTTGTTCTATGTTTTTGCCTTTTAGTTTTTCAGTCCATGCCTTTTCTTCTAAATGATGTAATCTCTATTCTTGTGACCCGGTTTGTTGTACTCGTAACAAACCACTTTTTCCTTCTTGTTTCCGTTGTTGCCATAGTCCTTGGTAGACATCTTCTAGCTTGGTAATTTCTCTCCTTGACTTGGATCACCATCCTCTACCACATGAATGTTAGAGACATTGCTCCTTTGATTCATCATGCATATAAAGCCTTTTCTTCTATACGAAGATCATTAGCCAAATCTTTAAGATTCATATCCTCTTTCTTATGCGTTAAAGTTCTTTTAGTGTCTTTTTAAGAGGGGAAGTTTGTCCACTATAGAAGAAACTACAATAGATTCATCCATGTGCATCTTGTGTTGTTTAAAGTTACTCAAAATGTGTTGAATCTCATGCATTTGGTCTAAAACTAAGCGTTCTTTGACCATTTTACAATTATTAAACCGACTTATAAGGAAGTTTTTGCTGAATGCATCCTCGGCCATGTACTTGCTCTCCAAGGCCTCTCAAAGTTCCTTGGCGGAGTTGACATTCCGATAGACATCGAACTAGGCATTAGACATGTTGTTCAAGATGTGTATTCTCCCACTTCAGCCTTCTACAAGATTGCTCTAAGGTCTCCCTTTAAATCTCTACCGAGTAAGGAGTGTTTGGGACATACACAACCTTGAAGGTTCTAAGGATGAAGTGCATCTTCTTTTCCAATGTCAAAAGCCCACACCTTCAAATTTCTCTTACTTTTGAAAGTTTAAATTCATCTTACGAGTTGTTGTCATCTTTCACGAAATAGGTCTTAAGATTGTTAGAAGAGTATGTAGAATGTGGTACCGAATATATTAATAAGTCGTGAACAGATCACTTTCCTTAAAACCTTTTGCTTGTAACCACGAGATGATCTTAGAGATAAAATGATAATTAGAAATAAGAGCAATGTTCAATATACTTAAGAGTCATCCATGGAAGTATTGCGAGTCACTCACAAGTATGAGGGTTATGCCTTGTTTCTCTCTCTTACCCAATGGCCTTTATATAAGACCCTTTTTGGATTGTTGTGCGGACTCACCCTCTTGGGCCTCCTATCTTAAGAGAAGCACAACGGGATGATAGGGCCGGGGAGACGGTAAATATCAACCCCACTATTTACCTTCCTATAAGTTCCTCACACATGAGGAATTTGTCCCCTAGATTCAAACCTATGGAGGGGGAGGGGTAGCCACTTACCTTTTGACTTTATATAAGACCCTTGAGTTAGGTAAAATGGATAAGAAACAGTTTATGGTTAATCCTATCCAATCCATTGGGAGTGTGCATGAACAATCTTATCCGAATTCGGATAGAATAAATCGCCCAACAAAATGGATACCCGCGTTCTATGTTACGAGAAATGGATCGGACTGGTCGGTTGAACCGGTCGGACGAGGAACCGGCCATCAATCCGGTCTGGAGAATGCAAAAACTCATTTGTGATATCAAATCGAATAGACCCGTCCAAAGTCGATCGACTCGGTAAACTTGCCCAACCCGAATGAACCGGGATCCGACCGGATTTTGACCCATCTCTCTTTTTCTTGGTCAATGGCCCTTCGTCATTCAATTTGTTAGTATATTCTGGGCATAAGATTTTCAACAATGGCTAAGTTTAATAGATCAAGGACCAAAGGGAAGGCACGGTAGAGCCGAGAGAAAGAAATAACACCGGACAAGGGGAAGAGAGGGCGAGAGGATGTGATGGGAGCGTTGTACTCATAAAGGGGTAGGTTGAGAGAGAGGAAAGCGAAAGAAAGCTAGAGTAGAGGAAGAGGGGGCAGAAGGGTGGGAGGGGGCGTTGAACTAATGAAAGGGGTAGGTTGAACTCATGAGAGGGAAAGAGAGAGAACCGAGAGTAGAGAGAGAGACGGCAGATGAGCCGATGATAGAGAAAAGAGATGGGAGAGGGGCGGTCAAGTGGAAGTGGGGAGGATGGGGTAATGAATGAGGGATATGAGGGTTAATTAGGGTTTTATATATTTATTTATAATTTATTTATTTATTATTTTTATTTATCTATTTAACTATTTAATTAATAGTTAAGGTCCTAAAATATTATTTTATAGGCTAATTTTTTGGGTAGAAAATGTTAAATCAATTTTGGATATTTTAATAGTTTGTATGACAAATAATTTTTTAATATTTTGATTTTTATTTTAAAAATATATAATTCATGCCTTTATTTATTTGTGCTTTTGTATAATATTTTTCTCATGTTATTTGTTTTTAGCAATTGGAGGTTGTGAAAATAAAAGATTAGAAAAAATAGAGAAAAATTAATTAAAATTTTAACGAGTCATGCTTGGTCTAACCCGGTTTAACGGTAAAGCGGGTCAACCTGGTTCAACCCCAGTCCAAACGATCCGACCGGTTGATCCATTCATCCGCTTCCTCGACCGGGTTAATGACCAACTCGGTTCTTTTAACATAGCCTGTGTTGCCCAACACAGCCATGTCAACTACTTGTTCTAAACTGGACATGAAAAATCCTGCATAGTGAAACCTTGACCCATATTGAACAACATTGGTCATGTTGATGATCAGCATGATAATGCCATTTAACACGGCCAACCATGTGGCTGTTGCTTGTTTCTTGTCATTTGGTTTGCTATCCTAGGATACCCTAGGTTATCCAACTGCTTATTAGAGGCTTGCATTGTTGCAATTCCCTAACACTAGTGGAAGAGAAAATAGGAGTTTGGGCGCAAAGCAAGAAGTGCCTTCATGTCCTTTCCTTATTATAATTGAGCAGTACCCCTCTCTATCTCTCATTTATAATCTGCTATCTCTCTTTATTCTAATATTAGAAATAAAGGCGAAGAAGTGGATAGAGGGGGAAGGTATAGTGTTATGAAAAGTATAAATAATAAATTGATTAGAGTGTGGAAAACATAAGTTAGAAGGATAATGTAGATATTAGAGAAGTATTGGTAAGAATAACAAGATTGACAAATGGACACTAAGATTTTTTACTTGGAAACCCAATCGGGAGAAAATCACAGGTGGTGAATGAGCAATTGAACCCACTATGATAAAGGAGAGAGTACAAACAATCTCAAAGGGCATACAAGCAATAACGAGATCAAATAATAGAGAACAACAAATCTTAAATGACATGAAAGCTCAACAAGTTTAAACAACAATGACAATACAAATGCTCTCACTACTTCTCTCAACTAACTCTTAACAAAATGTGGAATAGAAAAGATAGAGATGGAAGCTATAAATTATGCCAAAATGCCTTATCGGAATGCCTAGAAAGGGAACCGACACTCCTGAACACCAAAAATGGTAGAGGAGACTACCACAGTCAACAAGATTGAAGAACCGCACCATATATATAGGCTAGAATGGTATATAGAGAGGTGATTTTTGGCATGCTTGGGCTGAATATAACTCCTCGTAACTTTACTAATAATAATCCAAAATAAATCACCATTAAAACAATGTAAATGCTTGGCAATAAACACCTCAACGAAAGTTGAAATTGCTGATAATAGGGTTTTGTAAAACAATAGCACGAAGTCCCGATAAATTCCCGAGGCAAAGCTAGCATAAAGAATGAAGAAAAGACCTAGGTCGTGCCAAGCCTTGGCATGGTCGCACAATCTAGACCATGCTACTTCTATGCCCAAATTTCTCTTTGTTGCATATGGAATCAATTAATAAGCCACGTGAAGGAGATCAAATAGACTTGGATAAAAGCTATGATTTTATGCTATGGAGTAATAAAAACTTCTAGGCAGCAACTAGGCAACTTATGAAGAGTAAGAGCAAGATAAGCCAAAGTCTGAATTTGGACAAATAACCCATCATATATAGGTAATGGGGACTATCATATACTTGATGGTCAAAGAAGATACTCAAGTAGCTAGGGATTTTGAGTGGAGGGCAGAGTGTAGGGAAAGAAGCATATAGTGTGTTGGGGTTGGAGGTTTTTTAATATGTGTGTCAATAAGTAAGAGAGGTAGTTAAGGTAAAGTAGGGTTTTAACTTGCAAAGGCATACTTGTGCACGTATGTATTTGTGTGTGTGTGTGTATGTATGTATGTATGTATGTATGTATGTATGTATGTATGTATGTATGTATGTATGTATATATGTATAAGTTGGATCACGCATCAACCGAAGGGGTCGTTGCAATTCCAAATTTTTTATAACAACCTTAATGTTGGAACAAGTCCTTTTTCCAATTCAATTATATGTAGTTCTAGACTCAACAAGTCCGAACCAATTATAGAACCAACACCGAGCATCTAGTTTTTATACTCGCTTTTGGTTTCAAGTACTAATTTGATTAGCACCCACTACATTGTCAAGTTCATTGGTTTGAATTAAATGTTCTAACTTGAAAATTTGGTTTCCTTATAATTCATCATGATACTTAGAGAACAAGTAACAATATCAACGAGTACCAAGATCTATAAGAAATTGCACTTGATGAGCTAAACAATATACCTAATACCAGGACAATCTTTAAAAAATAATGTCTAAAGTCCTTTCCATTCCCCTAGCATATACCTTTTAGCTCATATATCTCCAATGGTTGTGATGAGACAAAACATATAATAATTGACTCTTTAAGGTTAGGGTCTTAGAGATGTCATATCTTTTGATAAGTGCTTGCATCCAAAAGTCATTCTCATGCATCCATTTCTATCATCGGACCACACAACTATGACTCGTTTGTTCTTTTCTATCTATATCTTTAAATACATCACAATTAAGAAGAGCTTAGAATTTTCGATTTCTTCCTATGTTTCATTTTGCTCATTTTACATAAAAATATGTAGAACCTCTTGTTGGGTGGTGTCCCAAAATCTCATATTTTAAGAAAGATTGTTTCCTAATAGAATTGGATATCCTACACCTAATTATATAATATTTCCGGAGGAAAATGGTGTGATTACATGGATGATGATTCGGAGGGAGAACGGATTTACTGCTCCTGTTGCGAGGACATGGCGTGATCGGATGGATTCCACATGACGGCTGTTGAACCTGTAAAAGGCAAAGCCCCGAGGGTGGATCTCGGGAACGCCCTCCGACGCTCAAGTTAATGTGATGAACTGAATGAGCGGATCAAGGAAATCTTTCTCTACATGCAAGAAAGAGAATTTCTTGGGATTTGCTTACCGAGTAAGGTTTTGGGATTTAGGAGACTTTCCTAGAGAGGAAAGTGTTGAGAGTTAATGATGCGAGCTTATGAGCATGTGAACATGTCTTATGAGGGTGGAGGTTGGTGAATATTTATAGAGGAATTTAATAGGGTAAAGTGGTAATTTACCATGATTTAGGGAAGAAACCACGGCCCTAATGGGCTTTTGGGCTTTACTTGGCCCGTTGAGAGGAGGTTTGGGTTGATACCTCCATTGTCCGACTGATTGGGCCCAGCTGGTGAGTTGGAACTATCCGAAAAATATCCAGATCATTTAGCCCCTCACGTTTTACTTACATACTTCCCGAGATGGGGAGGTGGAACATGGAGCTTCTACCATTGCGCTTTTGTGGCCCTAAATTTTTATAAATAGGAGGTGAATCTTGAGAAGGATAGTAAATTTCCACCCCTTTCTTGCTTTCCTTTCTCTTGCCTTGAAGAAAATGACTGCCGGAGCGCTTTCTGTAAGATACGAGAATTTGTGCCCTCGCTTTAACCTAGATGAGGCCGAGCAAAGATCTATTGAGTATCGCTAGCCATCCCTTATTGCGGAGGCATTCTACCGGCTTCTCGTCGATGATGCTTGGAAGCTAGGGTTGATAGATGATGATGAGGAGTATCATAGGTTGTTTCAAGCTGCAATCCATCCTGAGTGGGATATCTTTGAGGCTTGGGTGGAGCGCAATCACGATTGTCTCATCGAGCTTCGGTCGAGCAAACCCGAGTTCTTCGACAAGCGATGCGGCGGGAGGAGGAGTCGCTTCGGTGTTGGCTCGTCGTCCGATCCTCCCTTATAGAGTGGCGAGTCGATGGATGGCCCTTCTACCCACTCCTCTCCATGTCGAAGGGACTTGCCCAAGGTGAAGGGGAAGAGCCTTCCTGTACGGAAGAAGATGAATCTCACTCGTGGAGAAGAAGAGGAACCTTCCGAAGGAGAAGTGAGGCGGTGACCATAGTCATTCCTTCGTCTTGGTAGTGTAACTATAGCGTTGTAGTGTTATATCCCATTTAGCTCAATGCTTTAGCATTTCAATCGCATTGTAACGGCATACTTCACACCTTCATTTAAGTGAATGAATGAATGAACAAAGTTTATTTCTTCATCCCCGTCTCTCTTTGCCTTTCTGTCTTATGGTTGAGGCTCTATTGTGATGAACGATTTGTACTTAGCCCCTTGGGCCTAAAAGGAGTCTTGTGGGGAGGATGAGTCCTCCCGTGGTCCTTCCGGGACCTTAGAGGCATTCTAGCCCTTATATGCCTTGGATTCAAAAGCCGTAAGTTTGCCCACTGTAACGTCATTGTAGGTCTTTTACGCAATCTTTTAGCTCCCGGAGGCTTGAAAGTACATAAATGTAAGTATCTTGCTAGGGAACATCTCATGGAGAGTGTGACCCCTTAACCCTAAGCTAGGACTACAAGTGCCTAGGTGGATATGGGTCTTTACGCGACCTTCCAGCTCCCATAGTCTTAGAAGTACATGATTCTCATTAGGGAACATCCCACAAAGAGCGCGACCCCCTAACCTTCTAGCTCTCGTAGGCTTAGAAGTGCATGTTTGTATGTCCTCTAAGGAGTATTCCTTTTATGGAGTTGGGAATGCAATTTTTAACTCCCGAAGGCTAAGTTATTGTTGAGCGTAACTCCGAAGGATGTCCCTTTGTGGAGGTGGAAACACAACTTGTTAGCTCCCGGAGGCTAAGTCGTTACTTGACATCGAGAGACGTTTGAGCTCCGAAATCGTATGCTTTGTTGCCGAGTTTTGCGAAGTTACACAATTTTTTATTTAATTTTTACAAGTGTTTATGACCCTTAACAACTCCCAATTCCAAATAATTACGCTAACTCATACAACGCTAAAAACACTCTCCGAACCCCCATTTCTCTCTCCCCATCAAACCCCCTACGTGCGCCCCTTCCCAGTGCGGAAACCCTCCCCCATAGGATTTCTCCTGAGTCCCTCTCCCGAACGTCCCTAAAGACTCGGACTTTACTCCGCACATTTCGAGTTCTATCGAAGGAATCGGGTATAAGAATTTCTCACTTATAGAGTTTTGATTCCAAGGCATTCTCTGTACCTTAGAAACTTTTCTCGAGTGATATAGTATTTCTTCTAAGTGATATAGCAATTACTTTATGTATTCTTGCTTATCTCCGAGTGACTCGGAAAACGAGATATGCACTCACGCTATCTCACTCGGTTCCGAGTCTCTCATCACTTAGAATTATCGCATGTTCAAATGACTAGTATTCGCATAACCGCACTCAGGTCCGACTCTATGCTTTAGTTCTTATTCTGTTATAGTCGGCGCTTCTAGTCCGAACCATGCTTAGTCTAGATCAAGTTTGTTCACTCGATATTCTTTATCTAACTTGATTCTCGCTTAGACTAACTCGGATGGAATTTTGAGTTTCATGGATATTAGACTCGAGAAAATTCCATTTCTTTTCCGACTCGGATAATTAGTCGCTTAATTACCTTAATTATATTATTATCCGTGTCTAATCTTGGACCAAAGTATTCTATACTTTGAGAACCAATTTGATTTACTTTTGTAGGTAATTCAAACGAGGCTACACTTTTTGTAATACAAAAGTAATCGGCTTCAAAACGTCAAATCACTAGCGGACAAGGCTTTTTCCACCTCGACCTAGCCCGGAAGATTGCGTCGGGACTGTCTGTTTCCAAAGCTGGAAAACTGCAACGCCAAGCTAAACGGTGGTTTCCTTTCAAAACACCACCAGTGGTTTTGGGACTTCCAAAGCGATCAAGAACCATTGCTCAACGTTCATATCTCAACGGATACTTTCCGGGTGACTCGGTAAGTCCTTAACAACGGTCATAAAGAGACTTCCAGTCGGAAGATGGAGATAACGACTATGCTTGCCTGGTCATCTATAAATAGAAGCCAACTCTCAAGACTTGAAGATTGCCGAAAATATTGTTAATACACATACTTGAGAAAGTCATTGTATTCATCCACAATCTTCTACTTACAACTCCCACTCTGTAATTCATTATATTCCGAATTGTAAGGTCTTGTACTTAGTTACAAACTCTCTCTTTCTTACTCTCTAAGTAAGGTCCCTTGATTGAGTTGGAAGGGTTAATTCAGCTAAGTTGTCCCTAACCGTAAGGGTTATCTCGGTTAGGAAGTACTAGATCGAGATAAGGGAATTTCTAAGTCTAGGAAAACTTGTAAAGAGTTGTCTAAGGGAGCAACTCAGGGTTCGGTCAGTCTACGGTATTTTGTGGACTCAAAATAGTGGATTTGACTTCGTGCTTGGATTAGCACGGTCCATGGTTTTCTGCCCCGGGAGGGTTTCCACGTACTTTCGTGTCTTCACTTTCGAGTACATTCTAGACTCAAACAAACTCAAAGCTTGTGTTTAATCTCGCTTCCTTACTCTTTACTTGCATTTATGAGTTCATACTTTTCCGACCCAATTACGGACTCGAATCTGCTTTTGTCCGATCTTTGTTTAAAAGAGTTTGATTTTCCGAAAAATCTTCCATCACCCTATTCACCCCCTCTAGGGTGACTTAGTCTCTCCCCGAGAAAACCTTCAATTGGTATCGAGCCTAGCCTTTCAAAAAGGATCTAACCATCCAAAGGTCTAAAGATCAAATGGCTTAGAACAATGGAGAGTTCGATGAAGGAAGATCTTCCAGCAGACCACCAAAATTCAAAGGATCCAACTTTGTGCACTGAAAGAAACTCATGGCATGTTTCCTCCTGGATCATGATGAAGATATTTGGGACATCATACAACAAGGAAACTATATTCCCATGAAGACAGAAGAATTTAGACTTGTTCCCAAAACAAAGGCCGAGTTTACTCCAGTGTGAAGCAGAGAAGTTCGAAAGAACTTTAAGGCAATGAACATTCTTATGTGCGCCATCGGCTTTGAAGAATACAACCGAGTGTCCGCCTATGACACAGCCAAAGAAGTGTGGGACACACTCGGTCAACACTTATGAAGGTACAAGCTAGGTCGGACAAGTGAAGATCAGCCAATATCTTCACAAATATGAGCTATTTAAGATGGAGCCGGAAGAAAACATCACTCGGATGTTCATTCGATTTCTTGTGATTACCAACAATCTTAAATCTCTGGGTAAGAAGATTTCCCACGAGGAAATGTGCAGAAAGATACTCGAAGCCTACCCAAGAAAAGATGGGGTCCTAAGGTGACTGCCATAGAGGAGGCTCGGAATCTATCACTTCTAAAGCCGGACGAGCTCATTGGGAAGCTTCTCACTTATGAAATCCACCTGGAAGAGGAGGATGCTGAGGGCAGCACCAAAAAGAACATAGCGCCGAAAGCCTCGAAACCAGAGAAGCGGATCCGAGCTCCTCCGACTCAAAAGAAGATCCCATGGCACTTATTGTGAGAGGCTTCAAGAGAATGATGAAGCACAAAAGATGGGATAAGAAACCAAAAGAAGAGTTCTACAAGAATGACAAGAAGGATAGGAAAGGTAAATACTCATCTCCTTCAAAGTTATCTTTGATTAAGAACTCGGATGTTTTAAATGTGGCAGCAAGGATGACATAGTCAAAGACTCGTCCAAAGAGAAAACGGGACAGAAAGAAGAAAAAGGCTATGATGGCCACATGGAGTGACGAAGACTCATCGGAAGATGACGAGGACTCGGAGGACTCAAAGTGTTCGATGGCAATCTCGACTCGAGAGTCGAAAGAGAGTCGGACTCGGACTCGAGACGATGAGGAAACAAATCCTCAAGAGGTAATTGAATACTTTGTCAAATTCTCCAAAGCTAATTTAGCCAAGTATATTTTCACTTTGGAAGAAAAGTCCAATTCGATTCTTCTTGTTTCAAAGAACAACTTGAGTCAATTTCCTCCGAGAGCATTTCTTTGAGAAATGAATTGGAAAACCGAGATTTACACTCGGAGAACTCAAGACTAGTGCTCAATCCAATGAGACCGAGTCCGAGTTACTCGAAGAGAAAATGAGCAGATTAAAGCAAAAGCTCAATGAGTCTCAAGATCTTGTTTTAAAATTTACTCAAGGTCGAAAAACCTTGACATGCTCTTAGGATCACAATGTGTCTCCTTCGAAAAGAAGGTCTTGGTTTCAACAAAGAGGAGGAATCCAATTCCTACTCGGAGCTTTTCAAAAGGACTCCGAACTGTAAAGTTCAGGAAAGCTGAGCATGGTCCCATTCATAAAAATGAAAGGGAGACTAAGCCCGGATCAGTTTACAAAAGGAAACTATCTCCTTCGGCTTTCAAAAGAAAAGTTTTTCGAAAGAAAGAGACACAAACTCAGTTCTCTACACGGAAGACTCGGAATCGGACTAAACCCAAAGTCATTCAAATCTGGGTTCCGAAAATCCTTCTTCCTCGAAAAGGACCACAATAAAGAGTGTTACTTGGGTTCGTTAGAGGAAGTGAGAAGGGTTAGATTGTGTCTTTTTGCAGGTTACTCGGAAGAGATCAAAGGACACTCGGTATCTTGACGAGTGGATGTTCACGCCACATGTCAGGAGACTCAAGACTCGTTTTCCGAGTTAGAAGAGCATAAAGGAGGAAAAGTCACTTTTGGAGATGACGAGTAAAGGCAAGATAACTGGGATAGGCAAGATTGGAAAGGGAAGCAATCTGGTCAGCCCAGTTTACCTTGTCAAAGGATTAAAGTACAATCTGCTCAGCATCTCTCAATTATGTGATAAAGGTCAAGAGGTAAGATTCACTCAAACCAAATGTTACATTTCGATGACACTACCAAGGAGATCAAACTCTCGGGTAAGAGATCGGGTAACACCTACATTATTCCCCTCTCGACCCGAGTCGGAACTTATCTTGTTTAAAAGCATCCCTTCATGATGATTCATGGACATGGCATCGTAGATTAGGCCATGTTAGCATGCATACTATTGACAAATTAGCATCTCATGGTTTAGTTAAAGGATTGCCTAACTGTGCTTTCAAGAAAGACAGAGTTTGTGAAGCTTGCACAAGAGGGAAACAAGTCGGATCATCATTCAAATCCTCGAAGATAGTTTCCACATCCAAAGTGTTTGAACTGCTACATATGGATTTATGTGGAGAAATCCCTGTTAAGAGCCTCGGAGGTAAATCATATATATTCGTTATTATTGATGATTATTCACGATTTACCTGGGTGTGTTTTCTTAAGCACAAAAATGAAGCATTCAAAGAGTTCAGCAAGCTCTGCAGAAAAATCCAAGTTGAGTCTCGGACTCGGATCCGGAGAATTCGAACCGACCATGGAAGGGAGTTTGACTACTCGGAATTCTCGAGTTTTGTGACAAGAACAGAATTTCTCACAACTTCTCAGCACCAAGAACTCCTCAACAAAATGGAGTAGTAGAGAGAAAGAACAGAACTCTTGAAGAAGTAGCAAGGACAATGATGATTGAGCATAATCTACCTTACTATTTCGGGTTGAGGCAGTCAACACAGCCAACTACACTTTGAACAGATGCCTCATCGGACCCATATTGAAGAAAACACCTTATGAGCTCTACAAAGGGAAGAAAGCAAATATTTCCTATTTCAAGCCTTTTGGATGCAAATGTTTTGTTCATAACAATGGTAAGGATCACTCGAACAAGTTTGATGCTCGGTCGGATGAAGGTATTTTTCCGGGTTATTCACCTCATAGTAAAGCCTATCGCATTTTTAATAAAAGAACTAACAAAGTGGAAGAAAGCATCCACGTTGTGTTTGATGAGCTTGGACAAGAAAAACCAAGTGAGTCTTCATACTCAAATCCGAAGCTCAGCAGAGAAGATGATAGTGATGAACATGAATCCGCCAAGATTCAAACTCAACCAGCTCAAAATGAAGCAACTCGGAATAATGTGACTCGGAATGAGACAACTCAAGAGTCTGCTTAGAATGAACAAGCCGATGAAGAGGATCACTCGAACAAGCTTCGAAGATCAGGCAGTTCAGCCTACAAATCTTATGAATCGAGAGAACAAGTAGAGCTTTCAAATATGCTTCTAGCCATCCACTAGAAAACATATTATCCGATATCAACA
The DNA here is from genome assembly GCA_021018815.1 of Talinum fruticosum. NCBI lineage: Eukaryota > Viridiplantae > Streptophyta > Magnoliopsida > Caryophyllales > Talinaceae > Talinum > Talinum fruticosum. The sequence continues at coordinate 7,723,422 of JAITYX010000022.1, forward strand.
AGTGGGGTAAGAACTCATTCCTCTCTTCAAAATCTTTGTGCATTCACTGCATTCATTTCATTAACTGAACCCAACAATGCACTAGAAGCCCTAAATGAACCTAAATGGGTAGAGGCCATGCAAGAGGAACTCAATCAATTTGAAAGAAACCAAGTCCGGACTCGACCAAATGACCTTCCGACCACCCAGTCATAGGAACCAAATGGGTTTTCAAGAACAAACTAGATGAAGGTGGGTTGGTAGTCGAAACAAGGCTAGACTTGTGGCTCAAGGTTACAATCAAGAAAAAGGAATTGATTGTGGAGAAACCTTTACACCTGTTGCCGAATTGAAGCTATTAGAATCCTGTTGGCATTTGCATCTAGCATGAACATCAAATAATATCAAATGGATGTTAAGTGTGCCTTTCTCAATGGTTTTATTGAAGAAGAAGTCTATGTCGAACAACCTCCTGGTTTTGAAAACTCAGAATTTCCAAATCATGTTTTCAAACTTCAAAAAGCTCTTTATGGTCTTAAACAAGCTCCCGGAGCTTGGTACGAAAGACTCGAGTAATTTCTTGGTTCAAAGTGATTTTAAAAGAGGTCAAATCGACAAGACTCTCTTTATAAAAACCAAGGGGAAAGATTTTCTTATCGCTCGGATATATGTTGATGATATAATTTTTGGAGCTACTAATGAGAATCTGTGCCGAGACTTTTCCGAGTTAATGAGTCGGGAGTTTCAAATGAGCATGATGGGAGAACTCAATTTCTTCCTTGGTATACAAATCAAACAAGACAAAGATGGGATCTACATCCATCAATCGAAGTATACCAAGGAGCTGCTGAAGAAATACAAACTCCAAGATGCAAAGCACGCAACTACACCCATGAGCAATAGTATAAAACTTGACTCGGACAAGAAAGGTAAAGCAATAGATCAGTAACTCTATCGAGGTATGATTGGATCTTTGCTATATCTTACATCCAGCTGGCCGGATATAATGTTCGGTGTGTGTCTATGCACAAGATTCCAAGCTAATCCAAAAGAATCACAACTCACTGCGGTGAAGAGAATATTCGAGATATCTTTCGGGGACTCGGAACTTAGGTTTATGGTACTCAAGAGACTCGTAACCGACTCTCACTGGATACTCGGATGCTGATTATCGCTGGATATAAAGTTGATAAAAAGAGCACTTCAGGAGCGTGCCAATTTTTGGGTCAATCCTTAATATCCCGGCACTCAAAGAAGCAAAACTCAGTAGCTCTATCAACTGCTGAAGCCGACTATATTGCAGCTGGAGCATGCTCGTGCTCAGATTTTATGGATAAAGCAACACTTGAGAGATATTGGACTTTACTTCAAATCAATTCCAATCAAGTGTGATAATCAAAGTGCAATCAGCATCACCAAAAATCCGGTTCAAGCACTAAAAAACGAAACATATTGAGGTCGGGAATCATTTCTTGAGAGACCATTATGAGAAAGGTGATATTCAACTCGAATTCATTCCTACTAATCTTCTATTAGCTGATATTTTTACTAAGCCTCTTGGTGAAGATCGGTTACGCTTTATTAGGAATGAGCTTGGAATGTTAAATGCATAATTATGTGCTTTTTATGTGAAAATCTCATTGCATAATTATGTGTTATGTGTTTCTATTTCGTTAGTAACCATTAGTTCGGTTGACTTAGTGATACCGAGCCGATAGTTATTACTTATTTGTAGTTTCGAGTCACTCGAAACTTATCTCGAGTCAAACTCGGATGTTGAGAAAAGTGGACATCAAATCTCCGGAATCATCTCTAGATAAGTGGAGAATTTCAAAATTTATTTTCAAAATCTTTTTCTCTCTCGCGCATCGTAATCAGACTTCTAGCCGTTGGAAGTCAAACCGCTAGAATTCTAACCGTTGAGAAGAGAACCGTCACACCGATCCGAGGTGACTGATGAAAGAGCCGAGTCGAACGGACATATAAATAGCGTTGTGATGAAGGACGATTATTTTCCTATAAATAGCGCCTATTCTCCTTCGTTTCGTTACTTTACATTTCATTTACTCTTTCTCTCTCTCTCTGAGATCAAAACTTCTCGCGGAAGCTCTCTACGTCTACAGTGACCTCTCGGACATTTTCAAGCGACGTGAAGCTCATCTCAAGTAAGCTCGATTGCTCTCAACTCTTTCTTCTACTCTTTTACTTTTACTCTCTTCGAGTTCTTTTCATCTCATTCCTCTCAAACCTTTTTACTCCCTCTTTTTCTCTCAAAATGACGAAAAGAGGTTCTCACCTCGACTTTCATGGGTCTTCCTCAAAGAAGCCCCGCACTAAAAGCCAAGAAGGCTCCTCTTCCTCTAAACTCGTTGTCACACAAAGCATCTCGTGCGGATGACAAGTTCTTCCCAACCACCAAATTCTCGTGGTTGCCCCACATCCAAACAACCGGTGTTTATAACTTTCTTTGTTTAAGCGAGTTCATATATCCCGAACTCGTATCCGAGTTTTACGCTCATCCGACAAGCTCGAAGGTGTCCTAACCTCCGGGGTTCGGAACATTACTATTCGTATAAACACCTCTCTTCTCCACCGCCCTGTTCAAGGTCACTCCTCTCTTCCTGAACAGCAACCCTATTCCTTTCACTAAAGTCGCCGACGACTTCTTTGAAAAATACGCAAAAGAGTTCCCCGGGTCACGGAAAAACTTTTCAGTGACTCAGCTCAAGTCAAAAGCACGCCTTACGTGCTTCCTGCTGATGAGAACTTTCTTCTCTCAGCATTCCAGACAAGGAGAACCCCAACTCCAAGCACTTAAAAGCTCTTTTTGACATTCTTAAGAGCTACGAAGTAGACCTCTTCCCCTTTATCATTGAGCGGATGGCAGTCGTGCCAGCTCAACTTCAAACCAAGAAGAACACCTCTCTTCCTTTTGGTGCTCTTCTCACTCTTGTTTTTAAACAATTCAAAGTTCCTCTCCCTCGGATCCAAACGTCTGTTTCGAGGCTACCGTTGTTGTCGGCAAAAGGACGTTTAGGGGTACGGGTACCGGGAGAATCAAGCTGGTATCCGGGTACACAACTCGTAGCCGAGGCCTCCTTCTCCGCCTCGGACTCGGAAAGAAGCCCCTCTTTCTGTCCCTGCCCCACCTGGTGGTGCCTCCACCTCAGGTGCTTACAAGTCTCTCTCCTCTATTTCGTCCTCCGTCTTCAAGGACAAAATTAACTCTGTGTCCTTGGAATTCAAGGACATGCTCCGGTCATTCGAGACTATCTATCGAGCCTATGACCATAAACCAAAAACAGCCCAATCTCAAATCCGAGAGTAGCAGGACATGCTCCTTGCGATGAAGGCCATGATGAAGGAGTAGAAGGAGCTGATCGAGCTCCTCCAGGAGAGATGGTCCAAGGCGGCTCAGGACCATGGCAACTCGGACACATCCGAAGAGTCTTCGAGCCCGGCCAAGACCTCCTCGGAAGGTGGGCGGGAGGAAGAAGAAGACCGAGAAGAAGCAGAAGCCGAGGAGCTCGCGGCCGAGGCAACTCCTTCCGGCCAAAGGGAGGAACAAAAGAAGAAGAAGGAGGGACAGACTGAGGGTCAAAATGCTCCTAAAGCTCAACTGGAAGTACTCGGCTCGAGACAGTAGTTTGAGTGGGTCGAAGACCTCGCTGCACCAGCAGGTCGGACCGAGCGGACCCCTCCAACTACTAAACACCAACAGGAGGAACCTCTAGATCCTCTCGTTCGGGTCGGCCACTCGGAGCCGAGCCTTTGACAGCGATCTCTATCCTCTCTCGCCACGCTCAAGCACATCGTCAAGATCCTACCAAGCACCGGCGTACCTCTCGTCCTTCCTCTTCAACTCGGACAACCCCCTCTCCCTCGCAGGCGCCATGCACCGTGTCACAATTCCACGATCCGCGATTCTTCTTCTTCTTGGGATATTTCTACTTATCTCTTTTGTCCGGACATCGATTTGTACTAATTGTTGTATTCTTCCCATTTTTTTGTTTTTGCTGAAAGGCAAGGGGAGAAATATAGTTACAAAAACTTGTTGTCTTATTTAGGGGAGTTTCTCACTCTCTCTCTCTCTCGTGTATATATTTTCTTTAACATCAATGAACTAATGCATTCTCTCTCAATTCTCTCGAGTTCATTGTTTAAAGCAAGCCTTTCCGAGTTCAAATACTTTTGATTGATAATTGCTAAGTATCCATTCCGTATGCTCCGATACTTCAAGTATGCTTTACTTGTCTTACTTTTTGCACAAGTACACAAAAACAGATCTTTATCACTAACAAAAGTTTCTGTCTAAGTATGGAATGCCTTTCATAAAAAGGGGAGATTGAAGACTCGGACTTTACTCCACACATTTCGAGTTCTATCGAAGGAATTAGGTATAAGAATTTCTCACTTATAGAGTTTTGATTCCAAGACATTCTCTCGTACCTTAGAAACTTTTCCGAGTGATATAGTATTTCTTCTAAGTGATATAGTAATTACTTTATGTATTCTTGCTTGTCTCCGAGTGACTCGGAAAACATATATGAACTCACGCTGTCTCACTCGGTTCCGAGTCTCTCATCACTTAGAATTATTGCATGTTCAAATGACTAGTATTCGCATAACCGCACTCGAGTCCGACTCCATGCTTTAGTTCTTATTCCGTTATAGTCGAGCACTTCTAATATGAACCATGCTTAGTCTAGATCAAGTTTGTTCAGTTTGATATTCTTTATCTAACTTGATTCTCGCTTAGACTAACTCGGATGGAATTTTGAGTTTCGTGGATATTAGACTCGAAAATTCCATTTCTTTTCCGACTCGGATAATTAGTCGCTTAATTATCTTAATTATATTATTATCTCGTGTTTAATCTTGGACCAAAGTATTCTATACTTTGAGAACTAATTTGATTTACTTTTGTAGGTAATTCAAACGAGGCTACACTTTTGAAATACAAAAGTAACCTGGCTTCAAAACGTCAAACCACCAGCAGACAAGGCTTTTTCTACCTCCGACCTAGCCCGAAGATTGCGTCAGGATCTGTCTGTTTCTAAAACCGAAAACTGCAACGCCAAGCTAAACAAGTGGTTTCCACCTTATCTTTCAAAACACCACAAGTGGTTTTGGGACTTCCAAAGCGAGCCAAGAACCGTTGCTCAACGTTTATATATCAACGGATACTTTCGGGTGACTCGAAAGTCCTTAACAACGGTCATAAAGGGACTTCCAGATCCGAAGATGGAGATAACGACTATGCTGCCTGGTCATCTATAAATAGAAGCCAACTCTCAAGACTTCAAGATTGCCAAAAATATTGTTAATACACATACTTGAGAAAAGTCATTATATTCATCCACAATCTTCTACTTACAACTCCCACTCTATAATTCATTATATTCCGAGTTGTATGGTCTTGTACTTAATTACAAACACTCTCTTTCTTACTCTCTAAGTAAGGTCCCTTGATTGAGCTGTAAGGGTTAACTCAGCTCAGTTGTCCCTAGCTGTGAGGGTTATCTCAGCTAGGAAGTACTAGATCGGATAAGGGAATTTCGAGTCTACGAAAACTTGTAAAGAGTTGTCTAAGGGAGCAACTCGGGATTCGATCGATCTACGGTATTTTGTGGACTCAAAATAGTGGATTTGACTTCGTGCTTGGATTAGCACGGTCCGTGGTTTTCTGCCCCAGGAGGGTTTCCATGTACTTTCTGTGTCTTGACTTTCCGAGTACATTCTAGACTCGAGCAAACTCAAAGCTTGTGTTTTAATCTGTTTCCTTACTCTTTACTACATTTACGTGTTCATACTTTTCGACCCAATTACAAACTCGGAATCCGCTTTTGTCCGATCTTTGTTCAAAAGAGTTTGATTTTCCGAAAAATCTTCCATCACCCTATTCACCCCCTCTAAGGTGACTTAGTCTCTCCCCGAGCAAACCTTCGGTCCCCTCGAGCCCCCGGCAGTTAGAATCACCATCCACCCCCACACGCTTGGAATCGTCCGCCCCCTTGCGCGTTGTTCCCGACCCCCGTCGCATACGCTGTTCCCGACCCCTACCCCGTGCGCTCTGCCCGAGCCCCCGGAACCCCCGAGTCCCCCTCTCGACCCCCTGTAGAACCTTCCCCTCCCGAGTCCCCTCCCGAGCCCGGCGCCCTCCCCGACCCCCTACGCCCGGAAACTCTAACTCTCCAACTTTTTTATTTTTATTTATTTTATGTGTTGGTAGATTTTTTGGGGTAAATATTCCCAACCAATTTTATGCACAAATATTTTCGAAGGGGACGGAAAAATACGAACCTCGATTTTAGGGCGAAGAAATTGTGGGCTCCTTCGGATGGAAAATATCAACCCAATTCGAAGCAGAAATATGATGGCGCTGGCTCCATTAGTTGAAACATATTGACCGTTTTTGATCGAGAAAAATCAAACCCCTTTTCGGTGAGCCTCGTGTTGACTCCACATTGAGCTGAAATATATCAACTCCTTAGTATGGGCCTTCGTAGGGTGCCTCTAATTGTGCCCAAGTCGCAATTTTACATTTGAGGTCTTTGTTAGCTTCTCGTTTTCCTCCAAGGTTAATGTCATCAAACGACGTTTAGCGTTGGGCTATAATAACGACCGTGCGCCTTAACGGCCAAAAGATCCTCTTCGTCTTCAATTTGCGAACCATCACTCCTTTCATTTTTTGAGAAAAATGTGGGCACCCGATTGACCTTCTGCTGGAATCCGGAGATAAGCAATCGTAGATTGAACCTTATAGCGTTGGGGCGGTTTCTTGCGGAACAAAAGTGTTCTTCAAGGGCATTGACCTTATGCTTTTTCCGGTGACTTAGAGCTTGAATGATGTATCTTAAGGATATCCTATGATCCTACGAGATCTTCGTTTAACGAGCCATGTAAGCTCAATATTTTTTGTCCAAGAGGCCTTCTTTTGATGGGTGTATGCATTTGAAGACCATAGTCGATCTCTTCATGCTTGGCATTTACTTGTCTTATGCTTAGATCTCGCTCTAAAGCTCTCACTTTGGGGTCAAGCTCTCCAGCCGAGTCCATCCTCGAAAAGGAAGTACCGAGAGGAGGGGAGATCCTTGAGGATGATAGCTTTGACGAGGATGCCGAGAGATGGCTCCGAGGATTAGCCCCCTTTCCATGACTCTTTGTAAGCTAAGAGTGATTTTTGATGTCCTGCGTGCCATATGACTTGATACTCTACTACTTTAGATTCGTTTTGCTTGAACTTTTATCTTTGGCTGAACATTGCTTGATGCTTGTTGGATGCTTACTCAATGCTTACTTGCCTCGTTGTTTCTTTTTATTGTTGCCGATTTTTACTTTCACACCGTTTGGGGTACATGATCACCCTTCATCATAGTTGGATCTTCTTTGAGTTTTACAACTTGGTTGTCCTAAGGGGTTGTATTAGCCCCAGGTGTTGCCCCCAAAATCAGCAAAATGAAAAACATACAACGAAAGAAACTAGCAACGTAGTTGCCTTAGGAGGGGTCATATTAGCCCCTACTTTTTCTTCTAACTTTGACAAAGTTAAGAAAATACAACGAAAGGAACCGATGGCTTGAGTGCTCTAAGGGTTTGTATTATACCCTATTCATGCCCCTAAGATCGTCTTAAAGTAAAGTGTAAGATGTAAAGATATGGAAAGCTTACTCATTATATTAATATAGAAGATCAAAGTCTCGTTATAGAAGGGAGGAATATGTGCCCCGTTGAGCGCTTTTAGAAAAGTTGCTTCAATTGTGGGTGATTCCTTTATAAAATCTTTGGGACTTGGGCTGGGTGGATCTTTAAAGAAAGGTCCCCATATCGGATAATGAACTCTAACTATTTACATAAGCAACATCATCCCATGAGTTTGATGTCTTCGGGAGGTGCAAATTAGACCTTGTCGCGATCTTCCGTGGTGGTGATGCACACCATCATAGTCTTGGAGGCTTTGGTTGGGGCTCCACCTTAGGCTTCTTACCCTTGGGATCATCATGAGTCTTCTCCTCCTCTTTCGCTTCTCCATCAAAAGTCGAAGGCTTATGACATAACATTCGCATGCCGTATTTTGGTCTCCATAGATCTCGCCTACGGATCCATCATCAAGCTCATGCTTCATGAAGATAAGGTATGGAGCGGCGAACGCTTTGATTTGGTTGAGGGTGGGATGTCCAATGATGACATTGTAGGCGGAAGACACGTCGACCACCAAAAATTTCACTTCGGCATTACGGCCCCGGCCTTCTCTCCAACCCCGACCGAGTAGCCGGATCATGCCTATGAGGTGTACCGTTTTCCCCGAATCCAATGATAGGATTGATGAGGGGAATGAGATTCTGAGGGGTATACTTCAGCTGACTTAGGCATTCCATGGTGATAATGTCTACCGAGCTCCCCATGTCGATAAGGATCCTGCAGACTATGGCGTCCGAAATCTTCAAAGTGATGACCAAAAGATCCTAATGTGGGGTGGCCATGCCTTTCAAATCTTGTTCTCTAAAGGTCGCTGTAGGAACCTTCATAGGTGGAGGTTGGCCGGTGATCGGGACTCGTTGAACGCTTTGCAGTGAGCCTTCCAGGAAGAAGGGGTCATGTCCTCTCGCAAAGCCCCCAACGATGGTGGCCACAATCCTAGTAGCATCATTGTCATCATAGTGCTCATATCCTTGCCTTGAAAAACTTCCTTGAGTTCCATGAATATCATTTTTGAGAAAGCGATCAATTTGCCCATTATCCGCCAACTCCCCAAGCACCTTTTTTAACGAGCGACACTCTACTCCGGTTTGCTCATGAATTCGCAATACTTGTTGGAAGCTCGCGCTTTGGCGAAGTGGACATGGGAGGTGGTTTCTTGAGTATGGGATGCCCCCGATTTCCATCGGAATACTTTGTGGGTCGGTGTTGAAGCGGTGGTCCACTTTATTCCCCCAGGATTTCTCTTCATTTCGAGGATTAAATTTTCCATCTCCTCCTTTCTTCTTGGCCTCCTCTCCTTCCTCTATACAGATCTCTATGGCCCGAATAAATTCAACCGCCTTCGAAATGCTTCCGCCAAAGTGGACATGTTAAACCTCATTTTTATCAGCTTTTAAGGCATTATTTAACCCAATTCCGTGATGATTTCAATGATATTTATTCAGTTTTGGGTTAGATTTTGTTTATTTTCTCCTTATCGTCACCTAAGCTCATAAATCTCTTTATTTCATGTTTTTGGGCTTAAATTTGAGAGATTCGAGACAAATTTGATGAAAAGTGATGAAGAGGAGAGTTCGGGGCTAAGAGGAGGCAAGAAAGAAGCCTAAAACAAATCAAGAGACGTTGCACGGCCCTCAGTGCGAAGCTGCACAGCCGTGCGGATCATCGGCGAAGGGTTCGAAGTCAAAGAAGGCCGCACGACCCTCAGTGCGCATCTCGCACGGCCGTGCGAGAAGCTGCGAATTTGAAGTCGTGCACGGCACCCCGTGCGAAGGCTGCACGGCCGTGCGAAATGGGCAGAGAGTTCATGGTTTTTTCACAGGCCCTCGTGCGTAAGTCGCACAGCTCGTGCGAAACCGCGGTAGAACTTTGCACGGTACCCCATGCGACCTTGCATAGCCGTGCGACTACTATTTTCGCGGATATTTAAGTTTCCAAATTGTAATGTTTAGGGATTCTTTTTCTAGAATTCTAAATTTTAGCTAGGTTTTTCGAGAGGCATCCCCGGAGGAGACTCAAGAACACTCAATTCTAATTTTCTATTTCAAGTTTATGTATGATTGAATCGCTTCAAGTTTTTATTCGGTAATCGTAATTTCTTCCCTTTATCTTTTCTTCACGATTTCTCTTCATTTCTCCATGGCTATGTTCCCTAAATTCTGTCAATTGCCAAGTATCATGTTTAGGGGCTAATTTCTCTACTTAGGTTGGGATTGATCCCTATTATGCCTTGATAATCATGAATTGAATACCAATTGAATTGTTCTATGCTTGTTAGGTTAGAAGTCACTTCGCTCATCACTTTTTCGTTGATTGCCTCGAAAGAGGACTCATATGTTTTTATTAGGGTTTTGTAAACATCAAAAGATGAAAGCTTACCTAGAATGACGTTGTGAGCGATTAGACCTTCATTACGAAAATAATTAAGGTTTTAATCGGGGTTGTGAGATTCATTCTTTATGATTTTGCTCTTTGTTAATCCTATGAAAATAGGTGATTAGATTGTGCAAGATTAGTCGTTGACTGTCGAAAGTAGGCGAAGATAGGTTTAATTTGGTGTCTCCCCTTTCTAAACCGCTAGCAAAGGCAAATCTCAAGCGGTATTCAATGTTGATTTCAGGCATAGTAGTGTGATTAATCGCAATCTAAGGCTTGTTATTCATTGATCTCTCGATAGTTATTTTGTTTTTAGTTGAATCCAAAAACCAAATCACCGTCGAACCGAGTTTTTACCTAGATTAGAGTTTTTAGGTGGATTTAGTATTTGAAAACGAGTTCCTTGTGGAGATGACCCGTACTTGCCGGTTCCTAGCTACAGCTACACCGTGCATTTGCGGTATTATTTTTCGAACAAGTTTTTAGCGCCATTGCCGGGGAACTTTGTTTTTTTTTTTTTTGAGTACTAAATTTGCTTTAAGACTTGAAACTAGGTCTTGTGTTCTTGTCCCATCACCTATCTTTTCTTGATTTCTGCTTGAACCTTTTTACGCTCGGTATAGTTCTTGTTTTTGCATGCGTAAGAGGAGTCGAAGGGGAGAGAAATTGTCCCACTTGACCCCGAAATCGAAGCAACAACAAGATCAATAATTGCAGCTGCGAGAAGGTGGAAAAGTGAGGAAAGGATGGCGGAACAAGGACCGCAACCGAGACCGCTAGGGGACTATGCCATCCCTAGTACGTCCAGTGGCAATTTCGGCCATTGTGGGGCCGAATGTCGCTACAGAGGACTTTGAGGTGAAGATGTCGCTCATTCAATTTGTGCAAGCAAGATGCATTTGGAGGGCTTCCCAGTGAAAATGCCATCCAACACATCAACTCCTTCTTGGAAAAGTATGGAACTGTGAAGATCAATAACTTCACCGACGAAGCCCTCCACCTCAAGCTCTTTCCTTTCTCCTTAAAGGATAGAGCCAAGGATTGGTTGCTGAATGAGGATCCCAACAAGTACGCCACTTGGGAAGCTTTGTCAAAGGCGTTCATGGCAAAGTTCTTTCCCTCAAGCAAGACCACTAAACTGCGAAACGCCATCTCCACTTTCTGCTTAAAGGATAGAGAGTCACTTTACGAGGCTTGGGAGCATTACAAAGATCTCCAAAAGAAGTGTCCTCACCACGCCATTCCCCAATGGATGCTCCTGCAGACTTTCTACAATGGGCTACCTCCCCATATTCAAATTTCTATAGATGCAGCTATAAGAGGTGCTCTCATGGCTAAGGGTGAAAGTGAAGCCAAGGCCCTTATTGAGAACATGGCTTCCAACAGACTATCATTGGGGCAATGAAAAGTCGGTTCGAAGAAAGGAGGGATGCATGAGATTGATTCTAAAGCCCTCCTAGCTAGCAAAGTGGAGGCTCTCGGTCGAAGTTAGAGCGAGTGAGTGCAGTGTCTACTTCCAAGTGGTTCCTCAAGTGCTGCAAATAAGGGATATGTAGTTTGTGAAATATGTGGAGTGCAAGGACATGTGGCCGCCGAGTGCTAAGTTGATTTCCAAACTGTTGAGCAAGCCAATGCCTTACGTAACTTCAATTCTAGACCACAAAATGATCCATACTCTCAAATCTACAACCCTGGATTGAAGAATCACCCCAACTTTTCTTACAAGAATAACAATCCTGTACCACCTGGTTTTCAGCCTAGGGCCTCCTTCAATCCAACACTTCAACCCCCACCTCAAAAGTCAAATCTAGAGAGCCTCATGGAAAGCTTCATTCAAACACAAGTCTAGAACAATTGAGGCCTTGGGTGAATCTATCAAGCAATTGACTTCTAAGTTTGAGGGCATGTCTACCCACCACAAGATCTTGGAGACCCAAATATCCCAAATAGCCCAACAAGTGAGCTATCTTTCTAGACCTCAAGGGCATTTGCCGGGCCAGCCAGAGATCAATCCTAGGGCTCATGTCAATGCTGTTCGAACCTCGTAGCGCAAAGTTAGTAGAGAGTCCTGTTAGGATTTGCAGGAAGACAAGCACGAGTACCACTCGAGGTTGATCAGCATAGCCCAATTCGTAGTTCGGATGAGCATGCCCCCAAAACACCTCCCGTACACCCATATCGGCCACATGTACCATATCCTTAGAGATTGTTAGAGCCTAGGTTTTTGAAATTTGTTGATATGTTGAAGAAGGTCTACATCAACATGCCATTCTTAGAGGCTATCAAGGAGACACCCTCTTATCTTAAGTTTTTAAGGGAGATTCTATCCAAGAAGAATAAGTTAGAGGATGTTTCGGTAGTAAGCATGGGGAGGTATGCAGTGCGGTTCTACAGAGCAAGTCACCTTCTAAATGCAAGATCCGGGAAGTTTTTCCATTCCTTGCTCAATCAAGGGAGTGCAGATTGATAGAGCCCCTTGTGATCTCGGAGCGAGTGTGAGCGTGATGCCACTTCCACTCTACAGGAAGCTTCGACTAGGTGATCTACAACCTACCAATATCTCCATTCAACTCGCAGATCAGTCTGTTAGCTGCCCCATGAGTATTTTGGAGGATGTACCTATCCAAGTAGGGAAGTTTGTTGTTCCCTGTGATTTTGTGGTGATCGATATAGATGAGAGCATCCGGGTCCCTATTATTTTAGGGAGACCATTTCCGGCAACCGTAGGAGCTGTGATTGATGTACCTGCAAGGAAGATCTCCTTTCACATCTATGGTGAAAGTGTTGATTTCTTCCTTCTACTACCACCTATACCCTTGGCTCCTGTTCCCAGCCCTGCAATTGATTTGATATCTACACATGGGATGAGCCACGCACGCCGACCCGCTCCACCGGACTTGCCCACCGAAGCCGATATTCGGTTTTCTCATAGTGTTGATCATGATGAGGAGGTAGTAAATTTCATGTCACAAGTCCATTCTTCACTTTATCCTCATCCCCAATCCTCACCGTCTACCGTTTGAGGTAAGGGTCAAGCTTAAGGACCTTAAATAAGCGCTTCTTGGGAGGCAACCCAAGCAATTTTATTGCTTTCATTAAAATAAATAAATAAATAAAAATTATCCCTCCCTCCCACCCTTATTACAATTTCCCATTGTTTGTAAGCTTTCTTCCTTTTCCTTTCTTTTCTTGCCCTTTTTCATTGAGGACAATGCAAGAGTTAAGCATGGGGAGTAGCTTGCAGACTGTTGGATGATGTTTTAAGGATGGTAGGGATGGATTTGCATTCACTTAGGTTGCATTCATGTAGTTTCTTAGGATTACTTTTTCATTTTTTTCCACCTTTTCGTTTATCATATAGTCCTAAGCATATAGGTTAGAATCTTTGCATTACTTACATTTTTGTTCTTCTTTTTGATCTTGGCTCATTTGAGGAATTATGGAGGAGGGAAATTCATAAACTTTTGAGGTAAACACGCTACATCCCTTCTTTCATTCTCTTCTATGTGAGGTATCTTTGTTAGTTAGCTTTTATTGCTTTAAAAATTAAAAAAATCCCAAAAACAGTTTTTAAAACCCCATTCGTGCTAATGATGTGAATTATGATAGTTGATCTTTGAGCGTGATTGTGCATGATTTGATTGCCCATTCTTGGTAGAAACTTTGTGTGAAAATGAACTTGCGAATGAATTTGATTGTGATGTCTTGAGTTGCTTATCGGTATCTTTGAGAATTTCTTTGCATGATTGGTAAACTTGAGCATGTGGTAAATCTTTGAGCTAGTTGTTGACTGTGGTGGATGAAGCCCCGTGAGACTTTGAGCCTTATAGACTAATTCATCAGCTTTAGTCTCATGTTTCATCCTTTGTGTGACTCTTCCTTGATGCATACCTCTAGAACCTGCTCTATTTCTCTTTGAGACCACACTTGGCATATGCATTGTGTAATATGATAGGAGCATTCATTTGTTTTCAAGCTACATGAGCCAAAAAGCCATCCCATTCATTTATACCATTTTGCTACCCCTTTGAGCTTTAACCTGTTTCTTGATACACCTGCATCCACTTTAACTTTGGCCTTTATACATTTCCTATACCAAAGCCAGGTTTAGTAGAGCAATACTTATTGGGTAGTTTTGGTCTGAATGATGGAGTGTCCTATTCAATTTGTAGTTTGATTTGGGGACCCGTGTTGAAAAAAATGATAAGCTCCCTTTTAGACTCTTTTGGAAATGAGTAGTGTTTATGATTCCCATGCCAATTATATCTATTCCTGAAATTTTTGAATATTTGAAAAAAAAAAGAGAATGAAAAAAGAAGAAAAATTGAAGAAAAAAAGAGAGAAAAGAAGTGAAGAAATAAGTGGTTGGCATGTGGTAAGTTCAAAAAAGTTGTATGCTCATTCCAAAAGTTGTCTTAAAGCATGTTGTGCTTAAAGAGGTGAATTGGGAGAAAGTTTTTAGTCATGTTTGGAAGTGTTTTTTGCTCCTTAGCTGTTAGGTCTCGGCTTTTTAGCTCCACATATCCCAAATTGGTTCCCCTTTTACCAATGAACCTTGGCCACATTACAAGCTTTGAAAGACCTCTTGATTGCACTTGCATGTTTGCCTCTATTGTGGTAGAGAATGAGAATATGACCAAGCCTATGGTAGGTTGTGTTTTTGGAGAGAGTTATTGAGAGAACCCTCAAAAATCTAAAATGAGATGGAGTGATCCACGATTCCTAAAGTGAGGTTCCACCAGTCAAGCTAGCTCGCCATTTGTTTGAGGGCGTCATGAATGTTAATGTGATTCAATATGAGATAGTCGTACATTGTGACCAAGCATTGTAGTCATTGAAGTTTTCAGGCTAGTTTTCATGGAAGTATGATACTTTGAATAGGTTGTCTTTGTGCATGGTCATCCCTATTGATTGAACTGTTAACTCATCACCCGAGGAGGGTGAATGTAAGGTTTTAACCCCGAGATCATAAATTGACAGTCTTGCTTGGGGACAAGCAAGAGCTAAGCATGGGGGAGTTGTTAAACCTCGTTTTTATCGGTTTTTAAGGCATTATTTAACCCAATTTCGTGATGATTTCAATGATATTTATTCAGTTTTGGGTTAGATTTTGTTTATTTTCTCCTTATCATCACCTAAGCTCGTAAATCTCTTTATTTCAAGTTTTTGGGCTTAAATTTGAAAGATTCGAGACAAATTTGATGAAAAGTGATGAAGAGGAGAGTTCGGGCCCAAGAGGAGGCAAGAAAGAAGCCTAAAACAAATCAAGAGACGTTGCATGGCCCCTCGTGTGAAGCCGCACAGCCGAGCGGATCATCGGGCGAAGGGTTCGAAGTCAACGAAGGTCGCACGGCCCCTGTGCGCATCTCGCACGGCCGTGCGAGAAGCTACTGAATTTGAAGTTGTGCACGGCACCCGTGCGAAGCTGCACGGCTGTGCGAAATGGGCAGAGAGTTCATGGTTTTTGCACAGGCCCTTGTGCGAAGTCGCACAGCTTGTGCGAAACCGCGGTAGAACTTTGCACGGTACCCCGTGCGACCTTGCATAGCCGTGCGACTACAATTTTCGTGGATATTTAAGTTTCCAAATTGTAATTTTTAGGGATCTTTTTCTAGAATTCTAAATTTTAGCTAGGGTTTTCGAGAGGAATCCCCAGAGGAGACTCGAGAACACTCAATTCTAATTTTCTACTTCAAGTTTATGTATGATTGAATCGCTTCAAGTTTTTATTCGGTAATCGTAATTTCTTCCCTTTATCTTTTCTTCACGATTTCTCTTATTTCTCCATGGCTATGTTCCCTAAATTCCGTCAATTGCCGAGTATCATGTTTAGGGGCTAATTTCTCTACTTAGGTTGGGATTGATCCCTATTATGCCTTGATAATCATGAATTGAATGCCAATTGAATTGTTCTATGCTTGTTAGGTTAGAATTCACTTTGCTCATCACTTTTTCGTTGATTGCCTCGAAAGAGGACTCATATGTTTTTATTAGGGTTTTGTAAACATCGAAAGATGAAAGCTTACCTAGAATAACGTTGTGAGCGATTAGAACTTCATTATGAAAATAATTAAGGTTTTAATTGGGGGTTGTGAGATTCATTCTTTATGATTTTGCTCTTTGTTAATCCTATGAAATTAGGTGATTAGATTGTGCAAGATTAGTCTTTGACCTTCGAAAGTAGGCGAAGATAGGTTTAATTTGGTGTCTCCCCTTCTAAACTCGCTAGCATAGGCAAAGCTCAAGCGGTATTCGATGTTATTTCAGGCATAGTAGTGTGATTAATCCCAATCTAAGGCTTGTTATTCATTGATCTCCGATAGTTATTTTGTTTTTAGTTGAATCCAAAAACAAAATCACCGTCAAACCGAGTTTTTACCTAGATTAGAGTTTTTAGGTGGATTTAGTATTTGAAAACGAGTTCCTTGTGGAGATGACCCGTACTTGCCGGTTCCTAGCTACGGTTACACCGTGCACTTGCGGTGTTATTTGTTCGAACATGACACCTTTTGTTCGGGGAGGGAAAATTTGAATCTTCCGCTTTTGAGTCTCGTTTAGGAAAGAGGTGTAGGCATCTTCATCTTGAAGATCGGAGATGAGGACGACCTCCCCGTGGAACCTCCGGACATAATCCTTAAGGGTCTCGTTCCTCCCATGTTTGATCTTAGAGAGGTAGATGCTTGGTCTTCTTTGCTTGCAACTCGTGATGAATTGCGCAACGAACTTCTCGCACAGTTCTTCAAAGGAAGAGATGCTCCCTTGAGGACGACCGTTGAACCATTTCTCGTGCTACCCCTTTTAGTGTGGGGGAAAGAATCAGCAGTAGATTGCATCGTCTCCATCCGGAACGTACATGTGGGAGTAGTATGCCAGGTGATCTTCAAGATCGGTTGTGCCATTGTATGGGGTCAATTTTTGGGACCTTTATCTTTTTCATTCGGGGAGCATTCATAATCTTTTTCAAAAATGGTGTGTTAAAGGTAGGCTGAGTAGGTCGTGAATCGAGCCGGAGATGAGAACGACACGAGGCTTATGTCGCTGGACTTCTAGTAAGGAAGGGCCCTTCCTCCTTTTAGATCGAGGAGGTGTGCGCCTAACCATCTCCGACTTCTCCGGATTCTTCGGATTTGATTGCTCATGATGCCTTTCTCTTGATTGCTCACACTCCTGGGCAACGGACCGCTCTTGGTACGTGCCTTGGAGCATTGTAGGCTCACCGAGAATTGCGGCTATGCTTAACCGATCGTGCGGGACCGCGGACCTTTTGCTTTCCCGGGGCCCTCGCTCCATGTTCGGGGCAAGGGCGTCGCCATGACCCTCAAACTAGGCGTAACGCCCGATGTAGGCGGCATAGGGGCTTAAGGTCTGTGTGTGAAGTGGCAATCTTCTCATTAGCCCTATGAAGAGCTCTCTTGGCCTCATTAATTCCCCGTGCATTGCCTTCTTCGTGATGCCTTGTCGGGGCATTTGGCTGCTCGGGAGCAAGTGCAGTGGGTGCCTCGGTTGGCTGTGCTCGGGGCTTCATGAGAGGGCACCCCTCCCGGGAAGTAGCTAACGAGTTGACCTTCCCGGGGTTATGCCATATGTAGGAGTTGGGTTATATTGAAAAGGCGTGAGTGGCGGGCGCTACTCCATGTTGGCTCGCACCTCGCTCTGTAGTTGTTGTGCAATAGTAGTCTTAAGGGTCTCAATCAAGTTTTGAAGAGCCCCTAAGGTGACGTAGCCCTCTCGGCCGCGATTGGCGGTTGCCGGTGGAGCGCCGGGACGACTCCGTGACTTCGGCTTGATGGACGTTGCGGGATTGGCCCCCGTAGGCATGGAATAATGAGGATGAGGGACAAGTGGATCAGCTGCGTCATGTGTCATCCTTGATCGTGATCCGGTACCGCTAGCAACCATAAGCTACCTCTCTTCGCACGGATGGCGCCAAAATTTTTTCGGAGGAAAACGGTGTGATTACGTGGATGATGATTCGGAGGGAGAAAGGATTTACTCGCTCCAGTTGCGAGGACATGACATGATCGGATGGATTCCATGTGACGGCTGCTGAACTTGTAAAGGCGAAGCCCGGGGTGGATCCCGGGAACGCCCATCCGACGCTCAAGTTAGTGTGATGAACCGAATGAGCGGATCAAGGAAATCTTCTTTGATGTACGCGAAGGGGAATTTCTTGGGATTTGCTTACTAGAGTAAGGCTTTTGGGATTTGGGAGACTTTCCTAGAGAGGAAGTGTAGGGATTTGGTGATGTGAGCTTATGAGCATGTGAACATGTCTTATGAGGGAGGAGGTTGGTGAGTATTTATAGAGGAATTCAATAGGGGTAAAGTGGTAATTTATGATGATTTAGGGAAGAAACCCTAGCCTTAATGGGCTTTACTTGGCCCGTTGAGAGGAGGTTTGGGTTGATACCTCCATTGTCCGACCGATTGGGCCCAGTCGACTAGTGACGTGGCGGGTGAGATTGAACTGTTCGGAAAATATCCGGATCATATTCGGATAAGAGTTTGTTTCCCATTTGTATTAGATAATTGTTACCTATTAGAATTAAGAGTAATAGTTTTGGTAGGTTTAGGAGATTATGTTGGGTTAGGATTTTTTCCTATTTAAAGGTGGGTTAACCTCCATTGTAAAAACGGGAGTTATTGTAAGGAGAATGTTGTGAGATTGAGATATCTCGGGTTTAGAAAGATCTCTCGGGTTTGAGATCATTCTTGTATCTCTTATAATAGTGAAATCATTGTGCTTGTGTCATATATGTTTTTTCCTGGTTTGGGTTTTCCACGTTAAATTCTTGTCTCATTCCTGTTTTTTTTAATCTCCATCTAATTTCTTAATATTGTATTTGTCATCCTAAATCACTTCCACATCATTGCTCTAAATTTCATATTGAAAATGAGGTTTAGAGTGGGGTTAATTTCCTAACAAGTGGTATCGAGCCCAAGTTTTAGGATGACGTCAACCTCTAAATTTGATATTGAGAACTTTGATGGAAAAATCAGTTTCGGTTTATGGAGAGTCAAGATTAGGGTCGTTCTCACGCAGAGCGGATTGAAGAAGGCACTTCGGAAGAAGCCTAACTTTATGTCCCAGGAAGATTGGGAGGAGGTGGATGAAAAGGCGATTCATTGGGATTCAGTTGTGCCTCACGAATCAAGTACTTTGTGAAGTCATTGATAGGCCGCAAGCACACGGTATATAAATTGTAGCTAATCAAGGTCGATCCCACAAGGACTCGATCTAGCAACACACTAAACTAGTCCTCTACTCAATTACTAAGCTAATCAGGTTTTTGGAGTTTACTTCTCTAAACTAGTTCTAAATGTTAAAATCAAGGAAATTAATCTAAACTTAAATCAACGGGTAAAAACATCTAGGGATTTGCTTTCCTAACGAAGAGTTTGATTATTTAAACATAATTTGTTCAGTCATTCTTTCAAGTAAATCAAGGATCAATAATCACAAAATTCTACCGCTCTTTCGATGCCTAATAGAATTGCTCCGATTAACCTATCAAACAACTTTTGTATGCCTTGAAGGTTTGCTCGGGAGAGTCCGAGTCACCCTAGAGGGGGATGAATAGGGTGATGGAAGTTTTCCGAGGAAACTTTAGCTCTTTTGTCAAAGATGAGACAGAGACAGAGTTCCGAGTCAATTGAAGGTTTGCTCGGGAGAGTCCGAGTCACCCTAGAGGGGGTGAATAGGGTGATGGAAGTTTTTGTGGAAACTTTAGCTCTTCTGTCAAAAACAAGATAGAGACAGGTTCCGAGTCTATCAACCAGGTCAGAAAAGTTTGGACTCGTAAAAGCTATTACGAGTGGAGAAGCAAGTTAAGCAAGAGTCTGTAAAACCGTCCGAGTCTAGAATGAACTCGGAAAGATAACACTTAGAGATTACGTGGAAACCCTCCTGGGGCAGAAAACCACGGACCGTGTCAATCCGGACACGAAGTCAAATCCACTATTTTGAGTCCACAAAATACCGTGAACCGATCGAACCCGAGTTGCTCCCTTAGACAACTCTATACAAGTTTTCCTAGACTCGAAATTCCCTTATCTCGATCTAGTACTTCCTAGCTGAGATAACCCTTACAGTTAGGGACAACTAAGCCGAGTTAACCCTTACAGCTTAGTCAAGGGACCTTACAGAGAAAGTAAGAAAGTGTTTGTAATCGAGTACAAGACCTTACAACTCGAAAGTAATGAATTACAGAGTGGGAGTTGTAAGTAGAAGATTGAGAATAAATACAATAACTTTGCTCAAGTACGTGTATTAACAATGAGTTCGGCTTGTCAATCTTCAAGTCTTGTGAAGTGGCTTCTATTTATAGATGACCAGGCATAGTAGCCGTTATCTTCATCTCGCTGACCGAGAGTCCTCTCGTGACCGTTGATAGAAGTTTTCCGAGTCACTCGTAAAGTATCCGTTGTAATGTGAACGTTGGACAACGGTTTAACTCTCTTGGAAGTCCCAAAACCATTGGCAGTGCCTTGAAAGATAAGGTGGAAACCACCTTTAAGCTTGGCGTTCCAGTTTTCCAGATTTGGAAACAGACAGCTCCGACACTATCTTTTGGGGCTGGAGCAGAGAAGGTGAAAAGCCATGTCTGCTGGTGATTTGACGTTCGAGCCTAGGTTACTTTTGTGGTTTGAAAAGGTGTATCCTCGATTGAATAACCTACAAAAGTAAATCAATTTTAGTTCTCAAAGTATAAAATACTTTGGTCCAAGGTTAGACACGAGATAATAAAATAATTATGATGATTAAATAACTGATTATCCGAGTCGAAGAGAAGTGGAATTTTCTGAGTCTAATAACAATGATACTCGGAATTCCATCCGACTTAGTCTAAGCGATAGATCAAGTTCCTTCAAGAATATCAGAGTGAGATAACTTGATATAGACTAAGTATGAAACAGACTAGAGGTACCGACTCTAACGGAATAGAGCTTATAATCGAAGTAAGATTCTGAGTGAGAAAAGACGAAATACTAGTCTATTCAATCTGCGATAAATCTGAGTGATGCTCGGACTCGGAACAAAGAACCAGCTTGTCCGAGTCACTTACGGATAAGCAAGAGATATAAGAAGTAAAAGCTGTATCACTTAGAGAAGATACCATTTTACTTAAAGAAGTTTCGAGATACAGAGAATGCCTTGGAATCAAAACTCTATAAGTACGAGATTGTTATACCCGATTCCTTTTATACAACTCGTAAAAGTACTGAGCAGTGTCTCGAGTCTTCAATCTCCCCTTTTTGATGAAAGGCATTCCATACTTAAACAAAAACTTTGTTAGTGAAAAAGATCGGATTTTGAGTGGTTGCGCATGAGATGAGATGAGTAAGGCATACTTAATGTATCGTAGCAATACTCAATGTATCATAGCAAAAAGTAAAGTATGCTTTATCAAGGAATTAGTATTAACTCGTAAAAGCATGCTAACAATAATGAACTCAGAATTTAATAATGAAATGCATTAGTCCATTAAAGTTAAACAAGAAATATATTCAAAAGGGCGGAAAAACTCCCCTAAACAAGACAACAAGTTTTTCTCGACTCTATTTCTCCCCCTTGCCTTTCAGCAAAAACAACAATAAAAAGAAGGGAAGAGAAGAACAAGTAGTACAACTTAGTTGTCTCGGACAAAAAAAATATTCGAAGGAAGAAGACTCGCGGACCGAGGAATTGTGACTCGGTGCATGGCGCCTACGAGGGAGAGAGGAATTTCCGAGTGAAGGCAGAGGGAGTGGAGGTTTGCCGGCGCCGATATGATCTTGACGATGTGCTTGAGCGCGGCGGAGGGAGAACCGGGATGATCGTCGAGGCTCGGCTCCGAGTGGCCGACCCGGAGTGAGTGGATCGAGGGGTTCTTCCCTTGGAACCTCGGCAGGCCGGAGCGGGCCGCTCTGTCTCGACCCGCCGGAGTAGCAAGGTCTTCGACCCACCCGGATCGCCGTCCGAGCCGAGTACAGCCTATCCGAGCTTGCGGAGCAGGCCGACCCTCAGCAGTTCCCACTGCTTCTTCTTGGTGTTCCTCCTCTTGCCCGGATGGACTCGCCTCGCCCGCAGGTTCCTCGGCGCCTGCAGCTTCTACATCTGCAGCCTTCTTCTTCTTCATCCCCGCTGCCCGAGGAGGTCGACTCGGGCTCGAAGACGCTTCGGACGCATCCGAGTCGTCATGGTCCCGAGCCGCCTTGGACCTTCTCTCTCTAAGGAGCTCGACCAGCTCCTTCTGCTCCTTCACGAGCTCCCTCATCTCAAGAACAAGAGATCGCTACTCTCGGATTTGGGATTGACCAGTCTTTTGGTTGATGGTTGGATTTTGGAGAACAGATTTGAAAGCCCGGAGTGTGTCCTGGAAAGCAGAGGACACAGAGCTGATCTTGTCCATAAAAACGGGGACAAGAGAGCAGAGAGAGTTTTGGAGGCACCCGAGGTGGAGGCACCACCAGGTGGAGAGGGAGAGAGAGAGGGGTTGATTTCGAGTCCGAGGCGGAGAGGGAGGCCTCGGTTCTGAGTTATGCACCCAGGCACCAGGTTCGGTTTCCGGTATCCGTACCCCTGCAGTTCCTTCTTGCCGACAACAACAGCAGCCTCGGACACTCGCGTTTGGGTCCGAGGGGAGAGGAACTTGGAATTGTTTCAAGACAAGGGTCGAAGAGAACCGAAGGGAAGGGAGGTGTTCTTCTTTGATTGAAGTTGAGCTGGCACAGCTGCCATCCGCTCAATAATGGAGGGAAGAGGTCTACTTTGTAGCCCTCAAGAATGTCAAAAAGAGCTTTGAGGTGCTTGGAGTTGGGGTTCTCCTTGCTGGAATGTTGTGAAAAAAGGTTCTCATCAGCAGAAAGCACGGAAGGCGAGCTTCGACTTCAACCGAGTCACGAAAAGTTTTTCCGGGACTCGGGGAATTCTTTGGCGTACTTTTCAAAGAAGTCGTCGGCGACTTCGAGTGAAAGGAATGGGGTTGTTGTTCGAAAGAGAGAGGTGACCTTGAACAAGGCGGTGGAGGAGAGAGGAGTTGATGCGAACGGTTATGTTCCGAACCCTGGAGGTTAGAACATTTTCGGAGTGGGTGAGGTGAGTATAGAACTCAGAAATGAGTTCGGGATAGATGAACTCGCTGAAACACAGGAAGTGGTATGCTCCGGTGGTTTGAATGTGGGACAACCAAGAAAATTTGGTTGTTGGAAAGAATTTGTTGTCCAGCGCAAGGTGCTTGGGTGACAATGGGTTTGGAGGGGTTGAGCTTTCGGCGTTTTGATGTGAGGCTTTTTGAAAGAAGAGGAGACCTGGAAGTCGGGATGGTTTCCTCTTTTAGGCATTTTGAGAGAATGAAGGAAAGATGAAACTTTCGAGTAGGAAAGAGAAGGAGAGGTAGAAGAGAAGAAATGAAAAAGATGTAGAAGAAAGAGATAAGAGCAATCGAAACTTACGAGAGATGACTTCTTCGACGCTTGCGAAGTTCAAGGATGACTCGATCACGTAGAAATCTTCTGCGAAAAGTTTCGTTTGAGGGAGATGGAATGTAGAATACCGAGACGAAGATGAATAAGTGCTATTTATAAAAGAATAGAAGCCCGTCAACTATCCGTTAAGTGTAACTCCGTTCGACTCGGCTTGTCCATCAGTCACCGAGGACCGGTGTGATGGTTCTCTTCAACGGTTAAGATTCCAGCGGTTAGAAATCCACGGCTAATATCCGATCACAGCGCTCGAGAGAGAGAGAGAGAGAAAGATTTTGAAAATATGATCCGAAACTCTCCACTGTTCTAGAGATAGTTTCGAAAATTTGAAGTCCAAGTTTCTCTACGTCCGAGTTTGACTCGGATTGGTTTCGAGTGACTCGAAACACGAAATAACTACCAGCCCAAGTATCACCGAATCAACCGAGCTAATGGTTATTAACAAGTGAAAACACATAACACGTAATTTGCAATGGATAGCATATAATTAAGCATTTAACATACCAAGCTCATTCCGAATAAAACAAAACCGATCTTCACCAAGAGGCTTAGTAAAGATATCAGCTAATTGAAGATTAGTAGGAATGAACTCCAATTCAATATCACCTTTTTCGACTGATCGCGTAAGAAGTGATATCCGACCTCGATATGCTTTGTTTTCGAATGCTTGGACAGGATTCTTGGTGATACCGATTGCGCTTTGGTTGTCACACTTGATTGGAACCGAGTTGAGGAATAGTCCAAGATCCTTCAAGTGTTGCTTAATCCATAGAATCCGAGCGCAACGAGCTCCAACTGCAATATATTCAGCTTTAGCAGTTGATAGAGCTACCGAGTTCCGCCTCTTTGAGTGCCAAGATATTAGGGATTGACCCGAAATTGGCAAGCTCCGGATGTGCTCTTTTGATCAACTTTGTATCCTGCGTAGTCCGCGTCTCGAGTATCCAAGTAAGAGTCGGTTCCGAGTCTCCGGAATACCATAGACCTAAATTCCGAGTACCTGTAAGATATCTAAATATTCTTTTCACCGCAAGTGAGATGTGATTCTTTTGGGTTAGCTTGAAATCTTGCGCATATGCAAACACCGAACATTATATCCGGCTCGCTGGAAGTAAGATATAGCAAAGATCCAATCATACCTCGATAAAGTTTCGATCTATTGCTTTACCTTTCTCATCCGAGTCAAGCTTTATACTCGCTTGCTCATAGGTGTAGATGCGTGCTTTGCATCTTGAAGTTTGTAGTTCTTCAGCAGTTCCTTGGTGTACTTCAATTGATGAACAAAGATTCTATCATTGTCTTGTTTGATTTGTAACCCAAGCAAGAAGTTGAGTTCTCCCATCATACTCATTTGGAACTCTTGACTCATCAATTCGAAAATTCTCAGCACGTAAATTCATTAGTAGCACCGAAGATAATATCATCAACATAGATTTGAACAATAAGAAAATCTTTCCCCTTGGTCTTTATGAACAGAGTCTTGTCGATCCGACCTCTTTTAAAATCATTTTGAACCAAGAAGCTACTCAGTCTTTCATACCAAGCTCGAGGTGCTTGTTTAAGACCATAGAGAGCCTTTTGAAGTTTGAAAACATGATTTGGAAATTCCGAGTTTTCAAAACCAGGAGGCTGCTCGACATAGACTTCTTCTTCAATATAACCATTGAGAAATACACACTTAACATCCATTTGATATAATTTAATATGCATGCTGGATGCAAATGCCAACAATATTCTAATAGCTTCAATTCGGCTACAGGTGCAAAGGTTTCCCCACAATCAATTCCTTCTTCTTGATTGTAACCTTGAGCCACAAGTCTAGCCTTGTTTTTGACTACCACACCACCCTCATCCAGTTTGTTCTTGAAAACCCATTTGGTTCCTATAACTCGGGTGGTCGGAAGGTCGGTTGGTCGAGTCCGGACCTGGTTTCTCTCGAATTGATTGAGTTCCTCTTGAATGGCCTCTACCCATTCAGGTTCATTAAGGGCCTCTAGTGCATTTTTGGGTTCGAGTTAATGAAATGAATGCAGTGAATGCACATAGATTTTGTAGAGAGGAATGAGTTCTTACCCCACTGTTGATATCGAAATGATGTTTTCTTGGGGATGACTGGAAGTAAATTTGAATGCTTTACCAGTCCTTTGATTTACGAGGTTTGTGGGCTGAGCTGCTTGATCTTCGAAGCTTGTTCCGAGTGATCCTCTTCATTAACTTGTTCGCTCCGAGCGAGCTCCTGAGTTGTCTTATTCCGAGTTTCCTCGTTCCGAGTGACTTCATTCCGAGCAGGTTGAGTCCGAGTCTTTGTAGGCTCGACTTCATCATCATCTCTTCGAGCTTCGACTCCGAGTATGACGACTCACTTGGCTTCACCTGTTCAAGCTCATCAAACACTACGTGGATGCTGTCCTCCACTTTGTTAGTTCTCTTATTGAAGATGCGATAAGCTTGACTATGAGAGGAGTAACCTGGAAAAATACCTTCATCCGACCGAGCATCAAACTTGGTCAGGTGATCCTTACCATTGTTGTGAACGAAGCACTTACATCCGAATGGTCCGAAATAGGAAATGTTTGGCTTCTTCCCTTTGTAGAGCTCATAGGGTGTTTTCTTCAGAATTAGTCCGATGAGGCATCTATTCAGCGTATAGTTTGCGGTGTTGATTGCCTCTGCCTAGAAATAGTAGGGAAGATCATGTTCGATCATCATAGTCCTAGCTATCTCTTCAAGGGTTCTGTTCTTTCTCTCTACAACTCCGTTCCGTTGAGGAGTTCTTGGTGCTGAGAAGTTGTGAGAGATTCCATTCGATCGTAGAACTCGAGAATTCCGAGTAGTCGAACCCCCTTCCATGGTCGGTTCGAATCCTTTGAATCCGAGTCCGAGACTCAACTTGAATCTTTCTACGAGTTTGCTAAACTCCTTGAATGCTTCATTCTTGTGCTTAAGAAAACGTACCCAGGTAAATCGTTAATAATCATCAATAATAATAAATATATAAGATTTACCTCCGAGACTCTTCACTCGGAATTTCACCACATAGATCCATATGTAGCAGTTCAAGCACCTTTGATGTCGAAACAGATCTTGAGAGACTTGAATGAGGATCCGATCTGTTTCCCCTTGTACATGCTTCACAAACTTTATCTTTAATGAAAGCACAACTTGGCAATCCCCGACTAGGCCATGATCTGATAGCTTTTTAATAGTATGCATGCTAATATGACCTAATCTACGATGCCATTGCCAAGACTCATCAATGAGAGATGCTTTTAAGCAAGATAAATTCTGACTTGGGTCGAAAGAGGAATGATGTAAGTATTACCTGATCTCTTACCTGAAAGCTTTACCTCTTTGGTGGTCTCATCCGAGATGTAGCACTTAGATTGAGTGAATCTTACCTCCTGACCTTTGTCGCATAGCCGAGAGATGCTAAGTAGATTGTATTTTAGCCCTTTGACAAGGTAGACTGGGCTTACCAGATTGCTTCTATTTCCAATCTTGCCAATACCCACTATCTTGCCTTCTGTTGTCATCTCCAAAAGTCACTTTTCCTCCTTTGTATGACTCTAGCTCGGAAAAGAGTCCTTGGTCACCCGACATGTGTCATGAACATCCGCTGTCCAGGTACCAATGTCCTTTTGATCTTTTTTGAGTGACTCGCAAAACAGAGAGAATCTAACCCTTCTCACTTCCTCTAACGAACCCAAGTAACATTCCTTACTCGTGGTCCTTTTCGAGGAAGAAGGTATTTTGGAACCCGATTTGAATGACTTTGGGTTTTGTCCGATTCCGAGTCTTCCTCTCGAGAACCGAGTCCGCTTCTCTTTCTTTTTGAAAACTTTTCCTTTTGAAACAGGAGAGAATGGTTTCTTTTGTAAACAGCTTCTGGGCTCGGTCCTTCTTTCATTTACGTGAACGGGACCGTGCTCGGCTTTCCTGAACTTCACAGTTCGGAATCATTTTTAAACAGTTCCGAGTAGGAATTGGATTCCTCTTCTCTGTTGAAACCAAGACCTTCTTTTCGAAAAGAGACACATTGTGATCCTAAGAGCATGTCAAGGTTCTTCGACCTTGAGTAAACTTTAAAACCAGATCTTGAGACTCAGTGAGCTTCGTTTTAGTTGCTCATTTTCTTTCCTGAGTAACTCGGACTTAGTCTCATTAGTTTGAGCACTAGTCTTGAGTTCTCCGAGTGTAAGTCTCAGCTTTTCCAATTCGTTTTTCAAAGAATTGCTCTCGTAAGAAATTAACTCAAGTTGTTCTTTGAATTGAGAAGAATCGAATTGGACTTTTCTTCCAAAGTAAAAATGTACTTAGCTAAATTGACTTTGGAGAATTTGAGGAAATAATCAATTACCTCTTGAGGATTGGTTTCCTCATTGTCCGAGTCCGAGTCCGACTCTTTTCGGTTCGAGTCGAGATTGCCATCGGACACTTCGAGTCATCCGAGTCCTCGTCATCTTCGATGAGTCCTCATCGCTCCATGTTGCCATCATGGCCTTCTTCTTCTTCCTGTCCCTTTTCCTTTTTGGACAGTCCTTGACTATGTGGTCTTTGGTGCCACACTCAAAACATCCAGAATTCTTAGATGAAGACAACTTTGAGGGTGAGGAATACTTACCTTTTCTGCCCCTCTTGTCTTTCTTGTAGAATTCTTCCTTTGGTCGTTTATCCCATCTTTTGTGCTTCATTATTCTCTTGAAGCCTCTTGCAATAAGTGCCATGGGATCATCTTCTGATTCCGAGGAGCTCATATTTGCTTCTTTGGATTCCGAGGCTTTAAGTGCAATGTTCCTTTTGGTACTGCCCTCAGCATCCTCCTCTTCTAGATGGATTTCGTGCGTTAGAAGCTTTCCGATGAGCTCGTCCGGCTTTAAGAGTGAGAGGTTCCGAGCTTCCTCTATGGCAGTCACCTTCGGACCCTATCTCCTCTTGGGTAGACTTCGAGTATCTTTCTGCACATTTCTTCATGGGAAATTTTCTTTCCCAGAGATTTGAGATTATTGGTAATCTCGGTGAAGCGAATGAACATCCGAGTAATGTTCTCCTCTCGGCTCCATTTTGAAAAGCTCATATTTATGAAGATACTCGACTGATCTTCGCTTGTCTTACCCGACTTGTACCTTCGTAGGTGTTGACTAAAGTATCCCACACCTCTTTAGCAGAGTCACAAGCAGAGACTCGATTATATTCTTCCGAGCTTATGGCGCACATAAGGATGTTCATTGCTTTGAAGTTCTTTCGAACTTCTCCGCTTCTCCTGGTGTGAACTCAGCCTTTATCTTAGGAATGATTCTGAATTCATCCGTCCTCATTGGAATGTAGTTTCCTTGTTGTATGATTTCCCATACCTCTTCATCATGATCCATGAGGAAACATTCCATAAGCTTCTTCCAAGTGCCCAAAGTTTGATCCTTTGAATTTTGGTGGCCTGTTGGAAGATCTTCCTTCATCGAACTCTCCGGTGTTCGAGCCATTTGATCTTTAGACCTTTGGATGGTTAGATCCTTTCCGAAAGGCTAGGCTCGATACCAATTGAAGGTTTGCTCGGGAGAGTCCGAGTCACCCTAGAGGGGGTGAATAGGGTGATGGAAGTTTTTCGTGAGAACTTTAGCTCTTCCGTCAAAAACAAGATAGAGACAGGTTACGAGTCTATCAACCAGGTCGAAAAGTTTGGACTCGGAAAAGCTATTACAAGTGGAGAAGCAAGTTAAGCAAGAGTCGTAAAACTGTCTCGAGTCTAGAATGAACTCGGAAAGATAACACCGAGAGATTACGTGGAAACCCTCCCGGGGCAGAAAACCATGGACCATGCTAATCCAAGCACGAAGTCAAATCCACTATTTTGAGTCCACAAAATACCGTGAACCGATCGAACCCGAGTTGCTCCCTTAGACAACTCTATACAAGTTTTCCTAGACTCGAAATTCTTTTATCCGATCTAGTACTTCCTAGTTGAGATAGCCCTTACAGCTAGGGACAACTAAGCTGAGTTAACCTTTACAGCTTAGTCAAGGGACCTTACAGAGAAAGTAAGAAAGTGTTTGTAATCGAGTACAAGACCTTACAACTCGAAAGTAATGAATTACAGAGAGGGAGTTGTAAGTAGAAGATTGAGAATGAATACAATGACTTTGCTCAAGTACGTGTATTAACAATAGGTTCGGCAATCTTCAAGTCTTGTGAGGTGGCTTCTATTTATAGATGACCAGGCAGAGTAGCCGTTATCTTCATCTCGCTGACCGAGAGTCCTTTGTGACCGTTGACGAAGCTTTCCGAGTCACTCGGAAAGTATCCGTTGTAATGTGAACGTTGGACAACGGTTTAACTCTCTTGAAGTCCCAAAACCACTCGGTGGTGTCTTGAAAGATAAGGTGGAAACCACCATTAAACTTGGCGTTCCAGCTTTTCCAGATTTGGAAACAGACAGCTCCGACACAATCTTCCGGGACTTGGAGCAGAGAAGGTGAAAAGCCATGTCTGCTGGTGATTTGACGTTTTGAAGCCAGGTTACTTTTGTAGTTTGAAAAGTGTATCCTCGATTGAATAACCTACAAAAGTAAATCAATTTTGGTTCTCAAAGTATAAAATACTTTGGTCCAAGATTAGACACAGATAATAAAATAATTACGATAATTAAGCAACTAATTATCCGAGTTAGAAAGAGAATGAAGTTTTCCGAGTCTAATATCCATAATACTCGAATTCCATCCGACTTAGTCTAAGCGAAGAATCAAGTTAAGTAAAGAATATCGAGTGAAATAACTTGATATAGACTAAGCATGAAACAAACTAGAAGCATTGACTATATCGAATAGAGCTTATAAACACAAGTCGGATCCGAGTGAGAAAAGTCAAAATACTAGTCTATTCAACATGCGATAAATCGAGTGATGAGAGACTCGGAACAAGATGAGATACGCATATCAGCTTTTTGAGTCACTCAAGGATAAGTAAGAAATACACGAAGTAAAAGCCGTATCACTTAGATAAGATACCGTATCACTTAGAAAAGTTTCTAGCAAACAGAGAATGCCTTGGAATCAAAACTCTATAAGTACGAGATTGTTATACCTGATTCCTTTTATACAACTCAGAAAAGTATTGAGCGAGTGTCTCGAGTCTTCATGCCTTTTAAGTTAATCAAAGTTAAGGATTTCAAATTATCAAAGTGATCCCCTAATTTACTTGTTCTTTTCTCAAATTTTATAAACTAGGTATAAAGGTTGGTTATCGAATTATTCTATTTCACTTTTCGAGTACATGATAGATTAATCTCTAAACACAAGTATTCTAGGTCTTCAAAACACTCATGAACATGATAAACACAACCTTCTATTGATCAAATTCATAATTCAAGCATAAATCATGCAAAACTAATCAAACTTCGTTGTTTTGGATTACAAATCCCTAGAAAAACTAAACTACTCACACATGTTTATTGAAAGCTTAAATAAAATCCAATACATTGAATTCAAACCTCAAATAGCAAAAAATGAAGAAGTAGATGATAGACTTGAAGTGCTCCACTTGAATCTCTCGACTTCAAATGGAATCCCGCAATCGCTTCAATCTTCTTCTTCGATCTTCAAAGTTTGGTTTGATATGGATGAATGGAGGAAGGAAAAAATGGTGATGGATAAGTATGGAGGATAAATGGTAGATAGATGCAGGAATGGATTATGGACTAAGTGCCTGAAAATCAGCTTAAATAAGCCATTAAGAAGCAATCAAGATCCGAAACCGTCCAAACCAAATCGTCTCGGCATAATTTACCTCCAACACGGGCCGTGTCCTCCGACACAGAGCTGCCCGTGTTGGCTGCTGGCACATCAAAACTAGACGAAAAAGCTGAAAAAGGGCCTTGTCCACCGACACGGGCTGCCCGTTCTCGATGCCAAAGCTCGACCTCCCACACGGGCCGTTTCCGTAGACACGGTCTGCCCGTGTTAGTTGCGGGAAGGCATGCTTCAAATTGATTCGATCATAACTTCCTCGTCCGATGTCCAAATGATGCAATTCTTGATTTTCCAGAAAGCTCATTGAGTCTTGTTTCTAATTCTTTCATCATTATACTTGCTTCATAAGTGTGGGAAAAACATGATTCAGAGAGTAAAGAAGTGTCCGTTACCGTACCCTTCTTACTTTCCAGCTCATATCTTTTCCGTTCCTCAACGAAATTGAGCTTATAATATGTCACTGGAAAGCTCTTTCAATAAGGAAGTTAGAAACATAGATTCAAAATAACTTTGGACTGAAAATATGACTAAAAATCAGGTCCAAATCATTAGGAAGGCTGCAGAAACAGACCAAAAACGCAAAACCCAAGTGTAAAGCATAAATGGGGCATACATAAATATGAATATAAATCCCCAAAAATGATGAGCAACCTCCTTTGAAATCTAATGCAAAAATGGCACTTATCAGTCGTTCACTGCAAGACTACCGTGGAAATGTGGACAAAGTTGGAGCAAATCTATATGACAAAAAGTCTTGTCAACAAGATTCGGCTCAAGGAGCGATTGTTCACGATTCGTGTGATTGAAGGTACATCTATCCAAAATCATCTTGATGAGTTTAATTCTATTCTATTGGAATTAGAGAATTAGGAGGCTGATATAGATGATGAGGATAAAGTTATTCTTCATATTGTCTCCTTACCCCTTTCATATAAGCACTTTAAAGAAATTATGCTTTACGGTAATATTAAAATGTTGAGTTATGAGGATGTCAAGTGCAACTTGCTATCTAAAGAAAAGTTTGACTTTGAAGTGTGTTCTAATGAAAAAGCCAAAGGCTTGTCGGTAAGGGGTAGTACTAAGAAAGGTCCTAAGTATGAGTTTGTGGGAGATTGTTATTTTTGTAAGAAAGCTGGACATAAGGAATGCCGAGTGTTTAAAACTTAAGGCTTTAAAGGTTAAGGAGAAAGGGGAAGACTCTAACAATATGGGTCAGGTCGGTTTTGCTCTTGCGGATGATGAGTCGAGATGGTGATGTTTTACTTACTTCTCATAAAAAGGGAAGTGATTCTGAATGGGTTTTAGATTCGGGATGTACTTTTCATGTGTTTCCTAACAAAGATTTGTTTTTCACATATGATACTCGTTGATTAAAACTCATGATGGTGCCTTGAAGACTTTAACTAAGGTCCTGCATATTCTCGGTATAAAACGCAATCTGATCTCGTTGGGAGCCCTTGAAGCTAAAGGGCTAAGGTATTCGGCTAAAGGTGGAGTCTTGAAGGTGTCCAAGGTTCTAAGGTGTTGCTTGAAGGGATCGAGGCGCAGAGGTCTCTACATCATTTAAGGTTCATTTGCGGGTTCGGTAGTTTCGATTATGAGATGATGGATTGATTCATTTGTTTGATATGTGGTTGGATCACGTCAAGAAGAAGGGATTAATGGAGATGATTCCTTTAGCTAAGTCCAAGAGGAGCTTGGATTTAGTGGATGGTGATAACCTCTTATTGCCCTTCGGGGTGCAGCCCTCCTAGATGCTACTTCTCGGGAAGGAGAGGTAGGTTGAAAGTGATAAGCATGTGTTTTCGGGGTTTTGGGATTTTGGTCCAAGGTGTAGATTGTTGGGTGGTGTCCCAAAATCTCACATTTTAGGAAAGATTGTTTCCTTATAGAATTAGGTATCCTAAACCTAATTGTATTTAAATAAGAGTTTGTTTCCTATTTGTATTAGGTAATTGTTACCTATTAGAATTAGGAGTAATAGTTTTGGTAGGTTTAGGAGATTATGTTGGTTTAGGATTTCTTTCCTATTTAAAGGAGGGTTGACCTTCATTATAAACAAATGGAGTTATTGTGAGGAGAGTATTGTGAGATTAGGATATCTCGGGTTTGAGAAGATCTCTGGGTTTGAGATGGTTCTTGTACTCTCTCATAATAGTGAAATCATTGTGCTTGTATTATTCGTGGTTTTTTCGGTTTGGTTTTCCACATTAAATTCTTGTGTCGTTCCTCTTTTTCTTTTTATCTCCATCTAATTTCTTAATATTGTGTTTGTCATCCTAAATTGTTTCCACATATTTGCGCTAATTTTCATATTCAAAGTGAGGATTAGAGTGAGCTAATTTCCTAACGCCTCTTTTTGAATTTCTGATTATGTATACAAGGCACTTGCTGGAGAATTTTCCGAAATAATAGTTGCCTTGATTTATCGAATCAATATGGCCTCTGGATGGACATGTTTGGAATATCACTCAAATTTCGCGTAGTATCTTGTTTTCAACCACCTTTTCGATATGATATGACTGACTTATTAAGTCGTTGAAACATTTACCTCCAAAATTGTGAGCTAAATTGGAATTTTTCCTAATATGAGGGAGCAAAGCACAATTTTTTCAATCGTTGACTATTCCACAACTTTAGGATCCCTTTACACTAAATATATCTGATCATGATTCCTGCCTTTTCACTTAGCTTTTTTGCAAAATAACTAGGAAAGTAATAGAATAACTTATGTTGTAGGTGGATACCTAATCACTATCATCAGGGGAAAAAAATAGAATATCCTAATCAAAAATTGATCATAAATCAATAATATTGAAAACGACCAGGATGAATTTCTAAATCAAAAGACACATAATGATCTAATGGTTGATAAGGTCCAAATTTCACGTATACCTTTGAATCTTATATCATGTTCATGTATAAGATAATTATAAATTATTTTTATACAAACTTAGGTCACACATACTAAATAGTTTTTTTATATAAAAAAACAGGATAAGTACAACAACTAACGAGTAAAACCCTTCTTACAAGAGTTTTACCTAAGTTGTCCTCCGTTAAACTGGATTGAAGAGAAGAAGAAGGAATAAATGACCAAGCTAAATTAAAAGAAACACTAAGATAAAATTTAGCCACCCAGTCAGCTGCACGGTTGCCCTCTCTACACGTGTGATTGATGACAATATGGTTGCGTCTTCGGAGCAAGCACCAAGTATCATGTATGAGCTTGTGGATCTCCCATGGAATCTGTATTCTGCCTCTAAGAGGATTGATGACCTCAAGTTATCTCCTTCCAAGTAAATGGACCAAAAACCTGCCTGCACTTCCAAGTAAATTAATATCTAATGTGATAACTTTTGGGGGTATTTATTGAATACACTAATTAACTTTTACTAGTTTATTTGATTATATAGTAACTTATTTATCAAAAATGAATGATGGCACTAGAAAAGTGAAGGAAAATACGCTTTACATACATGATAGACATCTTAATTTGGAGGGTAAAATTTGAATATGACTTGATGGTGTTTTAGATACAATAAAATCTTACTAAATTTAGGAAGTAGTCATGCTTAATATATGCGGATGATAATGTCAGAAAAAGTGAAAAAAACAATATACGATTGTCATATGAAAATAAGTTGACAGCGTCGTTAAATTTTAGAAGTCAAGGGGTCGTGAACTTGGTGATGGCCTATAGTAATATTATTAGGTTAAGATATGTAGGGTTCAAGTCAGTCTATGAAGATTTGGACGAACATCAAGGACTTGATTGTTGAATTACTGGGAAATATTTAGCGAGCATACATGTATATTTGGATTTATTATATTTTTCTAATTTTTTAGTCAATTTTCTTCATTTTAAAGATAAGAAAAAAAAAGTAATTTTTTATTATATTTTTTAGAATTAAATGGACCCTTAAGGAGATGTCCAAAACCATGATCAATAGCGGAAAAAAAGGTAAAGAGGAGAAAATTGCCGGCTAAAAGCAAACATAAGAGAAAAGGAACGTTCATGCTAAGGTTCCTCTACGATATATGGGGAGAAAGGAAGAGTAAGGTTTACGAGTTAGGATTTTTTGATCCAGCAATTTGATACCAATAATTATAAATGGTACTCTTAAACTTAAGTTCTTCGCTTATATTTATAAGTTAAATGATATATATCTTGCTACAAGACACATTTTAAGAGTATTTTTTTGACCTAAAAATTATATTATTATATATTAAATTGAAAATATAATCGTGTGATTGAAAATTGTAATGGTATTACAATGTATAATTCGTACAAAATGATATTTGTACACATAATTTTCACAATTATAAAATCATGTGAATAAACTTCTTCGTGAATAGGGTTGATCCGGTTAGGCTTATTATTTTATTATCGTTGATAATTTAAATGTAATTATTAAAAATTTGGTAACTTAAAGTCTTATAATATATTAATTTAGGTTAAAAAGACATTTATAAAGTATCGTGATACAAGATATGTATCATCACCCGTGAATAAACTACATGTACATCGAATAAAATTACGTTGCTATCCCTTATACTCGTTTAGAAGGATGAATACTTCCGAATCAAAGCAACAACCAAAGAAAGTAATGATCTTTACCACGGTTGAAACGGACTAAAAGCAAAAGAAAAAAAGGAAAAGAAAAGCGACAGTGGAAGGAATACGAAATGATGACAAGTTCGGATATGCAACAAATGAGACAAATATAGAATGGGAGAAGCAAACACCAGACTTGATCATTTCTTTTGACCAATTTGTTATAGGTTATTCAAATATATTAATAGTTAAAATTTTAAGTATTATATTTTTGTTTTTGAAGAACTAAAATATTTAAAATTATAAAGGATTTTTAGACACCAATAATTCTTATTTCGAAAGTACAAAACACTAAAAATTTCTAATTCAAAAATAGTTCTAAATTCTCTATACTATAAGGGTATTTATTTTCAATATAATATTGATAAGTCAAATATACTTTGACGTAATGATTTTTGAACTTTATAGCTTACTTGTCATAAAGAAGTAATATTTTTTCATTTATACATCTGATAAATAAATTAATATATTATTAAATTACTAAGTCAAATTATGTTTGACTTGTCATTAGCATATCTTTGTAAGTTATTTTTGAGTTGTTTATAGCATATAAAATGAGTTGTGGAGGATATAAAATAAGATGTGATATGCTTCAATGATTTACATTATCTATCTTTTCTTTTCTTTTTTTATTTTGGAAACAGACAACTCTTTATTTTGATTGAGATTGTGTAATATTTTTCAAATTATTTTTTAGCAATTAGATGTTGTCAAATACACAAAAAATTTACAGAAAAAAATAGAGAAAATTAACTTAGGATTTTACTGATCAGGCCAGTCTAACACCGGTTGACAATAAATCGTGTTGGTCAACCAGTCCAACCCAGGTCCAAATGGTTCAACCAGTAGACTCATTAACCCATCCCCTTAATAGTAATAATCAAGTCGGTTCTCTCAAGTTGCCCACATTTATCCATTGTTTATTAGGAGAAAGAAGTTCTCTTCAAGGCTCATCAAACATGAGATCGTGTGTTGTTGAAATTGAAAAAATCTGAAACATTACACAAGCTTTCTTGGCATTCAGAATGGCCCGAAAAGATTACAATTCAGATACAGAAGCAGCAGAGATATGCTCTCACTTAACCTTCATCGGGGCAGTGGTTCCAGAGTGGAGATTGATGCACAACTCAGGTTCATCTCAAAACTGTCATTCTTTCGCGAGGAAGAAGACCACTTTGATTTCACCAAACCATTCCCAGCAATGACCTTGCTAATAAGAGTTACTTGTTTCCCCTCTTTTTCTCCATAAATTTGTTTTTGATAGCTTTCCAAAATGCAGGTACGGCTATATCATCTGGTACTTCCTTAAATGATGGGAGATAGTTCACATCCACAATCACATGGTCACCCGTACGTTCCTGGATCTGTCAACAAACTCGAATTATGTCATCAACGAAGCTTGGAGAAATATATTTATGCTGGATTACTTAATTCGAATAACTAGAAGCTTGACCTAAAGTAAACTAGTAGGTTTGACTCAATAGTCAAATCTACACTGCATAACTTTGACCCAAACCGAATACATTTCCATGACAAATACATGAACTCACTTACGGATCTGAAGTTAGCCTGATGTGAATTATCCATTTACTAGATCTAGCTAAATCTGCCCTGATTAACAATCTACTGCAATTGTTTTTTAAAAAAATAAATTGAAAGCAATCATGGTAATTTTTTTGTTGGCTTGGAATACTTACGACAACATCAAAGCCGAAAATAGTAAGATCAAGCTTTCTTCTGAGATAGTTAGCTGCATTTTTCACCAGCTCAAGATCAAGAGCTTCCTCCCCAAGTCGATTCTTGTCAGCAGCTGGCAAAGACTTTAAGCTGCGAAAAATTTGCTCAGTCATAGATAATGCCCTTTAGGATAAAAGATTAAAGTTGAAAGCACTATAGTTCATTTTAAAGCAAGAACCTAATAGAACGATACCTATCAAACACTAGTGGCTTAAGTTGATTTGCTTCAGAGAGTTTCATCAGCAAATCTGCATTGGGTGTGGACTTCTTGACTGCATGAAATAGTTCCTCACCCAGGACATAGAATTTGAAAAGGGTAGATGAATGATCCACATATTCCTGCAATTGCAAGGATCGTGCTTCATTTTTTATATTTTAGAGCAAAATAGTAAAGAGATACCATTGCAATTATCATTACATGCATTTATATTCTTGCTGTTCCAGATAAGGATTCAATTAACTAAATTAGCAAAAGATATCCTCCTGACAAATTCAAAGAATGAAGCCAAGAATTAAGCAAGACCTTGGCTCCACAGTAAATAGGATAGATTTTCCTCCAAACAAGTACATCATACATCACAAAATGACTCAAGGAGAGAAGGTTGCTTGAAATTTCAATAAACCAACCGAATAATCCTCAAGCCACTAGAAGTAATAGTCTTCCACATCAACATGAGGGTCCCTTGAGGAAAGACAACTACTATGATTCATTGTCATCAGTTATTGAGCAATACATTCCCTCTAGTAGAAGGGAAATGATTTAAGTCGAGAAAGATCATGGGAAAGATGGACTACAGACAAAGAGAACAATACATACACAGCTGAAAGAACATAGACACTACATGGGAACCAAGGATTCCAAATGCAGTTTCGGTCACAAACTCATGATTATGGTAATAGGTGCAGCATCGTGGAATTACTGTCATGATTATGTGGAAATCGCATAGCATATTACAATTATTGCATAGAGATATTACAGATCACTCAGTTATAAACCTTTCCAGTGAGGTTTAATCACATATGAGCCTCACATTGAATCCAGAAGAACAGACAAATAATAAACAGAGATAAAAAGAACAAACCTAGTTCAGTTGGACCGACTTGTTGAAAGTAGCTGGCTCTAAAGTCCATGAGGTGTTGGTCAATTCACTCTAGGCCATGAACCTGACATACATCCTTCCCTAAGTGATTTAAACTAGCTCAATTTTTTCTTTGTTATGCTCTTGTGAGGAAAAGAAATTTGCAGAAAGGTTGCCGCTACCTTTAGTAATTAAAGCCAAGCATGCCCAACTTGGGAGTTGTGTTGGAGAGTATGCTCTAATACTATATGCAACATCAGATACTCCAAGAACTCTCAGTTCCTATGCTTTAGGTGTTACATACACCCACATGTGAACACACTTCCATAATTGGCATTGACTTGTGCAGCTCCTTGAGGTACAGCTGAGTGCAAGAATTCTCATTGGCTAGATGGCCACTAGGGCACTCCTTCCACATATGCCAATAATGATTACATAGTTACTCTAAGACTATATATGGTGATTGGTCCTATATATTACCATGAGCCTTCCATCTCACATTGTGTCTCCAGATGTGTCCTGAGGGACTTTCCAACAAAGGCCACATATCTAGATACTAATCTAAGTCGAGCACTTTTATTTGTAGATTTTCTTGATTAATACTCCTAAAATTGAAGCGCACCTAGGTAATATAGGGCACATATAAGATGCCATCAAATTCTGGAAGTGCTTTCTCTAATTGTTGCTCATGCGTTCTTCCTTATTTAGAGTTATATAAACTGGATCTCACTGCTTACGTAATGTGTTCATTCCACTTCAAGTATCCCTGCCATGTACTTGATGTGCATAAGGACATTTTCGCATTATCTATATATGCAAGGAAATTTTTACACAATCATCTTCTCTGTGAAATATTGGTGGGCCTCTGTATTAAGATATAAATCAAATGAAAAACTGTACAAGGTTAAGTCTCCTTTGCTCTGCCATCTGAAAGCTAATCTCCATCTAGAAGACGAAAAATCCAAGAAACTGAACAGAGGCAACGTAAATTGGACGAAAATTCTGGCTTACCTGCACAATAGCTGGAAGTGGTACAGGGAGATCCTTAAAGTCTTCGGATCGAAAGACAATTGCCTGTAACATGGGCAGCAAAAGACCAAGAAAGTCAACAACTGTAGCCAACCCAAATTAGAGAAACAGAACTAGTAGAAGACCAAAACTGAAGCAAGTGTCACTATGTCAGTTTTGTGATCTAACCCTACTATTAACAAAGCCATTAGTCATTACCAACCTGTTCAACTTTCTTTTAATTTTAAAAAATGACTCCCCAAAATTTTGAGATCCATTTACTTCAAGGCTCATTTATGTTTTCGTTGTCCGCAAATTCTATGTGACACCATCTCACACAAAGGATGTGGCAGGACGGATATTTTTGAGATGCCTTGTAAATCTCTATGGATGACTACTTGATCATTTTAGGGGTCATTTTTATTCCTTTTTTCACTGTATTACATTCAAACCCTTCTCATTCATTATTGAATTGCAATCTTTGAGGCGACATATGGATTGAGTTTAAATTTGGGATTTTTTCTTCTTTTAAACTCCCTCTGTTTTAGACCCTTCACCAAATCTAATGGTGCATATCTAAGCCTGAGCCCTAGTTTAAGTTTCTTGCACTCATTGAGCTTCGAGCCAAGCTGAGCTTGGCTGACCTATGATTGAGCTGAATCTACACAAGCTCAGGCAGCTCTATTCACATCAATCATTTTTGAAAAAGAAGACATAATTTTGTGGACCATCCAATCAGAGATGTCACACCTTTAATACATCCCTTCCCCTGTCCCCATATCTCTATCTCAACCTTGCCTGCTTCGCTTGAGCCAGCTAGTGCCCCCAACCCTTTCTCGAACTGGGGATAACAAAAAGACTACCCTTCACAAGAAAATTGCTCACGTCCTGCCCTCCTCCCTCCCCCTTCCCCCTTGCCTGAGCTCCTAAAAGTAAAATGGACGGATTTGTTTACCATGTGTACTATAGACACTCACTCTCCCTTCCCACTTAGCAGGACAGATTAAAAGTAAAATATGGCAATTGAAGGTTGTGCTTCAGAATTTCTTGTGACATTGTTCGTTCTTGAACTATCTCAGGAAGGAAAAAAAAAAGAGCGGTTGCATTAATTATTTTGGTAACAAAGTGAATTGCAGAAGCATGCTGTCAAAAAAAAAAAAAAAAAAAAAGAATTGTGGCTGTTTGCTGTGTAAATTCTTTTGAAGGCTTACCGAGGTAATTGCTTTACTTGCAAGTTACATCATAAGTTTGACTAAACAATAATACCACCAGCACAACAAACCCAAACATACATTAAGTAACCATAATAAAACAAACATAAAAACTTTGAATGACATAAATTGTGAATTTGACGGGCATAATAATTTAATGGATGACATTGGGAAAAATCAATATCTATGGCACTAAATATATGGTTTTATCGCACCATGTGCTATGTAAATGGTCATAGCAGCCTCTACATAGCAAATTGCTTTTCATTATTACAAAGCAAGCTTTCCCTAGTCAAACTCAAGCTCACTGAAGGCAACCTGATGCTGTGGGCTTTAAATCGTATATTGGCCTTGATCTGGTTTCATGTTTGTTTGTAGTTCTCTATAACCATTTTAAGGATTATTTTTAGGAAGCATGTTTAGTGGACATGACTCTTGACCTGTCCAACTTGCATTATTCAGGCTTATGTCTGCAGTTTCAAGAAAGTTCAATGAGAGTTTAGAAACCAAGGGGGTGTTCGAGAGAAATTGAAGAGGGGTGTTGGATAGAAATTAAGAGTTAAAGTAAATGACCATGCTGTGTGCATTGGACACACCACATGCAACTTGAGGCTTCACAATGCTTGGAAAAGATAGTTTTGCTTCCAATAGCCGTTCCCTCAAATTAGGATCATTCAAATCATCAACCTGAAAGACCAGTCCCAGAAAGAAGTCAGTATCCAACATAAGCCTATCACAATAGCCACCATAGGGATGATCTCGTGAGAGACA
Source organism: Talinum fruticosum (assembly GCA_021018815.1). Lineage (NCBI taxonomy): Eukaryota > Viridiplantae > Streptophyta > Magnoliopsida > Caryophyllales > Talinaceae > Talinum > Talinum fruticosum. The sequence goes on from JAITYX010000022.1 coordinate 7,765,105, forward strand.
ACCCAGCATTGAAACAAGGCTATTGAGATCAAATTGCACTAAGAGACCTATTGACTAAAACCTGAAAAACATAAACAAGTCAGTTTAGGTCGTGCATGCTTTTTGAAACTATTCAATCTTTTTGAATATAAAGCTAGAGATTGATTCTAGTGTTACTACGACATCAGTTTAATAGAATGCTATGTTGAGATTGGATTTACATCCCAGAAAAAAAAAAAAAAGAAAAAGGATAGCATCAGAACATCAGCAAGTAAAGAGCAACTTACTAGTATGACAGTTAGTAGCATTATTCTGGATCAAAAACTCTTTTTGGGCCAGTGAGAAATTTGGACCACGGCACAAGTTAGAAAGGATATGATGTACCAAATATACATTCAAGATTATTTGTACTGCTTCAATTCTGGGCATTATTTAGGATGCAAGGCATGGACACAAACATGGAAATGAGCACAAATACAAACATAACATTTCACAAATTTGTGACGGGAATACAACTACTTTGTCCATGATAATATACTCAACATAGAGATAATTTAGCAAGTTTTTCAACAATGCTCAACCATCACATCATCAAGACAAAGCTGCTATATTGACGGCATATCAAGCCATATCAATTGATAATGTTTTTGAACGAACAATTCGGTTTAAAGCCCATTGCATATCCCGTAATTGAGCATATCAGGTAATCAACCAAGAATATTTTCTTCTGATGGGTATTTTACATGGACACCATAGCGGGGCATGCCAAAACTAAGCAGTGCACAGTGGTTGCCCGAAGAATCCATAAATTTGCAAATTCAGTTAAAGATAAACAATTGCAAAAGTGAGGAAATATGTAACATTCATGGTATAATACAGCTCCCTAAAGAGAGGTATTAAAAGAAAACTAAAACAGCAAAAAAATGTATCGAGTATGCAGCACCACAGGAGAACTTTTAATAATACTATGCAATAGAATCATTATTTTAATTTTTCTTCATTGACATATTAAAACATGCATAATGGTAATTCTTTGAATAATTCATTGAAGAAGAAACATACCTTCAGGAAATAAGGGCCCCTAATTTTAGAATGACCTTCCATGTTAAGATTCCCCAACCCTAGTAGAAGGTGCTGGATTTTTAGTCGATCCAAAACAGGGTAAATGTTATTGAACGGATCAATCACACAACAAGATGGATGATCCTCCAAATTTCTGTAAACAAACATACTTGTTAGTGAATGGGTAGTGTATATTTTTACACAAATCGTTAACTAAGAAAAGCACGATGCATGAACTTTATGAAATTTTAAGAAAAAGAGCAGGTACGAACATATTTTTCAAGTCAGTCAACTTAGTTCACCTGAACATCACTAAACAAATTAATCTTGTTGTGACGTCAAAGTTATGCCTTGATCGTAGTTACATTGTGCTAGCTCCATTGGCTATGTTGAAAAATTATAAGGTCCCTGTTTTCTACATCATTGCTGTATTATAATTCTTGATTCTATCTAGCACTCCATTAAACCTGCTCAGTAAGTTTTTAGAGCTTCTTCACTTGGACTTCATACCTTCACTCAAATTCATGGATTGAGATTGTTCTCTCTCATTCTCCTATCATTTCCACAGAGATTTATAATTTACAAGAGTCGTATTTTGATCCATATTAAATTGGAATTATCAGAGCCTCTTCCTTGACATCAATGACCATCGTTCTCGATCAAATGACATTGTCAGACATGCATGAATAGCTAGCAGAATCAGTCTTGTCCAAATTCATCTAAAGATCTTATCATTTGCTCATTAAAGAGCCCGTAAAAATAGCATTGAAATCTATCCTCAATTCTTCCTTCACTCAAAATTCCTGGATTAAGTTTGTTCTTTCTTCAATTCACTTGACTCTAGACAGCTTCAGCCACATAGAGGAATCTTATTATGTCAATTACATTCCTATTCAACGTTGTTTTGGTGTTCTGACTCAGGGGGAACAAAAGCACCTAAGGCAACAGTTGGAAGCTCAGAGCAGTCATGCTTTACTCCTCCAATGTGGATAGTCTATAAGCCATCTTAATCATATGAGATAATCCTAATACTTCATTCTTTTTTTATTATCCGTACATTTCGAAAAAGAATTTGGCATACCACTTTCAATTAATCTTGTTTAAAAACATTATTGTGAACTTCAATTGGGTGAGTAAACTTGCATATCCAGTATTATGAGAGCGTACTTTCCTCAATATCTAAGAATCAAGGTTGCAAGTTTTGCCCTAGAGCAAGCACGTATTCTGGTATATGAAAGTGACAGCTGAAAGCGGACTGTTGGTGGCAATGAAGCTCTGATTATGAAAGAAGGGTTAAGAGCTCCCTCACTTCTTAGATCCATGTAAAAACGGGGATATGTAATTGACAGGCTAAAGAGATCGATAAAGAGGACTTTGATGAAGTTAAAAGTAGAACTCAGGTTTGAGGTGAACCGTCCCAAAAATGTCATGAGCACTCACCATCTTCTCTGTCTGTTTCTAATTTGCGACTTTTCTCAAGCTATTTTTGTTTTATCATGTAATATTTCCAATTTGACACCCTCATCCGTCAAAATATATTGTTTAGTGGTTTTCCAACATTAGTAAATTGCCGAGACAATTACCAAAGATGCCAGGCATATAATTAGTGCTACCATGTTTACAGACAAATATAATTTAGACTCAAACAGAAAGAAAGAACAAGAAAAAAATCATACAAATATAGAAGAAAAAGAAATAGCTGAAATGGCAAGAACACAAAGTTTTTAGAAGAGGTGGAGAATCAAGGGGAACTTAGTAAGTAATAAGTATGCACGACCACAGGCTCTAATATATTCATTTCATGTGCTTTCCAAAATTGACATGTCCTAGGGAAAATGGCAATGTGACAATTTGGAAAGGAAGAGTAACAAAATGGACTCTTCAAAAACAGGAACAACTTACCCAAGTCTGAATCACCCTTACCAAAATGGCCCTTGGATTTGTTTCATAAGTGAATAAAACTTCACCTTCTCTCAAAAAAGGGGGAGGGGAGGGGGAAGAGTTTCAAAAATACAAATACCTCTTCAGTTCCTCCATGCCATTCGTGTAAGAAATTTTAGGATCTAGTAATGATGTGCTCAAGTCAATGGAAACAATGTCATCCGTTGCTTTGTGGAGGACCACATCAACATCTTGCAGTTGCAATGGTATAGAAAGCTCATATGTAAGGGGTAGAAACATTAATTCATGCCTGTCACAAAACAAAGGAAATGCACCTCTCTGCCAAATAGGAACATATATGCTTAGCTTAGTATGCCACAAGATAATAATCTACAGATAAGATGGAGGCAAAAGCATAACTGGTCAAAATTTGCAATCAACACCATCCCATTACCCCTAAATAAAAAAAATAATTAAAAAAGAGGAGCGCGGTTGCTCCAACAACACAGTGTCATACATCTGAAAATAGTAAACTAAATAAACAAAACTTTCAATGCACCTAAGATAACTGATGGCAAATTATACTAATCCACCTTGAGATTTGGATATTATAGTAACCTATCAGTGCAGATGCAAATGCAGTTAAAGCGCTGTAAGACCTTCTAACTACTTGTTTATTTGAGAAGGATACCTGCTTATTTTAATCTGTTAGTGAATTTGATAAACAAGTATGGAGAACAATAATTCTGGACAGGTGTACTGAGCCATGGCAGAAGGGTTAAACCATCCTAACAGAAACCCCTCCCCATGCTATCCTAGTTGGATATGAAACATCATAATTCAAATGCTAATCAAAACCAGAGCTCAGCTCCCCCCCAAAAGCCAGCAGGCAGAAATGCATCTTCAACCAGGGAAGGCATGCTTATAAATCATAAAAATACTCATATTACAATGGTTCCCAGGATATTGATAGCAATGATTAGATGGATAGGCAGCATAGTATAGCGCATGCCCTATAAAAGGAATCATACTGCCAGAGGAGGGCAGTGGGGCACAACCCTGAACATAAATTGGATACTAAGCTAGTAGCACTGCACTATCACTCTTAAAATTGAAACATCAATAACGAAATGGCTATCTTGCATAACAATGTAAATAAGGCCCAGAAATTTGAACTACTTGCATTCAGCCAGTTTGAGTTGTTCTACCCAACATTGTTATTTATTTTAGCCAAATTCCAACAGAATGCTTAACTGATCCATGTTCTAACATATGTTGATTCCCATCACAATGACGGGACATTAATAAGCATAATAAATATCAGGAATAAATATGGGCAAGTCCTTTAGAGAGCAGCAGCCCTTTCATGAAATTTGGTGCAATGCAACTTGCTCAAGTAGAACAGATTTACAAAGCATATGCAGCACACAAGTAAAACGTTGCAAAAGGAGGAAAGATGTAGGTCCCCATGGAGGCCACATAGAGGAAGTAATAGTAGCACCGATGGTCACATAAATTTTGTTTTATTCTTTATTTGCTGATTTAAACATACTATTATTTTCAATCTCACTTTCTTAAATTGTTTTCAACATGTAAAAATTTTCACTTAAAACTCACTTTTAAAATTCCTCAATGGTATTTTGAAAATAGCCTCTTTGCTTTTGGCACATCAAGGCCGCATAATCTTGACTTCCCTGAACCTAAATTCAGTGTGATTCACATTGAATGCTTGTCACAGAAGAATCGGACCACGTTCAGTCCATATGTGACTCTAATAAGAAAGTAGAAGTGAATGACGAGAGAAGAGGTCACATGACTTACTAGACTTTCAAAAGTTGTAAGGTCCACCATGTTGACCGTATTGCACAAGAATGATGGAGATGTTCAAAGTTGTAACTACTAATACTACGGAGGATCCAAGTAACTTAGTATTACTACCTAAATATGATGGAAGAGGTTGATCAAGAGGAGTATGAAGAGAGAGTTGACCATATCGAAGAATCAATTTGACTTTGAGATGATTAATGGAACAATATACAGAGATAGTGAGAAGAATTTGCACATGGTTTTTATTAATTTAGACGAAGCATATCCAAATGTTTTTTCTGGACAAACAAAGAAGTTAACATTGCACAATTTTTCGGTAGCAAAATGTATCTCTGATTCTCCTTCGCTTCTTTGGTAGCGACTAAGCAGGAGCCTATGCAATCTAAATCAAAGGTCCAACAAGGCATCAAGAAGAGATACCCAGAGGCAATAGTGTAGAAGCGCAAGAGAACTGTCTTCTTGATGTTAATAGAGGCACCCAAAGAATTAGAGGAGGTTATTAGATAAGTCTCATGTATCTATGTTACTTGGACTGTTCAAGACCCCGACAAGTTGGCATACCTGTGTCACAAACTTGACACTTGGACATGGATTGGACACCTGGGCATTTAAAATTAGAATAAAAATCCGAAAAATTTCTTGGAAATAGCAAAGCCCAACACTTGGACACTTTTGTATTGGACACTTGTAACCAAGTTCAAGTAACATTGCATGTATCTGAAATTCAAAGAGGACATAAACATTAAAAGGAGTTTTTCATTATGTGAGTATGGGTTGCAGACCTTAGATAAGAGTGTTTTCTCAACTGCTTCAAATCGCTTTGCCCTTCACTTTCCCCTTTGATGCTATATTATTCTTAGTTGTCTACTTTAACATGTTGCTCACACTGCTTTTGTTTTTCTTTTTAGGTCTATTATCCCAGTTCATTGTGTCATATTCTCTTATCTACTAGCTTTACTTCATGTCAGTGATGCTTTCTTAATGCCATTGCCTCATTATGTCCACGAGACCATCTATATCTACGCTTTTCTCCTTGTGTTGTTCAAGCCCTCTCTTCTGGTGCTAGAATTATTATTTCTGTTATCGTCTTTGTCAGCATTTCTCTCGTTTTTAAAAGACAAATTCCTAGTATTACAATTACCAGCGCTCATATTTTCTATAAAAAGCTTTGTCTGGCTCTTTCACAAACGTCAACTCTGACAGCTCATATTAGAATAAGGTGGCACATCCATCTCGACCCAATCCGCTGAGACATTTATACAAATGCCAAGTGCTGCTAAGTCATGATCAAGTAATGTGAAAATAATACATGAATAAGTTATTTCTTGGCTACCCTAGCCTCCAACTTTTGTCTTCTCTCTCCTAAGTCTCATTCACATGCTCAGAGGAAAGCTTGCAGCGATTTGCTGGCAGTTTGTCCTGCTTGATTTATTATAGTTGCATCTACTGGTTAATCTTTTCTTCTTTTTCTTTTTCTCATCATGCATCTCTTACTCTCCGACTGTTTTCTTGTCTGGCTGTCCCTTCTTTAGCAGGGTGTTCTTAAGTCTTATCTACAGTTTCCAAGAGTTGTTTTCACATGGGAAATTTCTTAAGCATCTATCACAAGTTTTATCATCATAATATTTTCCATTTTTTCAGACAAACTGGTGCTTCAGGACAATTCTAGTGGCAAATGATGTGGAGTACACATTCAAGAAACAAGTTAGATGTGTGATAACTGAAAGCCATCCATGGTGAGTTATATTTTTAGGTGTTTTGAAGCCAAGAATTGTTGACATTCTCGATATGACGAGGTGTGTGTTGTATGGAGATTATTTGGTGGGTTTTAGAGGTGTGAATCAGAAGTAATTATGGAGATTGGGAATGGGCATGAGAATTAACATCCCATTTTTTAGGTGTATGGATGTTAGAATTTGAAATATAAAAATATTTTTCCTGATATTCCTATAAAATAAGTGTACAAATCTACAATTTAATGGCAAATCAGGCATCTTATATTAAGTTTCACCTCGAAATTTCCACCTTTCCCCAGGACTAGATTTGTCGGAACTGAAAACTTATATTCCCAATCCAATCTACCTGTTTTTAAAGCTCATATACCAAAAACAAGAATTGAGAGGTTGTAAGTCTTATTCCTATCCCACAATTGAATGATTATGGAGATATACAATAATGATGCTGAATGACTTCTTAAGTCTTATGAATGGTGTTGATTGAACTTCTTTTTTCATAAAAATAAATCCATCAGCTGTACAGAAAATCAAACGACATCAGTTGTACAGAAAAATGAATACATCAGCTCCCCCTTTTCATTGATTTCAAATTGAAACTTGCGATTCTAACCCCCCCAAAAAAAAAAAAAAGACAGACCATTAATTTCTCATTATTCACCCAACCTCATCAACACTATTGAGTTTTGATGCTTCAGCTGTACAGACTCTTGTTTCGCTTTCTTTCTCTATGCAATGCAAATCTTGACTCCCAAATTCAGATAAGATTTGCCTAGAGTCTAGACCTAGTTATTTCAGGTGAAAAAAACTAAAGAAGAAAAGAGAAGACAATCAAGGAGGGTCTTTCTTTTCGGGGGGTTCTACTGAGAGGAGTTAATTTAATGAGATATTTATCTCGAAATTTCTTTAGAAAATTACACTTCATCACACAAGCAATAATCAAATAGGTACTTTGGTAAACAGAATATCCACATACATTCAATATGAGAATAATTGAGGACTTTTTGCATTTTCAGCTGAAACAAATGAGGCATCTTTTCTGAAAACATACTCTTATTAGAACTGATATGCACTGTTCTCTATAATCCAGGTACAGCTCACCTTTGCAAAGTCTAATTGCCGAGAAAGCTTCATACTGTAACCAACTGTCACTACATCATTTCCCGCCATCTGCATCCAATTTATTTGCAGAAACAAATAAATATAACACCCAACTATATTCACAATAGAACAAGACATTTAACAAAAACAATGGCAGTCATAATACTATATATGATCTAGACCATAAAGATCTGAACAAAGATGGATACTGCCTCAGCCATATCAAAATATCACGCTAAAGGTCATTTGAAACAGAAAGAAAAAGAACAGAAGATGAGGCTGAAAGGATACAGAAGGTAAATCAAGAACATGACTAAATGTTATGCATTGAAGGCACAAGCGCGATCAAAGAGCTAATAAATTTCCAATAGGCAAACAGCTAAACCACGAAATTAGATAACTAAATCAAACTCTCTGTTCCTTAGACCTGCGCTAATATCAATACAAAAAAGGATTGCGATATTGATAGATGAGGGCATTTAGATAGAGGGAAAATGGAATTGATCTTGTATAAATATATATGCTCTTGCAGTGAAACCTCCAACATTAACACCAGCAGATGCATAACAACCACATATATCCACAACAAAATAATCACAATGTAAATTTCACAAAATTGGTCCCTTCTAGTCAGTTTACATCAGTAAATGCAAGACAATTCACTAGTAACCTTAGGGAGGGGGAGGGAGAGGGAGAGGGAGAGAGAAGAAAAAGACAAGCTAAGAAACTAATATCTCAATCTCCTCTAGCCGTGTCCGATGTCATTCTCCACACACTCACCTTAGCCCTTCTCACAAATTGGTATCTCGCATACAACCCTGCAACACCTCCTATACTTTCCAGTTGACTGCAACCCACCTCCATTTGGATAGCAGCAGGATCCATATTGGGTCCTTGCAGTGATACACAACCCCTGATCCTCGGGGAGTCTCACACAAACACACACCCTCTGTCAAGAAATTCACCTCTAGCGTAACCCTACAATGGACTATATTGGATCTAGGAAATCCACACGTTGGTCCACAAGCACATACCTACCAAAGATACTAATTCTAACCAACTTTAAATTAATCTAAAATATGTCATTTGGCATTATTTAAAGGGAAATTGGATGAAAATAAACCTAGCCTTTAAGGCAATTGAACAAGAATAAGTCATTCTTTTTCTTGGACATGAAACAGTATGACCTTTAAGGGCTATTTTTCTGTCAAACCACCATCGAATTTGACCACCTTTAACTCACCAAGAAGTAGATGTGGACGGTGCTTTTGAAACATTTCCATGACACATTTACTAGATTCGGTGGTTCCTCCTTTTAATTTGACTAAAGGACGGATTCTATTCAGTTTGGGGGATTTAATTTTTGCAAGAGTTAGGAAAATTAAGTGCGTAATGTGACAAATTAAGTCTAACCTGCCTACTAGATTTCAAAAGAAGTCAAACAAATACAACGAGCCACCATTCATGTCTACTAAATTAGCTTCCCGGTGAATCAAAAGTGGTCAAACTCGATGGTGGTTTGACAAGAAAAAAATACCCCTAAAGGTCATAGTGTTCACTTCCAAGAAAAAGATTGGGTTATTTCGTCCAATTACCTCAAAGGTTGGTTTATTTTCATCCAATTATCCTTATTTAAAATAATCTAAAACATGTCATTTGGCACTCATCTGCAAACTGTGTTTCCCATTTACATCAGTTTTCATTATAAACAGGGTTGGACTCTGGTGATAGCACACCCATATCATTTTCTGTTTTCAAGTAACCAACTGAATGAAATTTCCCGCATCGATTTTCCATGATCTATCCTACATCTCTTAAATCACCTTTCTTTTCTTAATAATTCTTCCATATCTCTGATCTGTTTTCCTCCATTAGTAAATTATGATCTGCATGACAGCATCTATGGTTGACCACTTGATCAACACAAACTGCTCATAAAATTATACTGGCCATCATTTTCTCATCAGACATGGGACAATGATGTGATACCATCTCACAACACTAAATATCAATATAAGCCCTCTCTATCATCATCCATCCTGCCAATCCTCTTGGGAAAGAAAAACCATGGTGCATCAACAGCTTACACCTAAAATGACAGAATGAAGAGATGGGGGCAGAGGACAAAAGAAATATAGCACCAGCAGCTACAAAGTACCAACATAATTGAATAAAAATTGAAAAATAGAACAGAGACACAAAAAAGAAAAAAAAAAACTAATCAAGCCTCTTTTCGTTGTATAAGACTTCAGTAAATCAGAAAGCAGTACTGCAGTGAGCAAATTATCTATTTTGGTCAAAGTCCATGTTTTCACTCCCCTTTTCGACTTTAGATATTTAGGCTTCAAGCACCTCGTGTATTCAGTGGCTTCTGCAGCTCTGCAGGACCAACTTCGAGAGTTCTGCACGAGCAACTTTGAGTTTACAATACTTAATACTGCTTTTCAAACTTGCTTACAGGTCTATAGCCTTCTTCCCAAGTTTTCTCAACCAACAAATATTTGGGATCTCTCATTTCACAAGCTCAGCCAAATGATACTTCACCACATCATATGACTGATACAAAATCTATTAATTAAGTAGTAAAAAGTGTCAGAACTGGCACAAGCAAGTTGATCACTGAACCTTTTTATTCAAGCGGCAAATATTCAGAGGCAACTCTTCCAATTTCTTGATATGATGGAAATCTGGATGTTTATTTGTTTCTCCACCAGCATCATCATCTATACACAAGATTGTAAATAGTATGAGCACCTTAAATAAACTTCAAACGTATAAACTAATATTTTATCAGGCTCACCAGTCAGTCCCAAATTCAAACACAACCATTAAAAATCAAGCATAAATTCACTGCTGTAATGTGTCACATAAATCCTGTATAAGTAGATCATTGTGCAATTAGCATTGAGATTAACTCGTACATTCTCAGGGTACTTTTCTTTCAGCAATAATTGATCTATTTTATCATAGTAGCACCTTCTGTTAAAAGAGGGGAAGAAAAGAGTGTATACATTTCTCATTACTTTTTAAACGAGGTTTATGCACACATGATATCAGCTATTCAGGGATAAGCTGGTTTGCAAACAAGTACTATCACTCTCTAATGGAAACCTTTCCATGTGCAGAGTTCCACAAACAATAGTTTACAATCATAGAACTGCAATGCAGAGCCTTACCAAGAACAGTTAGCACCAAATTGTTGTTGCATAGCTTCTCAAATATATTCTTCTTATCCCTAGAAATAACATACAAGGTTCTGAGTCCAGCGTCACTCTGAGTCGCTGCACTCTCATTCATAACAACTTCCACGGGAGATGAACTGAAGCTAAAGCAATCAAATGAGTATACTTTTGACGTTTCTTTTAGGAGATTCACCTACCAAAAAAATACAACATACAGATAACTCAGGCAAACTGCACAGGTGAACATTTAAATCAAACTAACTAATAAGAGGAGCATTTTTCTTCCTCTTTTCATAAAGAAAAGGCAATGTATATTTACATAAATAAGAGAATCCAAATACAATAAATTCCATTCATGCATCCTACAAAAATATTACAACCCAAAAAGGGACTCTCAGCAAAATCTACTATATTATATGAAGAGGAACAAAGTTCCTCACTTCCTCCTCCCAGAACAATAGTCTAGGGTCAATTCTCCTTGATGCTCTCAAGGGAAATTTCACCACCGTCAAAGACTCTTCCGTTTCTCTCCATCCAACTTATCCAAAACATAGCGTGAGGAATGCTCTATTGACTTCATGTCCAACTTTTCTTTCAAAAGCACCCTCCCACGCCAATAATGATTCGTATGAAATTTTGGTGACACAAAAAGCATGGAGTAGTAATTGGGCAATGGAGTAGTAAATGATCAGATTTGAGATCTCTTTCGTACAGGAAACACCTATTGACCGAAATATTTTCCCTGCTTTTGCCAAGTATCACAAGTCAAAATCTCGGAAACTGCCTCCCACTGAAAAAAGGGACACTTTTATGGAAGCTATTCCTAATAATCTTTTACAGCATAGCAACATGTGAACCAGAACGAGAAAAGGAGCATTGAGCCGAGGAGAGCTCCAAAGGTATGATTTGACAGTGAACTTTCCTGTTGCATGTTGTCTCAAGATTCCATGTAACCTCTTCAAGAGAGGGTCCCTTCAAAGCTATGCTATCAAGCAAGCTAAAGAAGCCATCAACACAATCATCTTCAGAGAAGCCATCTTGATTCTCCAACAAAGTCAGGGGTTCAAGCTCTCAAGTTCGACCAGTGACCTCTGGTCATAATAATCAGAAACACATGCATCTCGGTTTGCTAAGAGTGTGTAGAAAGAAGGGTAAGTGGCCCCTCAAAACTTAAATGAACACCATCCCATTCTTTGATGATAAATTTCCAGACTCATCACTCATGCCATATGTACCATTATGTCTACTAGGGATCTCATCAAGACCCTCCACACACTCATCAAAGCAGCAACTATCTGGCATGAAATATTGGAGAATAAGTATTATGTCGTAACCATCAAGTAAACAATTCCAGCTAAAGGAATTTTTTTTCCTCAACATGTTCAGCTTGTGAGCTAAAACTCTTACAGTTTTAACAATAAGGTTGATCGAATGCAAATGATATGCTGCCAAAAACTAAAGCCATTGAATTGATGCCATTATATATAATGCCTTCATTTATATTCGTCCAAAGGAAATGTTAGCCATCACAATCCTGACATATCTCTGGGTTTAGATCTCGTTTCTCTGGAAAATGTGACACTGACTTGTGCGTGTGAGTGTGTGTGGGTGTGCGTTTGTGTAGAAAACTGAAAGGCCACCCAACTACAAATTTTTAAAATAATTCTGACAGAAGTTTAAACTACAGCATAGTTTAGTGAAGCCAAGTAAATTATTGTCCATACTCTGATGTTATGATGTGTGAAATTACTGGACCTCAAGCCGAGTTGATTCATTTATATTACTAATCACTGAAATATATTTATTACTGTTCTGTGTATCTTTGTCTGGGAATTTCCTACCCCAGCTTTTGCAATCCATCTCTTTCACACATTTTATTAGTAAATCCACAGATGTTCCTTTCACTATGAAAAAACATTATAAGAAGAACTAGATTTAAAATTGGCATGTGCTCCCAACAATATACAAACAGCAGGAAGGATATGTTTCTTGAGAAAGCAGAAGTATGCAAATCTTGCATTACATGCATAATATTTACCATACAGAAATGAACACAGGTTCCAGGCAGTGAAGAAATTGAATATCAAATTTAACTGATAAGAGAAAGAAAGGCCGTTCATTTATCATATTCCTCTCATTACATCTCATAATTAACGATATTCCTCAAATATACTGGTCCAGAAATTACTTGTAAATAGAAAATTGCTCAGTAGCAAAAACAAACCTTATCTGTCGAAAGATCATCTCCAAAGCTAATTCCCTGCAAAGATAGGTCGATTAAATGTCCCATAAACTAGGAAGATTTTCAAAGCAAGAACAGCATTAACAGTGACCAAAGGCAAAGTCCAATATCCTCATGGTTAAAAGATATTTGGGCAAAGAAGTCTTCCAAAACCAATAATGTCTAGCAGAGATCCAATACTAGCATGCATAACCAAGTTTGACATTGCATAAAAAACAAAAATTATTATGATTTCCATCAAACAGTGTTTTCTTTGTCAGTTTTTCTGTACAGATCCAAAACAATTCTTTGCCTGGGGAGAGCTATTAAACAAAGTCCTTTGTTTTAACTAATATGTCCAACATCTCTGAGTTGTATGCTCTGTGCAGACCACTTCCTAGTTGCATGTTGATATACACACTAATATATCTTTTTGCAATTTTCCTTATCATTCCTAATCCCTCAAGAATCAAGATTGAGAACCTTGTCTAAAGAGTTATGCTTTGCCCCTAAATTGATGCTAAAGATCCTCACCATTCAGAGGCCCAATATAGAAATTGACAGTAAAGAATACAAAATAATTTGAGTTTAGTCCCTTTCTGCCATGTGTACCAAGGTCTGGGTAGTAGTTCATATGCAACCACCAGGAGTGATGGAATTAGGAATTATGATCGTCCTTACTTTTCCCAAGGCTTGTTTTGTTAGCGATGAAAAAACATTTTCCCATTGAAAGTATTTAAATCAGAAAAGGCTTTTGGTGAACAATACATTATCTTGATTCTTGTACATAGCAAGGCTCAGCCCTTTTGGAGGCGAAATAGTCAAGGTCTAGAGGGTTAACTTGATTTCAAGGATGAGGAGTGTTTTTTTTTTTTTTGGGGGGCGGGCACACAATCTCTTTGAGCTTTCCCATCAAGTGAAAATTGGGAAACGTAGTTTTCCTTACTGACTAATATATGGTACAAACAATACAGATCAAAGTAATCCAATAGAAAGAAATAGTTCTCAATGCAAAATAAGCAAATTACAAAACAAAAGAAAACACATTGGCCCTCCTCCCCCGCTTCCATTCACTCAAGTGCTTCACGACAACAACTGCTGACCTTTTGATGTATTTTGATCTCATGCAATCACAAGCAGTTACGTATACAACATGAAAGAACCATACAGGGTGGATCCCCATCCCTTCAGAAGCAATATACAAAGAGGTGAAGATACTATAAGGCAACTACATGCAATGGTGTACGGTAAGAGTTGGTAAGATTTCACTAATTTTCCATAGCTAAATTCATTTTATTGCTACAACATGCCATCCCATCGCCTAATTCAAAATGAAGAGCTGCTCCCAACTTCCAACACCATAAAGTCAAAATTCCCAAAAAAATCGCAATGCAAAAACAAAACGAAAAAGTTACAGGATAAGCAATCAGTTTACAGAAAAGATTGAGTACTGCAGTTGCATGCTCGTGAAATCTAAAAAGAGCATAAAAACTCAAGAAGAAACGACACAGCCAAAAATGGCGGAGAAGAGGGAAAGGGATTGTGTGTGTGTGTCTGAGAGAGAGAGAGAGAGAGAGAGAGAGAGAGAGAGAGAGAGAGAGAGAGAGAGCGAGAGAGAGACACAGAGACCTTGCGGATTTGGGAGAATTGGAAGGTGCGAAAGAGGAACTCAGCACCGGGACGAAGAGCGGGAGTTCCAGTGCCATCGCCGTCGACCAGCAGAACTGAATCGTCTAGCAGCACTGCCCCCACTCTACCCATCTCTCTCTGCGTCAAGGCTTAGCGATGAATTGTTGTAAGGGAAGAATAGAGGGAGGAATCCCATTCCTGGCCTTTTCATTTTGTCCGATTTCTTCTTTTTGATCAACTTCAACACAGCACGGGTTAAGCAAATTTACAACTATTTTCCCGGTTAGGTGATGCTCTATCCTTTTCTTCTCTTTTTCTTTGCGCTTTTTTTTTTTTTTTTTGATATTTCAAATGATAAGTATGGACATTCCAAAATTCATTTAATTTTATGTGCTTTATAAGTTTATTTAAATTAATAATTATTATTAGTTGAATACATCAATATTTTTGTACTGTTTATCAAATTTATTTTTCAAACATACATGTGTATTATTTGGAATATCACTTTCATTTTAGGTGTTTGGGCGACTTTTAATGGCAAATTCAGAAAAAAAATAATTGACTAGGTTGGGAGAAAAAACACATAAATTAACATTTTTAAAACTAGGTCCTCCATAAACTTAGCAACTCACTTCAACTTATCTTGAATGGTTGAACTAGCAAAATAATATATTCTAAGGTAGGGAGAAAAAAATTAAGAAAAAGGGAATAAAAACATAAAATTACAATTTTATGAACAAATAAAAGCATTCTCCTTTGTCAGTAAATTACAATCAGGTAAGATTCAAATCGCAAAAATTAAGATATATTCATCAAATTTAAGATAAGCAACAATATTAAATGATAAAACTTGTTTAATTATTACTCAACCGAAAAAACCATGTTTAATTATCGTAACACTCAAATAGTCTAGCGTGGTAATCAATGATCTTGACTTTATATGAAGAAGATATTTAGAAATTAAGCCAACAATCATTATTATAACTATGGAAAAAAGAAAAACTATAGAATGCTTGCTAGATCATAAGCAGAGCTTTTATGACTCCCAGTTTAGTTGTATTTGAGGTTTCTCACCTTGATAAAATTAAAAAGGGACTAAAGAATGGTAACTTATTTATTTATTATTTTATGTGAAAATTTTGACAGAGTTCTACTTAAAACTCGCCTATCATCATCATAGCCTTACACCTGCACAAGACATTCTACAATAGAAATACTAGAAACTCAACGGCCACGTATTGGAGTACAACACAACTCAACATATCTCATCCAACCACATGCACGAAGCTTTCGGTCAAACAAGCTGAAATATAAAATAAGTAAAATTTACAATTCGGATACATGCCCCGAACATAAGGAGTTTACATCGCTAAATTTTCACTCAAACTATAGATAACATGAGTATAATTAAATTTTCTAAGCTACCCATATTGTTGGCTCACATTGTCATTCGAGCAACTAAACAATACACAATACATGTAATGCGAGGGTCAACTCATCAAAATTATGACTTAACCACATTACAACATCTAATTTGGAATCCATAATTCACAAAGTACATGTACATTTTGCAATAGACCAACGAATTACATAATTTTCATTCAACACAAACCAAATCTTCAATTCGACATTCTACTATAATATAACCTAGAAAATAAGCTGCACATCGTTAATGTATAAAATAGCATCCAAGTATTATTAATAGCATAGTAGTAGCATGAATATTATGTAAACAATCGCTTTAGGGAACCATACATCATAATGAAATTGAAAAAAAAATCATTGAGAAAATTTCACTCTCATGCCTTGAGAAAACATTTACACACTCATACATCCAAACCACAGGTAAATAGATTAAGATCCCCACTTCGATTTCAAGCAAATGAGAACTAAAAAGTCATTTTAGTTACTTCTTAGGATAAAGCCCTCAAAAATAATTTACTCAATTCATTTGAGGATATTAGCAAGTACTAGCTACTAGCGCTCCGGTGTTGGGTAAAAGAGATTGCGTACTCGTTTTGACTCTTAGGTTTCCATGACCAATATATATATCTTATACCTGTGAGTTTATACTCTTATACTCTCATGCTTACTTGGCAAAAAATTTACATGTTGGAGTATAATAATAAAAAATAAAAAAATTATTAAAATAAAAACCGTCATAATTCAATAAGCCCTAATAATTTGTGGAAACTGCTTGGGTGCCTATAACCTCCCACTTTCTCTCTTTGCTTCGCTTCTTCTTCTCTCTACTTTTTTTCTTGTTCTTCTCTCTTTGTTTTGTTGCTTCGTCTTCTAAGCGACATACCACAACACAAATCATGATAAAAATACCAAATTTTCAACCTCTCAATCAACATTGCCAATGCGAACCCCAGTTTAAAGTAAGCGCAATATGAAGAGGAAGAAACGAGAAGAAGAAGAAGAAGAAGAAGAAGAAGAAGAAGAAGAAAAAAAAAAAAAAAAGAAGAACAAGAAGAAGAAGAAGAAGAAGAAGAAGAAGATGATGATGATGATAAAGAAAAAGAAGAAGAAAAATCTAAAGATGAAGATTAACAAGAGCAATTGAAGAAGAAAAATCTAAAGATGAAGATGAATAAGAGCAATTGAAGAACAAGAAGATGAACAAGAGCAATTGAAGAACAAGAAGATGGATTAGCATAATCAAACCCATCAAATCTATTGAAGAAAAACCAGAGAAACATGTTTTAAAACTCTCCGTGAAGTGCCTAGGGAAAGAATGAAAAGTCTTCGACGAACTTGAAACCTTTAGTTCCTAGTAATTGTGTTCTAACGTTGTTCATTTTCAGCTGAAGTACTGTTCATTTTTAGCTTACGTATTGTTCATTGTCAAATTGTTGTCTTGGATCTACTCTAGAGTTGATCATTCTAATTTTTTTTAATTGAGCATTTTGTTTCTTCTAATTGAGCATTTTGTTTCTTATAGTTGAACATTTTGTCCTTCTTACTTTAAGCAAAGTTTTTTCCAATGTGTTCATTCTCGGTCCTCGTAAATATTCACCATCGGTTTTAACATTGTTCATTTGTAATTTAAGTATTGTTCATTGACAATTTATTGTGTTTGAGTGATGTTCACCATCAATTCTAACATTCTGTTTCTTCTAAGTATTGTTCATTTTTAGCCTAAGTATTGTTCATGATGAACTTTAATTGACATACATCTGCGTCTCTATTTTGCAACTGCCCACCCAGAAATTGATTCGGAAGAATTTTTTTCTCAAAAAAATCAACCCTAAAAAAATAAAATTTGTAAGCTGCCGATCCGGAAAAAAATTTAACAAAATTTATTTTTTAAAAATAAATACACGTATATCGATGACATGGTCGCTATCATGACACTGGGAGTATATGATAAATTGCCTCCCATGACACACTAAAGTCACGAGGACTCTACCTTCGTCAAAGTAAATTAATCTAGAATAGTTTGCATAGGTGAACTAGGAAACTCACATACAACTTAGGGGTTTTACGATCTAGAATAACATACATAGATCGAACCCTCCTTTAAAATATAAAACTAGGCTAGATCACCTAGTCCTTATAACAATATAAATTTCATTTTATCACAACAACGAAACAATGAAAGAAATTGCCTTTTTCAAGATTAGTTTAAAATTATGATTCAACCATATGTCCAACTTTTAACAAAAAAATGAATAGAGAGAAAGTCTAGTAAAAGACGCTCTCAACTTCAATGGCGAAGAAAAGAAGGTAGCCTAACCTTAGACTTCCAACAAATCCGGAACCCAAACCCACACCAACAGGTTTGCTCGTAGTGACGTCGGTAACTACTCCAGTAGCTCTCGAAGATATGATATCTTCTAGTGGCCTCTTCACAAACGTAGTAAATGAGAAACGACCGAGTATCTCGGAGAACGAAGAAAACCCGAGAGGAAGGTGCTCGAAGGCTTTCATGGCTAGAAAGATTATTGAATAAGGAGAGAGAATCCCACATTAATGGAAGGATAAACTCACAATGAGATATATCTAAAGTCTACAATGTAGAAGCTCGATTGGACTATGTGCCACCACTCGGAAAAGGATAGCCGAATTTTTCAAAAATCAAGCAAGCCGATATCAAATTAGGAGATCAAAACTATCCCCACTTGGGTGAGATTTCATAAGCTTCATCCAAAATTCGGGAAGTGGATGGGCTTAGCAAAATATCTAGCCTAGTTGGGCAAGCAATAGTTGCGAGATAAACTTACATCCGATAAGGGGCAATTAAACTATGTTGGAGTTCTCATCAACGTTGATATTTCACAAGCTATTCCTAAAGAGATCAAATTTGTTGATGAAAATGATGAGATAATCCATCGGGGGCCGAATTAGAATGGTATCCAGTTCAAAATGTGAGATGTTCAAACACGAAGAGGACAAATGCGGAAAAGGAACAAAGTGAGTGTAGGTGCCTAAAACTAAGCCAACAAATCTAACCCAATTAGAGACGAAGCAAACACAACAAGCGGATCATATTATTAAGCATATAATCCCATCAAACTAGGAGACCATCACAATAGCCATAGAATAAAACAATGAATTCAATGTCTTGGCAATTGAGGAATTCTAAGTGGAGAATCGAATTATACTCAATCAAAAAGGCCATCCGAGTCCTCTTTGAGAAGAAAAAATGGATAAAAGTTTGGTTTGGAACTTGAGGGGCATGAATAACCCCTCCAAGCAAGAAGAAATAAACCTCTTCTTAAGAATAATGGGATTCATCTTGCTTGGTATTTTAGAAATGAAATTGAGCAGAAATAATGTTGATATGATAAGCGATAAAATCTGTAAAAATTAGGAAATATTGACAAGTGCAACCGACAGCATGAAGAGCATAATTTGGGTTATCCGGAATCTCGATCGTTTTGAAGTTGAGGTACTCTCTATCCTTGAGTAGGCTATCCATTATTTAGTTAGATATCACTTGCATCCAAATTTTTTTTCAATGGACGAGTAGTATATGCCTCTAATAATTGTGAGGTTGAAAGATCTTTATGGGAGTCTCTTATTAGTTTTAGTACATCATCCGAAGCCTGGCTTATAGCAGGAGATTTCAACTGTATTCTTCATGAGAATAAAAGAGAAGATGATAAAGAAGTTCAATATAATACCATAGTTGAGTTTCAAAATTGTATAACAATTTGTAAGCTGCAGGAAATACATATGGTGGCCCATTTTTACACTTGGAAAAACAAGCAAAATGTCTAGGATAGAGTTTTATCAAGGCTTGACAGAGCCTTCATTAACGAAACATGGGTTGATTACCTTAATGACATAAGCTGCACAATCAAAGCTGGTGATGTTTCATACCATTGTTGTCTTATATTCGAGTGAGAAGTATATTATGAAGAAGAATGCTCCATTCAGATTTTTGAAAATGTGGTGCCTACATGAGTAGTTCTTTCAAATTATACAAAATAGTTGGGATTTCAATAGCTCGGGTATGAAAATGTTTAGGGTGCTGGAAATAAAAAGAGTGAAAGCAACTCTAAAAGCGTTATACAAAGCTTAGTTTTCAGTGAGAAGTAGATTATTATGAAGAATGTTCCATTCAAATTTTAGAAAATGTGGTACCTACATGAGTAGTTCTTTCCAATTATACAAAATAGTTGGGACTTCAATAGCTTAGGTATGAAAATGTTTAGGGTGTTGGAAATAAAAAGAGTGAAAGCAACTCTAAAAGTGTTATACAAAGCTTAGTTTTCGAGTGAGAAGTAGATTATAAAGAAGAATGCTCCATTCGGATTTTAGAAAATGTGGTGCCTACATGAGTAGTTCTTTCCAATTATACAAAATAGCTGGGACTTCAATAGCTCAGGTATGAAAATGTTTAGGGTGTTGGAAATAAAAAGAGTGAAAGCAACTCTAAAAGCATTATACAAAGCTTAGATTTCCCAACTAGAATAGAGGTAAAGCTGTTGGACATACAAAAACACATAATTGATGGGGACAACAATGATGCTCTATACACAAGAGAAAAGAAGCCATACTTGAGTTAAACAAACTCAAGAAGGCTACCAAGACTCGAGTACATGCAAAGAACTAAGATACGATGGCTCAAAGAATGTGACCTTAATACATCTTACTTTCACTTTTTCAAGCGAAGGTCTCTAAATCCTGCATTAGATGCGCTTTTTCTAAGGAAGGTACTTATACTTATGAGACTCAATCTATTGCAAGAGTCGGTACAACACTTTTTCAGAATCTTTTAGTAAACCCGGGAAATGCAAGGTGAAGTGGATAATCATTCAAGCTGGTAAATGCTTACAACCATCACATTGTCAAGTCCTCCTCCATCCTTTTGATTCTAAAGAGATTAAAAAGGCTATATGGGACATTGATTGCAATAAAAAGCCCAACCCAATATGGTTTTAGGAGTAAGTTTTTCAAAAAGCTTGGTCTATCATTGGACTGAAAATGACTGAGGCTATATTGGACTTCTTTTACTACGGTAAGCTCCACAAACAACTAAATGATACTAATATTTCTTTGATTCCAAAGATTGAACATTCCCAAACACCTATGGATTTCAGACCCATCTCTTGTTGCAATGTGTCATACAAGCTATTTCTAAGCTTATGTGTAAAAGGCTTAAGTTGATTCTCGCTCGATATTGTAATGGACACTTAATTTACTTTTGCATAACATTCGATTGCGTTGGATCTTATAAGGCATTACAAAAGGAAGAAAGTATCATCAAGGTGCATCATAAAAGTTGATATTCGAAAGGCTTATGACACCATTGGTTGGGATTTTTTGACTGATATGATGAAAGGAATTGGTGTACCTAGGAAGTTTGTCCAATGTGTTACTCGAGTGCATGACAACTACTAAATTTTCACTCAACATCAATGGGAGTTTGCATGGATTTTTCAAATCAGGGAGAGGGGTGAGGCAAGGTGACCCCATATCTCCATTTTTATTTGTCATAGGGATGAAGTATTTATCCGGGCTTTTAAATGCATGATTGAGAATCCTCGCTATAAATTCCAGCCATGTTGCAAGCAATTAAGACCGAATCATTTGATATTTGCTGATGATCTTTTAGTTTTTGGTAAGGTTGATCTTTATTCAATATCACATATTATGAAAACCATTGAATGATTCCTTGCGGTGTTTGGACTAAAAGTGAATTTGTAAAAGTCTCAAATTATAATGGTCGATGTTTCAAAAGAGACCCAAGCATAACTATTGCATATGACTGGTTTGGCAAAAGGGCATCTTCCTTTAAGATACCTTGGAGTACCTCTCAAGCCTGGAAAATTAAATCAAAATGACTGTGAAGACTCGGGTATAACTCTCTATCTCTCTTGGGTTTTGATTCTAAGTCATTATGAGCCTTATAGAAATTCTTATCTAAGTTTTCATTCTATTATGACCCACTCGAAACCACTTTACTTGCATATCACTCTAAAGCTGTGTTTCGGCTCACTCATACACAAATCGAACTATCGCATGAGTAAATAATTTCTCTAATACTTTTATTCCGAACACCGACTTCATGTTTCAAGTGAAAATGAATTACAAAGTTAATTCTAATTTCTAAGTCGGTTTAGTTATGGAGAATTATTTGCTTGATCAAGTTTATGTGTCTTGATATTTTATTCTCTCTAACTTGATCATTTTAAGGATTGACTCAAGATGGAATCTGAAACTAATGGATATTAGACTCAGTAAAATTCCACTCTTTTAGGCTAAAGATAATTAAGCGCTTAATTACTCGATTTGATTATTATATGTGCCTAATTTTAGACCAAAGTATTTTTATACTTTGAGTACCACTTTGATTTGCTTTTGTAGGTTGTTGAAACAAGCCTAATATACTTTTAAAGTACAAAAGCAACTGATTTCTAGCCTTAAACACCAGCACACAAAGATTAACTATTTCGGACATGGCTCACACACCGTGTCGTGGTCGTTTGTTTCCAAATTGGAAAATTGCAACCTTGAGTGTAACGGTTGTTTCCACCTTAGTTTTCAATCACCCCCATATGGTTAGACAACTTTTTAATCCAAGAACCATTACACAACGTTCATACTTCAACGGATCTTTTCGAGTGACTCAAACTAGTCGTTACAACGGCTAATGAAGCTCACTAGTCCAGAACAAGTCTCAACGGCCATTCTGCCTTGGTGCTTATAAATAGAAGCCACTCCACAAGACTTGAATATTGCGGAACATATTGCTTAACACTCACTTAGTGTATTCTTATTCAATCTTCGACTTATAACTCCAACTCTATATTTTCTTACTCTCTTAGTTGTAAAGAAAGTCTTGTAATCACTAACATTCTTCTCTTACTTTCTCTAAGTCCCTTGACTAAGTTGTAAAGGCTAACTCAACTCAGGTGTCCTTGACTGTAAGGGTTAACTCGGTCGGGAAGTACTAGATCGGATAAGGGAACTTCGAGTATGGGAAAAACTTTTAAAGGAATTATCTAAGGGAGCAATTTTGGTTAGATTCAGTCCTTTGTTATTGAGGATTCAATTAGTGTATTTGACTTGGTGCTTGGATTATCACTGTTCGTGGTTTTCCGCCCCAGGAGGGTTTCCATGTATTTATGAGTGTCTATCTTTCTCGATCCAATCTAGACTTAGAATCTGCTTTATATTTAGTTACGTACAAAAAGCTTGATTTTTCTTTAAAATCTTCCATCACCCTATTCACCCCCTCTAAGGTGACTTAGCCTCTCCAAGAGCAAACCTTCAATTGGTATCGAGCCTAGCCTTTCAAGAGGATCTCACAATCCAAAGGTATAAAGATCAAATGGCTCGAGAATAATGGAGAGTTCGATGAAGGAAGATCATCTACCAAACCACCTAAGTTCAAGGGGTCGAACTTTGCACATTGGAAGAAGATGATGGAATGCTTTCTAATGGATAATGATGAAGAAGTTTGGAACATCATCAAGGATGGGAACTTCATCCCAATGGAGATGGAAGGTGTAAGATCTATAACTAAAGAGAAATCCGAGTACGAGCATCGAAGAGATTGAGAAGTTCGAAAGAACTTCAAAGCTATGAACACACTAACGTGTGCTATCATCTCGGAAGAATACAATAGAGTGTCGGCCAATGACACAGCCAAAGAGGTGTGGGACACACTTGTCAACACCTATGAAGGAACAAGTTAAGTGAAGCGAGCGAAGATAATTCAATATCTTCACAAGTATGAGTTGTTCGGAATAGAGAGAATAGAGCCGAAGAAAACATCTCTCAAATGTATGCTCGGTTCAATGAGATTACTAATAATCTCAAGTCTCTATGTGGAAACATTTCTAATGAGGAAATGGTCGGAAAAATTGTGAGAAGTCGACCAAAGAAAAATTGGGGTCCCAAGATGACAACCATTGAAGAGGCTTAGAATCTTTCTCAGTTGAAGCCATACGAACTCATTGGGAAGCTACGTACTCATGAGATTCACCTGGAAGAACATGATATCAAGGTCAGCACCAAAAAGAACATTGCACTAAAGGCCTTAGAAAGAAGACGACAAAGTCCGAGCTCCTCGGACTCGGAAGAGGATCCCATGGCACTCATTGCTCGAGGCTTCAAGAAGATGATAAAGTACGAGAAGTGGTAAAAGAGAGGCCAAAGGAAGAGTTCTACAAGAAAGATAAGAAAGACCAAAAAGGTAAATACTTATCTCCTTCATAATTATCTTTAACTAAGAACTCTGGTTGCTTTGAATGTGGCATCAAGGAGCACATAATTAAGGAGCTGTCCAAAGAGAAAGAAGGACAGAAAGAAGAAAAAAGCTATGATGGCTACCTGGAGTAATGATGACTCATTTGAAGAAGATGATTCCGATGACTCGAAGTGTCTTATGGCACTAACGGACTCGAAAGCTGAATCCGAGTCGAGATAGTGGCAACTCGGATGCGAGGAGACAAGTCCTCGGGAGGTAATTGAATACTTCCTTAAGTTTTCCAAAGTTGATTTAGCTAGATATATCTTTACTTTGGAAGAAAAGTCCAATTCTAACTCTTCGATTTTAAAGAACAATTTGAGTCTCTTACCGCCGAGAGCAATGTTTTGAAAAATGAGTTAGAAAACTTGAGACACAATATGAAAGTACTTGAGACCGAGTGCTCAAGACAATGAGACCGAGCTTGAGTCATGCGAACGAGAGAATGAGCAAGCGAAATAAAGCTCAATGAGTCTCAAGAGCTGGTTTTAAAACTCACTCAAGGTCGGAAAAACCTTGATCTTTTATTAGGCTCTCGGTGTGTCTTATTTAGAAAAGAAGATCTCGGTTATAATGCTTGAAGAGGAATCTAATTCCTATTCAAGTCTTTTCAAAGCCGATTCTAGAACTGTGAAGTTCAGGAAGGCTGAGCACGATCCTATTCACTTTCATGAAAAAAGAGCGAGCGCATACCAGTTTACAAGAAAAAGCCTTCTTCAATTGTTTACAAAAAGAAAGGATTTTCAAAGAAAAGAGAGACAGACTCAATTTTCTAGAAAGAAGACTTAGAATCGAGACCGGACCCAAAGTCATTCAAATATGGGTTCTCAAAAGTGCTCTTGCTCGAGAAAAGACCATAGTAAAGGCGGTTTACTTGAGTTTGTAAGAGGAAGTGAGAAGGGTTAGTTTGTTTTTGTTTTGCGGGTGACTCGAAATGAAAGGGTCACTGGTACTTAGACAGTGGCTGCTCACACCATATGTCCGGAGATTCAAGACTCTTCTCGAGTTAGAAGATCCGAAAGGAGGCGGAGTCACATTTGGAGACAATAGTAAAGCCAAGATAGTAAGGATTGGCAAGATTGGTCAAGGAAACAATTCGATTAGTTCGGTCCGCCTTGTTAAAGGGTTTAAGTACAATCTACTTAGCATTTCTCAACTATATGACAAAGGGCAAGAGGTAAGGTTCACTTACACCAACTGCTACATTTCTAATGCGAGTCACCAAAAAGACAAAGCTCTCGGGTCTAAGGTCGGGTAACACTTACACTATCTCTCTTCGGATTCTATTCAGAATTTATCATGCTTAAAAGCATCTTTGAACGATGATTCATGGACTTGGCATCGTAGACTAGGTCATATTAGCATGCACACTATCAAGAAACTTGCATCTCATGGATTGGTTAGGGGTTTACCTAACTGTGTATTTAAAAGCAGATAAAATATGTGAAGCATGCACAAAAGGTAAGCAAGTCGGATCATCTTTCAAATCACTCAAAGCTGTATCTACATCCAAAATGCTTAAATTAATTCATATGCATTTTTGTGATGAATTTCTGTGAAGAGCTTAGGAGGTAAACCATATGTGCTAGTTATTGTTGATGATTATTCACGATTTACCTCGGTGTGCTTTCTAAAAAATAAGAATGAAGCCTTCAAAGAGTTCAATAAGATCTATAGTAATTCAAGTGCGATCGAGAATCGGATCGGGAGAATTTAAACCGACCACGAAAGAAAGTTCGATTACTCAAAATTTGCGGAATTCTATGACAAGAATAATATCTCTCACAACTTCTCAGCACTAAGAACTCATCAACATAATGGAGTAGTGGAGAGAAAGAACAGAACTCTTGAAGAAATAGGAAGGACAATGATGATTGAAAATGATCTACGTTACTATTTACGGGCCGAGGTAGTCAACACAGACAAATTATACGCTCAACGGATGCCTTTTAAACCTATTACGAAAGAAGACGCCCTATGAGCTATACAAGGGAAAGAAGCCCAACATTTCCTACTTTAAACCATTCGGATGTAAATTCTATGTGCATAACAATGGTAAAGAACATCCGAGTAAGTTTGATGCACGGTTAGATGAAGTTATATTTACGGGTTACTCATCTTATAGTGATCTTATTAGACATATCTTGATCTTGATCTTGTTAGACATATCTTTACTTTGGAAGAAAAGTTCAATTCGATTCTTTTCGGACATATCTTGTTAGACATATCCTCGGACGATTCGAATGCTTGAGGAAACAAATCCTCGGGAGGTAATTAGCTATTTCCTAAATTTTTTCAAACTTGATCTTGTTAGACATATCTTTACTTCGGAAGAAAAGTCCAATGCTGATTCTTTTGAATTCAAAGAGTAACTAGAGTCTCTTATTACTAAGAGCATCACTTTGAAAAAGAATTATAAAATTTCGGACAAAATTTGAAAGTGCTTGAGACAAGTACTCAAGATAATGAGGCCGAGTCTAAGTGCCTCGGAACGGAGAATGAGTAAGCGAAACGAAGCTCAATGAGTCTCAAGAGTTCGTTTTAAAACTCACTCAAGGTTAGAAAAACCTTGATGTTTTAGTTAACTCTCAGTATGAGTCATTCAGAAAAGAAGGTCTTGGTTACAATGTTGAAGAGAAAGATAATTCTTATAACAATCTTTTCAAAGCTGATTCCGGAACTGTTAAGTTCACGAAGGCTAAGCATGGTCCCATTCATTCATAGAGAAAAGAGACTCAGCCTGGACCGAGTTTTCATGAAAAAGCCTTCTTAACTCTGTATACAAAAAGAAAGGTTTTCCAAGAAAAGAGACACGGGCTTAGTTCTCTAGAAAGAAGACTCATAATCGGACCAAACTCAAAATTATTCAAATTTGGGTTCCTAAAAGTGCTCTTCCTCTTAAAAGAACCACGAGTAAAGACTATTACTGGGTTTGTAAGAGGAAGTGAGAAGGGTTTGTTTCTGTCTTGTAGGTCACTCGAAACGAAAGGGTCATTGGTACCTAGATAGTATATGTTCACGCCATATGTTTGGAGACTCAAGACTCTTCTTAAAATTAGAAGACATGAAAGGAGGAAAGGTCACATTTGGAGATAACAACAAATGCAAGATAATTGGAATGGGAAGAATTGGTCAAGGAGACAATTCGATCAATCCAGTCTACCTTACCAAAGGGTTCAAGTACAATCTTCCGAGCATCTCTCGGTTATGTGATAAAGGTCAAGAGGTAAGATTCACTTAAACCAACTGCTTCATTTACGATACGAGTCACCAAAGAGACAAAGCTCTAAGGTCTAAGGTCGGGTAATACCTACACCATTCCTCTTTCGGATTCTAGTAAAGATTTATCATGTTTAAAAGCATCTCTAAATGATGACTCATGGACATGGCTTCGTAGACTATGCCACATCAGCGTGCATACTATTAAGAAGCTTACATCTCATGGATTAGTTAGGGGTTTACCTAATTGTGCATTTAAGAAAGATAACATCCGTGAGGCATGCACAAAAGGAAAGCAAGTAAGATCATCTTTCAAACTGCTGAAGACTATATCTACATCCAAAATGCTTGAGCTAATTCATATGCATTTTTGTGGTGAAATTACTTGTGAAGAGCTTAGGAGGTAAATCATATGTGTTAGTTATTGTTGATGATTATTCACGATTTACCTCAGTGTGTTTTCGAAAAACAAGAATGAAGCCTTCAAAGAGTTCAATAAGATCAGCAAGAAAATTCAAGTGGAGTTTGAGAATTAGATCGGAAAAATTCGAACCGACCACGGAAGAGAGTTCGATTACTTAGAATTTGTAGACTTATGTGATAAGAATGATATCTACCATATCTTTTCAGCACCAAGAACTCCTCAATAGAATGGAGTAGTGGAGAGAAAGAATAGAACTCTTGAAGAAATAGGAAGGACAATGGTCATTGAAAGCGATCTACCTTACTATTTACAGGCTGAGGCGATCAACACGACAAATTATACGCTCAACATATGCCTTATCGGACCTATTCCGAAGAAGACACCCTATGAGCTATACAAGGGAAAGAAGCCCAACTTTAAACCATTCGAGATATAAATGCTATGTGCATAACAATGGTAAGGAACATCGACTAATTTTGATGCACGGTTAGATGAAGGTATATTTACGGGTTACTCACCTTATAGTAAAGTTTACGGAATTGTTAACAAGAGAACTAACAAAGTGGAATAAAGTATCCATGTTGTCTTTAATGAGATTGATCATGGCAGGACAAGTGAATCCACTTTCTCATATCTCAAGCTTAACCGAGATCAAGATGTTATACCTGAGTCGAGCTCGGAATGAATCAAAACAAAGGATCCGAAGTAACTCGGAATGAGCTAACTCGGAATGAGGTGACTTAGAATGAGCCGGTTCAAGAGCCGGCTCGAGTCTGCTGAAGGACAAGCTAATGCAGAAGTTTAGCAAGAGCAACCAATTGAAGATCAAATCATTCAACTAATAAACTTGGTAAATTAGAGGACAGGTAGAGTTTTCAAATATGCATATAGTCACCCACATGAGAATATTTTTCTAATATCAACAATGGGGTAAGAACTCGTTCTTCTTTGCAAAATCTATGTGCATTTTCAGCATTCATTTCATTAATTGAAACTAAAAATATACTAGAAGCCCTACTTGAACCTAATGGGTAAAGGCGATGAAAGAAACATTAACTCAATTTGAAAGAAACCAAGTCCGGACTCCGACCAAATGACCTTCCGACCACCCAGTAATAGGAACCAAATGGGTTTTCAAGAACAAACTGGATGAGGGAGGGTTGGTAGTCGAAATAAAGCCGGATTAGTTACTTAGGGATATAACCAAGAAGAGGGAATTGATTATGGGGAAACCTTTGCACTTGTTGCTAGGATTGAGGCAATCGGAATTCTCTTAGCATTGGCATCAAGCATGAACATTAAGCTTTATCAAATAGATGTTAAGTGTCCATTTCTCAATGGTTATATTCAAGAAGAAGTTTATGTAAAGCAACCCCCTAGATTTGAAAACTCTCAATTTCCAAATCATTTTTTCAAATTGCAAAAAACTTTGTATGGTCTAAAACAAGCTCCAAGAGGTCTAATTGACAAAACTCTTTTTACAAAAACCAAGGGGAATGATTTTCTTATCATCCAAATTTATGTTGATGACATTATATTTGGAGCTACTAATGAAGCTCTATGCCAAGAGTTTTCCGAGTTAATGAGACAGGAGTTCCAAACAAACATGATGGGAAAACTCAATTTTTTCCTTGGACTGCAAATCAAGCAAGAAAAGGATGGCATATATGTTCATCAATCAAAATACACCAAGGAGTTATTAAAGAAGTAAAGCTACAAGATGTGAAACATGGAGCAACACCTATGAGTAGCGAGTACAAAGCTAGACTCGGATGAGAAAGGTAAAGCTGTCACTACTACAAAACTATGAAATAGCGACGGAAAATAGCGACGGAAACCAATATGTCGCCGATTAGCGACGGAATCGGCGACGGACACCGACAAAAAATGACAACTCGGATCATACAACGACGGAATTAGCGACGGAAAATAACTTCCGTCATTGTTTTGATCCCCGCGACGGATAAGCGACTGAATATTCCGTCACCGATCCGTCGGCCATAATTCGTACATCAAAAAATCCCGGAAAGAAAAAAAAATAATCAGTAGTCATTAGCGACGGAATATTCAGTCGCCAATCCGTCGCTATCGACAATTTCGTAATTAGCGACGGAATAGCGACGGACTGTTCAGTCGCTATTTACGAATAAATCCGAGAACTAGCGTCGGCCGGTTCCGGATTTCGCGAGCAACAGAGAGATAGCGAGAGCGAGAGCGAGAGCGACACCACCGCCATCAGCGGCAACCGCCGGCTACTACGCACGCCGCCTTGTCCGCCATCGCTCGTTGCCGCCGCCTCCCTTCCGTCGGCGATTCAGGACCCCGAAGGCCGAAGAACCATCGGTCTTAGCTTCGTTTCGCCCGACCCCGCACCACCGCCGCTGCCGCCTGGGTCAAGGACGCCGCCGACGAACCGCCGCCGCTGCCGCCTCACTCCCGAGCTTTGCCGTCGCCGCCTGTGCCGCCCATAAATATAAGGTATGTTTGTGTTGATTTTTTGTAGATTTATGGTTTAACAAAATTGATATTGAAATTAATGAATATATGTAATTTGTGGGAATTTAATGTTGTTTGTGAATGAATTTGAGAAGAAAAATTTGAAATTATGTTGTTTAAGGAGTAAATGTTATTGAAGTTAAATTTAGGGTTTTAAAAAAAACTTGAAATTGACGAATATATGTACTTTGGTGGGAATTAATGTTGTTTGTGAATGAATATGAGAAGAAAAATGTGCAATTGTGTTGTTTGTGGAGTAAATGTTATGGAAGTGAAATTTAGGGTTTTCAACATTGTAACTTGAAAGTAACGTATATATGTAATTTAGTGGAAATTAATGTTGTTTGTGGATGAATTTGAATAGAAAAATGTGCAATTGTGTTCTTTATGGAGTAAATGTTATTGAAGTTAAATTTAGGGTTTAAAAAATGTAAGTTGAAATTGACGAATATATGTAATTTGGTGGAAATTAATGTTGATTGTGGATGAATTTGACTAGACAAATGTGCAATTGTGTAGGATTTGTGGGACATTATTGTTGAAGTTGAGGGAAATGGTGTTTTTGATTTATATATGTGTAATTAATTATTGTTTTTTGTGTGAGGTTGTTGACGCTAATTAGGTATGCTTATAGGTATGATTGCTTTACTCGTATGATTAGTTTAATTATATGTATATGAGTTTATTTATGCTAATTAGGATAGTGACGAAGATGATGATAAGACTGATGATGAGGATGATGAGTAGTTGATAATGTGCTTTTGTTGGGTTTGTTTTTTATTGTACAACTTTCATTTATGTTGTCATCGAATGAATTCTTATTAATGTAATGAAGGTGAAACCATTGAAGCGTACTTTATTCACATGCTTCAGATTTATATCTAACACTTACATGTGCATATGTTTACTATTGTTTATATGTTGTTCTATATGAAATCATTTGAACCGTTGGATGTTTACTAATAGTGTGAATTACTTGTTTATGTACGAGAAAAATGGAGAGAGGTAGAGGCGGAACCAAAAGATCGGCTACTCGAGGAAGGGCTAGAAACACCTCTACCGATGGGGAAGGTAATGATGTCGGCACTTCTACCCCCTCTCAAAACCCTCGGAACCTTCAAACTCCTGCCGGTGCAGCACTATCTCCACACTCCCCTCACAACCAAACTCCATTGGGGGTCATTTATTCCCAACCCTCCCTTTTTCAATTCCAAAATTTCCCACACATGGAAAACCCACTTGGGTGGGCCTTTCTTTCTAAACCCACCATATTCTCAGCAACCCCATATGTACTCAAACCCGTCGAGTACATATACATATCAACAATATGGTACGAATAATGTACCACACATCCACGTTGGTTCCGAACAACGGCCACCACAAATGCCTACAAATGAAGGACCAACCGATACGAGGAACGAGGATCCTTGTCTTCAATCAAGTAGCGCTAGCGACTGAGAAAAAATCCGAATTGAGCCGGATGGTGAAGGGTGAGTGTGATAATAAATAATAAAATAAAATAAGCATATTAGTTATTAGTTGAACTAACAATTTGATATGTTTAATTGATTAGGTTCTACCCCATTGACAAAGTTGTGGGTACGATTTCCCACATCTTCCAAAGCAAATACGATGGAGCTTGGCCTACATGGGGTAAAGTCCCTCGATCACAACGTGATCAATGGTTTTCCGAGTTTAAGGTAATGACACATCATTAGTTTTCTCCAGTTCGGATAACATAATCACTTATCGTGCATGTTCGAACATTATATTTTAATTTCATAACGTATAAACCACGTTTTTATTTATATAGAAATTTTTCACTTGGTCGCTAACCGATGAAGTCCAAATCGAAGAAATTTTGAAAAGAAAGGTAGTGATCGCTTGAAGGACTTCATGCTCAAGGCGAGGAAAACTAAGAAGAAGCCGAAATGGTTGGGTGACAACTACCGGCGCGAGTTGCTCGAATATTGGGAAACCGTTGAGTACAAGAAGTTCCGCGAGCAAGCTCGGAAAAGCTGTCATGCTGATCGTGGGGACTTGGTTCATCACTCCATACGTGTGGCTCAATCCCTATGACGGAGCATAAGCGGCGATTTGTACGTACCCCTTTGTTATTGATTACGCATGCAACTGTTAACATGTTCATATTGGTAAATTGATTCTCTACTAACTTGTTTTCAATTTTAGATGAAGGAGCTTAAAGGAGTTCAGCCTCTACCGACCCAACTATTTTCACGCACGCACAAAACAAAAAGGACGAATGGGTGGACAAAAATCCAAGGCCATTTATGTGAGTAACCGTATATCCGAATTCCGCATATTTTTCTATCTTTTGTTTTCGTTAACAACCTCGTGATATTTACATGCCTCAAATATTTATATTATATTCAGGAGAAGTTTCAAAAGAGTGGGAAGAGTTGCAAAACACTCAACCCACTCAAACTTCCAGATGATGACCCCAACTCTTCCGAGGATCATATATCCACCCCTTCACAACAAGAGTTGTGGGTCAAAGCAAATGCGAATAAGAAAGGTCGCATTTATGGATTTGGATCCGAGGCTAGAAACTTGAAACCAACAATGTCCTTCAAATCACCGAAACCTTCGACTACGGATGACTCGGAATGGAGAGCAACGAGTGCATAATTTAAATTCTAAGGTACATCAATGGATTGAGCATTGCCGGATGCTTGAGTTACAAAATCGGCATCCGAAGGCACGAGTCGACAGTTCGTCGAGCCAATAGCACGTATGAATGAATTTCTACAGTCTCAGCAAGCATCCGGATCTCACTGTCGACCACCACAACCACAAGAGGAAGAGGAAGAGGAAGAGGAAGAGGAAGAGGAATAGGATGAGTGAATTCAAATGCGAACTTTTGTATATATTGGTGATCGACACTTTGCGAACTATTTACAAATTTGTATTAACTATGTTATGGTTGTTGATGATGTTGAATATGTAAGTTGGATTTGTATATCCAACTTTGATGAATTATTTGTGGCCGGCATATGTAAATGCCAAATGTAAGTGTCACATATGTGAATGGTGGATTTGTATATCCATTCACAATGTTCCGTACTAGGATAACGAATAATTAGCTAATAATATTTAAAATTTTTCACAGAACAATGACGGACAGTTCCACTTAGCGACGGAATTAAGCGACGGAATTTGGGAAATTCCGTCGCTAATTAGCTCAGCAACGGAAGTGGGGTGAATTCCGTCGCCGATTTAGCGACGGAAATCGGCGACGGAAGCCCCAAATTTCCGTCGCTAAATCAACAACGGAAATGTTTTCCGTCGCTGATTTCTTTCGGCTACTGAACGGGAATTGCTCGTTATTCCGTCGCTAATTGGCGACGGACTTGAAAACTTCCGTTGCTGATATTTAGCGACCCGCTTTCAGCGACGAACAGTTCCATAGCTAATTCCATCGCTAATTGCGAAATTCAGTCGCTAATAACTAAAATTCCGTCGCTATTTCCGTCGCTAATCTGCTGTTTTCTAGTAGTGTGTAGATCGAAACTTTATAGAGGTATGATTGAATCTTTGCTTTATCCGACATCTACTAGGCCGGATATCATGTTTAGTGTCTACCTTTGTGTAAGATTTCAAGCTAATACTAAGGAATCACATCTCATTGCGGTGAAGAAAATTTTTGGATATCTTGCGGGGACTCGGACACTTGGTCTCTAGTATTCGAAATACTCATATCCGACCCTCACTAATACTCATATGTTGACAATACTAGATACAAATTTGATAGAAAGAGCACATCGAGAGCATGCCAATTTCGGGTCACTTACTCATCTCTTGGCATTCAAAGAAGCAAAACTCGGTTGCTCTATCAACTGCTGAAGCTGAGTATATAGCAGCTGGAGCTTGGTGTGCTCAGATTCTCTAGATCAAGTAACACTTGAAGGATCTTAGATTGTCATTCACATCAATCCCAATCAAGTGTGATAATCAAAGTGCAATCAACATCACCAAGAATCTAGTTTAGCACTAAAAAATGAAACACATTGAGGTTAGATATCATTTTCGAGAGATCATTCTGAAAAAGGTGATATTGAACTTCGGTTTATTCCTACCAAATTTCAATTAGTTGATATTTTCACCAAACCCCTAAGTGAAGATCGGTTCCGCTTTATTAGGAATGAACTTGGCATGTTAACTACATGATTATTTGATTTACTACATGAATGAGATTGATGTTATATGCTTTGTTGAATAACAAATGGATCTGTTGAATCGGAATGAGACCGAGCTATGAGGTATTGATTTCCGAGTGCGTTCGAGTCACTTAGACACCTTACTCGGACTCAATTTATTAGAAAAATGGACATCAAAATTCAGGGATCATTTTTAGATCAATGGAGAATCTCAAAAATGTTTTCAAAAATCTCTTCTCTTTCTCTTGTACGTAAACAAGTATGGAAAAATAGCCGTTAAAGGGGAAGCGGTTTCGCAGCCTAGCCGTTACACTCCGGAAGACTCAACGGTCTCGCTAACCATTGCTTAGAGGGCTGAGTCGAAAGGCGCTCATTCAATGAAAGCTTTGGTTCTATAAATAACAACACTTCATTTTCTCTCGTTCACTTTGCTATTTGTTGCTCTCACTCTTGCTCTCTTTGCTCTCATACTCAAACACTCTCGCACTCAACTCTCTCTCTCTCTATTATTTGCACTCTTTACTCTCTTACTCTTAAAACCTCTCTCACTCTCTTTTTCACTTTGCACGAAAGAGGTTTAGTGATGGAAAGAGGTTCGACCACAAACAACGCCGGAACTAAACCAACTCGCTCCGAGAATCCCTAAGGCAAGGGAAAAGCCCTCGCCTCGGATGATCCAAAGCTTATGGTGGATCAACACTTTTCATTGATGACAAGTTTTTCTCCAAAATTCATTTTCTTGGATCAAATCCACCCTTAAAACAGGTACTTTCATGTACTTATGTTTACGTGAGTATATCTACCCGTAACTCGTCACTAAGTTCTATTCTCATATGACAGACAAAAATAACGTAATCTCTTCCGTTGTCCAAGGGAAAGTTATTCGTATCACTCTCTCTTTCCTCAAAGGTAAACATGTGGCGAGGCGAGAGAACCCGTCACTGTCTCGGCGGATCTGTTTCCGCAGCAAACGTCGGGTAAAGCCTAACGAGCCTAGACATTTACGGAGAACGAGGAGTGTTTCCACCTTGAATCTCCCAAGTTCTTTTACTCCATTCGGAAAGTCTTTTCTGCCGGACAGGGTAGAAGGTGACGCCCCTAATGAATCGACTATGAAGGTGGCCACAGCTTCGCGCTTTCGCCATTACAAATCATCCACTTGTGATAGCATTAGCCACATCATCCGAACTAACACACCGGAACAGCGGCTAAGGAGGAACTCCGCTGCCTTATGTGTCAAAAGATCCTCCATGAACCATATTCTACTTTCACTCGGTTACCCCCGAAGAATAGTAAAAAGGACTGCAAAATACCCTTCTACACTCTTCTTTGACCCGAGTGTGAACTATCCTCAATACTTGGGAAAGATCATGACTTGAATAGTAATT
Organism: Talinum fruticosum; assembly: GCA_021018815.1. Lineage (NCBI taxonomy): Eukaryota > Viridiplantae > Streptophyta > Magnoliopsida > Caryophyllales > Talinaceae > Talinum > Talinum fruticosum. Next base: position 7,801,134 of record JAITYX010000022.1, read on the forward strand.
ACATAAATTTCTCGGTTTTTTTTTTTTGGTATGAAAACTAACCCCACATTTATGTAAGCTCTTCCAAGTGACATATTGATGTATAAATCTCCGTTTTGGGATATCAATGGTAACTAATTGCTTTTTCCAAAAAACAAATATATGGGGAATTCATTGGGGACTAAAAGATAGCGGGATGTCATATTAAAACCATACAAGCTACAACTTCACTCAACACCAAGGCTCCTTACTACACATTAAAATATGTTTCAATTGGCGAAATTTAATCAAATTAGCTAGCTGTAGGCGTTCAAGGGCTGAAAATTCTTTAGGATCTCAAAACTAGTCACTATAGAGGAAAAAGGATTGAAACAAGGAAATTTCAAGCAAGTACAGTCATTTTAGATTTTAGTAAAATGTATGCGTTTTCATGTTGCTTGTTGGTGGGGTTTATTGATATTTTCTAATTTTGTATAGATGCAATGCTAGCTGGTGACTACGAGTGTCCCTTGTATGTCACGGGTAACTTTGCATTTTGGTTATTTTTTAACCTTAAACAGTTGGGATTTGTAGGAACCACGGCCGGCGGGGGCCGAACCGAGTTTCCCAGGGAATTGCTTTAGCGTAAGGGTTTTAGAAAGCTTTAAAGAATGATTTAGGGTTTTGAAGATTTATTTAGAAAGTGGGGATGAACCTTTTGTTAAGATTTTTGAATTTTATTAATCTGATTTAAAGCGAATTAGGCAAAGTTTGAATGGCGGTTTTATTAATTATTTTATTTAGAAATTATTTTTAGAAAGGTCCCGGGATATTATCTCTTAACCGAAAAACAAAGAAAGATTGAATTCTGTTTCTACCGAGGCTATAGGGCCAAACTAGTGTGAAAACACCGATTTGGACCCAAGCCTTGCCTGTCGACCACACGATTTCGGCCTGGCTAACGGATCTAGAACTTATTTTCCATCCTATAGTCAAAATATAGCGGGAAGGCGGATCTAAGAGAAGTAAATTAAAAGGGAGTCGTCGATCGGTTTTAGGAAGAAAAACTAACAAAAACAAAAATAAAATGTGCTCTTCTAATTTTAGTATGGGAAAACTAAGACTAAAAGAGGCTAAAAATGACTCCATCGGTCTTTGAACCGAGAATCGGATTCGGAGGCGAGGGTACGAAACGTAGGGATAAACCCTTACGTTCCGCCCGTCCAAAGACGACCATAACTAGTTTAAGTAGTGAATTAAAATAATCCAACAAAAGCAAGCAAACAACATGCACAGAGAATTAAAAGCAACCAAACATAATTAGAAAGCGATAAAAGCGAAAGTAAAGAAAGCGATAAAGGTGGAAATGAAAAGCGAAAGCGAAAAAAGCGAAAAAGGAAAAGAAAACGAGAAATCTAAAAGATTACATCGGGCGGGGAGGAATTAAAAGCGATACGAGTGTTTGTCCACAATACGGGAAGCAATAAAGAAAACATATTAATAAAATAAATCGTTGAAGATTGAATCTGTGTCCTCGGGTTCTCCCACTTGCTCGATCCGGATCTCGGATTTGAATCTCTTGATGCGACGGTGGTAATTTAAAGAGGTTTTTGTGTGTTTTTAGTATAGGTAGGTAAGGGAGATGTATGAAAGATGAAGTCTTAGGTTCGGATGTAATTGTAATAGAGAATAAAATGGGAAGAGGTTGAAAAGGGACCAAGAGATCGGAATATAGAGTGGAGTATTCGGTAGCTCTTTGGCGAATTTCAGCAGAGTAATATTAAGGGATGAGCCATTGTGAGAATGAGAGCCAAGACTCTCTATTTATAGAGAGATGTTAGGTTAAAGAAATAACCTAGGGTTAGCTCGACGAGCCGTTCAAAAGCAACAGCAAAACCGGGCGAGGATATTGTGAAGATTGAACTAGATAAAGAAGAGATAAAACCGGATAAAATTGGGACGGCCGGTGCCGACCACCTGAGCATGCCTAGGGCTTCGTCCCCTAACATGTTGCCCGAGATTCCTCGAGCTAGAACGCAAGCATTTCACTTAAAATTCGGGGTGGCGGGCACCAGCCATAGCGACTTTATAAAATTGGAAAGTTTCCATTTTTGGCGGGTTTCCATTTATTGGAAGTTCTATTTTTGGCGGGTTTCATTTTTGGTGCAGGATACATGCTCCTAGTTTTTGGTGGAATATCTTGGAGCCAAAATGCAGCACTTTGATGCTTGTGATCATAAAATGCAGCGTTTGACATTGTCTTGAGGTCTTTAGTTCCTTATCCGGTTGGACTGAAGTGAAACGCAGTGTTCTAAGCACTGGAATTCCCCGATACGCGACATGGGACACTCGTTGTCTCTGGAGGCTTGAACCGATCTTGGATCATCCGAAAGAAAACGGGGATTTTAGATCGACCCAAGGTAGAAGGCTATTTATGTGGTGCTGCGGGTTTTTGTAATTTATCGACTTCCGTCGCACCAATCAAACACGATTCGTGATCCAAATACTCAAACAGGACTTGGGATTTCATCATGGGGCCAACAAATAAAAAATAAAAAAGGCATGACAATTTTTACGTGTCTACGAGTTAGCCCCCACTTTGACCAAGTCCGGCAAACGAAGGTCCAAGTAGACACTAAAGAGTACTTACCCGGTACTAGTGTTATTTAGGAATTGAGGTGTCCGAAATTGAGTATCTTGTGGCTTGAACTCTTAATAGAAGGGCCTAGACTTGATAGACGAGTCCGAAATCCGGGTTGTTGATTCCTGAACTTGGCTGCTTGAAGGCCTAAAGCTCGATTGGTGTGCCTAAACTTGACCATCTAGTTAGTTTGAAGCTTGGAGAGAGAGCTTCAACTTGATTCAAGTAGTAAATGAAGGTTTGCTCTTGGAGAGACTAAGTCACCCTAGAGGGGGATGAATAGGGTGATGGAAGATTTTTAAGAAAACCAAACTCTTTTGCACGGAACGAGAAAGAAACAGATTTTGAGTCTAGATTGGACTTAGAAAGTGCAAAACACAAAGAAATACATGGAAACCCTCCTAGGGCGAGAAAACCACGGTGTCAATCCGGACACCAAGTCAAATCCACTAATTGAATCCTTAATTACAATGAATATGACTACCTAGATTTGTTCCTAAACAAATCTATTACAATTTTTCAAGGCTCGGAATTTACCTTGTCCGACTAACCTAGTACTTCCAAGTTGAAGTTACCTTATCAACTTAGGATCTTCCAATTTTTCCAAGGTTAGAAGTTCCCTTATCTAACCTGGTACTTCCAAATTGAGGTAACCTTTATAGTTTAGGACAACTAAGTTGAGGTAACCTTTATAAGTCGGTCGGAGAGAAGGAGTAGAAGAGTAGTAAGAATTACAATACAACCGACTCGGAAGAATACAACTCGGAATATTAGAATTATAGTTTGGGAGTTGTAAGCTATAGAAAATGTTCAATCTCGGACTCCCAAGTTAAAATTCTGAGTACTCTCTGAAGGTGAGACATGAGTCTTCCTTTTCTTTATAGTATACCTGCACAAAGAAAACAAACTAACCCTTCTCGCTTCCTCTAACGAATCCCAGTAACTAATCTTATCAAGGTTAGTTTTGGAGGAAGTGCACTTTTAGGAACCGAAATTTGAATAATCTTGGGAAAGGTCTAATTTTTGAGTTATCCTTTTTGAAAACCGAGGTTCGGGTTTTTTCTTTTGTAAAAAGTCCGGATGGACTTCTTTTGATAAATCTTTCGAGCTCGGTTCTCTTTCTCACTCGTCCGAGTTGAACTCGGACTCAAAATTTTTTAAAAGTTTATTCGAAAATCCTTCTTGAAAAGACCTTTATAGGAATTATCCTCCTGTTCGAATTAAAACCCAAACCTTCTTTTCGAAAGGAAACACAATAAGAACTAAGAAGGAGATCAAGGTTTTTCTAACCTTGAGTAAGTTTTTAAATCAACTTCGAGACTCATATAGCTTTTTCTTTAAAAGATTATTCTCGGATCCGAGGCACTCGGACTCGGTCTCATTATCATATGAGCTAGTCTCAAGTACCTTTAAACTATGTCTCGGTTTTCTAGATCATTTTTCGAAAATTATTCTCGGCTCCAAGAGACTCAAGTTTTTCTTAAAAAGGGAAGAATTAGAGTTGGACTTTTCCTCTAAAGAAAAACTTTACTTTGCAAGATCTATCTTAGAAAACGTAAGATAGTAATTGATTAGCTCTTGAGGATCATTTTCCTTAAAATCAAATAAGTCTTGTTCGATTCAATTTACGTGTCTAAGTCGAGTCCTTGCTATTAGACACTTGGACTCATCCTTTATATCCGAGTCGGATGAGTCTTCTTCTTCTTCGACTCATCCTCATTATACGTGATGATCTTTTTCTTTTGGTAATCTCTCTTCCTTTTTAGGCAAAATTTGATGGTGTGCTCTTTGCTACCATATTTAAAACACTCAGAATAATTAGTAGAAAAAGAATTAAGAGGATGAGAGAGTTTACCTTTTCTTTCTCATCTAAGGACCTTAGATTTAGGCTTTTTATTTCAATTTATGATGCTTCATCATCTTCTTGAAGCCTTTTACGATTTGCTCTATGAGGTCCTCTTCGAGTCGGAACTACTTGAACTAAGTTCAGCTTCTTCCGAGATTGGCCTCATAATCCTCCTCTTGGAGATGTAGCTCATGGGTCAAAAGTTTCCCTATGAGCTCATCTAGCTTCAACTTGCTGAGGTCTTGTGCTTCTTTGATTGCAGTCACCTTTGGACCCCATTTCTTCTTTGGTAAACATCTCATAATTTTTTCGACAACTTCTTCATTAGGCATCTTCTTACCAAGAGAAATGAGATTATTAACAATCTTTGTGAATCGGATGTACATTTTGGTGATGCTCTCCGCTTCCTTCATTTTGAAGAGCTTGTACTTGTGGAGGTATTGGCTGATCTTAGTTTGTCTCACTTGGCTTGTTCCTTCATATATTGTCATCAAGGTGTCCCACACCTCCTTAGCTGTGTCACAAGCCAAGACTCTATTGTACTCCGAAGCATCTATGGCACATAGAAGGATGTTCATAACTCGAAGTTCTTCCTGTACCTTTCCTTTTCTTCGATGGTGTATTTTGACTTTAGTTTTGCCACTTGTTTGATCGCCTTCTTACTTTGTGGGAATATAGTTTCCTTTGGTGATGACCTTCCACACTTGTTCATCAAGATCTTGGATGAAGCATTGCATCGGCTTCTTCCAAAGTTCAAAGTTTGAGCCTTTGAACTTGGGTGGCCTCAAGAGAGATCTTCCTTCTTTGAATTCTCCAATAAGATGAGCCATGATCTTTAAACCTTTGGATTGTGAGATCCTTTTGAAGGCTAGGCTCTAATACCAATTGCGGGTTTGCTCTCGGAGAGACTAAGTCACCCTAGAAAGGGGGTAAATAGGGTGATGGAAGATTTTTGATAAAATGAAAATCTTTTGCACAAAACAGAGACGAAACATGATTCAGTGTCTAGATTGGACTCGAAAGTGCAATCACAAAGAAATACGTGGAAATCCTCCAAGGACGAGAAAACCACGAGACACTCAAATCCATTAATTGAATCGTCAATTACAATGAATATGACTACCCAGATTTGTTCCCAAACAAATCTATTACAATTTTCTAAGGCTCGGAATTTACCTTATTTGGTCGACCTAGTACTTCCAAGTTAAAGTTACCACATCAACTTGGGATCCTCTAATTTTTCCCAAGGTTAGAAGTTCCCTTATCTAACCTGGTACTTCCAAACTAAGGTAACCTTTATAGTTTGGGACAATTGAGTTGAGGTAACCTTTACAACTCAATCGGAGAGAAAGAGTAGAAGAGTAGTAAGAATTACAATATAAGCGACTCACAAGAATACAACTCGGAATATTAGAATTACAGTTTGGGATTTGTAAGCTAGAGAAGATGTTCAATCTAGTATCTCTTTTTCTTCCATTCGTTAGTTGAAATCTTGTGCTAAGGCTTCTATAAATAGTTTGCCTTGAAGAGATAACCGTTGAGTCCCTAACGTCTTTTCGTTGAAGTTGTGCGAGTCGACTAGCCATTGTAAGGGATAGTGTGAGTTACTCGGATTTCTGGACCTTCTTGAAATAGTCATCGTGCCTCGGTCCTAACTTTCAACAACTCTTTTTCAGCTTTTGTAAACTAGAAAAGTAGAAAGAAAAGACCGTTAGATTCAGAAATAAAATATTACCCAAAACAAGAATGAGACAAAGTTGTCAATCGGTTCCGAGTTTTTCCAAAAATTCCACCTTTTTGTTTGGCGGTGCTTTAATGGTCGAAGCCTTTTTTTTTTTTTTTTTGCTTTTTCTTCATATAATTAACATTAGAAAAACCTGGAAAAACATTAAGCACAATGGTTCTCAAAGTATAAAAATACTTTGGTCCATAATTAGATAAGGATTAGTCAAAATAAAGCATTTAATGACTAATTATCTTTAATCTAATAATTTAGAATATTTCAAGTCTAATATTCAATATACTCAGATTCTAGATGTGCCAAAACTCATAAATAAATCATTCAATCTTAATGGGCATATGAGTTATTTAGACATTTTACAATTATGCATGATTAAACAAATAATAGTGTAAGTTTCGGGTTAAAGCATGATTCAAATAATTCAATTCCTAAATCAATTCATGATGTTTGCCATGATAAAATAGACATGTTAAATAAGAGATAGCTTAGGCAAACTAAATGTGTGAGTTTGACTTAGTAGGTTAGAATTTGAGATCCGAGTAGGTCGGTCTAACTCGGATTGTCATAACTAACTTAGATTCTACTTTCTAAGTCTCACACTTAGTCGAGATAATCTTAATATGCTTAAGATCATCTTAATATGCTTAAGTTTGAGTTTAGTCAAGAATAAGTCATATTAAAATGATGAATTATAAATCACATGACTTAGTTAAATGAATTTCTTTTAGGATGCTTCTTGTTTTATCCTAAATTTAGATAAATGCATGAAATCAAAACATATTCAAGGGGTTAGTCGATCATACACGAGTCTTCGATAAAGTTTAAAGTCCAGTGGGGTGCCTGAACTTGACCGCTTCTTGGATCCGAAGTTCAGTTGGGTATCCTGAAGGTAATTTGTAATCAGATCATGTTTCAAATGTGGTTCCTTGACATGACAATGGAGTGGTCTAAAGTCTTGGTGTGGTGTCTAAACCTTTACCGTTGTTGAGCTTGAAGCTCGACGGAGGGATGTCCGAACCTTGACTACTGCTGGGCACGAGACTCAATCGGAGTGTGTCCGAACCTTGACCACTATTGGTCTTGAAGCTTGACTGAGTTTTGTCCGAACCTTGACTCGCTGCTGGGCCTGAAGCTCGAGTGAGTTGTCCGAACCTTGACCGCTATAGGGTGCGAAGCTCGGCCGAGTTGTGTCCGAACCTTAACCGTTGTTGGGCTCGAAGCTCGGCCGAGTTGTGTCTAAACCTAGGCTATTCATCGGGTCCGAAGCTCAACTTCTATCCACTTTCATCGGAATAGGGATGGATGCTTATCTTTATGTAGAAATTCTGCCTAGACTTGGTCATTAGATGACCGAAGTCCGCTTGCTTGAAAATATGATGTTCTATGAGGTAATGTGCCTCATTCAAAATTTGAGCTTTTAGTTTGTGTGCTAATAGCTCCTTTATAAGGTAGATGATTTGTGTCTTCCCTTGAGTATTTTTGGAGTTGTTGTGGTTGTATGACCTTTTCGATCTTGAGCCTCCACATTCTTCTTGGGTGCTTGTGTCTAGCTCTTCTCGAATGTCGTAGAGTTGATGAGCTTCGATATTCTTGGTTGATGATCCGGGACATTTCCCTTTTGAAGGGGACGGTGCTTGGTGATCTTCTTGATGCTACCTCGATGCTTGATGCTTGCTTGTTTAAATAATTGCTTGTAGGGTGCTTTGTTATTTAATTTTTGTTTTTTTAGGAGTTTGACTCATGCAAAGGAGATGTATGCGATATTCTAAGAACAAAATGCATTCTTTTATTAAGATGATGCGAAAAGATAAGAAAAGACCAAAATGAAAAAAATTGCACTTAGCCTCCATTCCCCAAAGTAAAGCCTAAAGTAGAGTAGGTCGCTCAAACTGTGATGTACTTTTGCCGATGATGAACCATGGACTATAAACCCAACGGTTTGGTGCTAAATCAGACTCGCATGCTTACGGACGATTTGGTGCCTTTTCTCGATTAGTTTCTACTCATTTGGATAGGGAAAAGTGGCTTTGATTTTTGGAATTAGAAATGGAAATTGGGATCAAGATTAGGTTTGGGGCCGGACCTCGTGGGTTTCCTACGTATCTGTTGTGGTGGAAATCGAGGCCTTTATAGTTCAAAAGGAAGGTAATTTGGGTTTTTTTAATTGGAAAATAGGAAAAGGAAATAAACATATAATGGATATAGAAAAGGGAAATGGACAAAGAACAAATATGAAAGGGAAATGCACTCTTAATTAGTATCCTTGATGAGTGGTGGGCTCATTGAATGACCTTCTAGGTAGATGTTTGTTCCTCTTTTATGAGCATGCCAGCATCTCTTAGTGTTTTGAAGTCCAAGATAGGCAAGAACTTTAGGTGCTGATAATAAGCGGGTTAGAGGTTCTTGATGATGATTTTGACGTGGTCCTTGTCAAATACGCAATTAGTCATGTGGGCGACTTTTGCCCTCCAGCAAGTAAGGAAGTCGGTGAAGCTCTCCTCGTCTTCTTGATTGATCGGCTCTAAGTCCCAAAAAGTGACTGGTAGATTTGTATTGTAGAGCTATTGATGTAAGAACTCCCAACAAAGATATTTCCAGTTTGTGACCTTGTGTGGGTCGACAACATTGTACCATTTCATGACTTCTATGTCAAACGTCCATAGGAAGATGACATGGTATGTGTCCTCCGGTACATTCTTTAAAGTCATTGCTCCTAAAAAGTTTCTCACGTGATGGTGAGGGTTCTCGGTTCCGTGAAACTTGATGTTAGGTATGGTAAACTTAGGTGGTACCTTGCCTTTAGGGATTGAAGTGAATCCCTGGGCCGGATAGTGGTGATTGAACATTGAGGACTCCTGCAGCGGCTTCACTAACTTATTTATTCTAGATCAGATTGAGGCCTAGGTTGAGGCTCAAGGCGGGATCCCTCTCCTTCATTTTCTTTCCCTTTAGACCTTGATTTCTTCTCTAGTTCCTTGCATATGAGATTGAGGGTTTCAGCTATTAACTCAATCTTCTTATCGTATGCCTCGGTCTTAGCTTCTACTTTAGCAACAGACTCTTTGATCAAAGTCATGATGGGAGTTTATTCTAGCGGGTTGGCTATTTTTGGAGAAGGATTGAGTTTAAACCTTAGACGACACATTAGTGTTACTAGTAAAGGTGTGGGACATACCGATGTGGTACGTATTAATGTGGGACATCTCGAGTATTGACCATGTCGGTGTTGAAGTACATTTCTTACTTCCTATATACTTCGTGCCAGGATTCCCGACTTGCATAGGATTTCCTATCTTGTATCCCAAAATAGTAAGCTCAGGATTGCCTCATGGAAGAATTTAGGGAGATGGCGCTTAAGTGCTTGACCCGAGGAGGACTCATCCTAGGAGAAAAAAAATGATATCTTGCTTTATTTGGATGCGCATAAAGGGATGCTAAACAAATGAATGGAATGTATGAAATGATGTGCATGACTTAATTTGGGATGATTCTATGATTTGGTTAGTGCATAATTGAAATGCGTAGATGATTATTTCTAATGGAAGATGAATTTGTTCGAGCAAAATGAGAAATGAAAAACTTTCCTGATTTGAGATGAATTTTTATTTTGGCTAAATAAAACATGACAATGTAAAACGAACTCACCTAATTTGAGATGAATTTTAATTTTGGCTAATGCAAAAATGAGATGTAAACTCACCTTAATTGAGATGAAATTATTTTTGGCTAATGAAAGAATGAAATGAATGGACTCACCTATTTTAAGATGAAATTTATTTTTGGCTAATGTAAAAAAAAGGACTTACCTATTTGAGATGAAATTTACTTTTGGCTAATGCAAAATAAAATGCAAGATTGGACTCACCTAATTTGGGATGATTTGAAATTTGGCTAATACGAAATAAAAAAGAAATAAAAATATGGACTCACCTATTTGAGATAAAATCTGAATTTGGCTAATGCAAAATGAAATTCAAGATTGGACTCATCTACTTTGAGATGATTTTGACTTTGGCTAAATGTAAAAAGGAATGCAAATATGGACTCACCTTAACTGGGATGAATTTTACTTTTGGCTAATGCAAATAAAAAATGTAATTGTTGGACCGACCTAAGAAGGAAAGGTAATTTTTGGACTTTTGACTAAAATCCACAAAATTCAACCGACTCAAAGTTTTATTTTTATTTTTATTTTTGCACCCATGCAAAGATTATGCAACGGTCCTCACCTATCCCTAAAGGCTTACAAGCAGAAGATTAAATTTAAAAAAACAAACACACTTATTCAAGCATGCAAATGAAGGATAATGGACCACATAATAGTCAAAAAGATCTATGGTCAAACAGGTATAGACACGGTAGGATACATGGTCACTCATAGTCCGAGGATTTGGTCTTCCGTGTGGGGCAAGACAAGAGAAAAGTCCATAATCATCGGTGCCTCTTGATGAACCAAGTAGTTTGAACCAAGAGCGCGTGCTATGAGGGAAGAGGTACCATTTCCGTTGGCAATCAAGCCTAATTGGGCCCGCTCGGGATTTAGTGGGAGCCTCTTTCCGGAAGGGTTAAATGGGGGTAAAACAAATTTTTCCTAGGGGTCCAAAGCAGAAATAAACTATGTTCAAAGTTTGCTAAATGCAGGATGTCTAATGCAAATACATCGTTAAAACTCACTACTCAAATTTTCAAGTTTCGCCCTCTTAATAAAAAATTTATCCCCAATGGAGTCGCCATTTGTAGGAACCACAGTCGGAACCGACCGAACTTCCCCACGAATGTTTAGTGTAGGTTTTAGAAAGTTGGAAAAATGATTTAGGGTTTTGAAGATGGATTTAGAAAGTGGGGATGAACCTTTTATTAAGATTTACGAATTTTATTAAATGCGATTTAAAACGAATTAGGCAATTCATGAATGGCGGTTTTATTAATTATTTTATTTAGAAATTATTTTCAGAAAGGTCTCGGGATATTCTCTTAACTTAAAATAAAGAAAACTAGAATTATGTTTCTACCGTGAGGCTTTAGGGCCAAGCCGGTGTGAAAACACCGATTTGGACCCAAACTTTGCCTGCCGACAACTCGATGCAGGCAGCGGCCTGCTAGAGCCCTTGGCTGAGGAATTCAGCCTTGACTTCGGCCTAGCTAATAGATCTAGAACCTGTTTTCTATCCTGCCGGTTGAAAAATAGCCGGGAGGCACATCTAGGAGAAGTAAATCAAAAGGGAGTCGCGAGTCAATTTTTAGGAAAGAAAAACTAACAAAAACAAAAGTAAAATTTGCTCTTCTAATCTTAGTATGGGAAAACTAAGACTAACGGAGGCTAAAAATTACTCCATCGGTATTTGAATCAAGGATTAGATTCGGGGCGAGGGTGAGGCTATGAAATGTAGGGATAAACCCTTACATTGCGCTTGTCCGAAGATGACCATTACTAGTTTGAGTAATGAATTAAAATAATGCAATAAAAGCAAGCAAGCAAGCAACATGCGACGAGAATTAAAAGCAACCAAACGTAATTAGAAGGCGATAAAAGCAAAAGTAAAGAAACCGGTAAAGGCGGAAACGAAAAGCGAAAGCGGAAAAAAGCAAAAACGAAAAGAAAAGAGAAAAAATACGGATCTAGACCTCTTGATGTAATGGTGGTGATTTAAAAGGTTTTTTTGTGAGTTTTGAGTATGGGTACGTAAGGGAGATGTATGAAAGATTAAGTCGTAGGTTCGGATGTAGTTGGAATAGGGAATAAAGTGGGAAGAGGCTAAAAAGGGACCAAGAGATCATAATATAGAGTGGAGTATTCAATAGCTCTTTGGCGAATTTCGGTAGAGTAATATTAAGGGATGAGCCATTGTGAGAATGGGAGCCAAGGCTCTCTATTTATAGGGAAATGCTAGGTCAAGGAAATGACCTAGAGTTAGCTCGGTCATCTGTCCAAAAGCAGTAGCAAAACCGGGCAGGATATTATGAAGATTGAACCGGATAAAGAAGAGATAAAACCGGGACGGCCGGCGTCGACTACCCGGGCATGCCTAGGGTTTCGTTCCCTAGCGTGTTGCCCCGGATTCCTCGAGGTTGGAACATAGCGTTTCACTTAAAATTATGGGGTGGCAGGCGTCCGCCATAGCGGCTTTCCAAAAATGGAAAGTTCCCATTTTTGGCAAGTTTTCATTTTTGGCAGGTTCCAATTTTGGTGTGGGATGCGTGCTCCTAGTCTCGGGTGGACTGCCTTGGAGCCAAAACGCAACACTTTAATGCTTGTGATTAAAATGAAGCGTCTAACATCGTCTTGAGGTCTTCAGCTCCTTGTCCGGTTGGACTGAAGTGAAACGCAGATGTTCTAAGCCCGGAATTCCCTGGTACGCAGCACTCGGACTATGTTGTCTTTGGAGGCTTGGCCCGGTCTTGGATCCTCCGAAAGAAAAAGGGGTTTTTGGATCGACCTAAGGCGGAAGGCTATTTATGTGATGTTGGGGGTTCTTTGTGGTTTATCGGCTTCCATCACACCAATCAAACACGAGTCCATGATCCAAATCCTTAAACGAGGACTTGGGATTTCATTATCGGGCCAACAAATAAAGAATTTACAAGGCATGATACTTTTTAGGTGTCTACGAGGATTGTGTCACACTTTATAAGAAATAGTCTCATCAAGGAAAAATCCACCAAGTAGTTCACCCAGAACACAATTTATTATCTATTCATAATTTCACAAGAGCTATCACATTCATAAGCAATTTCTCACAAATATGTCAAGCCATAGAAGAGAGCTTCTACTCATTCCTTTCTTTAATTTTCATGATTTCACTTCAATTACCAATCCAAAAATCTCTCACAATTATTTGTTTGCATAGAGAAATTCCAAGTTTATAGTTCAACTCATGCACACCACATGCATTAAGAACTCTATATATCAAAATCATTTGGGTTGAAAATTACTAATAATTAAGTGAATGATCACCGACCTCGAAATCTTAGAGATAGGATGATTTGAACTAAGATGGAAAGAATTTCTAGCCTGGTTTCCTCTTCCACTTCTCTGTGTTGTCGGATTCTCTCCCTCCCTTGTTGTCTATTGTCTCTCCATTTCGCTACTTACCTCTCTCTCTCTTTCTCTCTTTCTTTCTGTCTTTCTCTCTCTCTCTTTCTTTCTGTCTTTCTCTCTCTCTCTCTCTCGGGGCTCGAGGAAGAAAAAGAAGTGGGGTTTTAATCCCCTACATTACGTCAACTAAGTAGCCAAGCCCCCCGATTGCTTGGATTTCCCCAGCTGCTACGAACCAAGCCTCCTCTCTCTTTTTTTTTTTTTTTTTGTTTAATTATGAAATAAACACTAGGGAAAGATTAGGTCTAAATATAGTTCACAAGGCCCATTTAAAATAATTCAAACTCGGATCTAATATTTGGGGTCGGAGAAATCTCTTTATTTCTTTCATCTAAAATAACAACACATGACGAGTATGTTAAACAGAGATAATCACGTATGTTTAATTAATAATATAATTTATTTAGTTAAATCTGATCAATTAATCTAATCACGATAATTAACTTAAATAAATTCACGATTCTTAAATGAAAGAGCTTGATGTGTTCAATCCACTAATTATTCATATTTCATTCAATACATGCTTGTTTAGTTCAGGCTCAGCATCATTAAAGTTCAAGTTTAGTTTGTTTCAGATTTAGTTTCGTTCTACTCAAGTTCAATTCAATCAAATTCAACTCAGTTCACCTCAAGTTCATCTTTCAATTACAATTTAAATTTAGGTTCATTTGGGTTCAAGTTAACTTTTGCAGCAAAAGCGGAGCCCGAAATTAAAATAATTATCAATCAAATGTATATTAAAACACACAGTAGACACCAACATAGCAACACTCGTAAATTATATATCATAACTTGTATCGGATAAAATATAATTCTGTAAATAAATTCATTTGGGTTCCAAATTACTATAGTTTAAAGTCAAATATTACCACCTCAAAATCCAATTGAAAAGCTAGAGATTGGTTAGCGTTTGGTGAAACCAACCACATTGTAGCTAAACCTTACTTCTTGGTTTCATCGTCGCCCTCTTCTGCTTGTTGTTGATATCCTCGAAAATTATCATAACTGCCTTACATTATCAACGACAACAGTTCTAATAGTTGCCTTAGATTATCAAAGATAACATAACATTAAAATGTTGTCTTAGATTATCAACAACAACCGTTATATTAGTTGTAATTTTACATGTTGCTTATTATCATATTTGTTGTAGTGACTTATTCATTTGGTTCAAATTATTTCTTTTTTGAGTAAAAAAACAAGTAACAATTGTAAAAATATATATTATTTTTATCTAAAAGTAGGTCATATAGGTATATAGTACAATACATTTTTTAATCAAAACACCATCCAAAGTTCTCATCCTTTTTATGTTCGATACATATAATCTTTTACCACAAGAATTTATAATCATTGCATATTATTGCCATAAGAAACATACGCTTGTGGCACAAGTAATTTTTGCCGTAGTAATTTATGCTATTGGGATATTATTGCAATGATAGTATCTACTTGTGGCATAATTAATGTTTTACCACAATAATTTATACTCATTGTATGTTACTGCCACAAGTAATTTGTCATTATACAACTCTTAGTTAGTTTGTCATTATCAAAATCAATAGCATCTATACAATATATTTAACCATTGTAAAATTAATAAGATATCTTTTCAACATTTTTATGACACAATTGGGATGTTCATTAATGAGAATAAATCCCAAATTATTATTGGGGTGGGATACAAAAAGGATGGAAGATCTTGTATAACTATTTGGTTATGGCTGGTAAGCTTCGTTTTAAGTAGTTAACGGGTGCCTATCTCATCATTTATATTATCTTCAATGAATTGCCAAGTTCTTATGGACAAAATCACAATGAAAATACAAGTATGGAGAAAAATGAACATGTCTTATGCTACATGATCACCTTGATTAACTCTATGTTGATGGGAGCCATTTTATTCTGGCCCACTATTTTTATTCATCATAAACTACGATCAAGCAACTTCAACAAGCATGCATGAACTTTTGT
Organism: Talinum fruticosum; assembly: GCA_021018815.1. Taxonomy (NCBI): domain Eukaryota; kingdom Viridiplantae; phylum Streptophyta; class Magnoliopsida; order Caryophyllales; family Talinaceae; genus Talinum; species Talinum fruticosum. The sequence goes on from JAITYX010000022.1 coordinate 7,816,390, forward strand.
GGTGTTCAGACACTGCATTGAACAAGAGATCGATTATTGCATGGGACGTTGTATGAAAGTCTAAGACTTCTGAAAAGATGAAAAACATAGGGAATTGGAACAAGGCTCTCATTGCTAAGGTTGTTTGGGTAGTTTGCATAAAAACTAAGATAACTTATGAGTTAAATGGATTCATACCCAGTACTTAAAAGGTTTAAAATGTTGGCATTTATCAATCCAAATAAAACATTAGTTAGCATTGAAGGAGGAGGTGTTGGGTGTATGGAGTCTAATGGTTGCATTCGAGGCTCGGGATTTGCGATACGAGGCAAGGAACAGCGAGCACGTTACAAAGTACAACGAAAATAGACTGTGCAGGGGAATGAATTGGCGTTTTCCCGGCCAGCAGCTAGCGCGGGCAGGCTTTGTCCAAGGACATGGCCCATGCCGGTCGTGGGCTCTTCGATTGCCTTGGTTCTTGGTCGTTTTCTTGTGTTTATTGCTCGGTTAATGCTTGGTTTATGGCTATAAATCACTATACAATCCTCCATTGTTGTTATGTAGCCGAGAGTTCAAGGTGTAAAGCTAGCTTAGCTTGAGTGTAAAAGTCCTTGTACAGCTACTCAAATCTAGTGTATCGGTTTGTGGTTTTTTTTTCTTCTAATTTTAGGTTTTTCCACGTTAAAAATCTTGTGTCCCATTTTTGTTAATCTTTTAATGCTTTTGATTAGGTGGGACTAGAATTGGCCTACTTTCCTAAGCTCTCGACTTCAAATACTACTGCTTTCAAGACTCCTGCTAAAGTCCATAGTGCTTCTTGTCATTTTCACTAGTCCTGCTTTTCTAAGCTTTATTACTGCAAAGCTGGCTTTAACAATCTTTTATGCTTAGAATGTGAATGCTAGCTCGAAGGTAAGGTTTCTCGAGGCTAAGGCATGATCGAAGAAAGAACTATCTTTCAAGTTTAGAATATGGATACAAGGCCGCATAGATAGACTAACTTGGAGCCTTCCTCACTCCTTATCAAAAAACTTTCTATATCACTTAGAAAGAGTGATCTTATACCTCTTCCTATTGGTCTTAGTCCTAAAACAACAACTGCAAATGAAGGCCCTTAAAAAGAAATCCCTACCCTCTCTTATACATTCAAGTCATTCATCTTTCAGCTGGAGTTAAGGCTCTCCTCTAAGAACTCTTACAGGAAGAAAAAATAGACAAAGCATAATGATTCTTATAAGCGAAAGAAAGAAGGATTAGCTCGATCCCGGGACGAAGATGGAATTTGTCGAGGAGCACCTCTCGGGGTAGCATCGCCCAGGTTGAGAAGGAATCGCTTAGCTTTATGTCATTCTTTTGTTCCTGTTTTGTTTCTTTGAGTGAGCTCTCGTCCTAATAAATGGTATTAGAGCGTGGTTAGTTTGAGAGTTCACATTAAACATGGAGAGCAGTAAGATTAAGATTGAGAGGTTTGATGGCAAAGACTTACATGTTTTGGAAGATGCAAATTGAAGACTTGTTGTACGAGAAGGATTTGTATAAACCTCTCGGAGAGAAGTCCACCGATATGGAACAAAACGAATGGGAGGTGCTCAAGCGGCAAGCAATTGGGGATGGTGAGATTGACGTTGGTGCAGAACATGGTGTTCAACGTGTTGGATCAGAAAACGACAAAGGGGCTGTTGGAGGCATTGTAAAACTTGTATGAGAAACCCTTGGCCATGAATAAGGTATATCTTATGTGTCGTTTGCTTGATCTAAAAATGCATGATGGCACTATTGTAGTGGATCATATTAATAAGTTTAACATGATTATTTCAAATCTTGCTTCGGTGAAAATTAACTTTGAGGATGAAGTTAAGGCATTCATTTTGTTGTCTTCTTTACCCCGAGTCATGGGATACTATAGTTTTTACGAGTAAATAGTGCTAGGGGTCAAATGCTTTAAAATATGATGAAGTCCGGGATGTTATCTTGAGCGAGAGTATTCACAACAAATATAAAGTGGAGTCATCGGAAAATGCATTTCATATGATAGGTAGGGAGAAACAAAAGGATCGGTCAAAGTCCAAGGCAAGGGATCGATCCCGAAACCCCGAGGGAGGTTGTTTGTTGGGGCTGTGGTAATAAGGGATACTTTAAGAAAAATTGTCCTAAAAAGATTGATGGCCGAGATTCTATGAATTCTATAGAAGATGTAGGTGATACACTTGTTTTGAGTGCGGAATATCCTATTGAGTCATAAAAAGAGTTTGGATCTACTAGGAAAGGGGATGTAAGGATCAAAACCTCAAGGTGGGGGTTTGGACTTTGCAAGATGTTAGGTTTATTCCGAGATTGGCTAAGAATTTGATTTTGGAGAGTCAATTAGATGAGTGGGGATATCTAACAAAGTTTTGAAATGGTGGCTGGAAAATTATTAAAGGGGCATTGGTTATAACTAAGGGTCTAAAATTTGGCTTCTTGTACTCCATTGACGGGTGTATTATTGCGGTGGGGTTCTATGGGGTGTTAGACTTGGCACGGGTTCTGCTATAGTGGAGTTGAAAAGGATCACAAGTTATTCGTTGGGTTTGCGAATGGGTCATCGGATGCTCAACAATGTAAATTGCAAGAACCGGGTGTAATAAAGAAGGTGGCGTTGTTAACAGGAGGTAAAGCCCAAAGGTATAAATTACTTCTTCATTATGTTTTGCTTACTAACGCGAGATGAGCTAGTTTTGCATGGTGAATATATGTGAGAAATTGATCGATCCGAGTGGAAGTTCACATCGGGTAGTGGTGATAATGGGCTTGAGAAGGGCTTGGATAGCGGGATTCAGGCAAGGGTGCTATTTCAAGGTGAAGGTGCTGAAATGGTGAGGTGGTGCAAAGCCTCTGTCGATCTCTTTTTCAATAAAGAGGTCAGGTTTCAGTAAGCTAGAAGGATGCAACAAAGAGGTGAGCCATTAGTCTCCAAGTGGGAGATTGTTGGGTGTGTGGAGTCTAATGGTTGTATTTAGGCTCGGAATTTGCGGTACGAGGCAAGTAACAGCAAACACGACCCAAAGTACAACGAAAGCAGACCGTGTAGGGGAAAGAATTAGCGTCTGCCCGGCCAGCGGCTAGCACGGGTAGGTCGTGTCTAAGGACATGGCCCGTGCTTGGTTTATGGCTATAAATCAGGGTACAATCCTCCATTATTGTTATGTAGCTGAGAGTTCAAGGTGTAAAGCTAGGTTAGCTTGAGTGTAAAAGTCCTTGTAAAGCTACTCAAATCTAATGCATCGGTTTGTGGTTTTTACGGATTCGGCTTTTCCGGATTAAAAATCCCGTGTCCTATTTTTGTTATTCTTTTGTTCCTATTTTATTTGATTAAGTGAGCTCCCGATCCTAACAGGATGTGTGAACTTAGATATTAGTTCAATTTTGCAAGGACCTTGTTGTGGCTCATTGGAGGTGAATATAAGCATTCCAAGGAGTGTAAATAGTAGTGTGAGCGAATACAGAAGGCACCTTGGACCAAGATGGTTTGGTGAAAAAGCATATTGTTCCCAAGCATTCCTTTACTCTCTGGCTCCTCCTATGTACAAAACTAATTACTCGTGATCATGAGATACGAGGTTGATTGCATTCAGCAAAGTAGGGCATGCATCTGAATCGAGCTGGCTCACCGAGTGCTCGGACTCGGCTTGGTCAAAGCTTAGCTTGGGCTCGAGTCAAACCAAGCCTGAGACGGCTCGAAGGCAGACCGAGCCGAGCCCGAGCTCAACTATGCTTGGCTCGGCTCGATTTGGCTCAATTTAGGTTAAATAGTTTAGTTTTTTTTTTCTAAAAATACTTGTGTGGAAAGTATAAAATAACCTTTAAAATCATCAAAAATTTATTAAGACCCTTATTTCTTAAATTTAATACAAAAATATAGAATTTAACTTCAATTATAGCCTAGAATTTAGAAACTTTTTAATCAAATTAAAAAATCGAGCCAACCCCGAGCTCGACGGCTAAAGCCATCCGAGCCGAGCCCGATCCTAAAGTTCAAAATTTCGGCAAGTTTTGAGCCCAAACCAAGCTAAAATGTAACCGAGCCAAGTCAAAGCCTCAGCTCGTTTACAACCCTACATCCAGATCCATGATAAATGTGAGCATTTATTTTTTGATTGTGGCCATGCCACTACTGTTAGATAAGAGGCATGGAATTGGTTAAAAGGGAATTGAAACCCCTTAAATATGCTACACTAGCACAAGAATTTAATCAATGGAAATTGGCAAAAATCCAAGGGATGAATCTATATTTGTGTTTCGGCTGCCGTACACTATTAGCTATGGCTAGACAGAGATGACAAGTTATTCAGCAAGTGCATCCTGATCATATAGAGTCTAGTATCAAGATTAAAGCAATAGTACCTGTTAAAATGAGGTTTTTAAGTGCTTTCAGAAGAAGAGGCTAGAATGGAATAAACTGTGAATAGAAAATTAAAATAAGCAATATAAGAAGAAAGATAAAATTAAAATATAACAATGAGAAATATCAGGTTTTCTTACAGTATTCATTTTTTCGACCAACGTGTATTTTTGTATATAAAAATAAACATCAAAATTTTATTTTATACAAATAATAATAAAGCCTATTTTTAACTAATATGAATTTAAAAAGTATATTATAGGCTGACAACAATGTTAGACAAGTTTATAAGAAACACCAACGGTCTAACTATTCTTTTTCTCCTGTCAAAATTAATGATTTAACCTTTTTATAATAACTAATAATATAACTTAATTAAGGAAAAATAGGATACATACTCGTATTTTTAATAAAAGAATTACCTTAATAACTTTATATTTTTTAATTTTTAAGAGTTTAGACGTGAATAATCTAACATTAAAATCATTTTTCTCTCTCTTTTTCAATATCGAAAGGAGTGACATGAAACCGGATTTTTAGAAATTTTAATGACTATATTTAGGTAAATACTATAATTTTATTTAATTTAAGAAGCACTCAGGACAATAATAGTCTAGAGATTGACTTATGTAACTACTAGCTTCTCATATGTTAAGATTATCCATATTTTTCCCTTTTCTATTTACCTCGTTCACTTCCTCCTTTCTTTTAAGGATATTTCACATATAAAACAAATATATATATATATATATATATATATATATATATATATATATATATATATATATATATATATATATATACATATATATATATTCATTTTAAATATAAATGAGTCTAATCGATAAACATTTGACTCTAAATGTTCTAGAATTATATATATGTATTTTTATATTTTTAAATTGAAGACTGGTTATGAAAATTATTTTAATTTTAGTTATAAGCTAGGTGTTATTTATTGGCAACCTTTTACTTTTCTTTCATAAGCGCAGCCACAAACATTAGGCGATTTGTCTAATTAATTTATACTCCCTCTATTTTAATTTATTTATTATCTTAACTATTTTTCTATTTTATAATATTTTAATTATTTTATTATTTTAGTAACATATTAGTTACTAATATATCAATTTTTTCTTATGATTGAATTTTTAATCCCTAATTTCCTCATTTCTAATTTAATCTTATGGACATTTTAATTATTTAATCACTAAATTGTCTTAAAAATTAACTCCACTAAATATTCCAACAATTGCATGAAATAATAAATAAATTGATAGAAGGAGTATATCATACTTAATTACTCATAGAGTTTAAGCACGTAATTAGAAACAAAATATAATAAAATGAACACATCAGAGAAAATTAAATTTTGATTGCTTTAGAATTGATTTTAAAAAATAAAAAAGAAGAAAAAACATGTCCATCTGTTGGTAATAATTCTCCAAGCCAGTACACAATCCTTGTCCTCCAAGGAGTAAAGCAACCTTGGACTCCAAGAATTTCACATTTATCCACGTGAAGTTCATATTCCAAGCAAAAATTTTCCTATTTCTTTTTCTTGACTTCTATTTCCTTGACTTTTATTACTTCGCTATCGGTTTAAATGTACCAATTATGTGAATTTTATTGCTTTTCTAAGTCTATTTTGAAAGGAATTCAAATGTTTCATATATTGAATGATGACTTATTTTCATGGCTCTAACATGTCAATTTTAATGCTAACATTGAGCTATATTCAACAGTTTTAACACATAAATTCGTGTTTTTAGGATTTGTTCCTTTAACTGTTAAAATCAACTATTATAACGATTATAAGCTGTTATGAGTCTGTTATGGACTGTTATAAATTGTAATGAGCTGTTATGAGCTATTATAAGTTGTTATTAGCTGTTATGAGCTGTTATAATTAGCTATTGTAGTTGTTATGAACTATTATATCGGTTATGAGATGTTATAATTAGTTGTTGTAATTGTTATGAACTATTATATCGGTTATGAGCTATTATAATGCTAATAATAAAATTTTTAAATGTAATAATAATAATAATAATAATAATAATAATAATAATAATAATAATAATAATAATTTGAAATCATTTAACATAAATCGATACATTACTAATTTTAATATATTTGAAGTAAAGTATTGCATACATTGTAGAAAAATATTATTTAAAAAATTTTATCGATAAGCTCTTTCATATCAATATACAATTATCACAATAATATGATTACGATGACAACCATTATAGTAATAATATATGACCACAATGATGATAATAATAATAATTATTATAGTAATGATATTACTAAAATTTTTAAATATAATAATTTTCTTTTTTACAATAATAATAATAATAATAATAATAATAATAATAATAATAATAATAATAATAATAATAACAACAACAATAACAACAACAATATTAGGTTATGATTAGCGGTCACGAGTAGGTAGTTTTTTTTTTTTTTTTTTTTACCGCAATAGTAGGTAGTTATTGTAAGCTGTTATGAGTTGTTAAGAGCTTTTATGAGTTGTTATAAGCTGTTAGCGATTATAAAAACTTTTATGAACGTTAATTCGTATAGACTCTTAGTGATTTTAGATTTTGGATTCAGATTTAAATTAGTTGATAACTTTACTACTTAAGTTATGTCATCACATTACAATATACTATACTTGGAAGATTGGCATGATTATATATCATACTACAAACTTAGATGTTCTTACGTTGTAATTTTTAATATTTGATGTTTTCAAAGCATACCACTTATTTCTAAACAACATTAAACTAAAACATGATATATATTGTCTAAAAAAATTGTATAATTTAGAAATAATAAACACTCTAAAATACCATATATGAATATTCAAAATATAATATATAATCATTTAAGACCCCAAAGTAAAATTTACTTCAATCCAATGACCCTCTATTTTTTATAATTATTTGTCGAATAATCAGAAATCGCAACTCTCCTAACAGTACACATTCTAAGTCTAGGTGACTACATCATAACAACCACAAAAAAAAAAAAAAAAAAAAACAAAGGGTGTGCCATTGACTTTAACTATAACCTACCAATTGAGAGATGATTATATTTTGATTATTTTTGTTGCATGCTTAATATCTTGGTCATATATTGAGACACTAAATTCATTTGTTCTGATAGGACACTAACTTATGGTTTATATTTTTAAACTCATGGGACGCTGAACTTTGTCAATATTATTTTGTAACAACCCTAGTCTTATATTTATTACCTTAATATCTTGGTTTTACATGTTGAATTTAACACTAAATTAAATTAAGGGTATCTAGAAGTTGATGATAATTTCATGGCACCCTGAAATATTATCCGTATATACTGACCGGTATTATCTCTTTCCATATTTGGCTTGCTATATCTTAATTGGGATACTTCTGCTTGCCTTAACTAATATTATTATCTCAGTAACATAGTTGGTATTTTTAATGGCTCAAATTTTGGTTTGAGATTCTTTTTATTCCTTAATTATTTGATATATAATATCTTAATTTATTTTTGGATAAATCCAAATCAAATATTCTTTAATTGCTTATTTTTTAGTTGGATATTTTATGTTATCTCTTGATTTATTATAATTACATTATTTTGTTATTTTTGTTAAATTAGAATAAGAATACGAGTTAAGTATTTTCAGTAACATTGAAATTAAGTTCGTGTTACTATCTAAAGCAACTTTCCTTTTAACGTTCATTACCTTAAATAGTATTTTATGAGACATAACTACCAAATTTAAGTTATTATATTCTTGGTTCAAACTTGCATTATATTATTTCTTATATTTGCCTAAATCAGAGCTGCAAATATTTTCCAGTGTGTTGTAGAAGTTTGCTTGTAAGGTGTAAAGGAGTGCACAAAAGTACAGAGATTTGAGTGGTTGTCAAATTACTACGTGAAGAGTCCTTATACCGAAGAAGCATTGGTTTAGTGACCAAATGTTATCTTGCTAACCTCCCCATCCAGGTTTAATACTGAGGTGTAAAAAATTGTGTTTTTTCTTTATTTTATCTTTCAGTTCTTACTTTATTCTTTCCACCATCTATTTCTGATATCTGAATAATTTCAGTGTTACATCTTTTGACCCTGACTTCTTACAATGTTATAATTTGAACACTAAGGTTCTATTTGATTCTAAGAAAATTAGAAGGAAAGAAAAAAATGTGGAAAATAAATTTCTTTCCCTTGTTTGAAATGAAGAAAAAGGAGAGAAAAAAAGTTTGATGGAAAAACTCATAGAAAATTTTGTCAATTTGATCAATGATATTTTCCTTCCAAAATTGAGAGGAAAATGGAAGAAAAATTTCACAAAAAGAAAGAAATGAAGAAAAGAGAGAGAATTCTATTAAGTAATGTCATTAAGATTTTTCTCTTTCCTCTCACTGAATCAATGCTATTCAATATTTTCTCTCTTCTCTTCATGACAATGTGGTGGATGGGTAAAATGTTAGAAAATGATTATAATTTTTTTCCTCTATTTTTCCTTGAACCAAACACAAGAAAAAAATATAATTTTCCCTTAACTTTTTTCCTCATCACTTTTTTTCCATTTAAATTTTTTTCCAACCTATTTTCTTAGAATCAAATAGAGCCTAAACGTTTTTATCTCAAAAAAAAAACCAAAAATCAACATCAATTTCAGACCCATTTGGAACCTTCAATAATCAATCCAAAAATACACCATGTGAATTTGACTAGTATAAAACAGTCTTTTTCCCAACAGCAATCATATATATCGTCCCCACAAAGCTAAGCTAACCATTGGCTTTCGCTGGGGAAGTTAAATGACGTGATGTTTCAAGGTAAATATCATTAGACTCGTCAAGAAAGGAAGGAAGAAAATTGTTAACGTTTTTAGCAATACTAGGGACAGAACTGAGTCCATGAAATGTCATATTCTCAAGCATAAAAGACATTAATTATGTTGAATGGGAATCCTCTATTTTAGAATATTAATTAGTATATACAAGAGATATTAGTTTTCTTCCATCCCAATTCATAGGAAAATGAAGAGGTTAGTTTAAATACTAGTTTGTTATTTATTCCTTTTAACTAAGGTTTTAGTTACGTATGAAAAAAAATTACCATTATATTGAATTTTAGGTTCAATTTCTCTATTTCCATTGTATTATAATACTTGTCTTTTTATAATTCACCTAAACCTAAAAAAATAAAATAAAAAACTACATCCCTTAAAAAAATAAATAGAATTATATCTTCAAATAAAGTTCATTATTCTATATGTATTAATTTTCTAAATTATCTACTTCCTTTTTAACTTAGCTACTTTCCTTGCCTTGTAACATCCTTCCTCGCCTTGTAATATCCTTCCTCCATAACTAGAAGTAATAAGAGAGGAAACTTGTCCAAGAAACTTTAGAGAAAATAAACTAAGACTTCATTTGCAAGTGGATATTGTATTATGCCTAGGATGTGGAGCCGAGTCGAATCTGAACTCGCTAGGCTCGGAGCTCGACTTATGAGTATCTTTTGTAGCTCGATACTAGCTCGTGGTTCCCCAAGCTCGGCAAAATCAAATTCGAGCTCTACTAGCGCAAAAGCTCGAGCCCAAGCTCGTCTCACCAACAACTCGAGCTTGAGCTAGGCTCACCAATAGCTTGAGTCCGAGCTTGGCTCGTGAGTTCACTATCCTTCTTTTAAACTCCTATTTTTAGGTTCAAAGTAACACTTGATATCCTTACTATAAAAACACGGGATCTAATGTATCCGTGACCTCTTAGAATACTAGATCGAGACCTCATTGGTATAACTCTTTGTTATCCCCTATATGAGTAATAGACACTATCGGGTCCGGGCACAAAAGTAACAACCAACGAAAGACAAAAAACACAGTTGAAGTCGGGGTAGTGACAACAATAATGTCATCTTAGGATAATTGTCCAAATAAAAAGTAAAATTAGTTAAAATTCACTTAAACCTTATGAATCACTCAAAAATATTTTGCTATATTTTACATATAGTTTTTTTTTATTAAGTGAGACCATATTATTTAACAAATATTATAAGATGTATACATTTACGACGTCCTTTAATTATAATTACGGTAATTAATAATTCAATTTAGCATAGTTTCTACTAAAATCATCCTTAATAAATTATCACTAATTTTCAAATTAAGTTAAGTTATTCAAAAATAAATTATATATGTTTATTTTCAACTGCTCCGATTACCAAACATAATCAGTCAAAAATTATATAAAAATTTAAATTTGTTAATTATTAAAATTCATAATTCTTAAATTTACTTATTTATTTTATATTTGTCTTATTCGTACAAAAAAGTAAACTAGATTGAATGTTGATCATATATTCATTGCCAACATTTCATATATTTTTTCTTGATTTTCATCTATATATATATTATTAATTGATAAATAAAAGGTTTAATAGATTAGGTATAACCAAATGCTTTACATAAGAAGATAATTAAGCTAAATTAAAAAATTAAAATTATTTGTTAGATTAGTGACAAAAACAAATTCAAAAAGCTAATCTCTAAGAGTTTTAGCTCATGAATTTCAATTTATTTAGGCTAATTTGATTAGTCCACTTGCTCGATTTGTTTAGGTTTATTCAGCTCGTCGGCTTGTTCGTTCATTCGGCTCATTTGTAATTGACTCATATAGGCTCAACTAGTGTACGAACTCAAAAATTGAAAGCTCGAGCTCGGTTCGAATAACTAACCAACCTCGGTTTGGCTTGGCTTGACTCGACTAGGAGTCACTACAAGCTCAGCTTGACAAACCTTTATATGAGCTGATTCGCGAGGATTTGCGAGCAAGGTCAGCTCAACTTATCAATCCCATTTCATTTTCCACCACTATAAATATCTCATTTCATCAAAAAGGAGAAAATATTAAATCTTTTAATTTTAGATGATTCAACTAAATACATTTCTTTTTTGAGAAATAGACATAATAATAATAATAATAATAATAATAATAATAATTATTATTATTATTATTATTATTATTATTATTATTATTATTTTGAGTGAAATAACAAAAACGACACATATTTAATTTTGACTGCAATAGGATTCTAATTTGTTATGAAAAATAATTTTATTTAATATAAGATAGTGAATTTGTCAAATTATAATTTTTTTCTTTTTCTTTTGCACAATCCACTTAAACGTACAATATATTAACCTTTTTCACGAGCCATATCATCAATCAATACAAGAGAGAATTTAATAGGGTCAAAGGGCAATTGCTTTATTTTTAGAGTATAGGGGCATTTACTATTATAAGGCAAAATTTGAAGGTATATTATTTTTGGAACTTAGAATATTGAACTTTATTGGAAGATATAATTCTATTTATATTTTTTAAAAGACAAAGGTTTTTAATTTTTGTGTCTATAAAAGGGCAGTATTATAATACAATGGAAGATAAAGAAATCAAATCAAAAATTTAATATTTACCTAAAATCTCAGTTTTGAACAAAAAAATCAAAACGAAATTTGCATATTCTTTTGATGGGTTGATTGACATCACATTTTTATCTATTTATTTTTCTTTATCTTAATTAATTTTTCCATAAAATAATATATTGGGTAATATTTTATTAACAATACCAACTTATGCTTGGGAAAACAAATGTGTAAAGCCATTTTCAACTAGCCACGTAATCTTCTCAACCGTCTCCACATCGTCGATTACTCTATCTGTTTCACAATACATGTTACTTTAATTAACTTTTCTTGTTTTATAATACTTGTCACTTTACAATTTCAATGACATATTAATTACTAGTTTACCAATTTTATCCTCATTAATTGTCTTATTTTTCTTATTTTTATTAATTTTCTTCATTTCCAATGAAAAATAGGTGCAGCTTGATTTTTTAACTCAAAATTTATCATGAATTTTGTTTCCACGTAACCCTAAAGCGACATGTATTTTGAAATGGAAGGAGTAATAAAAAGAGGATAGGACATGAAGACTCATATTCTAACTCTAAGACATTTTGAGTACTACATGAAAACTCAGGTATAAACCTCATCCCTCCTAAGTTTGATTACAAGTCATTTTGAATGCTTTAGAAACTCCTGTATAAGTTTTCATTCATTTCGATCGATTCGAAAACACATTCTTGTATATCTTCTGCATTGGTGTTTCTTACTCACTCGAGATAGCACTCAAATCTATCACATGTTCAAATAATTTCTCTAACTCTTTTATTCCGAGTTCGACTTTACATTTCAACGCAAAGTGAATTACGGTGTTAATTCCTCTTTCTAAGGCGGTTTGTTTATTTGAGAATTATTTGTCCGGATCAAGTCTTTATACTACGATGATTTTACCCTTTTAACTTGATCTTTATTAGGATCGACTCTTATGGAATTTGAGTATATTGAATATTAGACTCGGAAAATTCCACTCTTCTAGGCCTAAGATAATTATGCACTTAATTGTCTTAATTAAATTATTATCTGTGCCTAATCTTGGACCAAAGTATTTTATACTTTGAGAACTAAAGTGGTTTACTTTTGTAGATTATCCAAACGAGGTTATCTCATTTTTGAATTACAAAAGTAGCCGGGTTCAAGTTGTCAATCACCGAGTGGACAAGACTTATCTACATCCGAACAGGGCTCGGACACCGTGTCGGGGTTGTATATTTCCAAAACTGAAAAACTTCAACGTTAAGCTCAACGGTGGTTTCCACCTTGCTTTTCGGACATCACCGGTTGACTTGAGCACCTTTAGGAGCCAAGAGCCATTGCACAACGTTCACATCCCAACGGATCTTTTACGAGCGATTCGGAAGGTTAGTAAAAGACTTCGTTCGGAACCAAGACACAACAGTCACTCTGCTTGGTCATCTATAAATAGAAGTCACCTCACAAGACTTGAAGATTGCTGAATTCATTTGCTTGAAACTATATCTCTTAGTACATTACTCATTCAATCTTCTTCTTACAACTCCAAGTCTGTACTTAATACTTTTCCGAGTTGTAAAGTCTTGTAATCGGTTACATACTTTTCTTACTTTCGAGTAAGGTCCCTTGACTGAGCTGTAAGGGTTAACTCAGCTCAGTTGTCCCTAATTGTAAAGGTTATCTCAATTAGGAAGTACTAGATTAGATAAGGGAACTTCGAGTCTAGGAAAACATTGTAAGGAATTGTCTAAGGGAGCAATTCGGTTGAGTCGATCCGTTATATTTTGAGGATTCAAAATAGTGGATTTGACTTAGTGCTTGGATTAGCACTATCCGTGGTTTTCTGCCCTAGGAGGGTTTCCACGTATCTCTTAATGTATACTTTTCCGAGTCCAATCTAGACTCGGATTCTATTGTTCATTCTTTTCAAAGCTTAAAGTTTCTAAGTTTGTTAAAATTTTCTCAGTACCCTATTCATCCCACCTCTAGGATGACTTAGACTCTCTAAGAGCAAACCTTCGGAATATTTTATAAAATAATTTGTTGCTATTATATACCAAGTGTGAGCATGTTCACATAAAAGAAGATTAGACAAAGCATGCAAAGAACCCTATGGCACACTTGTTTTATCGGTGTGAGCATGCAAAGAAGATTAGACAGAGCTTGTTCGAGATGGATCCATAATGATCATGAGCCCAACTCATTGCTTGAACTGGCACAAATGGATGCGAGAATACAATAAAAGAAAGGACCCTATGGCAGCATATTCAAAACAGTGAATGCAAGCTGTTATATACCAAGTGTGGTGGGAGCAGTGGTGGACCCAGAAATTTACGGAAGGGGGTCGAAATAAACTAAATCATAGTGTACGCAAGTGAAAATTTCGGCAGAGTTTCGAAGACTCGGACACTGCTCTATATCTTTCTGAGTCATGCAAAAGGAATCGGGTAAAATGATGTTATTCATATAGAGTTTTGATTCCAAGGCATTCTCTGTGTCTTAGAACCTTACTTGAGTTAAATAAGTATCTTCTCTATGCGATTCGGCCTTCACATATCTCCTTCATCGCTTTTAGTTAGCGACTCGGAAAAGTTGTTCTTTATTCCGAGTCCATTCTCACTCGAGAATCGACTTGTGGTTATTTACTCTATTGCTTGCATAGTCGGCATTCATAGTTCATTTCATGCTTAGTCTATATCAAAGTTCTTTCTCACTCGATATTCGCTATAGAACGTGTTTCTTTACTTAAGACTAAGTCATATGGAATTCCGAGTATCATGGATATTAGACTCGAGAAAATTCCATTTCTTTTCGACTCGAGATAATCTGTTGGTTAATTATCATGATTATTTTATTATCCGTGTCTAACTTTGGACCAAAGTAGTTTATACTTTGAGAACCGAAGGTGTTTTACTTTTGTAGGTTATTCAATCGAGGATATCTTTTCAAACTACAAAAGTAGCCGGCTTCGAACGTCAAATCACCAGCAGATATGGCTTTTCACCTTCCCCGCTTTAGTCTCGGAAGATTGTGTCGGAAGCTGCCTGCTTCCATATCCGGAAAAGCTGGAACGCTAAGCCTAACGGTGGTTTCCACCTCATTTTTCAAGACACAACCGATGGTTTTGGGACTTCCAAGAGAGTTAAACCGTTGTCCAACGTTCATATTTCAACGGATACTTTACGAGTGACTCGGAAAGCCTTTCTCAACGGTCACGAGAGGACTCTCGGTCGGTAGATGAAAATAACGGCTACTCTGCCTGGTCTTATCTATAAAAAGAAGCCACTTCACAAGACTTGAAGGTTGCCGAACATATTGTCTATACACTTACTTGATCAAAGTTGTTGTATTTACTCTCAATCTTCAACTTACAACTCCCACTCTGTAATTCATTACTTTACGAGTTGTAAGGTCTTGTACCTAGTTACAAACACTTCTTACATTCTTTGTAAGGTCCCTTGACTAAGCTGTAAAGGTTAACTCGGCTTAGTTGTCCCTAGCTGTAAGGGTTATCTCAGCTAGGAAGTACTAGATCGGATAAGGTAACTTCGAGTCTAGGAAAATCCGTATAGAGTTGTCTAAGGGAGCAACTCGGGTTACGTCAAGTTCACGGTATTTTGTGGACTCAAAATAGTGGATTTGACTTCGTGTCTGGATTGACACGGGCCGTGGTTTTCCGCCCTAGAAGGGTTTCCACGTAAAATCTCCGTATTCTCTTTACGAGTTCATTCTAGACTCGAGACGGGCTTAGTGCTCTTGCCTCTTCGATTCATTGCTTTACGAGTCCAATCTTCTCGACTCTGTTATTAGACTCGGATTCTATCTTTGCCTCTTTTCAGTCGCAAAGTGTGTATTTTCACAAAGAATTTTCTATCACCCTATTCACCCCCTCTAGGGTGACTCGAGACTCTCCTTGAGCAAACCTTCGGTTTCCTCTATAATATGGCTAATCCTATAGGCTTAAAGCCTTAACCCCGCACGAAACACATTCATAAACTCAACGAGCCACACGCTCGGAGTATCAACAACACAAGCTCAACGAGCCACACTCTCGGAGTATTCACATAGGTCTTTTATATTCATAAACCTAACCTTTATCGTGAAATTGAAGAAATTAAATCTAATATCACACAAATTATACCTTAAATTGAATTGAAATTGAAATATTTTAAAGTTGTGAACTTACAAATTTGGGGATGAAACTTGAAAGTGAGAGTGTGGTGCGGGAGAGAAAGGAGGTAGTGGGGGCGGACGGATCCACCGGCGACCAGGGCGGGCGGCTAGTAGTGGCGGTGGACGGCGCTGGTGTGCTTGCAATGCAATCGTCTCCAGCTGTGGGTGGTTGTTGGCTGGGAAAGAGAGAGTGTGTGTGTGTTGGAGAGGGAGGGCTCCGGGCCTCCAGCACCAGGCTGGGCTGGGCGGTGGGCGAGCAACGAGCGGTGCAGCACGGCGGCAGAGGTGGCCGGTCCGGTGGTGGGGGCAAAAGCAGAGCAGCGGCGAGTGAGGCACTCGTAGGGCGGCAGAGTCGTGGGAGAGAGAGTGTGTGTGGGTAAGGAACAAGTAAAATTTTGAAAAAAAAAAAGTGAGATTGCTTGCATTAGGATTTGAACCACGGACCTCACGCTTGTCGGTTAGAACTCTTACCATATCGGCCAGTTTCGTTTTCTGTTTAATTTGTGTTATATAAAAAAAAATTTTTTTGAGAGGGGGTCGATTGACCCCACTGACCCCGGTGGGTCCGCCACTGGGTGGGAGAGAAACGAAGCGATCCACCGAGCAAATGATGCCCAACCCAGAGAAGGCGGTAGAAGCCCTACAAAGAATGATCAAAGACATGTTTAAATTCGTTGCTACGCATAAAACCAAGTTCAGGGGATGGGAGAAATGGTGTAGTTAATCGAGAATTCTTGAGAGCAAAGGGTAAGAGAACCATTCCTAGAAGGTGGCTTCTTCACTTAGATTCTCCTTATGTATTTATCCTATTTGGGTTAATTGGACATGAATAAAAAAAATTGCATTTGTCCGAAAAAAAGAGGATAGGACATTTAATAAAATTTAAACGATACTTACTATATTATTTTACTATACAAGGTTATTTTATACCTTTGACTAAAAGTTGGAGGGTGTGATATTTTTAGAGTACCAGCATATAATAAGAAAAAAAAAGAAAAACACATGTTTAATTTTGAGTGAAATAAGATTCTAATTTGTTGTTGTAGTAAAAATAATTTTATTTAATATAATATGATGAATTTGTCAAATCATAAAATTTTTTTCTCTCTTTGTCTTTTGCACAATCCAATTCAAAATATTTTTAAATTAGGAGATATATACACATAGTTTCTCTGACTTTTTGGTTTTAATTTTTCAGATCTTCACATTTTTGTAATAATTTTTACCTCCCTCACCTAGGGATGGCAATGGGGCGGGTATGGGGCGGGTTTCCTTATACCCACACCCATACCCATTTTTAAAATACGTACCCATACCCATACCCATACCCATTGGGTGTTAAAAATCCGTACCCATACCCATACCCATCGGATTTTGCGGGTATGCGGGTTTTATTTGGGTATAAATAGACTAAAAATAATAATACTCATATTAAACCCATATTTAATAGTTCTCATAATTCAACAAAAAAAAATCAACAATTCACAAACTTGCAGATTGTAGATGTGCGAGCACCTTACTAACAAACATTTCACAATCGAAATAATCCAAAATTTGGTCCTTATGTCTCTCATAAACCACTTTTCTCAACTTTTTTTTAACCATTTAACAAAACGGGTTATGGGTATTAAGTGGGGCGGGTACAGGGCGGGTATTGCGGGTATGGGTTATGGGTGTTATATGGGGCGGGTATGGGGCGGGTGAAGCCTAAACCCATACCTATACCCGCCCCATACCCATTTTAAACATACCCGCCCCATACCCATTTTTGAAAATTTTTAACACCCATTCGGGTTTTAAATGGGGCGGGTTTTACGGGTTTTAAACGGGTTTGGGTTTTTCTGCCATCCCTACCCTCACCTTTATAAAAAAACAATATTAAACCTCTAAATTTACGAAAATATCCTTGCCTATGAGAATTATAATTATAAAATGTATAGTTTTATCTTCTATTTTTTTATTTTATGACCTTCATAATTTTACTAAACGTTTAGGATTTTATTTTTATTTATTCTTGTTTTATTTAATGATTTTTTAAAAATATTATTTATATTTTGATTATTTTTTAATTTTAATATCAAAATTTACCTTCATTAGTTTTATTTTATATTATTTGTAATAAAGTTATCATAATTGTCCTACTTTGTCTTTTTTTTTTTCTAATTGTAACATAATTAGGATGAATTTATCAAAAAATAAAATAAAATGATGCAAATGAAGGTCAATTTTGATATTAAAATAAAAAATAATCAAAATACAGATAATAGTTTTTAAAAAATTATCAGATAACAAAAAAAAAAGTAAAATCTGAAATTTTTAGTGAAATTACGAAGGTCATGAAATAAAAAAATAAAAGATAAAAACTATACATCTTATAATTATAATTTTC
Organism: Talinum fruticosum; assembly: GCA_021018815.1. Lineage (NCBI taxonomy): Eukaryota > Viridiplantae > Streptophyta > Magnoliopsida > Caryophyllales > Talinaceae > Talinum > Talinum fruticosum. The sequence goes on from JAITYX010000022.1 coordinate 7,834,768, forward strand.
AAAAAGGACATTTTTGTAAATTTGGAGATTCAAGATCATTTTTGACAGAATAAAAGGAGCTAAAAATTATTACGAAAATATCAGAATTTAAAACATTAAAACAAAAAAATCGTGGGAGGTGTATGTATATATCTCCTTCAAATTAGTCTTGTCGTGAGCCATATCATTAGGACATATGCCTTATTTTTAGAGTATAGGGGCCTTTCCTATCATAAGACAAAAATTTGAGGGTATGTTATTTTTGGAACTCTTGTATGCTATTATTATTATTATTATTATTATTATTATTATTATTATTATTATTAAAATATCAATTTCGTGGATTGATATAAGAGAAGATGTAATATGCCTATTTTTTGAAAAAAATGTACTTAGTTATATCATTTTAAATTAAAAAATTTAATATTTTATCCTTTTTGATGAACTGAGATATTTATAATGGGATTCATCGATAGGTGGAAATTGGCATAATACAAATCCACTTGCAACTATACCTGGCAATAGGGTCATTCGGTTTGGGTTCGGTTCGGGTTAACTTCGGGTCGATCTTGTTCGGGTTCGGTTCGGTTTCGGGTTTGGGTCAACTTCGGTTCGGGTAAATTTCGGGTCGATCTCGTTCGGGTTCGTTCGGTTTCGGTTCGGGTCAACTTTGATTCGGTTCAACTTCGGGTCAATCTCGTTCGGGTTCGATTCGGGTTAATTTCGGATCTAGTCGTAATCGGGGTCACTTTTTGGGTCAAAATCAATTCAAAATTGTACTACTATAGGCACAAAAGTCCATCCTAAGAGAACCAACAAAAAAATGTGGGTTGGGTCACTTTTATTGGGGTTAAATCGATTCGGATCTGATTCGGTTCGAGTCATTTTGGGTTCGGTTCGGTTTCGGTTCGGCTCATTTTGCATTCGGGTCGGTTTCAGTTTGGGTCATTTCGGGTCGGTTCATTTCGGTTTTCGGGTCAAAATCGGTTCAACTGTTTCGAATGTCGGTTCGGTTTGGGTTTCGGGTCGTTCGGGTTGACCCGTTCGGTTCGAGTCGGTTTGCCAGGTCTACTTGCAACTGGAAGATTAGTTTATTTTCTCTAAAGTTTCTTTGACAAGTTTGCTCTATTATTACTTCTAGTTATGAAGGAAGGATGTGACAAGGCAAAGAAGGTTAGCTAAGATAAAACGGAATAGCAGACATTTTAGAAAATTAATATATACAGAATATTTAAGTATTAGTTGTTGAATTTTACATGAATCATTTAGTTGGACGGGTTACTGTAGATGTTAATTAACTCAGAGGATGATATCTTTAAAAAATTGTTACAAATTTTAAGTTTAAATCTTACCTAAAACTATTTTTATACTTTCATTTACAGTTTTTTGTTTTTAAAAATAGGAGTTACAAACTTGGGTACCTCATCTATGATAGCATTTTAAATAAAAAATAGGTATAATATATTTTCTTTTATGTGTATATGCACCAATAAGGACCTTGTCCAAGTCTTGGCCACCCCTACTGGCCCCAATATTATATGAGTAATAGAGAGGAACCTTACTCTTAGCCTTGAAACAGAGGGAGCAATGGAAGACTCTCAATCTCTTCCTCTTCACCACTTGCAAGTCCACAAACTAAGGGCAACCCTGATCAGGACATATGCCTTTCTCCATATTTTAGCGTTATCAGCCATTTTCTACTACAGAGGAGCCTTTTTCTTCAACAAAAACCTCCTTAAACCCTACACAGTTCCTTCCTTCCCTTGGCTTCTAGTCTTTGCTGCTGAGCTTTTACTCTCATTCTTATGGATTCTCAAGCAACCCATCTACTGGCGGCCTGTGACTCGGACCGCCTTCCCTGAGAGGTTACCTAAGAACAAGGAGTTACCCAAAATCGACGTGTTCATATGCACTGCTGATCCTGTTAAGGAGGCCACTTTCGAGGTCATGAACACTGTTATATCTGCTATGGCCTTGGATTACCCTGCTGAGAAGCTAAGTGTTTTTCTGTCTGATGATGGAGGTGCTTCCGTGACTTTGGAGGGTATCAAGGAGGCTTGGGTTTTTGCTACTTGGTGGATACCGTTCTGCAGGAGGTATAATGTCCAGTCTATTTGCCCTCTAGCTTATTTTGATCAGCCTGAGGAGGAAAGTCAGAGTAAAGAGTTTATCCAAGATAGAAATATAGTTAAGGTAATATTTATGGTCGATCATTTTTCTGTTGTCTCCAAACATCCTTCGTTTTATTTTTTGGTCTTTGATATTTTATTCATCAAAGTCTAGCTACGTACAATATATATGCATATTGGCCTCTAAGAGGGCTATTAGAGCTTTCCAAGACAAGTTCATAGTTACTAGGTTTGCTCGCCATAAACCCTGCAATCTATGTTCCAAGACAAGATCAATCTTAATGGATGGGTGTTCACCAAGTATAAAACCCGATCATTTGTTTGAAATAAAATTGGGTGCTAAGTCGTGATGCAAACCACTTTTTAGGTCGTGAGTTTTGAACATCAACCAAGCAAAGCTAGGAGTATTACTTCGATGAGCAAGTGCTAGGTCAAAGGTGATGTTAAGTTGTGAGTGAGAAGAACCTTAGATGTGCATTGTGATAGTTGCAAAGTACAAGGAAAATGATTAGTCAAATTGGTGAACTGTCAAGCATAAGCAAATGGAACATATAATCAACAGTCAACCAAGCAGGTGGAGAGTATTTGGGTGGTGGACTATATTCTTTTATTTGTTATGAGTATTGTCTTTTTGATACTGTTTTGTTTACTTGACTTGCAGAGCTTTGAACCTTTTAACTTTTTGACATAACAATGATCAAAAAAATGTTCTAGACTAACTGATTTGGAGGGCATTCTAGGTAACTACAAATGCAACGTTTTCTTTTTAATAAAAGACTCAAAATCTGAAACCGTCTTTGAGGAAAAAGTGTCAAACCACAACTAAACTATGGGTGTGTTTGGTTGGGGGAAAAATTTTTCAAGGAAATTATTTTTTATGGGAAAATGAATTTGCAAGGAAAATTATTTTCCACCCACATTTTCCTTTGTTTGGTTAAAAAAATAATTTTCTAAAATAATTACTTAAATGCAAAAACCAGCCATAAAAACCCCATAAATATAAAAAGAAAAGGTAAATAACTAATTCAACTTCAAAACTCAAATATATATATATATATATATATATATTGAGCACCTAAATTTGATAAGTTTGTACATCTCCCTATTATTAAACTTTTTCATCTATAAAATAATAGAAATTAAAAAAAAATACTGTAAAAAAAAAAACTTTCATCTATGAACTTTACAACAAAAAGGGAAAAAGATAAGGACAAAACTTGAAAAAAGAAACTTAAAACTTAACTCCAATTGATAAGACTTTATTTTCCCTTAATTGAGGGGTAGAGGAAAATTAACTTTCTTCCTCATACAAGTAAATTTATTTTCCCTTGATTGAGAGAAATTATTTTCCCCAAAAATATTTATCCACCACTTATGCTACTCAAACGCTAGGAAAATAGAATGATAATTTTCCGAAAAAATATATTCCACTGAAACAAACACACCCTATGTTGTGAAATATTCTTCATTTCTATATATCTCATAATTCGCTTTAGAATGTTGAAAGGTTTTTTTTTCATAGATAAATTTTTGGCTTAGGTATTTTTTCGGTGGGGGGGTAAATAAAGCAGCAGACCCATCAACTGGACCACTGTACACGATGAACCCAATGAGCTGTCTGGGGGCATAAATCGGATTATACCCAATAGAAGCATAACTTGGCCGTCACTCTAAATGAGTTTGTTGGCTTCCAATAAAATTTTCCAACCAAGAAAAATTTACGCATCGTAAAGCTTAAACCTTCTAAGGAAGCCTTGATAATTAACTACGCACCAAAAGATACTTTGATTCTTAAGTCTCTAGTATTTGAAATACCTAAATGGGATAATATCCTCTTGAGTATAATTGTTGATTGTGTACGTTCAGGAAAAGTACGAGGAATTGAAGAAGCGGTTACGAAGTAGGATGCAAACAAATGGGGCAGCTGATACTGATACTAAGAAGAAAAGTCCTCATGATCATCCACCAGTAGTTCAGGTTTTGTCTCTACCGTCCTTTTCAAAATCTATCCTGACTTTTTTCATCATTGATTATTAACTTTGGATTTGTAAAATATTGCATGCTAAACGATAATTTATTTGATTGTATTATGTTATTAGAATTCTTTCATTATAAAAATAAAATATCAAAATAGCAGGATTGCTGAAATGAACATCGTTAATCCGTTTTGATGGTGGAAAAAGTAAAATAAGTTCAAAAAATTTTTGGATTAAAAATGCATTTCGATTGTAGCAAAAGTAAACTATTAAAGTTTCACAAATTTTCGGATTGAAATAAATTATACTTTTGAGGTTTTGGACGATTATATGTTATACGATAAACTTGGATGTCTGTGCACTATATTTTGAGCTATTTATTGTTTCTAAATTATGTCACTTATTTTTGGATAATTATATATCATATCTTAGTTTAAAGTTATTCTAAAATCAGTGGTATGGTTTATAAAAAATAAATACCCAAAGTTCAGATCCTTCAAAGTATAGCTTATTATTATGGAATAACCCAAAATGTTTTTGTGAGCCTATAGAATATGTCTCTCTACTTGCATGCATAGAGCTTCTTATGTTTGGATTTTTCCAAACCCTACTTAGACGTTATCCACACTTATTCTTGTTATTGTCATTTTCTTGTGCTATGATTTTTTCACACTATCTAATTTCTTTTGACATCGATTTTCTTGTGCTGTGATTTTAGCCACTATTTTCTGATTTCTCTTCGGTTAAGAAATTACCTCCACAATATGTTATGTCAGGTTATAGATGGGAATTCAATAGAAGCTGGGGCATCACCCTCGAATCCAGAACAAGTCGAGAAGCCTCTTCTTGTATACGTTGCTCGTGAGAAAAGACCTGGTCATCCCCATAACTTCAAGGCCGGAGCTCTCAATGTTCTAGTGCGTTGTTTCTCTTCATACACCGTTGTCCTGAATAAACTTGGAGAAGAATTACAAAATTTGACGCAATTTTTTTATTTTTTATTTTTTGGCAGCTAAGGGTTTCGAGCATGTTGAGCAACGCTCCATACATACTAGTCCTGGATTGTGATATGTACTGTAATGATCCAATTTCAGCTAAGCAATCCATGTGTTTTCACTTGGATCCAAAGATTTCTCCTACACTCGGTTGGGTTCAGTATCCTCAGAAGTACCATACTGTCAATGAGAGTGATGTATATGACAGCGAGATGAAATTAACATGGCTCGTAAGTGAAAACTGGGTTTGTAAATGAATCCATATTCGTTTCCTGTACTTCTAAGAATATGTCTATAGTTAGCCCAGAAAGAGTAATCATGCTTATTGCATTATTCCAGGTGCTTTGGCCAGGCTCGGATGGGCTTCAGGGTCCAGTCATATCTGGTACAAATTTGTACATCAAGAGGGAGGCCTTGTATGGCTCTACTGCTAATCACGGTGCAGTTCTAACACTTGTAGCTGATCTTTTGTGGTTTGAAAACTGTTCTCCTTTCTTTGTAGAAGGTTTGGGGGCACCATTGACAAAAATTCTTTTGTAAATTTTATATAAAAATCATCAAAATTCATAAAAAATTGCTACAATGGACATCCCATAAAGCTTACTTAGTACTTATAGAGACACCATTGAACAAAGTTCCTGGATGCATCAAACTTGTACCTTTAAACCTCCCAAAACCCCATGATTCCCATATTGGGCGTGTTCTATTTGTTCTTAGAGTAAGAATGACATTTGTATGTGTAACAACCCGACCCTAAATCACATTATTTATTTTAAATCACATTATTTATTTTATTAATTACACCATTTATATAATTGAGCGCGTGCACTTCAATTCGATATCTTATATTTAAACTATTTTTATCCGTATGTTATGCAGCTAAGGCGACGAAGTGGCCCTAATAAAAATCTCATAATAAGACTTTAATTTATGAACATCGTTATTAAGAACAAGATTTAAAAGTAACAATAAAAGAAATCAAAATAAGTAAATAAAAAAATAAATCAAAAATAATAAAATGACGAGATTAGATTTTTCTAAAGAAAAATCGAGAGAAAGAATTCTCTCGGAATATGTTAGGCGGTTTAAAAATGTTCGGGCTCATTCTCTCTCTCCGTGTTTCTTCGCTCTTCCCTTTCCCCTGCTTCCTCTGGTTCCCTCCTTCATTCCCCCCTCTGCCTCTCGCTATGTTGTTGCCGGCTCACAGCCCGGCCGCGGACGCCACCAACGCCGGCCGGAAGCCGGTGCTAGGCGCTGTCCGACAAGCGCCGGCTCGCCCTCCCGCACGGTGGCTCTCGCTCTCGCTCTCTCGCGTTCCCCGCTTCCTCTCCCCGCTTCGCCCTGCCTCTCCAAACCTCCCTCGGTCGCACCGGTTCCGGCGACCGGGCATAGCTAACGCCGGGCGAAGCCGATGCTAGCACCGGCCGGAGGCTACCGGCCTCCCTCTCTTACGCCATCGCTTTTCTTCTCCCCTTCCGCGCGGCCCTGCTCCCTGCCCCAGCTGCGGCACTTAACAAGCCAACCACCAGCAGCGGCGGCCGCCGGAGCCAGCCGCCGTCCCTCGCCCGGTGGTCGCCGGTGCAACCGCCACGCGCCACCATCTCCGCCTCTCATCCCCGGCTTCCTCCGTGAATTCGAAGGTAAAACCTCAAACCCTAAACTATTACGGTTTGTCATTTACTCGATTCTTTGTAGTTGTGAAATTGAATTATCGGATTTATAGACACGTTTGTGTAATGAACTTAAAGACTAATTTGGGGAAAATTCGAATTGGCGTGAAGAATTTAGGTTTGGTGTTGTGGCGAATTGAGGGTACGAATGTGAATAAATGTGATTCCTTTTGGGAAAATTATGAATTAACGAATGAGATTGAGGAGGTTTTATTAGCGAATGGAACAATTGGGTGGAACTATTACATTTTGGAAATGATTATATTGAGCAACGAAGGAGAATGTGTGCGTAGAAGTTGAAATTCGATAATGTACAAGTGTACGAGTATGGAAAATAATTGAGCATTAGGTTTGCCTAATCGCGATTGTGAATGTGAATGTTATTGTGAGAATAAGGCTCATGACCTTAAGTTGGTATATGAATGAAATTTTGAGCAATTTGGGTAATTATAAGGCCTACCTATGGAAAGGCATCGGTAGATTGAATAATCGCTTAACTATGGGTTTTGAGTGCAAAGAAGGGAGAAGTGAGGAAGGAATTAAAAATAAGTGTTTGGGCACGTATATATATATATACACCATTTTCAATCCAAGTCAACTAGCAAATCAAATAACACCAACATCATTGGATATTTAGATAGCCTAATCAACTCCTTTAATCAATATGAATTATATTCAATAAACGCGAGTAAAGTTAAGTAATACAAACATTAGTTTGATCGATCTTCATACGAATATAAAAGAAGAAATAAATTGTTAAAGCTTATACAACTCAAGCATTAAAACTCAAGAAAACATTATTAACCCTAGAAATCTATTTTAAACAGAACTAAGGCCACTTCCGTTGCCGCATAGCTGGTGACTCAAATTTACGCAAAAGGGGAGAAACAAATATTCTCGGTTCGAGTACGTTCATTGCTCGTACCTTTCGAAAACTCACATATTTCATCAAATCTCAATATTTCTTATACATATAAATAACTATGAATCATTTACAAGGCAAGTTTTGCCACCTAATTAAGTGGTCCCCGCCCAATTATCAATTACCAAGGGCTTAGGCCCGCCAATTATACCGCGCGCGCGTCAACTCGGGTTATCGATCGGCCGGGGGTGACACCTGTTCAACGATCGTATCAATTACCAAGGGGTTCCACTTCCGAGATAATAACCGGCAAGAAAATTTTACTTATATTCTCTTCCCCGATTTCAAACTAAAATGAATTGAAATGCGCGCGCTCAATCAATATATTCTTCAAAGTTATTTTACGATACAGGGAATGCTCGTGCGAGTTTCGACTCACTCTTCCAAATATTTTACTTGTTGTTGTTTTAGGAAGAAGCATTGGTGAACAATCAACCATTTACCAAGTCCGACAAAGGCAAACCCTAGCCAGCCACGTGGCATTCGCAAATCTGAAGGTACATAGACGCTCACGGTGATTTTACCCTCAACCGAGGTCTAGGTATGACCTTGGGAATTACTGGACGTTGTATATTATTCGTGGATTAGACAAAAGTCTAGGTGGTATAAATATTATGTTGCTAAACAAGTAAACTGTATTTTGAGATGATTTAGCTACTTGGGTAGTAAGTAGTTACCCTTAACAGGATCATTGGGAATATAACGGTGGAGGCACAAATTGTAGTTCATTTTATTTCAATTATTTAGCCTTGTCCTATTTTTAGGACGGCGGTAACGTCTTCGATCGTTACCTTCCGCTGCGACCTTACGTAATAGTCCCTAATGAAGGGATTATTAAGTATTGGTGATTGGGGGCGTTACAGTATGGCTTGGTTAGCAAGAGTCTCTTTCTTAAAGCTACATACAATTTAACCACAATCGACCTTGATTTCTAATTGTAGAATATTCTTGTTGATTAATGTAGGTAACAGATCTAAGTGATTTGAGAGAATGTTTTGGTTCTTCAAACGAGTTCATCAAATCTCTTGCTCAAATTCACAAGCTTGAAGGGTTTAAGCACGAACGAGTATCCTCTATTTTGCTACAAGAAGCTCAATTCTTAGCCTCTTGCACCTACGAAAATAGCACCAAATGGGGAAAAAAGTAAGTGAAAACACACGATATTTAGAACCAAAACCAAGCATCCAATTCAACAAACTTCCAACTAGAATAGGATGAACATCATTAAGCTCGATAACTCTTGAAAACCATTTTGATCTATGTTCTAAATGCGGGTTGGTTATCGTTATGGCTCGGTAGTGGAAGATGTTTTGACAGGCCATATCCTGCAAGCGAAGGGTGGACATCGATCTATTTGAATCCGGAAAGGCCACGGTTTCGGGTTCAGCCATCACTAATCTCAATGAAGCATTGATCCAAGGGACTAGATGGATGTCCGGCCTTCTCGAAACTGCTATGTCCAAGAATTTCCCCCTCATTTATTCCCCTTCAAGAATGCAATTTCTTCACAAGATGACTGCGTCCTGGATTGTCTTATTCCCTCTTGACTTCCTGTGGGCTTTATGTTTTGCTACTATTCCTCCACTTTGTTTCCTCTATGGAATCCCCGTGTACCCTAAGGTAATTAAGAGCGTGAATTGGGCTTACACGAGCAAAGGCAAATGCAAGGAACAAGTAGGACACCTGGGCACGATAAATTAGGCCTACACAATGTTTTTTATGAGTGTCCCATTATACATATAAGCCTTCTGCTTAGTTTAGATGAGTTTCTTTTTTGGGCTTATGGGTGTCCCACCCATAAGCCCTTCTTAAATCCGCCTTGGCAAAAATCACATTTTTGGTCATATCAACACATTAGACATTGATTAGAACTTGGCCGAGTGGTGTTAATTTGACATCTCTCGCTCTATACAAAGTAAGATATCTTGATTATGTCTTCGAATGCAGGTATCGGATCCATTCTTCATAGCATTTGCCTTTGTTTTCATATCATCTCGGCTGAAGCGACTCAGCGACACTCTCATTATCGGAAGGTCAACAATAAGGGCATGGATGAATGATCACCGAATTACTTTGATAAAGGCCGTGACAAGCTATATTTATGGAACTCTTGATTGCATCATGAACAAACTTGGAGTTCGAGAGGCAAGTTTCCTACCAACAAACAAAGCCGGTGACAATGACAAAAACAAGTACTACCAAATGGGGAAGTATGACTTCAGGACATCCTACATATTTCTCATTCCACTCGTGACCGTAGTCACCCTTAACCTTGCCTGCTTTGTTGGTGGAGCTACAAGAATAATCGTGGGTGGAAATTGGGATGCCATGTTTACTCAAGTGTTTTTCTCATTTTATGTCTTGGTCATGAGTTTTCCGGTGATCGAAGGCATGGTGGCGAGGAAGGATGATGGACGTGTTCCATTATTGGCTACTTTGATTTCTACTCTATTTTCCATGGTTTTGTTAAGCTTAGGCTACTTTTTCTTATCACACTAGAGGAAAAAAATTGGTATCTATTGGTGCATTATTTATGGGATCCGAAATAGAAATTATCACTCGACCGAATCTTTATTGATTAGCATTTGTAAATCATTTCTATTTTTTGTGTTTCCTATAGTAATTCTAATAAACCTCGTATTCCATAATTTGGAGGTTCAAAGTCATAGGGTAGGAATCAATGATTTATCACCTTGCTTTTGAAATTATCTTTTATGATTTTTGTTTTTGGTCCGAGAAGAGGGAAAAGGTCCCGACAAAAACTAGTATTATTTATTAGTAAACCTGGGCCAAAAGTCACCTACATTGTCTGCAAATAACAAATCACTAAGACTACTAGGAGGAGATTGGAGGGAGTAAAACCTCACATCCTTACTAACTCCTAAATTGGCCAATCTGTCCGCTATTGATTTGCTTCTCGAAAATAACGGGTAACTTTAACTTCCCAATACGTGCGATCCATAAGCTCCTTACACTGCTTCACTATAGGAGTGAATTGGTTGTTCCTAACTTGATTACCCCGCAACATGCCTACCACAATCAAGGAATCCAATTTAATCTAAACCTTCTTAAAGCCCAAACTACAAACCACTCTCAAACCTCTCCACACCACTTTAAGATCGGCTATAACCGACAAATAAATACCAAAATTCTCCATGAATCCGTCGAGCCACTCTCCTCTATCTCCTCTAAGAACCCCTTCACTAGCAGTCACGCCAAGGTTGTGTTTTGAAGTGTCGTCCGTGTTCGAGTAAAACCTACTTAGCCGATAATTTCTCCCGACCAACCACCAACTCCACCCTTACCAAATTATCATGATTAATAGCTCGTGAATCTCACTACAAAAGTGCAACAAAATAGCGACAAAAAATGTCCGACGGCTTAAGAGACCGTCGGACTATCCGATAGGTATTACATCAAGCCCCGACAGAAAGTTTTTTTTTTCTACAATGGGTATTGTTATCCGATTGGGTTTTACATTAGGTGTCCGATATAAAACCCATCGGACCTTAATGTAAAATCTGTTAGAATGGTCCGACGGGGTTGTCAATCTTGTTGGAAAGCCTATCGACATGTTTAACGAGCCCGTCGGTTTATCCTTATCGACAACCAGGATTCGAGACGTCCCTATCCGTCGGATATCCTGTCGGAATTTCTCATATTGCGTCGGAATACCTGTAGGAAATCCTATCGTTATTTTAGTTTTTTTGTAGCGTGTCTCTTCCGAGTCATGAGCGATTACCAATTCTTTGAAGAAGAAAACTTACTTTATCCCCGGTAAAGAATCCCTATTTCCGAAGCAAAAGGCACATCCCCACTTCCATAAATAACATAAAAGAACTAAGACTTTAGTGTCCCGGTGGCGGTCTATTCCTTTCATTTTAACAATTTTCCCAATGCATTCCTTCATCGAAGTGCTACGCCAAGAAGTTTCTAACCATTGTTATCAAAGAAATGCCATGCACAATGGGCATTGGGACAATCTCTCAAAATATGGTCCAAGTCTTCCACTTCGACACCACAAACTCGGCACCGCACATCTACTACCAAACCTCTCTTGAACCTATTGAGGTTGGTCATGAGTCTATCTTGTAAAGCTAGCCAAAGGAACATACAAATTCTTTGCGGAACCTCCGATTTCTAGACCCAACGCTAGTCCTCCGTTGGAGAGTTTCCTTGATCTTGACGAATAAAGGAAGAGCAGATTTGAACGAGAAATTGTAAACGGTTCACCATACCAGAAAAAATTATCCTCAATTCCCTTTCATCGACTTCAAAAGATGCAATTCGTTAAGAACTTGATTCAGGAGATCCTAAGCAAATTTCTCCAACTTCCAACCCATATTGCAGTCCCAAAAATATGAACTTTGAACATTTGGTCAAGAGAACTTATGAGACTCGGAGCATAATCAAGTAGAGGGCTATCATCCCCCTATCTAGCAACCCAAAAACGAGTAGAACGACCATCATCCAAAGCATGACCTATCCCTTTTTTAGCGTATCAAAAATTTCCACCAAACCCCTTCGGGTATTGGAGGAACTACGCTTGGCAATTAGGGTTAACGATGTAGTACCTCTACGAGTGTTTAAACCTTAGGACTAGGGCCCATAACGAGTTGGCCTCTTGAGAAAACCTCCAGCCAAGTTTTATTAAACTAGCCGAATTAAGTTGCTTCATTGCTCGAAGGCCCGGTTTCCCATCTCTCTTGGATCTCGTTAATCTGTTCCATGTGAATAAGTGAATCTTTCTCTTAGTGGTTGTTCCACCCCATATAAATCTTCTAGTTTTCTTGTCTACCTCATTGCATACTAACCTTGGCAGCTTGAATGTTTGTATATGGTACACCGGTGTGGCACATAACGTGGTAGCCCTTCCTGCCATGAATAAACACTTTGTCTTCCAACCTGAAAGCTGCCTATCCATGCTCTCTGTCACCTCCTAGAACATGGATTTAGTTATCCTACCACGAATAGTTGGAACACCAAGGTACTTGCCCATATTATCGGTGTTAGGGATGTCCGAACATCACAAATTTGACTCACAAGTCGAGAATCTACATTGGGGAGAAGTAAATACTAGATTTTTGAAAGTTTACTTTTTGCCCAAAAGCATCACAAAATCTAGTTAAACAACTACTCACCACCTGCACTTGCTCAACATTAGCTTCCACAAACAAGGTCATATCATCCGAAAAGAATAAACTCGAGATTTTGGGTCCTTGTCGATTGTGGGAAAAGGTCGTTAGGCCCCACTTTGGACAGACTTCCTTGATAAGATGGTAGAGTCTCTCAATTTAAGTGACAAAGCTGAAGACTCGGGTATGACTGACTAACCCCTTGAATGTGTTTTGATTTCATGCATTCATCTAAATTTAGGATAAAGCAAGAAGCATCCTAAAAGAAATTCATTTAACAAAGTCATATGCTTTACAATTCATCATTTCAATATGACTTATTCTTGACTGAACTCGAGACTTAAGCATATTAAGATTGTCGACTAAGTCGACCCACTAAGTCGGACTCAAACTTAGAAAGTAGAATCTGAGTTAGTTATGATAGATCGAGTAAGTCGACCCACTCGAATCTGACCCATTCCGAACTCGGACTCGGATCCGACCCATTATGAACTCGGACTCGGATCCGACCCATTATGAACTCGGACTCGAGATCCGACCCACTCGGAACTCGGACTCGGATCTAACCCACTCGGAACTCGGATTCGACCCACTTAATCGGACTCGGACATTTAGTTTGCCTACGCTATTATTTGTTTAATTATGCGTAATTGTAAAATGTCTATATAACTCTTGTGCCCATTAAGATTGAATGATTTATTTATGAGTTTTAGCATATCTAGAATTTGAGTATATTGAATATTAGACTTGAAATATTCCAGATTAATAGATTAAGGTAATTAGTCATTAAATGCTTTATTTAGACTAATTATGGACCAAAGTATATTTATACTTTGAGAACCATTGTGCTTAATGTTTTTGCAGGTTTTTCTAATGTCAATTATCTGAAGAAAAAGCAAAAGCAAAAGGCTTCGACCGTTAAAGCACTACCGGATAAAAAGTTGGAATTTCTAGAAAAGCTCGGAACTTATCGACGACCTTGTGTGTTACTTGTTTTGGGTAATATTTTATTTACGTGTCTAACGGTCTTTTCATTTTGCTTTTCTAGTTTACAAAAGATGGAAAAAGAGTTGTTGGAAGCTAGGACCAAGGCACAACGGTTATTTCAAGGTGGTCCAGAAATGCGAGTGACTCGGACTATCCGTTACAACGGCTAGTTGACTCAGAGCAGCTTCAACGAAAGACGTTGGAGGCACAACGGCTATCTCTTCAAGGCAGACTATTTATAGAAGCCTTAGCACAAGATTTCAAGCTGACGAATGGAAGAAAAGAGAGACCATATTGAACATCTTCTCTAGCATACAACTCCCAAGCTGTAATTCTAATATTACGAGTTGTATTTTTACGAGTCGGTTGTATTGCAATTCTTACTACTCTTCTACTCTTTCTCTCTGACTGAGTTGTAAAGGTTACCTCAACTCAGTTGTCCCAAACTGTAAAGGTTACCTCGGTTTGGAAGTACCAGGTTAGATAAGGGAATTTCTAACCACGGGAAAAATTGGAGGATCCCAAGTTGATAAGGTAACTTCAACTTGGAAGTACTAGGTCGATCGGATAAGGTAAATTCTGAGCCTGGGAAAATTGTAATAGATTTGTTTGGGAACAAATCTGGGTAGTCATATTCATTGTAATTGAGGATTCAATTAGTGGATTTGACTTGGTATCCGGATTGACACCTGTCCAGTGGTTTTCCGCCCTTGGAGGGTTTCCACGTATATCCGAGTTTACACTTTTCCGAGTCCAATCTAGACTCGGAATCTATTTCTGTCTCTATTCTGTGCAAAAGAGTTTTTTTTTCTCAAAAATCTTCCATCACCCTATTCACCCCCTCTAGGGTGACTTAACTTCTTCCCGAGCAAACCTTCAAAAGCTATAAGGAGACAAGGGATCTCCTTACCTAATGCCACAACTAGATTTGAACCACTCGTGTTGGTTCACCATTCCAAAGGAGGTTAAGAGAGAAAGTTGAGATACATAACATAATTACATCTACCAACAACCGAGGGATACACATATCCATCAAAGTTTCGTGAATGAAGGACCACCATAATCTTTCATAGGCCTTTTCAAGATCGATTTTAATTGCCATCCAACCTATTGAATCTAATTTCCTACGCATAGAATGTAAAGCTTCTTGCATAATGATAATATCTTGAATTATTTGGTGTTTAGGCACAAAGGTGGCCTATAATGGAGAGATTAAATCAGGAAAAACCCCCTTCAACCGATTGATTAATCAATTTGAGCGAAATGTTGCAAAGCCCAATAGGTCGGAATTGTGAAACCAATTGTGGACTATTGAAATTCGGGACAAGAAAGATATAGCTATCATTGATCCCTTTTCGATAAACGTTGACCTTAAAGAGCTTCTAAGATGGCATACATCCTTCCCCACATAAGACCAGAAATTTTGGAAGAAGAGAGCTTGAAAGTCATCCGATCCCGGTGCCTTGAGCGGAGCAATACTCATTGGAGCCTCATACACCTCCTTGGAACAAAAGGTCTGGAAAGTTCAAAAATCTTCCGATCATCGAAGGTTAGTAATCTCCCCAACGGAAGTACATACCCATTCCCCTAGAATTTGGTTCGGAGAAAAGAGATGAGAAGTAGTTAACCATCATTCTCTTAACCTCATTTGGGTCGGTCTCCTACCAACCATTGCTTTGCTGGAGAGCTTCAATGCAATTATACCTTCTTTGAATAATGGTACTAGTTTGGAAGTACTGAGTGTTCCTATCACCATCTCTAAGTGCTTCCATCCGAGATTTTTGAAACCAAAGAAGCTTAATTTGTCCGAGCACAATATTTAGCTCTGTCTTGATTTTAGTTTCCAACTTCACGAGATAATGAAATCCACCCTCTGCCAATTTTCATTGAATATCTCGCAAGTCTAGCTAATAAGCACCTTTTCATTATGAAAAAAATTACCAAAGGTTGATTTATTCCATTGATTAAGCTCATCCGTAAGCGAGGCTAAAGTTGATACAAGGAGATAATTAGATTTTCACTTTTCGAATCGGACTTTCAAAATTATGGTGAGTGAGCCAAGTGACTCGGAACCTAAAAGGGTTAGATGCAACTGGTGAGTTAGAGAAGCTCGAAGGACACACCAAAAGTCGCGAATGATCGGAATAGCTTTGGGTCGGATGTCTCACACCTCCCTCTTGAAATTTATTGCACCAACTTAAATTACAAAGCGCCCTAGCACTTTTATGAGTTGCTTCACTATTGCCTCTATTCTAAGTAAATATAAGCCCGAGAAACGTAAATCAATAAATCCATTGTTTTCTATCCAACTTCGAAACGAGCACATCTACGGGCCATGTCGTGATCTCTATGATCTCGTTCCTCCAAGCTAACGGTTTCATTGAAATCTCTCACCAATAACCGGGGGTAATTTATTGAACCAATGAAACGATCCAAGTCAACCCACAAATGACTACGGAGGCCTTCATGAGGACTCATATAGATGATAGTAAAAAAAACCAAGTGTGAGCACCATCTTTAATAATCTCTACTAAGATGTATTGGTCATTAGGGGTGTGCGAAAAAACCGAAACCGAAAACCGATAAAAAAGCGGTAAACCGATTAATTTATTTAGAAAAATCGGTTCGGTTAACCGAACCAGAATTTTTTCGGTTCACGGTTCGGATACGGTTCGCATTTTGAAAATTTTCGGTTAACCAATCCGAATTTTTTTAAAAAAACGCTTGAAATTGGAAATGGAAAGGAAACCCTCGTCGAGTCGTCATGCGCTGCCCCGTTGTCCTCTCACTCTCTTGCTGCTCCTCTCTCTCTCCCTCTGCCTCCCCCTCTCGTCCTCGTTCGCGACAGGCGACCGGCGACCTACAAGCGATCCGCCGATGATTACCAACCCGACGACGCTCCTCTCACTCTCTTCTGCTGTGGTTCTCTCGCCCGATTGTCGCTCCCCTCCTCTCTCTCTCTCCCCCTCTGCCTCCCCCTCTGTCCTCGTTCTACGGCAACCGGCGACCTACCGGTGACCTATCGACTATTACCGGCCCGACGACGCTCGACTCGAGTTCCCCTCCTCTCTCTTTTTTTGTGTGTGCGGAATTCGTGTTTTTGGTGTAGACAGGAAATTGTCCATGAAGCTGCTCCCGGAAGTAGCAAATAATTTGTTTACGAAAAGCCTCTTACCGATTATGCATTACTTTGATAATGAATTTTATCCCCTGCTACTTGTTTTGAGAAATTCGAAAATCGGTACTTTGATAATGAATAAATTGTCGGTTTTGGGATATCCATGTCGGTTTTGCTCTCAACGACTCGGAATTCATGTGCATTGCTTTGATAATGAATTTTTTTGATTTATTCTATCCGATAATCAGTGATTATAGACAAAATTCCTTTCCCACGCTACGATTTCTTACTTGTATTGAGTCCTTGTACCGATTATGGACGAAATTTTCTAGTAATAAGGAATTAATATTTTGATAATGACATTTTGATTTATTCTCTGCTTGGGGTTTGTGTGTAGGGATTAAACTAATTCAAAATGAAATTAATTTTTAGGTATGGAAGACTTGACTTTGAATCAACCCACAATTGCTATTGACGAATCTATGGCCGCATCGGATGACATGTGACCGGTAAATGGAGTTGGTGGTGCTAGTGGTAGTGCTTGGTTGTCTTCGCTTGCCGTTCTGTGTTAGTCTTGCCAGGTCTTGTTGGTGCTTCTTGGTCGTTGCCGCC
The DNA here is from genome assembly GCA_021018815.1 of Talinum fruticosum. Lineage (NCBI taxonomy): Eukaryota > Viridiplantae > Streptophyta > Magnoliopsida > Caryophyllales > Talinaceae > Talinum > Talinum fruticosum. Next base: position 7,852,291 of record JAITYX010000022.1, read on the forward strand.
GTTCTTTGCTGAATCTGCCGCTGCTGCTGCCGGTCTTGCCGCCGCTGAATCTGCCGCCGCTGCATTGCTGCTGCCTAATCCGCCTACTCTGCTGCTGCTGCTGAATCCGCATACTCGTCTGCTGCTTGCTGAATCGCCTAAATCGCCCGAAATTTGAGTTATATGTGTGTATTATAGTTCAAGAACAATTTGTTTTGCTACTAAGATTTTTAGATTTAATTTTGTTGCAACTTGCCAGCAGAAACAAAAGATTTTTAGATTTAATTTTGCGGAACTTTGAATTTTTTTTCCAAATAACGGTTAACCGTAAACCGATGCAATTTTTCCGATTAACCGGACTTTTCGGTTCGGTTACGGATCGGGATTTTGCCGATCCGTAAACTCGATTAATCGAAACATCGGTTAACCGGAAAAATCGAATCGGTTACGATTCGGGATTTTACTATCCGAAATTTCGGTTAACCGATTTTCGGTTAATCGAAAACGTGGTTAACCGGTTTTACACACCCCTACCGGTGATGAGAGTGGATTATATTTAGTTGAATATCATCTGGCTTCCAAAATAACCAAATACCTACTTAGAAACCTTGGGCCTCGACACGAAAATACCAGCCAAAATTAAAAGAATTACAAACACCATCTACTCTTGAACCATTAATATGGGTTTCCAGTAGAAATAATATCTTGGGATCATATAGCATCACAAAATCCCTAAGTAATGTCCTGAACATAGAATTTCCAGCTCCATGCACGTTCCAAATAAACAATTTAAGAGAATGAGCATTGCTTCGATTTAAATTATTGACCACAAAAGAATCTTGATTCATTAATACTTGGAAAATAACAGCCCAATGCCCAAAAATCAACAATTACCATTGGAGCCCTCAACTCCAAGGTTAGTATCAATTTGCATCTCTTATGTGACAATATTCTGTATTCTCTTAGTAGAGGTCAGAGGGAAACTAGCATTAGTTCCAATGCCTAAAATAGGTGAGGACTGTAAACCCAGGCGTCTATTATTAGGGGTCTCCCAAAGAGGCCCCTCCGTTGAGTTCTTTATTTTGTTGGCCACGAACCAAAACACGCCCATTGCCAGAGAGGGTATAACTCAACCTTTCCGGGATAAGAGGACGAAGAGTATTCGGCCCTCACAAGAGGAGAAACCAAGCAGAGTAATAGGCAATCCAATACGCGGCCCACTCACTTTCTCACTTGCGGATATGTTAAAGGAGGCTCGAATTGACCTGGCACCTTTCCTAGAAGAGGTTGGGCTTCAGATAACCATTTGGGCTTGGGTCGTATCTTGATCCTTATTATAGTAATGGATTGGACATGGACAATATTTTCTGGGATATTCTCTTTCTCAAGGTTCCCTTCCAAACTGGGAGCTATCACATCTTGCGCCATCAATTGCAATTGATTCTCATTACCTATAATTGGTTACCAACTGATTGTGGATTATTATCCTCCTCCATTCCCCCTATATCCATGCTATTATCTCTAAGATTTTCATCCAGTTTCAAATTAGCAAGGGCACTAAATCTTGATCTGCAATTAATCCTTGATTTTCGGGATGAGTTCTACCAATAAAGGTATGAGCATTAACTTGATCCAAATTTAGATCATCAACTGGATTGAGGGTATTTACACCATCAGCCTGCGCAGGATAAACCATCAACTGATTTGAACCGGGTCTAATATTTGACGGGGGTGGGGTTGATTGGATTGTTTCATGTTCTTCCTTGCTAGTTTTCGCACCAACATCTAGCTCCCATAGGTATCCATTTTATCTGAGATAATTGGCTCAAGATGATTATCATTAGTCCTGCCATTAGACGCTAGATCATTAGGAGTTGTATCAGCTTGTGGTTTATGCCGACAAGAATCTCCTTTATGACTATGTTTACCATAATGGAAGAAAATCATCTTGAGTCCTTCAAATTGAATGCGCCAGACTCTCTAGCATTAGATGGAATTTCGATAGCAAAGGTTTAGACAAATCTACTTGCATAGTCGACCTGGTATACTGACCTCTCTACATTGGTTGTGGTGTCATCAACTCTTAATACTTTATCAATCTTCCTCCTTATCTTTTCCAGAAGAAAACTTTCATTAAAGTACTCCATACTCAGTTTAGGAATCCTAACCTATGCCATTAGATGTGTGATATTGTCTTCCTCAGGCAAAAAATTCAGAACCCATTCCCTAATCACTAAGTAATTATCTCCTATCATCCAAGACCCATTGGTCGTAACATGTTCATAATCTTTCAAGTTAGTGAACCGAGTCACATAATAATCACATTCAGTCCATTAGTGAAAAACACCCTTAGGTGCCTACTTGTACTTGAGACCCTTCTTGAGTTGCATGTACGCAATACATGTATAAGCATTTTGATAATAAGAGCATGCTTCCAGGGTTCCCTTAATTTCTGTTCCTCCTCCGCCATAATAAGTATAGTGGGGCAAAGAGGGTCATCTTCTTCTGTCAGTTCATATCATCCGAAACATAGCTATCATTCTGATTACACCAGATGGGATTATCCCTTGTGTCAAAATTCAGTCCTGGGATACTCCTCCGTAAAGTATCCCGATACGTCAAAGCTCCCCCATGAACCCAGGTTAAAGGGCATTGCTCAAAACCCTGAGTCATCGAGATCCTGTATCCATTTCATCAACATCCTCCTCCTCAATAGATACCAATTTAAAAGGGATAGCACTTGCAGATCTCTTCATCTTCTTTGTTGATCTAGAGAGCTCATTATGACTCCTCCATTGAGCTCCCTTGTGCACCTTTAGTTTCACTCACGCCTTAGTTTCATCTCCTTTTGATTGATATGCAGGAATATTTCTAAATGTTTAGATATTTTCCTTTATTTGGTTAAGTGTGAAAAGATCTTGATTGAGATATTTTCTTTATTTAGATATGGAAACATCTCTTATGACTTGGATAAATGTCATGATTCGCACGGTTTGTTCCATTTTTTAGTATATAATAATCATCAATGTTAAAAATAAAATTTAGCTTAAAAAATTAAAATAAAACCAAATAATTTTGCCTATACCTTATTGAACATTCAAGCTATTAATTATGAGATCCAAAAAAGAGTTATTAATTTTATATTTATGCCATTTTTGTCAAAGAATAATACAATGTAAGTAACAATATTGAATACGCGAGAAGAATACTGTAACAATATTGTGAATGTTGCTTTACAAAGCATTGGTAATCAATAGAAAAGTAGCACTCACTGCTAGAAAATTGATAAATAGTGATGAAAACAGATGACGAAAAAATGTTAAATAGTGACAGAATTCTCGAGTTGCGAGGGACATAGTGAAGGAATATTTCATCACTATTTCCGATGTCGCTAAAAATTAGCGACAGAATTTTTAAATCCGTCGCTAATCGGTAGCGGAACAACAACGGAGTAGCATTCCGTAGTTGCTTGGGTCAACGACAGATTTCTCTATTCTGTCAGCTGATTTAGCGATGGAATTTGAAGAATTCCATTGTTGTTTCGTGTGTTTTCTATCGTTGATCCGTCGCTATTTTGCCGAAATCTGCAACATTTTTTCCTATTTTTTGGCAACCTAGTACCAAAAAATGTAAATGGATATACAAATCCAACATTCACATATGTCACAATGACATTTCACATTTACATATACCACAACAACCATTTCACAAGGTCTTCCTTCAAACAACCATAAACAATCCAAACACATTTACAATGATCGTTTGACAAAGTTCAAAAATAACCATAAAAAAGTTCACAAACAATGGTGGCTGGAATTGGACTAGAATTAATAGGTGGCTCCCACCTAATATAAGAAGGCTTATTAAAAAGCTCCCGCCCCTTCTACTTATGGAGGCACCGAAAAACTCACCTAGGCTCTTACGTCCGATGGTAATTACACCCTCTCGGAGACTTTATAAGGCCTTATTACTAGCCTAGAAAGCACCTTTGGTGTCTGTGGAAAAAGCTATGGAAAAGTAAGGTGCCTTACAAAATGAAGACTCTGTTGTGGTGTGCTGGTTTTGAGGGTATTCCTGTGGCCGATAGGATTGCCAAATATATCCCGGAACTCAACCCTAGGTGTCCCAATCGCTGGTTCAACTCCGAATCTCACCTCCATCTCTTCCGAGATGGCCTTATTGCTACTAGTACATGGGTTAAGTTCATGCACAATGATAATTCCACTCTAGTGGTTGACTTTTTCTTTACTACCTGGATTGAATGGTTGCAGTTGAATCTCAAACAGGAACTTAGATGGTTAAATAAGTTCATCGTCATCTGTTGGAAATTATGGAATTACATAAATAAATGTGTTTTCTCTAGCTACTGTCGAGAGGACTCAATCTTTACGGAACCATGTTTCTTTTACCATTGCTCAATCTAATTGGTGTTTTAAGTGGCGGGGACCTAGCTTCCTAAAAAACACTCCTACGATTTTATGGTCACCTCCGATTAAAGCCCACTTTAAGCGGAATGTGGGATATCATTGGCACAAGGAGAAAAATAGATTCATAGCAGCGAGGAGTGCTTCGTACGCAGAGTAATCTATGGTTCTTTGGGATCACTATGGTGGTCTACAGCAATGATAAAGTCATGGCTATGCTTGAAGGTTTAAAAGAGTAATTGATGAAGGATGTAGAATTCAACATTCCCAACATTGAGGTTGATCTTGAGATTGAGGTCATTCAAAGAATTGGGAAGGAGGGCGAATCCAGTAGTCCCAATCCCATTGACTATGTGGTGGTTAAGGTGAGGGACTTGTTGCAAAAACCATGGGAAATTACCATGAATCGTGTTATAAAACAGGTCAATCTTTCCGCTCTTGTGCTGGCCAAGATCAACGAGGATCGAGATGGAACCATTAAGGTGCATACAATTCTACCACCTTAGGCAAAGTGGATTACGGAAGCAAATGCTGAAGCTTTGAAGATGTACGAATGCACTGTAGCGAGGACTTGCTTGGAAGAGATTCATGAATGAATTTTTGGCCTTCGTTTGATCCTACTTTGGTGCCTTGTTGATGTTGATTCTAGGTTTGTTCCAACCCCCTTTGCAGTAACTAAGTAGGCTCTTGTTTGTGTTTTACATATGCTTAGTGGAGTTTTTGATTTTGCTTTGTCTCTTGCTAGATGTGTAATCAGCTGAACTATGATTTCTTTGGTTGATTTCTCAATATATTGCCTTTCTTTTAAAAAAAAAAAAAGAAAGAGCCCCAACACAAAGAACTTCCCTATTATAATTCCTTGTTTTTAGATCTATGATTCAATTTTTGCAACCCTCTAACAACAAATTTACTTTTGTCAAGCAGAAAGATTGAAGAAGGAGCTATAAAAGTTTCTTGCAAAAAGTGTCTTAAAGGATTCATAAAATTGAATTAGTTGGGAGCAATATATAGTTGCACTCATCATCCCCTCATAATTCGAGTTCATTGTATCTGTCTTTCTTTTTCTCTCTATAATCTTATCTCCCTACTTCCACCATTGCTCATCTCCAAGTCTTTTAACAAAAATGTCTAGCCAGCCTAACAAAAAAAGTCTTGATTCACTATCAAATACGAGATAAAAACCAAATTTAAAAGATCAAATTTGCGCTAAAGAAAGAAACATTCTACTGCACTAATCTAAAAGTTTTGAATGAAGAGAAAGACATATTAGAGGCAAGGTAGAATCGTAGAAACAATTTATTTCATTGGAAATAATATGTACAATCTTGACTATGACTTTTTGCTCATATGAACATTTAACCCTTTGGATTAAACAATGGACACATGGCGGAACACCATGTAAATGGGTTGGTAGATGGCATTTTTTTGTGAAACTACAGGTGAGCCGCTTCCACTCAAAAGAACACAATTATCCAATTGGTCCAAACTCCAACGTCATCTTAACTGATTGGACAAAAAGTCGAAGCCATGTCTTTGTCAAATAAACAGTTATGTTCACCACCGCAAATCTCACTATTTTCGGGGTTCCAACATCTAATTATGCATCGTACGATCGAGAACAAGAATTGGGGATCAGATGTGGGCGAAATTCTTGCTTGGTTGATCATTCAGCCAAATCCTAACGAAGTATCATATGGTCAATGATGTGCTAATTCATGAGCTACTTCGTTTCTTCCCGCTTAACAAAAGAAAAGGCAACAAATTCGGACTAAGAGCAAATCGAAAGAATATCATTAATCAAAATATTAATCTGCGATACTTGAATGGCTTGTTTCTTCAGTCTTGAGATCAAGGATAAACAATCCCCCCAAAATCAAGACACTCACTTCTTGTTGAAAATTTCATTTTATCCTTTCTCTTTCCAACATGTTTGTATCCATGACTAACTTGTCAATGTGTTTTATTAATCAATTGAAAAACAATTGATACTAATTTTCCACAAGTTTAAAGATATAATTTAATAGCATACCAAGACGAATAACACACATTTAAAGATATAATTTTACCACAATGAAGGTTTGCCACACATCCGGTGTTGCCTTTATCATCCGAGTCGATTCGTTGTAGTCAAACCCACTTTGTGACAGAACTTTCCGAGCATCGGTATGCCTTTTTCAAAGTTTTAATCTATTTTTTACATTTGAAATAGAAAAACCCAACTTTTGAAATTTGGAGCCAACCAACTCAGCAACACTAGTAAATGCAAAGCTAGTGAATATACTATCGATTTTTTGACCCTTCTCCATTTGATCCAACAATGCATCTACCAAAATTGCATCCATCTCATCAGTCCATGTCAAGTTCTTCTTCTCCGTTGCAATGCTCCCGTCCTCCCGGAGTTCACATTCATCTTATAACCAAAGCAAACATAAATATACTTCTCATTAGAAACTAAAACAGAGAAACTAAAACAAAAAGAGAAACTGCACGATTAACCGGAGACTAGTAAATTTAAATTAAAGCTATAAGATATGGTTGTTTAAATAGAAATAAGAAATAAAAATATTGACATACCTAGTATTACGACCACTATTATAATCTCTCCACATTTCATTAGCCAATTTGTCTCCGATTTATTCCATTTCTCTATTTTCACTTGTTGAATTTGGAAGGCAAACACCATATGGCTCATTAATTAATTCACGATCAACTTCTTCTATGAGTTCCATATCCGGATCAACATCCATCAAATAGTTGTGCAATATGCATCCCGTAAGCACAATATCGGCTTGTGTCCGTACTGAGTAGAAAGGCTCATTCCCACTTCCTAACATTGCGAATCTCTTCTTTAGAACACCAAAAGATCTTTCTATTGCATTTCAAAGGGAAGAATGCCTACGGTTGAATATCTCTCTAGCATTTTGGGAAGCAAGGAAACCATATTCGATAGGGAGTTAAGAAACCACTTCTCAATTGGTATCCTGAATCAACCAAATAATACCTTCCACTAGGCACTTCAAGCCTATCAATCCTATTCTCGAGTGCAGTATTTAAAACTCTAGAATAAGAAGTTGACCCTTCCCAACCAGATAACACATAAGTAAACTTTAAATCAAAACCACAAGATGCAAAAACATTGATGGTAGAGTATTGCTTCCGTCCTCGATATCTTTGAACCACATCACTCGGTGCTTTTACACGAAAATGTGACCCATCAATGGCACCAACACAATCCTTAAAATAAGGAAAGAACCTTAAGTTGTTTGCAATCTCGGGAGGATATTCGGATCCATCCGGTTGCTTTAAAAATATTGATTCTAAGGAAATGATGACCTTCAAGACATTATGGAAGTGTCTACTCACTATTTCACTAGAACGCCAATAATCTAACTTTGTAGAATAATTTCTCCTATTACATTCAATAATATGGAGAAATTTGGCAACTTGTTCCTCACCTACACTAAAACAAGTGTCTCTTAATCTCCTCGAATCACGTAATATGCAAACTAACCTAGCAAAGGCTTCTTTTCCCATACGAAACTCATTACAACAATCTTCCTCCTTTTTTTGTGTAAGTCTCCTCAAAAAAATTGACGATGAATATCCCCTTCGCTATCAACATAACTGTTAAGGCATGGAATGGATACTAGGCTAGCTGCAAATGCACCATAAATAACAACGCTAGCTGCAGCCCATTTCCTAAGCTTCTCCCACTCATCAATCTATAGAAACAATCACAATAGCTATAAGATAATAAAGCACTAAGATCCGAATGCATTACTTGTTAAACTACACCTGTTTAAGTTATATAATGGCTCTAATCAAACAATCTATGGCAACAATTCCAACGAGGGAGAAGAAGTTAAATGATAAAATGATTATAAATGGCCATAAAGGGGCTAGGTATCTGTCAACTTTGAGAGTTACAATTTACAAACAGACAAGAACTTTGATAGTATAAATGATTATAAATGTCATTGATTGTCAAAATGATTATAAATGCTCGTAACTAGATTGAGAAGAAGAATATAGAATAAAGCATGAATTTCTTTGACATGTTTTCTATATTGAATTTAAATGCCAATCAACAAAATTCAATCATAAAACATAACTTAATTCTACAACGAGATAATACAATAATCTATAGAAACTTAGCAGAGAATACCTCCTCGGATTCATCATTGATATTATCCGTCCGATTAGACAAACTTCGCCACGGTCTAAAAATTACATCTTGATCTTCAATGTCGTCCCCACTATGAGACGATTCTAGAGTTAGACGCTTTGAATTTCTTCTTATCGACAATTCCTTGGAGGTTAAGCGCTTGAGGGAGAAGTTGGAGGGTAACTTGGGGCGATTCGCTTGAGGGAGTGAAGTGTTCCTCATTTTGTTTGATATGCCATTGATGATTAAATTACAAAAACACATGAATCATCACCAAAACTACAAAGCATATTAACATTGGATATTTGGGTGTCAATTTCTTTGAATTCTCCAACAAACCCATACAAAATTCTGTCAAAAGGGTAACTGTCAATAGGGAAAAAATAGTCTAGGAATAACTAGACTTTTTGTATTGTTTAGGCACATAAAAAGAGTCAAAATTTTTAGGATTTTTAATAAGCGAAAGCCCAGCCTAATCATCACCATCATGGTTGTTTTTCTCTTTATTAATAAGCAGAAAGAAAAAAGTATCGAAGCTCATGAGAGAGAGAGAGAGAGAGAATAGTTCCGAGACCCGAAAGCCAAAGCTACTTCTACTCCAATGCTATCAAATTGAAACATACTATCAAATTGAAACAGGCATGAGTGGAGGATAGCAAATTCATAAGGATAATGAGCAACATAAAAATTCAAAACAAGGCATGGTTTGTTATTATCTCCATTGATTAATCGAGACGACCACCAAATGCAAGCCCGACTACTTCTACTCCTATGCTCTCTCGATTTCGGAGAGTCGAGTAAGAGAGAGTAGTATATTGTATTCATACGAGTAATTAATGACAATAGCTAGTACATGGCAAAGAAGAAGAAGAGACGAGTAGCTAGACCATCGGTAGCCACTAGAACAACCTAATTAAGAGGAGATCTATTCTGTTCTAAATTTTTTCCTTGTATCTACGAAATTAAAACCAACCTAGATGGATAAATCCACTCAATCACAAATACATACATCAAATGCCAACAAATTCACATAATTTGTCTAAATAAACCCAAAAACACTTGAATCCAGATTGAACCCTAAAACCCTAGTTTGCAAGATATGAGAAGAGGATAGGTTAACAAGGAGGAGAGAAAAGAGAGAGAGAGAGATAGAGAAAGAGATTTACCACATGAGATAAACTGTTGTTGAAGGATAGAGATCGATGGAAAAGAAGAACACCGACAGAGAATAGCGCGAGGACAGCGAGGAAAGGAGAGCCCGACGAGAGAAGAACCGTAGGAGGCAAGGGGCTCGGGGAGGTCCTCCTTAACACCGATAATGAAGGACACCGGTGGAGTAGGACGCGGACAACCCGAGAACAAAGATGAGAGAAGAACGAAGGGGGCCCCCGGGGAGGGGGGTTGGGGGCGGGCTCAAGGGAGGCCTCACTTTATTTTCCAACCATTTTCCTCTCGGTTTTAGTAAAGAAAATGTTTTACACTAACTTTCCTTAACCTTTTCCCATATTTTCCTTTTGGATTTTTTCCATCTCTTTTTCTTTAATCCGAACAAAGGAAGAAAAATAGTTTTTCAATTTTTTTTGTCTTTCCAACCTATTTTCCTAGGTCCAAATAGACCCTAATGTGGCGTTTGGTTAGATGTAATGAAATAGGGATGTAATGTAATCAATTATGTAATGTAATTAGATATGCAATGTAATGGGGCAACAATTACATTACCATGTTTGGTTATATAAAAAGTGTAATGTAATCACAATGGTAATGAATTATTTTAATGACAAAAGTTAGTAATTAAATTATTGTAATGGAGATAAATGCTATCTAAATAAAAATTTGAGTTACGTATTTAGATTTGAGCTTTTTAAAATATTTTCTATCAAATAATCAAGTTTTATTGTAAATATCAATTATATTATTCTAATAACAATAAATATAATAATAAATATAAATATTATCCACACGAAAATATTTTAAATTCAAAATCATATTTGAAATTTTTTAATCTTTTATATCATATTTCCTAATTTTAAATTTTTTTGGTGGTAAAAAGATCAATTGGATTATTCTAATGGTAGTAAAAATTTTTTGTGGTGAAGATAAATGTTATCCACATAACAAAATTTTAAACTCTAAATTTATATTTGAGCTTTTTTCAATCTATTCTATCATATAATTAAGTTTTGAATTTTTTCATGGATAAAAATACAAACTAAAATTATTTTATTTATGATAAATATTTATTGAATTAAAGATAAGTGTTAACAAGTAAAAAATTTTGATCTAAAAAATTTAATTTAAGCTTCTTTTACCTTTTTAATTGAATACTTAAATTTTAAATTCAAAATATTAAAGTTGAAATTTTCTCTTAATGACTTAACGATCATATCATATATTAAGATAATAGAAGGAAAAAAAAAGTTTCTTATCAAATAGATAAATTTTTTACTTGCCAAGGAGGAGAGAGAAAATGCATATGGAATTGAGAGGAGGGGGGAGAGAATTATTGAAAGTATGTTAAAATTTGATTACAAAGGTGGATGTAATCATGATTGTTTAGTAAATGTTCAAGTAATTGTAATTGCATAGGTAGAGGTTAATGTGATTACAATGTAATTTTGATTGCATTACAAAGTTGTAACCAAACATGATAATGTAATCACCATTACCAATTTGATTGCATTACCACTTTGATTACATCCAACCAAACAAGCCCTAAGAGAAGATAAAGAGATTGCCTATATGTATATAAAATATTTTCTTGTTCAAATGTATTAATTGGTTTGAATGAATTATTTAAAATTAACTCTTATGATTTATATATTTATTTATGGTGATTAATTCTTTGTATTTATTTTTGAGTCAACAATTTTATGGTGCTTGTTCTCTAATGTTTTTAAAGGTCTTTGTTATTTAAAAAATGGTGTTTTTATTATTATTTTTATTTTTTTGAGAGGATTTATTTATCGATTTAAAGATGCTTTAATCCTTGATTATTTTTTTATGCGTACGTTTTAAGCCTTGATTGATTAGGGTTTAATTGGTTTCAACATTTAAAGAAGCATGACTGTCCAAACTTTAGTGTGGGTTTAATTATTTATGGGTATGTTCGGCAGTAACTTTTGAGGTAGTGGTTAGTATTTTGGAGAATGTAAAACACTACTTATTAGAAAATGTAAGTGCTTGGCAAAGTAATGTATGACATAGTGATTAAAGTTTTAAGTAGTGTTTTCGAAAAGTTACTCAAAGTAACGTTTCCAAAAACACTACTCGGCGTTTGCACATAATTTGTGAAATTCTCCTTTTTAATTTCTAAAAACTTTTATCAATTATATCCTTTTAAGTCATTTTATACAAATGTGCTACTTAAACAGTTACTATTACCAAAGACACTTATCTTAAATCACTAGTTGAACATCTAACCACTAACCACTAGTGAGTAACACCTAATCGCCGATAAAATAGCTAACGACTACTAAGGGTGTGTTCGGCAAGTAGCTTTTGAGGTAGTGGTTAGAGTTTTAGAGGAGGTAAAACACTATTTATCTAAAAATATAAGTGTTTGGCAACGTAGTGTTTGATATAGTGATTAGAGTTTTAGGTAGTGTTTTCGAAAAGCTACTCAAAGTAATATTTTCAAAAAAACTACCTAGTGTTTGCACATAATTTTCGAAATTCTCCTTTTTATTTTCTAAAAGCTTTTATCAATTATGTCCTTTTAAGTTGTTTAATACAAATCGGCTACTTAAACAGACTACTATTACCAACACACGCATATTTTAAATCACTAATTAAACATCTAACCACTAACCATTAGTCAAGAATGACTAATCACTAATAAAGCAACTAATCAACTACTAAAACAGATTAACCACTACTAAAACAGATTAATTTTACCGAACACGCCCTAAAACAGGTTAACTACTACTAAAAGCATTAATTTTACCGAACACGCCCTACGATATTTTAGGGTTGTCGTTAAAGTTTGAGTTTTGTGGTTTTTGTTATTCGGAGAATGGGGAATAGGGTGGCTCATACCCTAGCCCATCTTTAACCTTATATAAGTTCTTGTAGGTCTTGGATTTAGGAGGCCCGGATAGTATTATAAGTCTTGCTTTGGAGTAGATAGATTCGAGCCAGTTGACATGAAAAGCTATAGTTCGAGTTTTAAAGTCGTTCGTTGTTGTATAGAAATTAACCTGGCTTCCAAAGTCGTAGACTTTCATAGAGGCATTTTGTCGAACAGTTGGAAGACCTCTTGATGGTCGAGGTAAGGTACACAAGTTCTTACGTCATTAGAGGTAGGAAAGAGACATGGATGAAGCGCAGATATGGGAGTGTGAAAGGTGGGAGGGTGAATCCTTACAGCACCGGCCGGGATATTCCGACATGATTCATTTGTCGATCCGGAGAGGAAACTACAACACATCCACAAGCCTACAGTAATGGATATGAGACACAGTGGGATGAAAAATTTTTAGAGTTTGGGACCGACAGTCTTCAGAGGAGAAAATTGTTGTGTGTTTGTCTATGATATCAATGTCCTCAAATCCTATGAGTCCTTCCAGAATTGGCGTAGTGGTGGTGCCGTATAGGGAGCTTATGAAGCAGGTAAACTAGAAGAGAAAGATAAAACATAATTTGAAATTGTGGGGTGTCGTATATAGAGGTGGGTAAGGAAAGGATAAGGATAGTCTACAGATTGATACCCAATAGCAAAAGGATTGTGTGCATGTGGGGGATAGCTCATTGCATTGGCAAGCATAATGGAAAGCCCAATTGCGGTTGGAGTTGGAACACTGAGGAATCCTACTCCAATCTCTCTACTTGTGAGGCCCACCATTTTTGGGCATAAAATTTGGTTGAGACTCAGTCTTATTGCTTCAAGTGAAAATCAAAGGTGGTTTGGATATCCATGATAAGAAGTTCAATTAGAATTTACAGGGGTTATCATTCAGTTATTAATATTGTTTTGTTGTCGTTTTTTGTCCAAGTAACTTCAACTGTTTTTTTAGTTGTATATTTCCTTTCTTTGATTTTTGCCAACTATTTATCGAAAAAAAGTGTTGTTTTGGAAGACTTATGTAACTCATTTAATGGTTAAGCTATGATATTTCTCGTTGCTATAAAAAAAAACGATTAGCTTAGTAATTGTTGAATTTGCAGCGGACAGTCAAGCTAAGGAATTTTTTTATAAAAAAATAGAATAATTTCTTTAATGGTTGTCTAATCAAGCTAATTAATAATATAAGCTCTAATGCTATATGTCTCTTGCTTTCTAAATTCAACCCATAATTTAAATGTATAACAACTTTTGTAGGTATAATTAAAATAATTTTAAGGATGTAAAATCAAATTTAGCTCGATTAGCCTTTGCCATCCAACAATTTATTTTTTTGACATAAAATTTATAATATCTGCCAATAAATTGAGTTGTCATAGTACAATAATTTCATGTGAGGGAAAAAAATCATATATGGAGTTTATAATTAATTATTTAAAAAAATATATCTTTAAATTTGTTTGATGATAATTAAAGTCAATTTTGCAAATACATTATTTACTAATTGTCCCCTGTCAACTTATCGATTTGTGTTAGCTACTGTGGCCATATCTCAAACAAATATATGCATACATGCGGTGTAGTATTAAAAAATATGACGAAAAAATTATATAATAATAATAATAATAATAATAATAATAATAATAATAATAATAATAATAATAATAATAATAATAATAATAGTATTAATTTTAGTAGTATTAGCAAAATTTTCAATATTAGACTATTTTTTTTTAAATAATCATAAAGTGATCCCTTGGGAATATAGAATTGATCTCCCTCCTATTTGAGGGGAATCAAATTTCCTTGTTTTGAGGAGAACTTGAAATCTTTAAATTTTAAATTTTACCTTCAAAATACTCCAACCAAACAATTGAAAAAGGAACTTGAAATTAGAGAATTTAAATTCCATTCAAATTTTCTCCAACGCCTAGATGTATATGAAGTTCAAAACTTCTTTAGCTCCAGCTTATAAGTTTCACTTTTTAAGGGTTGTATATATTTAGTGTTTATATTTTATAAAGCACAATTATTCCAAAGTTATAAACATAATATTCAACAAACTTTAAACCTAAGTCTTCATTTTGGAAGTTAAAAAGAATGAACAAAAGCTTTTAAAAAAATAAATTTACCTAAATTTCAATATTGCAAATGTAAACAAAGCTGATAGAGAAAGAAAGTAAAAAGAAATTACCTGACCATGATCCAATAGTGAAGACCATAATATGCATATGTGAAAACAAATGTCTTCAAATATTATAAAATGATTCAACCTTTAAAAGTGCAAACTAATAAAGCAAAGAGTAATATTTGCATAACTTTAATCTACCAAAAAAAAAAAAAAATCCAACAAACTAATAAAACATAATCTAATTAAAATAAAAAATAACATCTTCTAAAACAATGAGAAAACAGAGGAGTGAGAATAGCTGCGTAAAAAATTGGAAAAGAATCCTGATCTGTTTTGTCTACTACCTATTTTTCACAATCCCATACCTATTTATAATCACATGCTGCTGGCAATTTATTGACAGAATGGATAATAGTATTCATATTATTAATTACTAGTTTGGATCCGTGCTATACACGGAGGAATGTTATATTATGTATATCTTAAGAAATTATTGAATTATGGAGTGATGTTGTACTTGTGAGTTTCTTTTTCTCGATCATTTGATTTTATTGAATGGTTTCATCTTAAATAATATTCTTATACATGTTATTCTCTCACGGCGAAAACGCTTTTATGACTCATCAAATTTATCGAACCCAACACATAAAAATCATTAGAGCTCAACATACATTCATCTTTCAATCATTCTAAATTTCTACATAATAAATAAAGAATCTAAAACAATAAAAAAAATGTTAAGAAATATCATTAAGGTTTTAAGATTCCACTTGTGATTTGGAACATTAAGGGCATGTTTGGTTGTATTTAATCAAAGTGGTAATGCAATCAAATTGGTAATGGTGATTACATTACCATGTTTGGTTATAACTTTGTAATGCAATCAAAATTGCATTTTAATCACATTAACCTCTATCTATGCAATTACAATTACTTGAACATTTACTAAACAATCATGATTATAATCCTTGTGATCAAATTTTAACACACCCACAATCACTCACTCTCTCTCTCTCTCTCTCTCTCTCTCTCTCTCTCTCTCCCCCTCCTCAATTCCATATCCATTTTGTCTCTCCTGCTTGGCAAGCAAAAAATTTATCCATTTGATAAGAAACTTAATTTTTTTCTTCTATTATCTTAATATATGATATGATTATTAAGTCATTAAGAGAAAATTTTAACTTTAATATTTTAGATTTAAAATTTAAGTATTCAATTAAAAAGATAAAAAGCTTAAATTAAAATTTTTAGATCAAAATGTTTTTACTTATTACACTTATCTTTAATTCAATAAATATTTATCATAAATAAAATAATTTTAGTTTGTATTTTTTATCCATGAAAAAATTCAAAACTTAATTATATGATAGAAGAGATTAAAAAAGCTCAAATATAAATTTAGAGTTTAAAATTTTGTTATGTGGATAACATTTATCTTTACTACGACAAACATTTATTACCACTAGAATAATCCAATTGATTTTTTTAGAAAAAAATTTAAAATTAGGAAATATGATATAAAAGATTAAAAAAATCTCAGATATGATTTTGAATTTAAAATATATTTGTGTGGATAACATTTATCTTTATTACTATATTTATTGTTATTAGAACAATATAGTTTATATTTGCAATAAAATTTGATTATTTGACATAAAATATTTTTAAAAGCTTAAATCTAAATATGTAGCTCAAATTTTTATTTAGATAGCATTTATCTCCACTACAATAATTTAATTAGTAACTTTTGTCGTTGAAATAATCCATTACCATTATGATTACATTACACTTTTTATATAACCAAACATGTTAATGTAATTGTTGTCCCATTACATTGCATATCTAATTATATTACATAGTTGATTACATTACATCCAACCAAATGCCACATAAGAAGCCATACGCCTCTAAGAATCAAGCAATTTAAATAAACATCACTCATACAATTATAGGAACAAGTGTGACAATATTTTTGGGTATCAAAAAACAAATATTAATAGGAAAAGGAATAATATATGATTGGTAGATATTGAATTAGAGGACATATACATGACAATAAATATCATTATGTCACAAATTAATATTACAATACAAAGTACATTAAATCAATAAAAGAATGTCAAATTTATAACTCATAACTCTCTATAAAGTCAATACTAATTTAATATAATTGACGTCTAGATAAATATGTACATGCAACCTACTAAAACATCATTGAGTTAAATATTACACGAACCCTTAAAAAGTACACATATACCCATAATAGGATCTCATTTTTTAAAAAAAAAAAAAATTATAGGCTGAACATAATGGTTTATCTATTCTTACCTACCTCGGTGCACAAAGAAAATCACTTTTCCTCCTATACTTTTCAGTCATCCTCAAGAGGTTATAGACAATAGAAGTTAATTATAAATAATTTCAAACTATAACACTACCTCTTAATCATAGATAACTTTATGTTGAGACTTCCCCCTTATCTTCTTACATTTGCATCATTAAATCATATGTATTTCCCAATCATCCGCCCATTATCCAATTCAACTTACAAAATAGATTTTTAAGCATTATATAACAATCATGATCATCTAATCTTTATTTTTTAACCCTATATTTGGGAAAAAAATGTAGATAAAATTAAGTTCAAGGATTCATCGTTAATCAATCAAGACACTATCTCAAACTCCTCCTCCCCACTTTTGTAGCACCCCGAATCTTAACTATATTTAATTACTCTAAATTTGTGTTTTATCATCTTAATATTGTTTGAAAGCAATGAGTCACGTGAAATTGTGGACAAGCATATGTACTAAAATTATATAATTTATTTCATTACGAATTAATAAATGTTTATAGGTACAAATAATTATTTGAACATTTTTAAATTCATAGAGATATACATATGTCGGAACAACACATATTTTAAGCTAGAAAGATTAATCAATATGCTTAATGAAAAAAAAAAGAAGAAAGAAGAAGTTGCTAGAACGTGATGGCGGTGCTGAAATGAAACAAAGGGGGGCTATTACTTCAGAAATAAAAAAAAACCCAGTCTCATAACTCCATCCTCTCTCCTTCATAGGGATGGTAATAGAGGCGGGTACGGGGCGGGTTTTCCTATACCCACATCCATACCCGTTTTCAAAATACATACCCATACCCCTACCCATACCCACTGGGTGTTAAAAATCCATACCCATACCCATAGGATTTTGCGGATATGCGAGTTTTATTTGGGTACAAATAGAATAAAAATAATGATATTCATATTAAACTCATATTTAACATTTCTCACTGTTCAACCAAAAAAATAGATAGTAAGACACCGAGGAAGGAGACGGGAAGATAGAGTTAGGCAAAAGACACTCATAAACTAAGACTTTTTCTCTTGAAATGAATTTGGGCTTAAACATTGGGCCTAAATTTCAACCTTCAATTTCTTTTTTTTTTTAAACATTTAGCAAAGCGGGTTGTGGGTGTTAAGTGGGGAGGTATGGGGCGGGTACGGGGCGGGTGTTTCATGTATGGGTTATGGGTGTTATGTGGGGTGGGTATGGGGCGGGTGAAGCCTAAACCCATACCCATACCCATACCCGCCCCATACCCATTGTAATCATACCCGCCCGATACCCATTTTTTCAAAATTTTAGCACCCATTTGGGTTTTAAATGAGGCGGGTTTTGCGGGTTTTAAATGAGTATGAGTTTTTTTGTAACGCCCCCAATATGCAACCGCATAAATAAGTAATTAATAGCGGAAGTCTTGTAAGCCGGGAGACGTTACCGCCGTTTCGGAATGAAAACAAGGCAAATTCATTTGATCAAGTTAATTATTCGGACAATCTATGTAATAATCCAACCCAATTTTCTTCGTAGAAAATGAAAATTTCAAACGCCGAGGATCAGCTGGAGAGGAATCATGAGCCAAGAGACCAAGGAAGGGACTAACATGTATGGGGTCAAGACAAACAGCCGAACATCACTTCTCCGACCAGCTTGAAGGTTTGCTCGGGGAGAGTCCGTACCCAAATAATACAAAGCATTAGATGTAGTTTGATGTGGTTTGTGGATCTAACAATGTGACTATTTGTAGTTGTCACGAGCCTACTACTATCCTATATGGCAAAATAAGGCTACATCAAGTCGTGCGTGTCAAGGTCTTGTCTACCATCGCAAAAGAAGTTTTTCTTTTAATAAAACAATGTATCATCTACGTAAACATTGTCTTTATGTTATGTTTTTCAGATGTGATAATAAAACTATATTAAGTTGTGGGTATGAAGGTGTTGTTTACTTGAGTTAAACATTGTAATTGTGGCTTTCAATAAGACAATGCCTAATGTAATGAGTAGTGCGTTTATGTATTTTTTTGTTTTTCAGATTTCAAGTACAAAAAATAGTGGGGTGGTTTTTGTGAATTTTTAAAGTAAAAGTTGGTCAAAATATAGTTTGCACAACTGTAAAGGTAGTTGTAATCTTTTGACATGCTTTTCATGTTAATGTGCAATTTATTCAGCTTTTACCCCTTCATTTTATATTAAGTGTTGTTTTAGGCTATTGACAAAATGTCAATGTGGAGTTAGATAAACAAGCGACTAAAACACTAAAATGAACCTTAATTTTTATTGTAAATGCTGAAAATTAAAGAAGAAAAATAGACAGGAAGGAAAGAATTTCATAAGAATAAATGAAGACTCGGACTCGGATCTAAATCATTCTGATTACTACATAAAGACTCAGGTACAAACCTCATCTATACTAAGTTTTGATTACAAGCCATTCCGATTGTTATAGAAACTACCGTATAAGTTTTCACTCATTTCGATCGATTTAGAAAACACATTCTTGCTTATCTTCTTGCATTGATGTTTTTGAGTCACTCGGACATCATTAAGATTTATCGCATGTTCAAATATTTTCTCTAACACTTTTTATCCGAGTTCCGATCGCAGTATTTCAAAGCAAAGTGAATTACAGGTGATAATTCATCTTTCTAAGTCAGCTTGTATGTTTGAGAATTGTTTGTCCAGATCAAGTCCTTATACTCCGATGTTTTCACTCTTATAACTTGATCTTTCTCAGGACTCGACTTTGATGGAATTTGAGTATAATGAATATTAGACTCAGAAAATTCCATTATTCTAGGCCTAAGATATTTATGCAATTAATTGTCTTAGTTAAATTATTATATGTGCCTAATCTTGGACCAAAGTATTTTATACTTTGAGAACCAAAATTGTTTACTTTTGTAGGTTGTCTAAACGAGGTTATCTCATTTTCAAATTACAAAAGTAACCGCCTTCAAGCCGTCAATCACCAGCAGACAAGGCTTTTCTACTTCTAGACAAGGCTTTTCTATTTCTTAACAAGGCTCGGATGTTGTGTCGAGATTGCCTGTTTCCAAAATTGGAAAACTTCAACACTAAGCTCAACGGTGGTTTTCACCTTACTTTTCGGACATCACCAACCGACTGGAGCAACTTTAGGAGCCAAGAGCCGTTGCATAATGTTCACATCTCAACGGATCTTTTTGAGCGACTTGTAATAATCGTTACAACGGTCAAGAAAGATTTCATTTCGTAAATCGGTCTACAACGGCTAATCTGCTTAGTCATCTATAAATAGAAACCACTTTACAAGACTTGAAGATTGCTGGATTTATTGTTGAAATACATTACTTAAGCTAAAGTCATTGTTTTCATATTTCAATCTTCTATTTACAACTCCCAACTTCGTGTTTCATACTTTCCGAGTTGTAAAGTCTTGTAATTAGTTACATACTCTTCTTACTTTCTGAGTAAGGCCCCTTGACTAAACTGTAAAGGTTAACTCAGCTCAATTGTCCCTAATTGTAAAGGTTACCTCAGTTAGGAAGTAATATATTAGATAAAGGAATTTCGAGTCTAGGAAAACTCGCAAGGAATTGTCTAAGGAGCAATTCGGTTGAGTCGATCCGTTGTATTTTGTGGATTCAAAATAGTGAATTTGACTTATTATTTGGATTAGCACTGTCCGTGGTTTTTGCCCAAGGAGGGTTTCCACGTATCTTTGAGTTTATGCTTTTCTAAGTCCAATCTAGACTCGGATCATCTTGTTTATTCTTTTCAAGCTTAAATCTTCTAAGTTTGTTAAAATTTCCCCATCACTCTATTCACCCCCTCTAGGGTGACTAAGACTCTCCAAAAGCAAACCTTCAATAAAATTTGGTAAAATATATATTAATGTTTTATAATTGTTAAGCTACGGATATTATGAAACAAAAGAAAGTGAAAGATAATTTAAATAAAGGGACTATATAAAAGACCTAGGTTGACTACTTTCGCTATAATTTATGACTAAACTCCTTCATAGTTATTGATTAATAATTAAATTATACCAACAACAACAATAATAGTAGTAGTTGTTGTTGTAATAATAATAATAATAATAATAATAATAATAATAATAATAATAATAATAATAATAATAATAATAATAATAATTTTAACCTACCTTGTAAGTTTTAGATAACTATGATGTATAATGTACGCCTTATATATAGCTCTAACTACTATCAATTTTTATGTAATTTGTTTCATGTAGTAATAAAAACAATAATAACAAATTCGTTTCATATAATGGTAACTTTTCTAAATGGTAATTGAAAAAAAAAAATAATTTACCATATAATTTTTCCCTCTAACTACTGTCAATATTTTATTACGTATAATATGTGAAAGAGGTTATTTGGTGTCCTGCATCACCTTATATATAAATATGTAAAAAGAGCATCACAAGATTCCTTTTTTTTTTTTTACTACATAAATTATGAGAATCATTTTCCTATTTCAAATTGGGTGCACTTTTTAATCCCTATTAGTGGAAGTAAAGATATTCCAAAATTATACTACAAATATATAAATATATATATATAAAGAATTATATTGTAAAACTCTTACTTATTAAAAAAATAATTATTGTTATTAACTAGTTCGGATCCGTGCTATGCACAAAGCAATGTTGTATAATGTACACCTTAAGAAATTACTGAATCATGAATCGATATTATAGAGTGAGTTCTCTTTACTTAATTACTTGATAATATTGAATGGTTTTACCTTCAACAACATTCTTTTATATGTTATTATTTGAAACATTAAGAAGCTAATCCCCTCCAAAATCAAACGGTTTAAATACATGTCACTATACATCCTTTCGAATAAAGTGACAATATGTTTAGGTGTAACGCCCGAATCTTAATCGTGTTTAATTACTCTGAGTTTGTATTTTATCATCTTAATATTGTTTAAAAGCAGTGAGCTGTGCAAAATAAATAAATAAATATGAA